>OY998180.1:77010761-77759511 GCA_963921935.1 Galeruca laticollis
ATTGATTTTCAACTCACTAGAATCACAACGGGTTCTATAAATCCAGATATACCAAATTTTTGGGAAAAATTCTGTTTGTTAGCATGATACAGCTTCCGGAGTATATACAATTGACCGATTTTATGATTGTATATTGTTCAGGGCGTCACACAGATGAACCCTATTGATTTTCAACTCACCAGACCCAGTATAATGGGTCCTATAAATCCAGATATACAAAAATTTTGGTCATTTTTGGAGAAATTTCGGTTAGCACGATACAGCCTCTGGAGCGTATAAATGCGGAATTAGTCATTTGTGAAACAAGTGTCACAATGACTAATTGTGACTACAAAAAGTCATTTTGACTCACGTTTTACACAATATTTTTATAATTCGCATTTATAGAATTTTTTAAATAAAATAAAATTACATTATCCCTGTTTTTAAACTAGGAGTGATTTGAATTTAAGTTGGCAATTCTGTAGATTCCTGATTGATCAGATCACAGCCCGTTTTACTCATCAGCATTTTTCACATATATTATGATCGAACCATTGTGTTAATTGTGAACAAACTTTCATTTAACCCTAGGATGCATAGATGAAATTCTCGACAAGAATGCATAGCATGAGTCTCCAAGACTCTTATTTAAAAAAAACACCAATTTATATTTTACGTTTATTTATCATAATAATAGGTTAAAAACAAGCGTTAGAAATTGATATACATATTAAAATTTTCAATTCAAGCATATTGTGCATACTAAAACACTGTGTTCTTTGCATGTTGGTTTATTACACATACGAGTAGTACAAGTCAGTGTACTCATTCTTCCAATTCGTGTAGGACATTGCAAACATCTTCTTTCCTTTTTCAAAACTGAACCGGCTAAGATATTCTTTTCTTCCGAAAGCGTAATAAAAAGTTTCATACTACTTCTTACAGTATTTGGAAGTTTTGTGCTCTTCTTCTCATAAATGGTAACACTAATTCGGTTGCTAAGTCTTTGATGAACATTCTTCTCTTGTCAGTTTTTCCATCGTGAAAATTTTTATTTTCATGGGTGTACATAAAGTAAGCATTTAGAGCTGCTAAATCCACTATATTGTACCAAACTGCGACAGGCCATCGTCTTGTTTCTCGCTGTGTGGTATAGTTGCCTATCATTTGATCCATATGATCAACACCTCCTTTAGTTTTATTATAAAATTTAATCATTTCTTGTTTTTTTCCAGTACTCTCATTATCTATTGAATCATCGTGATGCATCGAGCTAAGAAGTAGCACAGATTTATTCTTTTTTGGTACATAGCTCACTAACGTCAAATGTTTATTGAAACTAAAAATAGAGGAATAAACACTTCTTTCCTTAGAGGATTGAAACTCTTTAGGAATTTACTTCTTGTTTTGCGCAAAGTTCCCACACAAGTTATTCCAACAAGCAGCAGATGTTGTGATAGTGAAATACTTGTAAAAAAATTGTCAACTGTTAACCTTCCGTCCTGAGTTTTTTATGGAAACAATTAGAGCTTTTACAACATTTTCTGCTACGTTGTGCTGTACTGGTTCCCCAGGTTGGCGCCCCAAATATACTTGTCCATCAATGGCATATCCTGTTTCACTTTGACAAAGCCAAAAAAACTTTATTCCATATTTTGCTGGCTTTGAAGGCATATACTGTATGAAACTACAACGACCTCTAAAAGCAAGCAATTGTTCATCTATGGTAACGTACTCTTTTGGAATCATTTATGTTTCGCACTGAACTAAAAATAATTCCCATATATGACGAATATGAGCAAATTTATCAGTTTCAAGTCTAACCGAACGACTTCTTTTGTCATCGAAACGAAGATACTTTTTTATATTTTCAAAACGATTTACTGCCATTGTAGCTTTGTACATTGGATTCGACATCTTATCAAGAAATAATTCTCTTACAGGAGTATCCCAGCTTTTTCAACACCAGCCAACAATGGCAAACCGAAAAAAGCATCCATCTCATCTCTTTCGATTTGTGTCCAAGTCTTACCTTTTTTTTCAAATTCGCGTATTGCTTCTCGATTAGTACAAAGTATTATTTCATCAACAATTTCAGGCGTAATAAATTTATCCCATGCATCTTTGATACACCAAACTTGATTTCTTCTTTGAGGTCCTGATGTAAATCTTACTATATTGTGTAATCTTACCCTTCCTTGTGAGGGCTGAGTAGAATTCCACACAAAATTATTTCATCCAACAAACGTACCATTTGAGACGTCTGAAGGTGAGTTATGATCCAGAATACTTTCTGTTTCGCTATCTGAAGAGCTTTCTCCAGTGTCACTAGATCCTTCAGGTGGTTGATATTGTTCGTCAGTATCTGATGTATCACTTTCACTAACAACAATATTCTCATCATATTCTTCATACCATGTTATCAAAGTTTCCTCAAAATTAGAGTCACTAGGTCGTATTGATCGTTTTCTAGATGTACTTGTTGAAGCCATAATTTACACTATGTAAAAAACAAAAAAACCTTATAAATATTGAGTTTTTGTAAATAATAACCTAACCTAAACTCTTACAGTCACTAGGTCGTATTGATCGTTTTCTAGATGTACTTGTTGAAGCCATAATTTACACTATGTAAAAAACAAAAAAACCTTATAAATGTTGAGTTTTTGTAAATAATAACCTAACTTAAACTCCTCCAAAAATAACTTATCAGTATTGCACAATAAAATCACATATAAAAGTCTTTGGAAACTGTGAACACTATTATTTTAGGTTTACTTCTAGAAAAGAACAAAGCTAACTGAATAAACCAAAACAAATGATAAAAATCACGTGTTAATGGCACATGCGCATTGGAATAAATACATACATAGTTGCCGATATAAATAGTACAGAACTGTCAAAACCAACAAGAGGCTGCCAGACTCATGATATGCATTTAGCGACTGTAAGTGAAAACAAATTTTTGTATGTAAAAATTTGTATAATACAGAAGTTATGAATACAGTGATATACATTTAAACTAATAATAAACAAATTCTTAAAATAGTAATGCTGTAGGTAAAATACATTAGAATTTGTACCTGTTTAAATTTGTTCAAGAGTATCTGAGACGCATGTTATGCATCCTAGGGTTAAGCAAATAAAAGATGATTATTTGTTTAAAAAAGAGCTTCTTCATACATTGTTGCGTTTATATTATATCATGAACAGAATCATTTCTGTAGTATATCTTCACATAGGTATCTCATAATTTATCCCAAATCTCGAACGGTATGTATACCTATGTATTGATCCTATAAAATAAACAATTGATAAATCATTGATGAATTAGAGTTTTCGTACTTTATTAAAAATTTTAATATATAATTTACCTTTAAGACCATTTAATCTATTAATTTGCTAGCTAGAACCAAGCTAGACCTTTTTATAATTTGTTTCAAGTGAAAGTCAAATGTCCGTATATTAAGGTTATGTATGGTCATATGTCAAATATACAATAACCAACTGTATGACACTAAAAATTACTGAACACTGTAAACAATGTTATAATGAAGTCTCTTTTATACGCGCATTATAAAAAGTCTTTTTTATTATCAAATTCATTATTTTATAATGTTCACGTATAATTCATTTTTATCTTAATTCAATTCTTTCTAAATATAATAAAAAAGCTAATATGCATTTACATTGGGAAGCAGAATGGTTGTAGTTATATCGAATGAATAGTTATTAGGAAGAGAACCCACTAAAAATATACAAAAATACTTTCCATTTCAAAAACAAATCTAAAGCTATCAAACACTTAATCAAGTGACCTACATATTTTCTGATGTCGCAAAGATTGCGATAAATTTAATTACCTACAGGTTTCATTATTGATTATTGTAATTATATAAAACTAAACTATAAATGATCAGATATCTCCACAAATCTATAAATGTTTCCAATTTGTCGCCTCTTCAGTTTTTTTTTATTTCAATTTAAAGATAAATGATTCACATACTAGCAGACACATTCACTTATTCTGGATATTGTGTATGAATCTCCAAATGATGTGTGGATTCGTGCTGATCTAATATCCGACATTTCACGTATTAGCGGGGCCATTTTGGTAAAATTAAATTTATCGCTAAAGCAAATCGTTTTCAGCAAAAACAATAAGGTAAATATTAGTCTGCTAATATTGATCGTTATCAAATTTTGGTGTTAGGCTGGTTTTCTAATATGACTAAGCAAATCCGATAGAGATGATTACTATAGTTACTTCAATTTCATTTAAAAATGACTATCTAAATTAAAATTAACGAAAAACTAAAACTTCAAATAATTTTGTTATTTAAATACCAATCCAGTGCAAACCAGAACTAAAAATAAACAAACAATTCGGAAGTTTCTCTTCTTAAGAATGAACAATGTTGCGTAGCATTGTACTACCGAGTTCCGAAATTCCATTTATTGTAATTTGTATAGAATACTAAAAAAAATATAAGTAGTTTGCAGCCATGATTCAATTTGCTTTTTGTCTTACCATCCCATTGAAATATTATCACAACACGACACTCAAACTGCCAGTCAATGTTAATCTGATAAGACTTATAGGTAACAATGTTAAATAAATGATCCACCCGCGATTTACTTTCACGTGTCAAGTTTTCCCGTTTAAACGAAATGGTTTCGGGAACTTAATGGTGCCAAATTTATAACTTATTCACAGAGACACACTGAGCCGACAAGTTCCTGCGATGTATACTGGTACAAAATAACTCTTTTTTTATTTTTTTGTAGAATGGATGATTCTAGAAAATTTGGCGATTTCATAGTAAATCCGGTATAAGTTGGATTTCTATAGATTTTATGGTTATTATTATGTCTAGGACATATATTAGAGTTACTTTTGTATATCCTAATTTCTTTCATTAAAAATTGCTTATGGTTATTACAATCTATTTTGATACTCCATAAAGAGTCATTTTGGACGAGAAATATATCAAACTATGCCACCTAATGTAATATTGGTTTATATAAAGTTACTCCATATCCCAGTTACTACCTAATTTCAATATTAGTTTATACTCAAAGAATTGGAATACCTAATGAGATGTTTCCAGATTATAACTTCGAGAAAAAGTGAAATGGAGACAGGACGGTTCAAAAATGAGAGATTGGGTGAAAGAAAAGTTACTGTAAAGTTAAGGAAAAGCCCATTGCCGTATACTCGGGCAGACAAGTGGCAATAAGTGCAACGAGATTTATCAAAGATCATTTGAAAATTGTATGGGATGATTTGGAATCACGACACGCATTGGGTAAAAAAATCAAACGTTAGCCTGGGTACTACGACATACCGGTCATAATAAAAATGAGGAAGCTAATTCGTTGACATAAGATGGAGTACTATGCGTTTCTATGGGCCTAGAACTTTTCTATAATATTAACAGAACTGCTATGGAGAATGCCCCACAGCGCTGGGCTCAAAAAAACAATCTCATGTATGGTGAATTAAGGCGAGTTAATTCAAGTTAATTAAACAGCCAAAGCAAAATTTGCAGAAAATAAGCGAACATATAAGATTAGGTTAGTCCTTGGCAGAGCAAAATGAACAATATCGAACTGGAAAACCCAACTATAGGCACGTTTTGCCGAGTAGACGAGGAAACCTCAGCACACATTGTTACTGGGAAGGTATGGAAAGATTCATTATTTCGAAAAACCTGACAAATCAATATTTGAAAGGACCGAAGGTTTGCCGTATAAAGCCTGGTAACTAGAAGAGAGAATATGATTAAACATCACGGTGGAGAAGCTTCCACTCAATATAATTTGATCTGGTTTGTAACTACAATTATTTCAGGATGGCACCGTTTTGTAAGTATCCACATTTTTGTGATTCTAATAGTGTGACATACTTGTAATATCATATTGTACATCATTTTATAATCATCTGTATTTAATATAGGCCAACATGGATTTTGTTGCATTCACATAAAGATCCACTATGTTCGAGCACTAAGAAATTAATAAAACCATTATATTATTTGAATATCTCAGAATTTAAAAACATCGCCGAATTAGACTAAGAATAATAAAGCATTACTAGAAATGATTGAAGGAACGAAAATCTCGACTCTTAGACTTTGGAGATGCATTACCGTGGACAGATATTAGAAGAAAAGAACCAGTACAAAAAATATGAAACTTCTGGTCTCTGGTGATATTCTCCAAACCAGTGAAAAAAGTGTATTTACTTGGTACAGAGTAGATCAGGGTCAAATCTCTTCAATAGCCATTTCAGGGGTTTAAGGATAAAATTGGGTTATTACGTTCATATTTATATGTATATGTGCTTAAGTTATGGACCAAAGTTCCAGAAGGTAAATTTCATGATACATTTCCATATGACTTGGGTTAACTTTGATAATATTAGATTTTAACGGGGTTACAATGCACTGAAACCTAAGGTTTATTGTGCCCCCCCCCCCCCTATCAGAGCTGTTCTCGCTACTACTACAGCTCGCCTTCCATTTCCAGGGTTCTAATGAACTCTAGTATTTGGAACGGCTTCAACGAGGTTATATCCTCACTCTTACAAGTTTCTTGTCCGAAGCATTTCTTGCGTTGGCTTGCAATGGCGAGGCATTCCAGAACTAGGTGATCCGGAGTTTCATACTCCTCCCCACCGAATCTACACTCGTCAGTATCTGCTAGACCAATTCTCATTAGGTGCTTCCTAAGGCGGCAGTGTCCTGTAAGAAAGCCCGTGAGGAGATGTAGCTTATTTTTAGTGAGGTCCAAATATTTTTTGGATCTAGCAGTGTAAAAGTTCCGTAGCAACTTTTTAGAATGTTCCAACCCGGGAAGGCACCGCCAGTGTGCTTTCGGTTTCCTCCTTCTTCCGAAACTTTTTCTTATGGGAGCATTTTCCTACACCACAGAAAGGCTCCGCGCCAATAAAGGGCGCTTGTGCTTTTTACCTGGCAAGTGTATTGGCCTCTTCATTTCCCGTGATTCCCGAGTGGCCAGGAGCCCAGACTAAAGAGACCCTGTTATTCTTGCCTAATTCATCAAGTTTTCTTCGGCACTCCCATGCCAACTTTGAGTCAATGACATGGGAGCTCAATGTCACACTTCTGAGAGTTTATTTCTAGGTTCATTTCCACGCATGTTTCAATCGCAAGTATTTCTGCCTGAAACACGCTCGGGAAGGAGCCTAACGATAATGAGTATCTAGTGCCAGGCCCAAATACTCCAGCGCCTGCTCCAGTGGTGATTTTTGAACCATCCGTATACCATCTAATGGTGTTTTCTTTGAGAGTTTGGGTGGTGTATTCCCTTTCCCAGTCTCTCCTCGTATTTAGCATAGTAGTGAAATTCTTTTCGATACTTACTTTCTTGATCATTTCGTCACTGGGAAGATTCGCTGATGAGATGTATTTTGTTAGAGAGGACCAGGCTCCCTGATTTTTTATACTCTCATTCCCTGAATCTTCTTTAGATATTCTAAGAATTGCCTCTTGGGCAGATCTTTCTATCACCAGATGTAGAGGTGTCTGATCTGGAATGATCTCAAGTGCCCTAGTTGGACACGTTCTCATAGCTCCAGTGATGCACACACAGGCAAGCCTTTGAACTTTGTCGAGGGTCTTCCTCGTGCTGTACTAACTTGCTTTTGTATGTCAAACTATTGCCTCATACGTAATTTCTGGTCTCACAATCATGGCGTACATCCATCGCAGTATTTTTGGGTTACAGCCCCACCTCTTACCAGCTAGATTTCTGCACGCCATCAAAGCTCTTATTGCTTTACTAGCAGTTATTTCAACATGCTTATTCCGCAGAAGCTTACTGTCTAGGGTTATCCCTAGATATTTAACTTCTGATTTCCATTCTATGATTTCCCCGTTTAAAGATATGGGTTTCATGGCTGGAAGTGTTCTTTTCCGGGTAAATGGAATTACTATTGTCTTGTTTGGGTTAATGTTTAGCACCACTGACAAGCACCATTGATCAATGATTCTGAGGCCCTTTTGTAATAAATAAAACAAGGTGCTCTCGAACTTGCCTCTGACTATTAGAACTATGTCATCAGCATAGCCCATACATTCGAAGCCAAGCTCCGTTAGCCTGTAGAGCAACTCATCTACTACGAGGCTCCATAGAAGGGGAGATATCACTCCCCCTTGAGGTGTCCCCCGAGTGGCTTTAACTGAGGTGGTTTGATTCACCACCTGTGTCTCAGCTATCCTTGTCGTCAACAACTCATACATCCATTTTACAATGGTTTCATTTACTCCTCGCCTTTTTAGTGCTTCTTTGACAGACACATGAGATGTGTTGTCAAAGGCCCCAGATATATCCAGGAATGCGCACATTGCGATTTTTCTGTTGTTCAGAGTTCTCTGGATGGCTTCGGTCAGCTGATACAGAGCCGTCTCAGTTGATCGACCCGCTCTGTAGGCATGCTGACATTTATGAAGTGGTATATTCTCCTGATTCTCTGTTCTTATGTAGTTATCCACTACTTTCTCCAACGTTTTGAGTAGGAACGATGTTAGACAGATGGGTTTAAAATTTCGGGGATCTGTCCCATCTTTTTTCCCTATTTTTGGTATGAAGGTTACCCTCGCCCTTCTCCATTTTCTAGGTATTAGACCCACTTCTAGACTTCTTCTTGTAATCTTCAGCAGGTGAGGAAGAATCTTCTCTATCCCTTGCTGCAGGAGTGCTGGAAATATTCCATCCACTCCTGGTGATGTAAATGGTTGACAGGCCCTTATTGCCCAGTCCAACCGTTGTTGGTGGGTTAACTTAATTGTTAACTGAATTATATAAATATGATGAAATGGCATCGATCTTGATGATGAATAATATTAATATTAGTAGATATAAATAAGTGAGAAATCATAATAATACTAAACTGTTTACCATGCAAATATTTCGGTGTATTTAATTATGTAATTTGAAGTAAAAAACATACAATACTTTATATATTCTTTTTGTTGTCCAGAAATTAAATCCAGATTGCATTTAAATCCTATCCTGCTCTTACTTATCGCTAACTTAACAGTGTGTAACACAAAAGGTTTGAGAGAAGCTCTTGAATACTTTCTCTCATACCTGTGGGAGGAAGAATAAATTCCAAATGCCGAAAAAGGAGCACAATAATGACAATCCACCATTAATTGTAGACCTTTCGGTTTGGAACCCATGACTAAAATTAATTTAACTTTTGTCATTCACATTGTCACGGTTGAAATATTGGAACTTCAGAAAACTGCTTTCTATATAATAAAGTTCAAATGCATGAAGTTATAAAACTGGAGTTCTACAGCATTAACAATTAAATGCATTAAGCAAATAGGATAGTAGGTAATATCAATTTTAACATTCTATCAGTATATTGACATTGAGTACCATACAAGGTACGGTGGGGTCGCTTATTCCGATCCGAATATACTTATAATATATTTATGAAAATAAAAAGTTGGGAATACTAACAATATTTATTTTGCATAATTTTTTCCAAGTTAAGCTCACAATTAACCTTAAAAACATCCAAAATAGCTAATATTGAGAGTCCAACAATAACGTGAATTACTCTGATTCTTCATCTAAGCAATCAGTTGAACGCTACAGAAAAAAATGTTGTGTTTCCTGTAAATGCTAGAGCCGTATTTAGCACAAACGCATTTCGTTTTCTATCTTTTGAAGGGTCAGACAGTAAACATATTTTTTTGTTTTATTTGAGTTTTGTTGTGGTTTGTCACTTTCCTCCATTTTGGTGATTAGTAGGACATGAATAATGAAAGCTTAAGCAAGCGTTTTGAAAAATTTGCTTTTGGCCTGTGATGAAAACGTGTTTAGACTTATATTCCATTTTAGTAACACATAGTTATTGCATCAAGTATCCCAAATAAATACCTCAATGGCTATCTTAGTTGTCTTGTATTTCTAGTTTATTTTTCATGGTATTCGATGGTAAGAAAAATATCTTTTTTAACATAGTACAGCAGAAAACGGGTGGGCCATAAACATTTCATTAGAGACAAACCAGACTTTTTAATAACACCACTCATGAACGAGAGACCTATAATGGCTGTGATCTCACCCCAATCTGTGAACCAAGTAACTACAATCGCGCCCCATTGTTATTTAACTCACATCTATAATATTTTGTTTTCAGCAAGCCAACTGACTTACAAATATTAATAGAGCAAATAAAAGCGTGGTCGTCTACATGCATAATTCAATTTCTGGTAATTTTCACCAGGAGACCAGATCTCTTCCACTTTCTTGGGAATCTAATTTTCGCTTGTTATTAAGAAAATGTTAGTAAAGTGTCCTACATTTATGTATAATGTATTACTTAAGATATGAATATATTATTTTTAATGTGAGTGAACATCAGTGTGCTATTTTACAGTCCTAATGATATTTTCCAGTAATGCACTATCGACGGCACCAGCAGTTTGTTATTTAATTACAACGAAAAAGGAAGTAATGAAATTCTACAGAGTCAATGGTAAGTCTGAAAAAGCTTAAATTCAACAGAAATTGATAGTCAGAATAGTACTAAATTATATATTAACAAACCACCTTACTAGTACGTTACTTTAGTTTTTAGAAGCAACATCCTATTTAGTGTATCATTAACTTTTTAGTATAGACAGAAAAAATATGCTTAATTGTCATGTAATACAAAATTTTTAGACAAATCTGATAACAGAACATTAAACACATAAGTTGTCTTAGTTATTCCAAAAAACGGTACATTCAATTACGTATACAGGATGTGAGGCAAACATTTTTGATTAAAAGTAGTGGCGGATAGAGTTGTGATAAATATCTGAAATTGGTAAGTTGTAGGTTTTGGATGGCTCTGATTTCAAATATAAATATTATTATCAATGACGTAGAAAAATAAAAGACCCTTTTATTTACATTAAATACTGAAGCCAACATTGCAAAAGCAATAACGAGATAAGCAACTATAGGCTACCCTTCACCGTACACTATTGTCAAAATGTGCTTTATTTTTGAAAACTGCTAGAAAAATATATAAGTTGATGTAAAAAATGCAAAGTAACAATGATTTGCAAAAAAATAATAGTCATGAAGCATATTATGGTATTATTGAAAGATGAAAATAAGGGCATGCAGTAAACAAATTTTCTTGCGATTGATGTTGTGTTGATATGTATCTGGTTTTAACAATAAAATTATTCTGCTCTACATGGCAACGCTGTAGGACCAGATCCATTCACAAAACGACCGGCGCAACAAGAAATCATCGTGAATTTGTTTGTTTACAAGTTATTATTCGGGTTTTTAACCAGTTATTGTACTATTGCAGAGTCCGTAAGTGTATTAAAACTCAAAAACATGGTTCGTCAGTGTTATATTTGCAACAAATTAGATTATTTGAACAAATATCTCTCTTTTCATCGGTTAGTTGTGTATTTTCATTTGACCTCCATATTTGAGAAACCAGTGTCGTCGACATAGGGGCATCTACTCATTGAATGATTTTCAAAGTTGAAAGTTATGCATTTTAACAATATTAAATTCCTAAAGCATCCAATTATTTTTGTTTTACTGGCCAGTAGAGCTATTTTTCTATTTATTGGTGTATGGGCGGGAAATAAATGGACTGTAGTATTTTTCTTTATATTCGGTTCAATGCATAGATTGATGCCAGCATAAAAATGATGAAAAAAAAATAAAAAAATCATATACAAAACAGGAAGCAGATAACACCCTGGTTATGACAGTAGGTCTTCTTGTCGGTACCGACTGGGGATGAAGATAGGACCACCATGTGAATTCTAAAATATGTAGTTACATACTTAATTTAAAGGTAAAAATAATGTTTACTACGATCGAGAACACGTACTGTCCACCGCTCAATCGCTACTCGAAGGTTTTCGCCTAAAATCTAGTTGGAACGCGCCGAACTATGTCTTAACTTGGGGGCCACGCTAAATGCTTCCAAAAATTAATTAAACAATTGCCGTGGGGATAGAACATGCCGCCCAAATAGAGTTTAATAATAATAAGTAAATTAATTGGCGTTCAATGATATAACATGAGATGAGAGAAAAAGAAAAATTTACATTAAAATTCAAATCACTGAGTGAAACGGCTATCTAAGACTTGAATATAATGAGAAAAAAAATTAAAATTAAACAAAAGAAATTAATTGTGTGGCAAAGGACACACATTTGAAACAGGTCGCTTAAATTCACCTTTAGCGGTGCGCAATGTGATAACCCGAATGACTTTATCCGCGCCGTGGTGAACTTCTTTGACACGAGCCAGTGACTATTTTAAAGGAGGCAAAATATCATATTTTAAAAGAACTAAGGTATCCTTTTCAATAGGAGTACCCGGAAGTGTCCATTTGCTCCTCTGATGAAGCGTATGAATATATTCTCGATGCCGCCTGGTTCAGAAATCTTGCTGAATTCGCTGAACCAGCTGCCAACGAGAGAGACGCCCTAGCTTTATATCCTGTAGGTCAGGATCTATAAGGGTACCTACAGGTGTGAAAGTTGAAAAATGGGCTGGAGTGAGTGGAAGGAGATCATGAGGATCAGAGCTAATTGGGCAGAGAGGTCTAGGGTTTAGAATTGCCTCTATTCGCACAAGAACCGTACATAATTCCTCGTAAGTGAGAATATGATCGCCTATAACCCTAGAGAGATGAGTTTTCACGGATTTAATGCCTGCCTCCCACAGACCTCCGAAATTGGGTGCTGAGGGAGGATTAAAATGCCACTTAATGTGCTCCCTTTCAGTAGCTCCTTGCATGGCTTGATCCAGTTGCTTACGAGCCCCAACAAAATTTGTTCCGCAATCGCTGTATATATTATTAACGGAACCCCTACGAGCAATAAATCGACGAAGCGCGGCAACAAAGGTGTCTGTGGATAGGTCTGAAGCCAATTCTAGATTGAACAGCCTTTGTGGCCATACAAACAAACAGAGCGAGACAAGATGAGTTTTGGCTCGACGAGATCGTCCAAGCGTTATACAAAAAGGCCCCCGTAATCCACACCAACATTTGAGAAGGGTTTCACTTGAGATAAACGAACAGAGGGTAATTTACCCTTTAAGGGCTGAGATGAAGTAGGTTTAGCTCTAAAACATTTTATACAATGGGAAATCACTCTAAGAATCGACCGTTTTGGGGCGAAGATCCAGAACTTCTGGAGAAGTAAGAAGTGGAGAGTTTGGAGTCCAGGATGAAGATATTTACGATGATAGTATTCTATAAGTCGATACGTGAAGGTATGACAACTGGGTAAAAGAATAGTGTGCTTTTTATGAAAGGACAAATTAGAGATCATCTAAGAAAGGGCTCAATTTTCGCAAGTACTTTGATATACGAAGATTCTTTTGAAGCAAGGGTATTTCACGAGCAAATGTATGAGACTGAGTAAATTTTATGAGGTAGGCAAGAGCATTATCAAAATCACTTTCTGAAAATGAATCAAATCGTGCATTATCGGGATTAAGTGCATTAATAATAAATCTAAGTACATAGCAAATTATTCGTTGTATTTTTTCAAGACATGAAAAATGAGATAAAATAATATGAATAGGGGATTGATTTAATTCAACTTGACAAGCAGTTTTGCGGAGTTGTTCAGAAACTTCGGAAACTTCAAATTTAGATAGAGAGGTAGGCCAACCATCGTATGGTTCACATAACCAAGGAGGTCACGCCCACCATAGAGAATTGTTGAGAATTCCTTGAGGGAATATGCCTCTTGTGGCAGGATCTGCAGGATTGTCTGCGGACGTAACATGTCTCCAAATAGAGGGAGGAATCTTCTCTTGGATCAATGTCACCTGGTTTGACACGAAAGTAGCCCATTTGTGGGGAGAGCTTCGTACCTAAGAAAGGACAATGGTGGAATCTGTGTAAGTGGACACATTTCTAATCTGCAAGGAATCTAGAAGATTTGTCTGCACAAAATGCACTAATTCAGACAACAATAGGGTACCACATAATTCAAGTCGAGGTAAAGAGATTTTTTTGAGTGGAGCTACCCGGGTTTTGCTACACACTAAATGTGTTTTGATCTTACCATTCTCGTCTTCAGACCGTAAATAAATTACAGCGGCATACGTCTTGTCTGAGGCATCACAAAAGCCATGAAGATCATAGCTACAATTATGAGGAGAAGTTATTCGTCAAGGAATATGAAGTGAGGATAGAGAAGGCAAATTTGTCCTAAACCTACGCCAGAAATCAACAATATTATCTGGTGGAGATGAGTCCCAAGGAATTCCAAGAACCCAAAGTGATTGGACTAGTATTTAGAGAGAACCCGTTACAGGGGAGAGAAATCCTAATGGATCAAAGATTTTTGCGAGTTCAGAAAGTATTAAGCGCTTAGTACAGTACACATTGTTACTTAAGACATTATAACACAAGAAATCTTGAGAAGGGTTCCAACAAAGTCCTAAAATTTTAAGAGTCGTTTGACTATCAAAGTCAAACGAGGGCAGATCAACTTGTAAATCAGCAGCCGGCAAGGATGAGAGAAATTGAGTATTATTACTGGCCCATTTACGCAGGTAAAAGCCACCGCTAGATAAAAGGGCAATAAGCTCCTGTTGAACAGCAAAGGCTTGTTCTAAAGAACTACAACCAGAAACAATATCATCAAAATATATATCCGTACATAAAATTTTAGAAGCAGGAGGGTATGAATGTTTATACATATCAGCTAAATGGAGAATAGTTCGAATGGCTAAAAAAGGCGAAGAAGTGATACCATAAGTGACTGTTTTGAGACGATAATCTTGAATATTGCCAGAAGAATTAAAACGCCACAAGATGCGTTGATAGTCACTATGAATATTCTCTATAAGGACCTGGCGAAACATCTGCTTTATGTCCGTGGTGAAACATACATTGTACGTACGAAATCTAAGAAGAATTGATTGGATATCTTGTTGAAGCTTGGGGTCTGAAAGTAGGACATCGTTCAAAGAAAGACCATTGAATCCTTTCGCGGAAGCATCAAATACGACCCTAAATTTAGACATATCTGACTTAGCAATACAATGATGAGGCATAAAATAGCTAGAAGAGATAAGTTCACTGCCGTGAACGGGTTCCATATGATCGGAAATTAAATAATCTTCCATAAAATCTTTATATTGAGTATATAATTGAGGATTTTTTACCAAACGACGTTCTAAACATAAAAATCTTCTTAGACCGATATCCCAAGAATCGGAGTATTACGAAATGGGAGAGATACTACAAAACGTCCAGTGGAGTCCTGGCATATGGAGTATAAAAAGAATATTTCGGCTAAGAGATCATCAGACGATGAATGAGAGCGAAAGGATATGGAATCAATTTCCCAAAATCTTTTAACTTCACTGTCTAGAGATAATTCAGCGGAAATAAAGAACGAATGAGCTATCTGATTTGAGGTATGATTGGCTTTTCCCATGATTATTCAACCAAAAATCGTATCTAAAGCAACGGGTTTATCGTTTGAAGACTTATTAAAACCACCTTGGAGAATATTAGCAAACACGTCAACACCTAGAAGCATGTCTACAGGAAGGGAATGCATGAATTGAGGATCTGCAAGTCGTAAGTTTGCGAATTCCTGAAAACGATGCTTAGGTATAGAGACACTGGGCATATCAGAGCAAATTTGTGGCAAAATAACAAAGTATAAAGTAAGAAGAGGTTCCGGAGCATCTCGTGGTTTAATAGTACATAGTACAAGTGACTCCTTGTGAAGCCTGAGAAGAGATCTGACCCACACCCCTTATCTCCAAAGAGAAAGGAAAGTTCTTCAAGCCCAGTTTATTACAACATTTAGCAGAAATGAAGTGACTCTGACTAACACTATCCAGAAGAACTCTAACGGAATGATAACGACCTTGGCTATCTTTAACATCAATCATAGCGGTAGACAACAATACTGTACTATTTACACGAGGGAGTAGGTTGACTGAAGTTTCAACATTAGAACGAGCAGCCAAATGGGAAGCACTAGTTGATGCAACTGGTGTAATGGGAGCATTGCTTGAGAGAGCTTGTGAGGTAGGAATTGCACAAAGTGTAAAAGAGTGTGGTGCCTGCGTGAACATTTTCTACAACGCAGTTGAGGACAATTAAAATTGTTATGTTTGTAACCAAGACAATGTGTACACCAATTCTTGGATTTTACAAAGTCATATCTTTCGTTAGGAGATTTAGCTAAGAAACCTTGACAATTGGATATTAAATATTGCTGATGGCATAATTTACAATTTATTTTAGAGTCAGACTGGGTAGTAAATGCACTACTAATTCGCTGTTTTTGAGGAGTGTGTTTTGGAGTACTTTTAATTTTAGATGAAGAGAACCTTTTAGGAGAATGAACAATAGTTTCATTCCCATTATTTGCAAGTGCGCATGCATTGACATCAACTTCAGAAATATGAACACTATCCATAGGGTCACATTGAGTCTCTAAAAACTCTAAAGTGTAGTATAATATTCATCATTGGGTAGATTATCCTTATATTGCAGCTCAAAGCGAGTTTTAGTATTATTATCTAATCTATCTAACAACATATTGTAAAGTATGAAATCCCAATTCTTGACATCATAACCTAAATTTTCTAAAATGGCCAAGTGGTTCTCAAAACTATCAGTTAACTTACGTAAAGCCTCATGATCATCTGAACTGTCCATTGCAGAAGTAAATTTTAAAGCATGCCAATGGGAGCGAGCGATTAACAACTTTTTAACAAAACACTTTCTGAGTACTGTATGCTACAACATAAGTATTGCCTCGTAAATGTACACTAGAAATGAGATCATAAGCAACTGAAGAAGTGGATGTCAATAAATAATTAAACTTATCTATATTCGTTACAGAATCATTATTATGTACCATTGAATCAAAAATATCAATAAACGTTTGCCAATGTTGATAATCTCCGTCAAAAACAGGAACAGTGAGTTTGGGCAATCTAACATAACAATTAGTTCTAAAAGTTTTCACATTTTGAGTAGAGTTTTGATTAATATTATTACTAAAATCATCTTCGAATAGTTGAGTATAAACTGCTTGAACATGATAATAGTTATTATCAAAATCTGTACGAGTGATATTATGTGGCTCTAAGTTCGCACCTTCCTGTATAGACACAATACAAATTATGCCATTATGAGCTTTAAGAAAATCATTACGAATATTTTCGATATGTTTATACCTACATTTAAAATTATTTTGTAAGCCTGTATTTGTGAGAGCATCATTAGCAATTGTTAACAGAGCATTTAGGTCAAGAATTTCACTTTGACGTTGAGCAATTAATAATTTAAGTTTCTTAGCTTCAGACATTACGAGTATTTATAAAAGGTAAACACTTGACAATGAAAATAATTAATGAAATATTATTTAAATCAAAAGCATATAAAGAAGAGAAAGAGCGAACGTTTCTGCTTTCGCAAATAAGAGAAAAATGATTTATATCGAGCGAAAAAATGCGGAAAACAACGAGTTATAAGGATATTCTTTTGACTAAATAACATTCACTCAATTATATCAAGTATTAAATAATATTATTTGTGTGAGAGGGGAATATAATTACGAGTACAATAAATGTAGCACGATATAGAGATTAAGCAGTGCACTTTATTATTGAAATAAAATATATTCAATGAGAAAATGTTCATAAAAATAAGTAAGGATGATATCGACTTCTGCCAGCTGATTTACTGTATCGGTCACTGGCCAAGTCAAGAATGAAATTCACAGGTGCGTCAATTTATATACACGTTCAGTACCTACGGTCTAGTCCTACCGAAAAAGATAATGAATAAAAATGTCGGCCACAAAAGGAATTCAATTTTATCAACAGGTGTTTTAAAATTAATAAATCATCAATTATGGGCTGAAAATATCCTGAAAAATCCGGCGCGAAGGAGCAAGTTGTATGGCTGGGAAATAAATGGACTGTAGTATTTTTCTTTATATTATATAAAAATTATGCGAAAAAATAAAAAAAAAATCATATACAAAACAGGAAGCAGGTAACACTTACGCTGGTTATGACAGTAGGTCTTCTTATCGGTACCGACTGAGGATGAAGATGGGACCACCTCGTGAATTCTAAAATCTGGAGTTACACACTTAATTTAAAGATAAAAATAATTTTTACAACGATCGAGAACATGTACTGTCCACCGCTCAATCGCTACTCGAAGGTTTTCGCCTAAAATCTAGTTGGCACGCGCCGAACTATGTTTTAACTTAGGGGCAATGCTAAATGCTTCTAAAAATTAATTAAACAATTGCCGTGGGGATTGAACAATTGGTATAAAAGTAAGTAAATATCAAATATAATTAAATCTGCCTTTTTTTATATAATTAGTTAATTTCATTTTCAACAAAATATTTACACTGTAGATTTCCCACGAATAAAGAGCAAAGAAAAATTTGGTTCTCATTGATTGGTGTTTAAAAAGATGATACAGTTCTATTACATCATTTAATATGCTCCTGTCATTTAGTTCCAAGTGATATCCTTGTTAAAACAAACGGTGTGAAATATCTGAAAGTTGGTGCAAAAAAAACTAAACCTGAGCTGCAGATGGATGAATTGATGAAAGTACTAGATTCGAGCAAAAGGTATGGTATACATGAGTATATAATCTTTCAATTTTTATAAGAAACATTGATTAATATTGTATCCTAAGAATCTAAAAACTCATTTTGACCATCCAATCCCAAAGAAACCTGTATATATCTTACCTGATGCATGTCATATGATCAAATTGGTTAGAAATTGTTTGGCTTCCACAACTGAAACTAAAAAATATATAAAATGGGAATATATATTTTTTTAGAATTAGTTCACAGACAGTATGTTGAAGAAGTGCAGGCTGCTACAAAGTTGAAACGTAGGCGAATTCAGTGGACAAGAGAAAAAATGAAGGTTCATATGACAACAGAAACTTTGGGCAAGAGTGTTAGGGATGTGTTATCTTTCTTAAGAGAAGATCTGAATTTTCAAGAATTCAGGAACTCAAATACATCTGACATTATTCTCCAATTCAATATCCTATTTGATATAATTAATTCAAGAAATGCTTCGTCAAAAGGCCACTCTCAGCAACTACATCTTCAGAAATGTTAAATTTCTTGATTCCACAGAAGATTACATTCTGACACTCTGAATAGTGTTCCAATTATTAAATCTGGAAGACAAACAAGATTTCTTGGTTTCATCATTTTGATAGAAAGTTTGAAATATCTCTATATCTTTTAATATTTTAGTGAAGTAACTTGACATGTTTGTATTTTTAACTACCACTGATGACAAGCAGTTGTGTTCTAAAATAAAGTGTTTCATTAGTTAATAGGAAACATTATACGCAATTATTCCTATAAAGTTTAACATGGTTCATAAAAATTCATAGTTGTTTAATAATTTAATTATTGTTATTTTGATATTATTTGGAAATGGAATAAAACTCATGGTAAATTCCCGATTTTTAATGTAACCTCAAATACCAAAATCTATACGAGCCAAGCCAGTAGATCGAACTGACCAACGAAACGGACCCTGATTAGCATTCCATCTGTTATCAAACATGTTGTAAAGATGCTAAGCAACAAGCCCAAAGTTATGAGGTGCTCCATCCTGCTGTTCTACATTTCTAAGAGTACCTATGTAACGCCGGACGTATAGCTTCTAAAAGCCATTTAAATTCTCATCATAAAATTTTAAAGCTAAAATTTTATCATATTTGATAGCACAGAACACATTAAACTTCAACTATCTTGCTAATGGAAAGTGGGGGGATTGTGCGCACATAAGCGCGCTGTGGTTCGTATGAGTAGAGTCTTGTTTTCCCGATACTGACACCTATGTCAATTTCTGCTACACACACTGTACTTATTCTCCCCATACTATTGGGTAATCGTACGTAGAGTATAGAGAATTGTATGCATGTTTCAATATCATAATCCAAGTGAAAGTGAAGTAAATTAACCAACATCTAAAGGAGCTATACATTTATTAATACCATTAAATAAACAAAACCAAATCTATTTTTAAATATTTAGAAACCACAGCAAAGATCTCCTTTATATCTATCTGCGCGATCACCAACTCTGCATGCTGCATGGATCCAAGTGGAACAGCTGGTGCTTCGATACCATAGTTCTCGGTTGCGACCGAGCCCATTGCAAATGCCACAAATTTCGGTTAGAATTTTTACTTCTGTCTGTGCAGGCAAATTCGCTAAAAGACTCTAAATCATTCTGCACATCATCATCGCAAAAATCGGTGGTTATGTCAGATTCATCGCTTGTTTTCAATAGCGATTCCTTCTTTCTTTTTTTTATTACACTTTTAATATTTTTCTCTTTTTTTTTGTTGTCTGCCTTCTTGGTGTCCGGCGTGCTTAAATTTTTTTACCAGTGGCTTTCTTCTCTGCAGCTATTTTTGTTTTGTTTTTCTTTCTTCAGCTATCTCCAACTGTTCCTTCATGGGAGATACCGTTAATATTTCGAAGGACAGCTAATTACGATACTTTCTCTTCATAACTTCTAGACTTACCTTCTTCTTTGAGGTCATATTGTTACTAGTTAAAAGTAACCAGCCCTTAAATGTATTTGTTAACCAATTACCTACCAGATCATGCCTCATTAATAGAAATAAATGGAGTTGAATGAGTATATTTAGATGGTTTAATCACAATAAACACTAAACATAGGTAATAAAAAACAATAATTCTACTGTGCTTTTGTCCAGAGCCGTTCTTCCAACTGGTAAGCTTTCATTTTCTGAAACATAAAAATGAATTTAATTAAAATAGGAAAAATAAATATAAACAATGAGATTAGCATTTTGTAGGTTATAAGAAAGATTATCTTCTTTCTTAGAATGAAGTATTGGTATCTAGGAATCTTAGGATAAAACCACGAAGCGAATTTTATTACAATGTCCTCACGAGAGAGTCAGTGATACCACTCTTTTAAATATAGCTATAACTAACCTACCGGTCAAAATTTTGATAAGGAAAGTAAAAAAGAACTTTTTTTGTTAATTCCTTTGTTAAAAGCAAATTTTCGGAAGTTAGACGTGCTCCCAATTTTGCGGATTTTTAACAAGAAAAACTAAACTTCTCAATGAAACAATAATAACTGTGTGAAACTGAATAGTTCAGAATAAATGTATGACTGCTTCCTTTGAAGACCCCTTTGTAAAGCCACTCTTCAACGGAGGTGAGTAATAACTTGCAAATTTAAAACAAAAATATATAATAGTTTATTCGTTTTTAGGCTTTTTAGTTATCGTTTTCGTTCTAGTGGTGGGATTATCTTTAATCTTAGATTTTGAGGCTTGCATTCTATCTTAAGTGAATATATATACACTTATCAACTTAAAAAAAAGAAAATAGAAAGCTACCTACAACTGAAATTTGTAGGCACCTCTACCACTTGAACAGTACTGGCACCTGTAACAGAGACATCTAAAAAAATTATTGATTAAGAGAAATAAAAGCAAAGAATATACTGTAAAAATACAAAGCCATAGAATAAAAAGGTAGTTATCCTTACCTGTAGTTGTTTTTGAATACAAGGAGGAGTCGTATAGGAAGGGGACACCTCTCTGATCAAACAGCTAAGTGTAGTTTTAAGGATAGCATGATATAGGAATAACTTTATTAGCTTAAACGGTTACTTGTTTAAACCTCTATAAACTATGTAGGCTATCACTTACTGTAGTATAGTTCTTTTGTTAATTTCCTAAAAGGTTTAGTTATATATAAGGCAGTGGGTCATATAATACTTCTAGAAGTACTGGCCGTACAATTTCTTTTAATCCAAAAATCTTAACCATTTAATGGTTTGTGAAATCGAATACTTTTAAATAGCGTCTTTTATTGTAGATAGGTAAGTTACGAGGTATTTTGCATGATTAAGAATAAAAACACCCCCATTTTGTCAAAGGTAAAGAAACGCACATTTATTCGCGACAAATACTCGCCCTCCCCCCCACGTATTCCCGGAGAAAATGTAGGATTTAAAACACACCTTTTGTGTTTTCATTTTTGGTCCTATAGTTGACTATATATTATAGTGACTATAAAAGAGGAGGTAGCAATATTCGCTGTAGAGCTTACTTTTGAGAGGACCAAATAATATCAAGTCGAAGGTTGGAGATGGTCAGACGTATGCGGGGGAAGAGACACCATGTGGATAAAATTGTTTTTACAGAACTTGGAGGCTTCTAATGAGATATGGGTGGAATTATTATCTAAAATCAAGAGAACGGGGTCTGTTTCCATGGCTTGGACGTTTTTTTGAAAATGCGACATGGGTCTGTGGTAATCCACCCATTTCTAGAATAAGCATACAGAGCTCCTATTGGTCCATTCTTTTGAGGCGCTGAAGCCATTCTCTTTCTGGATATATTAACATAGGTGTTACAGTTCCTAACTTCTCAGCACCTTCCAATCCACAAACTTTTGGACTACTGTAACTCCGGTTTCGTCCATATTATATATCCTGTGTGGAGAAAAATTATAATTATCCATGAATCCCTTAATGTTACTGAAAACCTTTTTGGTTGACTCTGAGTTGAAGCAAACAATTCTGTTTCTGTTGGTACCTTCTGGTCGTCTAAGTGTTATTTCGGGATTTCGTTTAAGTAATCCATAGAGCCAATCTTTTCCAGCTGCTTGTTTTTCAACTGAGAAGCGATGTTTAGTTTTGTGTTTTTCTGCATATCTAAATGCTAACCGACAAAGTTTAATGGGTGTTAAACCATAAAAAAGTTTTGAAAGTGTAAGTAGTAGTAGTCCGTTAGTGCCACTCAATTGCAGGGGAGAACACTGAGGTGCAACCAAGCCGGGTTTCTTTAGTAGTTTTGAACTTTCTTTGTTATCTTGATGTTGCTTCTGGTATTTGAAATGCGATCAACTTCTTTTATTTTTCTGCCTTTCTTTATATTGTTTAATGCTATTTTCAATTTTTGAGGATCCCAGGATTTTTTTTGTGTTACGTTTGTAATTTCGTGGCATCTGCAAATCAAGGAAAACGAAGAAGTTTGATTATTCTACTGAAATGATATTTATTTCTTGACGCGTTATTGTACACACTTTGCGGGTAATCATGCGCATATTGTGCACAATTTCCCCACATCGTCTCACAATAAAAATACAGTTGTAACAAAAAACAAATTAATCTTCTATAAATGATCTTGTATCACATGATTCGATAAGCTATACTGATCATTAGCATTTACGACTAAAAATTGTCAGAAGTAATTTATCAGCTTACCTTCTTAATTTGTGCAACTAAAAATTTATAACCAAACTTTCAAATTTCGTTATACTGTCGGCGTTCTCACGAGACTGGAACTAAAGCACAAACATGTAGCCTAAGTAGCATGCATGCATCCTCCGCTAGATAGAGGCACTTGTTGGAACCGTTAATATTTGAGCGGGAAATGTATTGTGCACTATTGCCCAGTGTGTACAATTCCCCCACATATTTTTACTAAACTTGCTTCATCACACCATATAACTTTTTTATGTAAAGTTTTCATCCTCTTGGATCTTCATTAAAAACTATTCACAGAATTCTAACCTTCATATTACCTAATTGTAAGTGGTGCACAAAATAACAGTTTGCTATACCCTTACTTTTACAGCTTTGGAGATATGTTTGATTCAATTACTTTTTACAACATTCTCATCGCTCTGCTATCTTCCATTTATCCTCCCATTAATGGGAAACATGAGCTTTTTCTTACAAACGCTTGCTGTAGAAAAAGTATATATGGACGTGTAAACAATCGAAATTGGAAAAAAAGTTAGTTTTCTGTGGGATATTCCGTCTGGACTATCACAACCCACTATCAGGTATGCGGTCAATTTTTTTTCTCATACTTTCTGAATATTTTTTCATTCTCATAAAAACAAAAATTTCATAAAACTGAGAATAAAAATGGATTCCATGTATCGAAATAAATCTTGAACCAATTTTTCGTAGTGATTTTCCGATACCATCAATTTTTTTTCTAATCGAAAGTAAAAATTTTATGTATTTTATGTAATAAATATACCGTAAAAAAATTTTGTGTACTACGTTTATGAAATATGAATATCCAAATATGCACCATACGAAATGTAAAAGTTATCTAGAAAAAAATACTACTTTTGTAATTGTAAGAAAAAAAATTTAAAATAGAAATTTTGTAAAATATTATTGCACGTTGGAAAACCATTGGACTGAAAATTGTGAATTGACCTGAATATTCTTTACATAGGTGTCTTGAAATATTTACTATAAAAAACTATTGGAGACACGGATTTCTTTTAATTTCATATTTGTAGGGTGACAAGTGACAATAGGGGTAAAAATTTGTTGTAACAGATAACAATAAAAATTGTAGTATCTACGCCTATGGAATGAAAATGCGTCAATATATAGGAATCGAAAGAAGAAAATGCATACTATTATAAAAAAAATACACGAGCTCTCCAATGCTGAAACAAGCCGAATTATAAGACATCAAAGTCTAACTTTGGGATCCATTTTTCCCTTTTAAAGGGATTGGACCATGAATAGGAATTTTTTTCTCTTCTAATTTGTATAAAATCCTGTATAGGGGGATTTTTTATATGATTATTCCAAAAAAGATCTCAGTTGCTCGTAAAAAATATTATTTTGCGTGGAAAACTCATGAGAATCAAATTTTCTGGAAAACGACGAATCAGAAACTGAAAACAATTGGAAAATAAACGGTTTTAGGGATTAAAACTAACTTTTCCGCATCTGCGAGATGCCCTGAGTAATATTATGTCATAAAATTGTCACTTGGATACACTTCAGGGATGTATCGTGCTAACAAACCGAAATTTTTCCAAAAATAACCAAAAATGTAGTATATCTGGATTTATAGGATCCACTGTACTCGCTCTAGTCAGCTGAAAATCAATAGGGTACATCTGTGAGACACCTGGAAAAATATCCCATTATAAAATTGGTCACTTGTATACACTCCGGAGGCTGTATCATGCTAATATCCCTAAATTTCTCCAAAAAGGACCAAAGATGTGGCACTTCAGGTACCATAACACCCGTTGTACTAGCTCTGGTGAGCTAAAAATCAATAAGGTTCATCTATAAGATGCTCTGAAAAATATTCAATCATAAAATTGGTCACTCGTATACACTCTGGAGGCTGTATCATGCTAACAATATGAAAATTCTCCAAAAATTAAAAAATATGGTACTTCAAGTACCATAGCACTCGTTTATCTTTGAGACGCCCTGAATAATATCCGATCATAAAATTGGTCACTTGTATATACTCCGGAGGCTATATCGTGCTAACAAACTGAAAGTTCTCCAAAAATGTCGTACTTAAAGTACTATAGCGCCTGTTATACCGGTTCTGGTGAGGTGAAAATCAATATGGTTCATCTGTGAGATATCCTGAATAATATTCAGTCATAGAATTAGTGACTTGCTGCACTCCGAAGGCTGTATCGAGCTAACAAACTGAAATTTCTCAAAAAATAATAAAAATGTCGTACTTCAAGTACCATAGCACCCGTTGTACTGGCTCTGGTGAGCTGAAAATCAATAAGGTTCATCTGTGAGATGTTCTGAACAATACTCAATCATAAAATTGGTGACTTGTTGCACTCCGGAGGCTGTATCGTGCTAACAAGAACTATAACGAAAAGTGGCCGACGACAACATACACACAGGATTTTTTTTCTAAAAACCGTTTTTTCATGTTGTTCTTGATGAAACACGTAAAAATAACTCAAAAAATGTTTTCAAAATTCCAACTTTTTTTGGGGTAAACCAATACTTTTCTCGCATATTAGATAGGTTGGGCGGAAAAGTAAAAATCTGTGATTCACACTCACGAAAAAGAACTTAAGATGTGGCAAACGGACCATATTATTGATAAAGTTGTGGAACCCATTAGATTAGATTAAATTTTAACGGGGTTAGAGTGCACTGAAACCAAAGGTTTATTGTGCCCCCCCTATCAGAGCTGTTGTCGCTACTACTACAGCTCGCCTTTCAGTTCCAAGGTTCTAATGAACTCTAGTATTTGGGACGGCTTCAGCGAAGTAAGGTCCTCACTCTTACAAGTTTCTTGTCCAAAGCATTTCTTGCGTTGGCTTGCAAAGGCGAGGCATTCCAGAACTAGGTGATCAGGAGTTTCATCCTTCTCCCCACAGAATCTACACTCGTCAATCTCTGCTAGACCTATTCTCATTAAGTGCTTCCTAAGGCGGCAGTGTCCTGTAAGAAAGCCCGTGAGGAGATGTAGCATAGCTTTACTGAGGTCCAAATATTTTTTGGACCTAGCAGTGTAAAAGTTCCCCAGGAACTTTTTGGAATGTTCCAACCCGGGAAGGCACCGCCAGAGTGCTTCTCTTTCGGTTTCCTCTTTCTTCCGAAACTCTTTCTTGTAGGAGCATTTTGCTACACCACAGAAAGGCTCCGGGCCAATAAAGGACATTTGTGCTCCTTTCCTGGCAAGTGTATTGGCCTCTTAATTACCCGTGATTCCCGAGTGGCCAGGAACCCAGACTAAAGAGACCCAGTTATTCTTGCCTAATTCATCAAGTTTTCTTCGGAACTCCCATGCCAACTTTGAGTCAATGACATGGGAGCTCAATGCTTTGATAGCTGCTTGACTATCAGAATGGATCTATATGTCACATTTCTGGTAGTTTCTTTCTAGGTTCATTTCCACGCATCTTTCGATCGCAAGTATTTCTGCCTGAAAGACGCTCGGGAAGAAGCCTAACGATAATGAGTATCTGGTGCCAGGCTCAAATACTCCAGCGCCTGCTCCAATGGTGGTTTTTGAACCATCCGTATACCATCTAATGGTGTTTTCTTTGAGAGTTTGCGTGGTGTATTCCCTTTCCCTTTCCCAGTCTCTCCTCGTATTTATCATCGTGGTGAAATTCTTTTCAATGCTTACTTTCCTGATCATTTCGTCACTGGGAAGATTCGCTAATAAGGTGTATCTTGTCAGAGAGGACCAAGCTCCCTGATTTTTAATACTCTCATTGCCTGAACCTTCCTTAGATATTCTAAGAATTGCCTCTTGGGCAGATCTTTCTATCACCAGATGTAGAGGTGTGAGATCTGTAATGATCTCAAGTGCCCTAGTTGGACACGTTCTCATAGCTCCAGTGATGCACACAGGCAAGCCTTTGAACTTTATCGAGGGTTTTCCTCGTGCTGTACTGACTTGCTTTTCTGTGCCAAACTATTGCCCCATACGTAATTGCTGGTCTCACAATCATGGCGTACATCCATCGCAGTATTTTTGGGTTACAGCCCCACCTCTTACCAGCTAGATTTCTGCACGCCATCAAAGCTCTTATTGCTTTACTAGCAGTTATTTCAACATGCTTACTCCACAGAAGCTTACTGTCTAGGGTTATCCCTAGATATTTAACCTCTGATTTCCATTCTATGATTTCCCCATTTAAGGATATGGGTTTCATGGCTGGAAGTGTTCTTTTCCGGGTAAATGGAATTACTATGGTCTTGCTTGGGTTAATGTTTAGCCCCACTGGCAAGCACCATTGCTCAATGATTCTGAGGCCCTTTTGTAATAAATCACACAAGGTGCTCTCGAACTTGCCTCTGACTATTAAAACAATGTCATCGGCGTAGCCCATACATTCGAAGCCAAGCTCCGTTAGCCTGTAGAGCAACTCATCTACTACGAGGCTCCATAGAAGGGGAGATATCACTCCCCCTTGAGGTGTCCCCCGAGTGGCTTTAACTGAGGTGGTTTGATTCCCCACCTGTGTCTCAGCTATCCTCGTTGTCAACAACTCATACATCCATTTTACAATGGTTTCATTCACTCCTCGCCTTTTTAGTGCTTCTTTGACAGACAGATGAGTTGTGTTGTCAAAGGCCACTGATATATCCAGGAATGCGCACATTGCGATTTCTTTGTTGTTCAGAGTTCTCTGGATGACTTCTGTCAGCTGATACAGAGCCGTCTCAGTTGATCGACCCGCTCTGCAGGCATGCTGACATTTATGAAGTGGTATATTCTCCAGATTCTCTGTTCTTATGTAGTTATTCACTACTATCTCCATCGATTTGAGTAGAAACGATGTTAGACAGATGGGTCTAAAAGATCGGGGATCAGTCCCATCTTTTTTCTCTATTTTTGGTATGAAGGTTACCCTTGCCCTTCTCCATTTTCTATGTATTAGACCCACTGCTAGACTGCTTCTTGTAATCTTCAGCAGGTGAGGAAGAATTTCCTCTATCCCTTGCTGTAGGAGTGCTGGAAATATTCCATCCACTCCTGGTGATTTATATGGTTGAAAGTTACTTATTGCCCAATCAAACCGTTGTCTGGTAAATATTTTCTTAGCAATGTCCCAATCTTCCTTGCGGGATTTTTTGGTGTAGTTCATTGCTATTTCGGTGCTTGTTGCTGGTTCACTACCTGGGAAGTGGGTTTTAAGAAGAAGAATTGATCGTTCTTCTTCACCTTCCGTGTATGATCCGTCTGGCTTTTTCAGCGACATTGTGGGGTTAGTTCCCTCATTTGCCATGACCTTTTGTAGTCTGGCCGCAGTGTGAGTGGAAGTGATCTTTTCGCAAAAGGCTTGAAAATTAAGCCTTTTGGCCTTCGTAATCTCTTTATTGTACTGAGTAAGCTTCTCAGTGTATCTCTGCCAAATGCCTTCTCGTTTGGCTCTATTAAAGAGCCGACGGACCTCTTTTCTGAGGTTTGATAGGTTCTCATTCCACCAAGGAGCATCCTTTTCTGAACGAGCTGTTGAGAGTGGGCAACTGGAATGAAAAGCTTCCATTATTGCCTCACTGCTCCGTTCGACTCTTTGTTCCAGGTCGTAGTGCGGGTGATTTACCCCATTCACTTCGACGTGTTCCAAATTGTCGTTCAGATTAGTCTTGTAAAGAGACCAATCAGTATTTCTAGGATTTCGAATTGTAGGAATCGAGGTAGTATTTCCCTCTATCCTAAATTCGATGATCCTATGGTCGGAAAGTGATGGCTCGCTCATCACCCTCCAATCTCTTACATTTTTTCTAGCAGCAACATTAACGATTGTTACGTCCAGGACCTCTTCTCTTGCTCTCGTGACAAAAGTGGGGGTTGTCCCCACTAATTTTAATTCGGATATCTATAAGTATCTTTTTAAAAAACTTTATTCTTACAATTTAAATAATATTATAACAATTATGAAAAATATATGTTTGTAGTTTGAAATCTAGTCTACAACTAACTAAAAGATGAGCGCATCGTCCACAAGACACCTTCGCAATCTTGCTGAATTCCCACAAAAGTCGGGGAAACTAAACTCCGGACTGTGGGATACGCAGCGTCAGCATCTTCTTATGGGAACCAAGCGAGGTGACGACATAATTCACGTTTAAGGTCTCAAGGTTATTTGCTAAGAGATATTCTAATAAACACTCACCTTTTGCGTTGTTATTGGTGCTTCCCCACACGGTATTGTGTGCGTTGGCATCACAACCAATTATAATTGGCAGCCGTCTGCTATCGCAGTGTCTCACTAGCTCTTGTACCTCTACTGGCGGTGTCATCGACCCGTCTCCAGCGAAGTAGGCAGAGGCAATGACGATGTCTCGGTCGATACCCCCAATGTTGAGGTGAACCATGATTGGAACAAGGTCCCGTGACACGTATTCTGAAACACAAATATATTTTATGTTATTTCCTATGATTACACAGGCACGCGGAGATACTTGCCTTTGATCATAAATCAATTTAGAATCCTTACATGCCAAACCTTTGACTTGGCCTTCTTTGTTGATCCATGGTTCTTGGATCAGTACAATATCCAGTTGTAGTCTAGCGAACAACCTTGCAATAACGGCTGAAGCTCGCTTCGCGTGATGCAGGTTAATCTGAGCTACATTCGTGAACGTGAAGGTGAATAATTATGGACGAGAGAGAGAGGCCGAGGAACTCAGCCTCTATTCATCCCCCTCCTTTGTCTCTCCCCGACCCTCCTCGACCACAATGGCAATATCTCCCTCGGTAATCGAACAGGTTTCTTGACCTCGAGTCAGACTCTCGACCCCCAGGCTGCTCTGCCCAGCTTCCCGGGATGCAGAGGCAGTCCCCGCATTCCCAGTCATCCCAGCAGAGCCGGAGGAGATCTCGGGCTGACCCAAGGTCAAGCTTTCGCCTTGTTTCCCCTTTCCAGAGGTTCCGGATGTGGAGGGTATCTCCATGTCCTTTCGATCCTCCGCGAGATTCTTCTTTTTTCCCAGCCCCGAGACAGGGATACGCCCAAAACGGAAGTTTAGCGCGTAACCTCCTGCCTTCAGAGCCCAGATTGGTGATCGATCCCAATCGTGAGGATAGTTCCCTGTCCCTCTTTTTTAGAGTTTAGGATCTTCCAAGCCTCAGTACTGAGGTTGGAGTTCTGAACCTCGACAAGTTGGAGGATCTTCTCCAATTTCATGTCGTGGCTCCTTGGGAAGAACACCGTTATGGTGACCGGCTTTGGGATGTCGTCTCCACTTCGAGCCACCAATTCGGGTCCTTCCCAAGAGTCCAATTTCGGCGCTGACCTCATGAGCCAGTCTGCCGATTCTTGTGACCCACAGTCCACCAGTATCATTCCACAACGGAAATGGATACCTGAGAAGTGGATTCCCTTCTCTTTGCTCTGGCACAGCTCTTTCACCAGAGTGTCTTCCAGTGTGGAGAGCTGCTCCGCTCTCAGGATGACCCCAGGATAATCCCTGGGCATTATTCCCACCCTAAAAGCTTTCTCTGCTTTGACAGCTGCTGCGTAACCAGTGGCTTGCCCGGTTACCGTTGCAGCTGTTTTTGATTTCTTGCTTTGAGGCCTAAGCGGAGGAGTAATATGCTCCGGGCCTCTTTTAAGCTTTGTTTTCCCCGTTGGTAATTCCTTCCGGGGGGGTTGGGCGCTGAGTTACCTGCTTCCTGGCCTCTTCAGGGGATATTTCCTGATTGAGGAGTCGCAGGTATTTCCGCACCCCTGCTCCACTGAGGCCTTTTCTCAGTGGGTCGTCTATACCGCCCGGTTCTCCCGGTTTTGGGAGGTCGAACGGCATACCACCTTTGTGCCGTTTGGCCTTTTTTCCCTCTGTGAGTTGCCCGGATGAAGAGGTGGAGGTTTTCTCCACTACTTTTCCGGTGAAAGTATTACTTTTTCGTTCCATGAGTGATCCCACGAGAAGCTAGGGTCATTACGGTCCACCGCTGCAGAGCCCCGCATGCAGAGGTAAGGGGTTCAATACAATGGAGTTCCCCCCGGTGCTCCAAGGTCGAAACCAGTAAGGACTATTCTTCTATATAGCCACGCATTCTTCGGCCCGGTCTCCCACCTTGAATTTAGGTTTTTAATGAGGTTGTCTCCTCTTGGTCCGGACAGTAAAGCCAAGACCCCCCCCCCCATCCCACTGGCCCGCGAGACTTGACCAGACAGCCAGGAGACATTGGTGTAACAGGTGATTTCGAGGTAAGCTCGAAATTTCACCCGGCATCGTAACCCTGTGTGCAATCCCTTAGCCACGATACTACAGCTGGGACAGGTAAAGTTGGTCCGCGGCAGGGTATTCGAGGGCTGCCAGTTGAGTTTTTAGACACAACGAGCCCCAGTTATTTCCCCGCAGACCTCCTCATATAAAAACATCTCAGAGGCCCTTCTCCTATCCGCCACATGGAGGCGCGCCGGGTTGGTAGTTCACCCCCTCCACATCAATAAATACCCCGACGAACAGCGACGAACCACGTACATATCTACTGATGTGGACCCTGTGGAACCCATAATAATTGACATTGGAGTTGAAAACTCATCTGATTCCGATATAACAAGTGAATGTGAATTGGAACTTTAATTACACCATCTACCAGTTTTAAGCAAATCGGCCATTTTTAGAGCTACAACTTATTTTTTATGTTGATTTACTATTATTATTTTAATATTGTCGTTCCTTTATATAGATTCTATTAAAAGACACAGTGCTATTTTCCTAGTTGAGCTATAAACTGAATAAATAATGAATAATAATAAACTAATAAACAGCATACCAGTACCTACAACAATCATTTACCACTTGTCGTTATAAACATTTTGAAATTTATATTACAAAAATCATAACTTAAATCGGTTCTTCCGTATAAACCCAATACTCCGTCCATGACAGTGATATTTCGGACTTATACACTTCAGAACAATAAGCAACGAACCTCGACATCAATGGTATCCTACTATATATATCCAAACTTGTTAGAACCACCCAGTACAGTTAAACTGGGATTTGCATACATAATGTGGTTTCACTATGACGTAAACGAAGTATAAATAATTTTTTCATAAATTCACTGTATTCACAATCATGGCCACCTCTAACACAAGGCCGGAATCCTAGATGTGGCAACGTGGCGCACCTCTCAAATAGTGGGCCAATGAGAACCACTTGTAGCCCTACTACAATGGTGAGAAATATGAAATAAATCAAGTTATAAAACATTTTTAACGAAGAAAAAACGAAATATGTATAGGTAGACTAAATAAAATAAAACTGCAAAAGGTAATTTATTGATAAGAATATAAAATATGAAGAAAAGCAGCCTCCACCTTCCCCTACAGCTGACCAGACACCACCTTGATGTGGGTGTGTGGTGGGAGAATGGCATCAGCTTTAGCTATTTGCCACATACATATTTTTTTTGTAGGGCAACTAATCAGTGAACAACAGTTATATGTTTATATTGGTTGCATTTAAAAATTTTATGATAGAATCAAGGACAAGGTTTATGGTTTATTGAAATTATTGTGGAAAAATTTAAAGGTAGTTGAAATCCATATTTCTTTAAATCAGCTATTAGTTCATTAGTAGGTAAAACATGATTAGCGCACTCAAAAAATAAATGGTTTAAATCAGCAATTTTATTATTATTGCAAGAGCAATGAGGAGAGCTTACTAAACCAAGTCTGTGAATATGCGCCGGAAAGCGACCGTGATTTAACTTTAGTCTTGTTATTGTACTAGAGTAATCAACTTATATTGGGAAATAATAGATGCAAAATTTTATTTGAAAGTTTAGGGTGGATGAGGAAGTATTGGTTTTTGGACTCCTTAGCAATATTATCATATATTTTTGACCAATCCGATTTAATTTGATTTCTGTAATTAATAATGAGATCAGAGTATTGTGGTTGATAGTCTATAGTTGTCCCAGATACAGACTCATTGGCCTCCGAATCTGCTGTTTCATTACCTATGATACCTACATGGGCCTTAGCCCAGATAAATGTTATATTAATATTTGAAGAACTGGTTTGGAATCAGATATTATTACAATGCCTTTTGTTTTTAGTTTCAAACACCATGTAAGTGCTTTTTCTATGGCAAGAGCTTCCGCGCTAAATATTGAGCATATATTAGGAATTCTGTACTGAAGTGCTGTATCATTATTGGAATCATAAAATGCTAAACCTGTTCCAGCTTCAGTTTTCGTACCATCAGTGTAAATAAGTGTATGATCTTTAAATTTATTCAATATAGTTTTCATTATTGTATTATTTAATGAGGGAATGTTGGTGTAATGAGGATAAATTATGTTTGGGTTGAAAAAGATAGCCTCAAATTTGTAGCAATATTATTTTTTGTTGATATAAACGGGGGACTTGACACTGAAGGAGGAGCTAACGTGTCTAAAATTTGATCTATTAATTCAGGAGTTAAGTTGGGTTTTTTGTTTTGGTGATATTTATTATTAATACATTTAACTTTGTTCCATATTTTGAGCAAAGGAGTACTTTTATTTAAACTATTTAAATAATCAATCCAGCATTGCTTCTGTTTTTGCTTAAATATTTTTGTTGCTTTAGCAGGAACATTTTTATAATGCAAATAGTTCTCTAAATTAGCTAGACATTTATATTTATTTAAAGCTTTTTTCCGTTCATTAGATGCTGATGAACAGTCAGCATCCCACCAGTAGGGTCTAGGATAGAGCTGTTTTTTGGGTTTTTTTATAATCATCGCTTGATTTGCGGAATTGGAAAGTAATTAAAAAAAAAGGAAAGTTTGTCCCCATTTGTACACAAATTTAAGTCAGAAGAATTCAGTTTGGATTCGATATTACTTTTGAACAAGGGCCAATATGCACGGGAATCGGTCCATTTAGTTGTTTGGTTGATTAAATTAGAAAAAGATACGGTTTGCAATTCCATGATTATTGGGTAGAGATCTGATCCCATTGTATCATCAATGATTACTTCCCAGTGTGTTTTACTTGCTAATGAAGGTGCTGTTATGGTTAAATCAACTGCTGATTTATATTGATTCGAAGGAGTTATTCTTGTTGGAGTACCGTCATTAAGTACCACGAAATCTAAATCATCTATGACATCAGCTAACATTCTTCCTTGTGGTGTATCTGGATGGGGGCTCCACATACTAAAATGTGAATTAAAATCTCCACAAAAGATTGTTGTTACAGGAAATTGTTGGAACAATTGCTTCCAATCATTGTTGTTTGCATTAATATTAGGTGGTTTATATATTGATACCAAGGTAAGATTGCAGTTAGTTATTTCGGTTGCACAAACTTCTATATTTTTATTAAAATTGTTATTGACTTAAAATTGTTTATGATTGATTGAATTTTTAATAAGAATTCCGACACCGCCATAACCGTAATCTCTACATTTTTGTAGGAAGTATAATTATTTTGTGGTTTCAGCCATAATTCTGATAAAACAATAATATCAATATTTTTTTCATTCAATAAATTTTCAAGGCTACCCTTGTTTTGGTGAAAAGATCGAATGTTCCATTGGAGAATTTTTATATTACGATTAGTACTCATCATCACTATTAATAGTTATGTATTTCATACTATTTTCATTATTTATATCAATATTTTTGAACAAATTGCCTCTTTTATTCAGTATTGAACACAAATAGTCTTTGATCTTAATTTCATCAATTGATTCCGGTTTTTGTATTACTTCATATATAAAAGAGGTAATGATTTGATTGGGATTGAATGACGAATTATCTTTGGGCGAAGTAGAAGGTGAGGCAGATGTATGGGTCATATTGGAGTCATCTTTATTGAAATTATATGATGAGATTTGTGAAGAATTTCTGGTATAAGTAGATTCAGAAGTATTACAGGTTGGCGAAATGGGCGGAGAGATGCATTTTCTTTTTTTTGGATATTTTAGAATTATTTCTATCTGTGGCGTGGTTAATTTTAGGTTTTCTGAGAAGAAAGTTATTCACACCCGTTGATGGTAATTCTGGGAAATTTTCGTCATTTTTAAGTATATCGAATCTATTATTTGTGGAAATTTTTGCATGTGGGATTTTCTATCAAAAATTGAGCTTCCTTGAATGTTGTATTCTGGTAGGCCATCGTTTTTTTAATATTGTATTGTTTGATATAATCTGGACAGTCTCTAGAAATAGATGAGTGATCTGAAGTATTACAATATATGCAGAATTTCTCTAATTCGCATTTTTTGTTTTCTTCATCTTCTTCGTGTTGATTAGCGCATGTTTGACATCGTTTTTTACTTTTACATTGAGTGTGTGTATGACCATAGCGCAAACACTTGAAACATTGCACCACAGGGTGTACATATGGCTCTACATTGAATCTTACTAGATTAATTTTTACTGTCTGGGATTTTGTTGCCTAAAAAGGTAACAATTATCATTTGCCTATCTACATAGCTGACTTGCTTCGATTCTGGGTCTATTACCCGTCTTTACGTTTCACCTCAACAACTGGCCTATCAGATTCAATCTCAGTTTTTAAAAAAATTTCTGAAAAAAAAGTATCGACCATTCGAATGACTCCTTTTTTTTTGTGTGAAGAATTTAGGTATGAAAGCGATTAGACTATTACTTTTTATTAAATTGTGGTTAACCAAGGAATTGGCGATATGATGCGATTTAAATTCCACTCTGACTCTTTTAATACGTATATGGACTTAATATCTACAATATCATTTTTAAATTCTAATGATTCCCTCAAGAAATAACCTACTTTAATAGGAAATAATATTCCTAAGTTTTTATCTACATGTTCAAGATAAACAAAATAAGGTCCCTTATTAGAATTTTGATATTTATTATTGAAATCATAAACCAGTTGAGATTCATTGCTTTGGGTCGCCCTTGGGATCGGACATTGATTATTCAAAATACCAAAATTATAAATATATTATTTACGAACTATACTAATTAGGTATACTTATCGTTTGAATGACAAAAAACTGATAACACTTTTAATGGCACCAACACTATATTAACAGTGTTAGAACTCGACTGGACACCCCCTTAAAAGAATTATTTCTTCACCTTTTATTTCTTATACTTTTATTAATACAAACTGAACGATATACAATAATATGGGTACAACAGGATTCTGGATTCTTAAGAAGTAATATAAAAAGTAGGTATCTAAAATCATTAAACTGGATAGAACTATTGTAATTTAAGAATTTTTCTTTTTTTACACTTTGTTTCATGATTATTATTTATATGTTTCTTACTATCTTGTAATTTATCTTGAATTGTTTTTGAATAGTTATTTATAAAAATATTTGCTAAAATAGGTAACATCATTTCTAAAAGACAACTAGTTTGAGGTTGATTGCATAAACAGAAATCCCGAAAGTGAAATTTATCTTTATTTTTGTTAACATACTCCTTTGCTAACGTAAGTAAAATGAATTTTTAAGCTTTATGCCTTAGGGTAAAGACAGACGGAGCGGTTTGTGCCGCGTCGGCGGCCGCGGCGGTACCTCTTTCGTGAAATGTGTATGCACAAAACAGCCGTCGCGCCGACCCTGTTCACGAATCATGTACCGCGGCGGTTTTATGACTATGGGCGGCACATCAGTTACGAGATTGCTTTGGTGCAAACCAGACGCATAGCAGACGGCATAGCAGACGGCATTCTATAAAACGATTTAGTTGTTGCCAAAATATATTAAAATCATGGAAAATATTGATATTGAAAAACTCATACAGGAAGTGCATATAAGACCAACTATTTGGGATATGCGAACCGATGATTATTCAGATAAAAAAAATTAAAAAAACGTGCTTGGGAGGAGGTTACTCATTGTTTTGTCGATGTAGAAGCTGCAGATGAGGAAAAACGACAAAAAGGTATGCAATTTAAATTTTTACTTATGGTAGCAATGAACACCTTGTACATATCTACATATTTATTAAGAATCCCTATTATTTTTCTATATTTTTTCGTTCTGCCATTTCAACGGATTAGAATTGACAAAATAGTTAGTAAATATATTTCTAGACAAGAGAGCTTTTGGATTTCCTCTACTTAATGAATCGGAGCCCAACTCGATTAAACACGTTGTTCATGTAGTTTCATCTTCACGGCGTCCGTCTCGAATTCTGACAAAGGTATGAAGTACACAGCACGCTTTGATTATACCTTGTGCGAAATTAACATTGACATTAAGCGGTCTGTGAAAAATTCGCCATTTGTTAGCTAGTATACCAAAAGTGCATTCAATATATCTACGAGCTCTTAACAATCTGTAATTTAAAATTTTTTGCTCATAAGATAAATGTGTTCCACCATAGGGTCGCAATAAATTTTCTGATAGAGGAAATGCTTCATCCCCTACTATTACAAATGGATATTTCATGACATCGCCTTGAATAGGAGTTGGTTCAGGAACATTCAATGTACCAGTTACCATTTTTTCGTTCAGTGTAGAATTTTCGAAAATTCCAGAATCGCTCGACTTACCATACGAGCCAACATATATGAATGTGAATAAATAGTTACTGTCACACATTGCAAATAGTACCATCGAAAAATAGTGTTTGTAGTTAAAGAACATTGAACCGCTATTAGTAGGTAGAATCATTCTAATATGATTTCCGTCGATAGCTCCTATACAGTGCGGAAAATCTGCATTTTGGCTAAATCCTTCGACTATTTCTAACCACCTGTAGATAACGTCGGAAATATAATATCTTTGACATGTGTTCATATGACGTTACAAACTTCTCGAACAATCAAACTAGCAGTAGATTTTCCAATTCGAAAAGAGTAATGCAAATCGGCAAAAGAACAGCTGGTGGCTAGATATCTGAAAAAAATATAAATATTTATTGTAAAAACTCAATCATCTCCTCCATCTAAATATTTTTGTATGGTTTTCATTAACTCAACACACTTAAGCAGAACTTTATTCTTTAGGTATAATACGTCAAAAAAAGTGGAAGAATATAAGAGACCGATACGTCAAAGATCTAAAGGAGAATAAAGAAAAGCGGGACAAGGCCGAAAAAGTAAAGCAACTTATGTGTACGCCAATCGATTAGCCTTCCTGACGGATGTCACTGAACGTCGTCCAACTGAAACATCTATGAATATAGAGGCAGGTCCTTTGTCTCCGACCAATGTGACTGAATGTGCACTAGACACTGCCTCAACAGATCAGCCTCCTGATGTATAAAAAACGCAAAGGGAATATGATAGAAAAAAACTACTGGAAGCCCTTGACAACCATAATAAAAGAAACGAACGAAAAACTCAACAACTGATAGACAACGAAGATGACGATAAGTTTTTTTTATTGTCTTTATTGCCCTACTTGAAATCAATGCCTCCGCAATTAAAATTTACGGCCAGAATGGACATGATGTAGACCATTAATAAATATTTAGCTACGCAACCCCCCCCCCCCCTTGTCTGCTCAACATACAGTATGTATTTCACCTACCGTCGGTGCGGTCCAAGCTTCTGGCTACCAGTCTACAATACCACAGCAATGGCACTATTCAAATCTACCATCCTCGCAACCAGGACCTTCTGGAGTTCAGCAGCAGTACCAGTATCAAACACCTTTGGCAGTAGGCTCTACATATTCTCGGGACAGTACAGATATAAGTTTGTTTTAACATTTATAGTATATGTTTAAGGCAGTTTTTCTCTAATTAAGTTTCAAAAAAAAATTGTTCATTGTTTTATTTTGACAAATACCAGCAAATAACTACGAATCTTACCTTAACGTTACAAGAAGTTTTTCTTCTGCCGGTATGCTTTCTCTCATAATGGTGTTATTTTTGGAACATACATCTCGAGTAAGTAATAACAATTCTTCAAAATATGCTTGGGACATTCTTGTGAAATTAAATAATTTTTCTGGGTCCTCCCTCACGATATAGTGAATAAAAAACTCCTCTATTTTTTCTCTCACTAATTATGGGATGTATCCAATATTTACGCTTCTTTGATTTTTTATTAATTATATTATAAAGTAAACCTGCTGTTATTAAAAAGTTAAATTCATCATCACTTTCATCCGAAGACGCCATGCTCCGTACTGCACACGATGCGCAGTTGACAACAATGGAGAATTTTATTTTATACCAAGCGGCGGCAGCACTGGCCATCGAGTGTGAATTCACTAGCTGTACTGCTGTCGCGGCAGCCAACGCGGCACAAACCGCTCCGTCTGTCTTTACGCTCAAAAATTTAGATTCAAACTGCTCAGATATTAAAATTTTAAGTATATTATGAACTAATATAATGATTTGCATACTAAATTCAGATGGAATAGTTAATCCGCCTCTATTTAAAATTTCGAAATAACTTTGATCTCCCTCGTGGTGTTTTGTTTGATCACTAACCAAACATTTATACAATTTGGACATTCTAATTTTCTAGAAACTTTGACTTACATAACCAGCTATATACTGAACTACTGAATTTGAAACTTGCTGAGATGTTATTAGTAAACTATTATCATTAAGAATTTCTACAAATTCATGTGTGCTTACTTGTTCGTCTTCTTTACAAATATTTAACAGTGCAAGATTATTAATATTGAATTGAATTTCTCCATATTTTGCAGAGTGAAGATTAAAAATGCTTTTTATTCTAATTTTATTTTCAGATTCATAAATTTGTCTTAATGTTATATAATAATTGCCACCTGAAAGCTGCCTGTAATTACGGAAGCGAGATTCTAAATTGTCGGTTTGAAATTTTCCAGTGAGCACATATTTACAAGAAATATTTGTTAATCAATATTTAATTTTTTTTTTTATTTAGAAAATAATAGTTGCATCCACCACTAGGGTTATTAGCAACATAACATAACAGTAACATGAAATAACATTTAGGCTGGTAACGTCACTATAACATACAATAATATTTGAATAGCATCATATCAAAGATAGGAATCAGTAATAAGCAACATGGTAACGAGCTTATAGTCTATATAGAAAGGACAAGGAGTAATAAATCATTCATTTAAGTACATTTCATAGACGTACCAAAATATATTTTAAGAGGGTATACCGTAAGGTGCATTTTGTATTGAACGAATGAGTTGCAGCTATGCTAAAGAATATACGATTTAGGTCAGAGGTAACGGGATGTACTAATTTTAATAAAAAAAAGTGATAGAGGTACATGAATTTTAGAAGTTTGATAAAGAAAGGCAACACAGTTTATTCCGGAGTATACGAACTCTGCCACAAAATGCAGGTAGTCATTACGGGTTGTTCGAACTCTGCCAGTGTTTAAAATTTTGGAGATTAACTACCAAACCAGTAGGGGTCTAATAGCCTAATCCGATTTAACAATTTACCTTGAACTTTAGGTACTCAAATTCGATATAAGAAAATATTAATAACATACATATATTTTCAACGTATATTTGCCACTTCTAAGAAATTACATCTACATTACATCTACATTACAATAAAATATATTCAATATACATGAACATATAAAAAAAACAAAAAATTAAACGTGTGGAAGATTTTTACATGCAACCGTTTTCACAAACATAAAGCGAGAAATAACATTTTTCCTATATTGATCCAAATGATCATTAATGAAATTAATTTTAACATTAATAGTTTTTTTGGTTTTTTTCTGGCTTTGGTTTGCCGAACGAATTTTCGCGTATACCTCCGTTTGTAAATCCAATAACACACTAGTAAATTGAACAATGTTTGGATTTGCTTTGTAAAAAGAAGCACCGAAATGCGAATGAAAACTCTCACAAGAATTCGTTGTTCTCTTAAAAACGGATGCATTATTTGCCCAAATAAGTGGTGGAAATATCGAATTTTGCGTTATATATGTTTTATTGACATAATTTCGGAATTCTATAACTCTTTCGTCATTCGGAAGCAAAAAATGTAGTTCATTATAAAAAATTCTACAACTTCCTCAGGACTAAGATACATAATACCGAAATGTACTTTTAAGTATTCGCCAATTACAGAACCTTTCTGTCTGTACTCTTGTACCAAATGAAACTCCTGAATCTTATGAAACCAAGCTTGACAGAGATGAAATTTACAACCAAAAAGAATTTGATCTCTGCCAAAACATTCATATATAGCGTTATGAATGCTTAGTTCAAAATCTACTACGACTTCTTTAGGTTGAAAATTTAAGCCTACTTCTTTACATTTTTGTCTTAAAATTAAAAACAAATTTGAATATGTTTGACTTGATTTGTCCGGCAGCAAACAAAAAACAAGAGGTACGTAATAGCCGTTTTTAAAACCATGAATGGTAAACATTTGGTAAAAAAAAGTTGAACAGTATTTAAAAGTCCCATCCATCAAAATACAATCCGAATTACATAAAAAATTAAGGTTGGAAAAACAGGAGAACACAATAATTTTAAATACCTGGTCTGCTGTTAATAGAAATTCCTCTTCTCGGTTCGTTCGTAATTGTAATTCACGAACACTATCAAATACTTTTTTAGGCAATAGTGTAAGTGCATCAACATCCTTCCCCTAATCCCCTAAATATCGATCAAAACAATCAAGATTTCTTCAAAATATTTAATTCAAGAAATCTTTGAAACCTTTCAGAAATATATATAATTCTATGGGCCTCTGATTTTATCTATTATAAACCCTAATGACTCTAATAGGATTAAACTAAATGGTTGCGGCACAGTTCGAACATTTCAGTAATCCTCAAATTGATACAAGTCAGGTAAAATTTTATTTTGTGGCAGAGTTCGGATATGCCCGTTTATTCATAATATTTTTTATTTGTATTACTCCTATATGTAGTGTTTGGGGAATTTTTCTAAGAAATTTTAAATGGCAAGTGGCCTACTGTAATCAGCTTAATACGATTACACCTATTTACAGATTATTCGATTATTGAGAGGGATTTTCCAAACAACCCAGTTTTCTTAGAAACATTATCGGGAATATTATTTTAAAAAAAAGTAGGTACATTAAATCAGTACTTAGTATTAGTTCTTTGAGTAAAGTTGTATGAAGTTGTATGGTTATCATAATATTGTAAACAGTTGGAATATATTTAAAACATTTGTTGAATGTTAATTGTGCAAGTACCAAACAATGTCGATAAGCCAAGGACCATCTAAACGACCAAAAACAGGTCCATTATCTTTAAATGAAAAAACTCTGATATTGAATTGTTATATATCATTGAAAAACAAGGATCCAAGTGCAAGTGTTGATATTGTGGAATTAACGGCTGCTATGTTGTGTGTTGCTAAATCAACAATTTATAGATTACTAAAAGAAAGCAAGAATGGAACTCTTCAACCCCCTAAAACTCCTTCAGGCCGAAAACCAATTGAGATCGATGAGTCATTAAAACAAAGACTAAGGCGTAAAGTCCATGGATTTTACTTACGAAAGGAAATTCCAACACTTGACAAAATTATGACATCAGTGCAAGAAGATACGGACTATCCAAAATTCTCCAGAATGACATTATGCAAACTTTTGAAAGATGTGGGTTCCAGATATACAAAACATAATAGAAAATCTCTCTTGATAGATAAACCGGAAATAGTTTTTTGGAGAAGAGACTATTTAAGAAGCATTCGACATGCCAGAGAACAAAATTTGAAAATCTTCTACTTAGACGAAACATGGATAAATGCTGGATATACAGTTTCCAAATCTTGGCAAGATGAAAACATTAAAAGCGGAAGGCAGGCATTCGTGGAAGGTTTGTCGTTAGGTTTGCAGCCACCATCTGGAAAAGGAAAAAGACTTATCATTGTCCATGTTGGAAGTTCTGAAGGTTTTGTTGATGGTGGATTATTAACTTTCATTTCAAAACGCACGGGGGACTATCACGAAGATATGAATGGGGATGTCTTCGATGAATGGTTTGTTCAAATGTTGGATCTGATTCCAAAAGGGGCTGTTATTGTTATGGACAACGCAAGTTACCATTCACGGTTACGAGAAGCATTGCCCACAAGTCGTTGGCGTAAAGCAGAGCTTTTGGAGTGGCTTATTTCGAAAAATATTAAGTTTCCAAAAGATCCACTAAGGAAAGAACTTTACAGAATTGCAAAAATGAACAAGAATAAATACAAAACCTACATTGTAGAAGAAATGGCTTCTTCTCGTGGTATATCAGTTCTTCGACTTCCCCCTTATCATTGTGAACTTAATCCCATAGAATTAATATGGGCTCAGGTAAAGGGGGAAGTTGGAAAAAAAATACTACTTTTAAAATAAACGATGTTGTGAAATTGTTTGAGAGTGCTGTAAGTCATGTGAGTAAGGAAAATTGGACAAACTGTATCGAGCATGTTATCAAAGTAGAGGCAAATATGTGGAAAATTGACAATATTTGTGATTATTTAATCGACCCTATTATTATTAATGTCAACAACGATTCTTCCTCTTCCGAGTCGGATATAGAATAAAATGTAAGTAATAAATGTATTCCAATAATTATTTCTTTTCATTTTTTATTATATTATAATTTAAAACGTATTTTTTCCCAAAATACACACCACTGCATTGCGTTATTGCTTATCTGCTAATCCTTTAACAATGAATAAACCCTAAACTTTGCTACAACTGAAACAAATACGGGGTCGATCTACCTGGTTTTTAGATTTATGGAAGAAATGTAATTTAAAGTAAGAGATTTATCAAAAATTCCATGGTGCTCCCTGTAAAGGTTTTGCATACTTAATTAGGGTTTATTACTCCTCGTACTTTTTGTACATACTATAGTAATTTACATTTTGTTGACTAAACCTATTTCAGAGAGGAATCCGATTGTGTTTTCAAAATTACAGTACACACCAAGAGTTGATTTTAAATCTGCACTTATACTGTACGTCCGGCGTTGTTCCGCGAACCTCGGACACTCGACCATGAAATGTTTAACTGACATTGGCACCTGACACATATAACAGATTTTGTCTTCTTCTCCTTTCAGCAAGTGTTCATGGGTATACTTTGTATGTCCAGTGCGCAAACGGGTGATTATTATTTGGTGTCTTCTTTGGCTAGGGATGTTTCTCCATGGTTTGATATCATCTTTAATTTCTTCAAGTTTCATTCCAGATTCTGCCCAGACAGATGACCAGTAGTTAGAGACCACATATTTCATATATTTTTTCAGATCAGTATACGGTACTCCCTCTTTCTTTTGAAAGATTGGTTCATTCATGGTTTCACGTGCAATTTTATCAACCCGCTCATTGCCAGAGATCCCAACATGTGACGGGACCCACATGAAGACCAATCGTCAGGATTTTTTCCTAATTGTGTGAACATACTCTTTGATGAGCCTTGTCAGGGGATGATCTGAATAAATGAGTTGTATACCTTGTAACGGGCTTAACGAATCTGTAAGAATTAAAGTATTGTGGATATCTTCATGAGCGGCGTATTGCTTGAAGGATTGCAAAAAGTTCACCACTACAAATGCTGCATTGTGGAGGTAGTTTGAATCCACTGGATGTATTCGGGCTTAAAAAAGCTGATGCTACTCCTTGGTTTGACTTGGACGCGTCTGTGTAGATATGAGTATAATCACAATATTCATTTATTGATGAGAGGAAATGATTGTGAAGCAGACTAGGAATAATTTCAGATTTGTTGAATTTGGAGAGGTATAGGTTGCATGGTGGCAAGGCAATAAGCCAAGGTGGCGTGTCTGAGTTGTTGTTGGGAAGAGTAACTGGGAAAGTCACATTCAATTCGGAACTGAACTTGTTGATCCTCTGATAGAAAGGGTATGTTAGTCTTCTTCGGTTTTCATACAGATTGCGAAAACGGTTTGAAAAGGTGTTATGATATACTGGATGCTGACTATCAGTAGAGACTAAAGCTGCATACGCTAAGCTCAGCTGCTGTCGTCGCAGCTGCAATGATGGCTCCCCAGCTTCACTGTAGAGACTCTCAGCGGGCGTTGTCCTGTATGCTCCAAGGGCCAGCCGTATTGCTGTATTGTGTACCGTGTTAACAATTTTCAGTACTGATTTACTTGCTGAGGCATATATTATAGAGCCATAATCGATTTTGGATCTTACTAGAGCTCGATAGAGAAGTAAGAGCATTTGTCTGTCGGAACCCCAATTTTGGTTTGACAGAATTCTCAGTAGATTGATGCCGCTCTGACATGATGTTCTGAGATGGTTAAGATGGGCATTCCAGTTTAACTTTCTGTCGAAAATCATTCCTAGGTAACGCATCTGTTCCACCACTTGGATATTCCGGCCACATAGTTTCAGATTAGGCAGTGCTAGATCTCTTTTTTTAGTAAAAAACATGCACTTAGTTTTTTCTGGGCACATTTTGAAACCAGTGCATTTTAGCCAACTCTCAATTGAAATCACTGCCTCCTGCAAGTTATTTTGGATTGTGGTAAGATTTTTTCCTCGCGAGTATACCACAAGATCGTCAGCATAAAGGCTAGCTTCTACAGGTTGTTTGATATTCTTCACAGCTTCATTTATCGCAATTAGAAAGAGGGTGACGCTCAAAACCGAACCTTGAGGGGTACCATTCTGTTGCACTCTTTTCCCGGAAAGTGTTCCATTAACTTTAACTCTGAAGAATCTTTCTCCCACGAAGTTTTCAGCAAATTTTAGAAGATTGCCATTTATACCACAGGAGCTCAGCTTTCTAAGAATGTTATATCTCCAGGTCATGTCATAAGCTTTACTTATATCGAAGAAGATTGCTATGGTGTTTTGTTTGTTAGCATACCCTTCGTGAATATATGATTCTAAGTTAATTAGATTGTCTGATGTTGATCTACCCTTCCTAAAACCACTTTGTTTTGGTGTGAGCAGGTGGTTTTTCTCCAGGAACCAAGTGAGTCGATTGTTAACAGTTTTTTCCATCAGCTTGCACATTGTACAAGTTAAGGATATTGGTCTGTATGATTGAGGATCTGTCTTTGGTTTACCATGTTTTATTAACGGAACTATGGTTGCCTCTGACCACTTCTCAGGAAAGACCCCTTCTGTCCATATCTTATTAAATATTTTCAGGAGAATATGCTTAGCTGTATCTGGCATGTTTTGTAGGAAAATGAACGGGATATCATCAGGTCCTGGGCTGGAGTTTTTGAAAGAAACAAGAGCTTCGAGGAATTCTTCATAGGATATAGGTACATTCAAAGGGTTCATTTCATCTTGGAAAACATCAATACCTTCAGATTCTTCATTATTTTTGTAGTTCAGAAATTCGGGTGTGTAGTTTGCACTGTTCTTTTCATAGATGTCTGAGAAAATTTGGGAAATTTCGGTACAACTGGAAGTTGATTTTCCCTGATATTCAATCCGTGAGATTCCATGGTCTGTTTTATTACATTTAATACGTTTCACTTTGTCCCAGATCTTACTTAGTGGTGTTGAACTGCTAATGGATGATACATATCTTGCCCATGATTCTTTTCTACTTTTTTTCATGATCCATCGAGCTTTTGCCCTCAGACTCTTAAAAGTTATCAGGTTTCCTGGTGTGTGGTGCCTTTTTAGTCTGTTGAAAGCGTGTTTAGAGGATTTTATTGCCTGGTCGCATTCTTGATTCCACCAAGGAACGGGAGTGTGGTTGTTCAGTTGCTTTGTCTTTCCTATTGCTAGTTGGGCTGCATCCGTTATGATTATGGTAATATCATCAACACATTCATCGATACTATCTCGCATGTGGAAGTGACTAACCTTGGTTTCTATAATATTTGCAAAAAGATTCCAGTCAGCTCTTTTTAGTTTCCATTTTTTTGTCACAATAGGTTCTTCTACAACATGCTGTGAACTTGTGAGTAAGATGGGAAAGTGGTCACTGCCATATAGATAGGGAAAGATGGTAAAATTGAATTGAGTGTGGAGTGAGAGGTCGCTAATGCTGAGATCTATAACACTGGAGTTTCCTGAAAACGAGTTGAAACGAGTTTTTTCTCCGTTGTTAAGTAACGTCATATTGTTATCACCGATAACATGTTCTAATATACGACCTCTTGTATGTGTGGAGTCACATCCCCATAGGGTGTTATGGCAATTGAAGTCTCCTAATAATAATCTCGGTTTGGGTATTTGCTGAAAGAGATCATTCAGCTCCTCGTATGTCACGTCACGATTTGGTGGAATGTAGATATTACAAATATTTATCTCTTTAGGGTCCAAAATTTTAATGGCAACTGCTTCAAGGTGGGTTGTTATAGGGATTTCGATTGCACCGTAAGTTTGGTGTATGTAAGTAGCGACGCCACCGCTTGCTATGTTTTGATCTGGTCTGTTTTTATGGAAACAAAGATAGTTCCTCAGATTTTGTGAGTAGTCTCGTTTAAAATGGGTCTCCTGTAAACATATGATCGAGGGTTTGTTTTCGGAGATAATTAGTTTTAGCATTTCTTGTTGTGTGAAGAGCCCATTAAGGTTCTATTGAATGATGCGATAGTTCGAAAATTGATATTATTAATGTGTTTCTTGTGACGATGCGTCGCTTTCAGAATCTGAAGTTAGCGATACTTCTGCTAGCAACTGTTTTGATAATTTTTTCTTAATTTTGGTACACCTACTTTTGATACATCTGTCTTTAAAATATGGGTACACACTACTCAGCATATGAATTAGACCAATCACATCGGTTGTGTACTGTTTCGCCACACTCAGAGGGTCATTAGAGCCGTATACGTTTTCAAAAAAGTCTTTGAGTTGATTGTAGTTGATTACAAAATTTTCTGAATCAATGTATGCTTTAGTTGGTTGCATGTGTTCTTCGAAACTTGTGGTTTCAGGGCGACTTTTCTTACTTATACTCGACGATGGTTTTCGGAATGGGTCAGATGGTGTATCTTCCGTAGGAGTTAATATTTCTGAGAGGTTCCTCTTATTAGATGAATTAGTTTGGTTGTCTTGGTCCGGAGTGATGGGGGAATCTTCTGGAATTAGGGAGGTTGTAGTATCCTCTGGTGGTTCTTCTGGATTTTCGGGAGGGGGCATTGCAGGGGGTTCATTTAGATGTTCAGGTGTCTCAGTTGTACATTGAGAAGATATATGACCATTTTGTTTGCATTTGAAGCAGGTTAGATTATCTAATGATAAGAATATTCGATAAGAGGTATTTTCATGGTTGACCAACATAGACTCCGGGATAACAATATTTTCGGGAGGATTAATGTAGACTTGCCTTCTGAAACTCATTATATGTGCAAAATCTGGATTGGTCATGTTGACTCTGAGAAAGGATATAGGGGATAATAGGCTGAGGCCAAGTTGTTGTAGGGCTTGCTCTAAATGTGAATGTGGGATTGTTGGGCTCACGTTAGATAGGATCAAACGTTCAGATGGGGTTATCAATCTTCTGGCTCGTATAATTTGGTTGTTGACACCAATTGCACCGTGGTCATTCATAAAAGTAGTTACTAACTCTGGGCTGGCGAGGTATATACAAATTCTATTATTCGAAATTCTAGATGCGAACAGAATGTGTTTAGGGTTGACGAGTATTCCTAAGGCTAGGAGATATTCTTGAATTTTAGTTCCTTCAATCGCAGGAAATATTATAGCTTGGTTCTTCTCTGGAAATTTTGTTGGCTGTTGTTTACTAAATACTGAAGAATATGACATGTTTCTTTCGGTTTGTTGGTTAGATGTCTCTATTCTGGTATCCATCGTTGTGGTTTGGGGATTCCTGTAGTCAGAAATCCCCGATTTTGGTGGACTCAATTCAATATTTGAAACTTTTGGCACGGGTCATGTGTACCTGAGTACGGTCCTGGCCCGTGCGATTTATCGAGACTTACGAGTCTCAAATACACACAATGGTGCACTATGATGTTAGGTAGTACACTTTCTCGAATTTATATTCACTTTTATTCAAGAACTTTAAATAAAATTTTTGCCGTGGTGGAATAAATTCGGTATTTCAGTAAAAAAAAACTGGTCAGCAAATCTGTTGTTATTAAATTATTTAAATGGTTTCCCACAAAAAATGTCAATGGAACAGCTCAAATCTTAGATTTTATTACTTGCCTTTAGCAACAGGAGCATACAGAGGTTCACTGAATACAATGATGCAATTATTAGAATTTTAAAACTGAAAATTCTTTGATTTAGATAGACTTTAATCCAGAGCAAATTTAACACTCCACCAAGTAGCAATTCCACCACTAATCTCTGGTATCTTTAATGCCATCAAATGGTTTCAAAAAATCATTTCTCTTAATTTTATGAAGATATGGATTTTTAATATTAACAATTGACCACCACTTTATAACTATATTAATAAACTCAGCTGTATCTTCACTATAATTTAATAAACTAGTATGTGTAGTTTCGTGAAATATATTACATACCAAGGAAACCTTCTGTCTTTCAATACTTGATGGATACACTGTTTTATAATTTAATTTAGTAGCAGCTTTAACAAGGGAATTGGCTTCTAGTTTATAAAAATTTCTAATATCTAAAAAGTTTGCTTTTCTAATTTGGCCGTGATGGTCAAAATCAGGAAATATAAATGTTTTTGTGTGATTTTTTAAATTGAGCCAATTATTTCTAATATTTTTGAGAATGTGAACAGTATCAAACATTACCAATGTGGGGTAATCAGGGGTTAAAGGAAAGTAACATTTATCTTCTGACTTCTCGGTTAATTTAATAAACATGCTTTGATTCACTCTAGCATTATCTGTAACTATACTAATTATTTTAAAGCCATATTTTAACAAAATATTTAATATAACAAGAACCATTTCATATAATTGATCCCCATGAATATTATTTACAGGTTGAAGTGACACAACTTCTCTAATTTTTCCAAATATTGAAGATATTAAAAAAGTTTGAACTTGTGATAATGTGTCATTTTCAGCAAAACCAACTAAATTCCCATTTTTATAATCTAAAGTTTCTTTAATATATATTTCATCAATCTGTAAAATAACATATTTTTCCAAATCAGATAAGCCTTCGGCAATAGTTTTGATATAATGATCATTTTCTAAAGAATTATTTGGTGAAAGTTTCAGTGAACAACAAAGTTTCTGTAAATATTTAGAATGTGGCAAGACCAATAATTTATTGTTTTTTACAGCATCATATGCTTTCCTGGACTGAGCGTAAAGTAAAAATGATTTTAAAATTAAATCCGCTGAAAACCTATTACGATTAGCAAATAAAAGACAAAATTGTTCTGACAAAAAATCAATTTGTTCTATCTTACTATTTTCATCTCTTTCGGTAAGCTTATGTTTTATTAGATCTATATTATAATGAAAAATTTTCAATGCTGATTCTAAACTTACAACATTGGTACTAAAGGGTTCAGAAAAATGTGATAAAATATTTTAGACATGGTGGTAATATCCAATTTAAATCATTTTTATGTAATAAATTATGCTCAATTCTTACCTCGATTATCATTGTTTCAAATATTTATATACTACACCTGACATCTGGTTCATCATTATCAAATCCCATCAAACATAAATATATACAGTTTGTTTGTTGATGACACTGCCACTTCTCTAAATAAACACTCAAATTAGATTTAAACTGTTCACAAAATTTAAAAAATTCACTATCACATCACTGTTTAACCATTCTTCTTATTGTTCCTGTTGTCTATCTAGCATCATTTTTCTTCGTATTCCAGGATTACTTCTTGCAGCTGAATTCTTCTCCACTGAAAGATATTTTGGGAGACCAGGAAATATTTGTGGTATTACATTTCCTTTTAATACAGGTCTTTTCCTTGTAAATGTCTTCAGATCACCATCCTTATCCTTGTACACATCAGTGAATGAAATTTGATCATTGGTGAAATAATACACACAACTGAACTTTGACTTGGTTCCCAGTTTGCATGTGGGATACTTCTCAACCATTTGTTCTTCAGCCCATCACTCTTTGGAAGCTTAAATATTGTAATATATCCTTCACTATTGGAAGCATAATTACTAGTACAACTTGGTACCCGAACATTTCGCAGGCATCTACAAAAAAATAAAATATCTAATAGAAGTGCTACCTATAAGTACATAAGTAATTAACCTTATTGGCTTAATTTATATCTTCATTTATGTCCAATGTGGGATGGCTTAACAAGAATCACACATTAGATAATATAAAAATTAGTCTTGGTTCAAGTCACCTTTAAACATTTTCAATGAGTTTTAGAAATTTTTTAACCATACTTTATTTGATACAATTACCATGTTATGCCATATCTTATATGAGTCCACAGACCAAAGAGTATGTTTACAAATTATACTGATGCTAAAATCTTTTTATTTATATATATATATATATATATATATATATATATATATATATATTATTAAATATCTTACCTCTAAAACTTAACACAAACAGTTGCAAACAGAAGTCTTATGTTGAAGTTCTCAGTCTGTTAACTGCGAAATAACGAGCATCAAGTTCATAAACTTAATTTAAAAAGACTGTACACACTATTACATACTTCAGATCACCTATTACATATCACGAATTATAAACACACGCGCACTATAAACATAAATAAATATTATATCCACTGATTTCACGGTCTCGCAATGATAAAAATCTAACTTCATCGGCCCACTGTTCACTGTTGCCAAATTTCAGTATTCCGGCCTAGTGTTGTAGGTGGCCATGTTCGCAATAACAAAACTCTATACTTCCCAATATCAATTATCACATGATGTGAAACACACATATTTAGAATTACAATTTTTCACAACCACTTTTCACCAAAATTCAAATATTCACATGAACAAAATAATCTTAAGATACCCCCCACTATCGATCTCTACCATCAATATATCCAATGTTCAGCCGCGATGCCGCGGCCGCTTGTTCTTCTGTTAATTTCCACTTATTTACACTCACAACTCAATATTATTCCTAGGTACTCAAACTGTTCAATTTGCTCACTATCATATCCTTAAACTTTAGTTTTATCGTAAATTGTGTTGCTTCTGTTGTGATACTTGTCATAACCATTTATTTTGTTTTCAATTCATTAAACTAGACTTGATGATTTCTGCCTAGCCGTACTTAACTATTAGCACAGCCGTACTTAACTATTAAGCACTTTTGTAACTCTTATTGTGATCTTGTCAACACCAAATAGTCTGTAAATACTAAAACATTAGTGTTTATGGTTGTTAATTAAACCATCTCCTGTTATACCACTTAATCTGACCACATTATCCAATACAAAGTTGAATAGTATTGGGTACAGTGGGTAGACTTGTCTAAACTTTTATTTATTCAAAAACTTCTAAATATAATATGTCCGTCTAACGTGACCATATAAACTGTGAGTTCTAGTGCCATTTGTATCACTCATAGGTTCTATATTTTCTGAATTAAGTAGCTGCTTAAAATATACAGGGTGTCCAGAAACTTAATACCAAACATTCGGGAGCGAGTAGAAGATGTCAAAATAATGTTAGAAGTTCTAATAAATTTGTCGAACTTCTAGATGGACTAACCGACCACGGAATAGCCCGTCAATGTTACGCCGATAATATAGTCATAACTGCTAGAGGGAAGTTTAAGAATACTCTGTGTGACATAGTACAAAGAGTCCTCCACTACACTAATAACTGGTGTAGGCAAGGTGGGACTCAACATCAACCCCACCCAAAACTATTCTTATTGCTTTAGCTAAGAAAAATAAACTCAACATGAAATCGATTAGAGTTAATGGAAGAGAGGCTGGAAGGAGACAATAGGTCAAGTACCTATGCATGACACTGGACAGTAAACTCCTGTGGAATACATACGAAAGGGAAATAAGACATAAGGCAAAAATAGCTCTAATGGTGTGCAGAAACCTTGCAGTGAAAAATTGGGGCTGTAACCCAAGTATCCAGTTCGAATTTATACTTGGTACGATAAAGACGTTAGTTCTGAGTGTCGAATATAAGCGGATATTATTAATATTGATAAAATAGTTTTAAGTTGGATATTTAATTTTATTATTAGTGAAAATAACACTCAGTGACTGTAACAGTGACTATGGAAGACGATTCTCCCCCTGATAGAGGGGGAACAAACAATAATAATGTAAATAACGGAAGGGTGCCCTCACAAATTATCAACACTGAAAAAGTTGTCCTGAATGGTAAAGAAAACAACAACCAGTTAGCCGAAAAAGTAATTAGTGATAAAAGACAACAAAAAAGTAAGGTGTTTAATTTACAAAAACCAAATTTATATTCGGAAATTGTTTATGTATTTATTGAAAAGGTTAATGATCAAAATATTGGCAAATTACATCCTATGGCCGTAGGTCATATCCTACACAAAAAACTTAATATTCAAAATATAATGAAAATTGATAATGTGGGCAAAAATAGAATTAGAGTTCAAGTTAAAAATATATCTGATGCTAATAAACTTGTTACTAATCCTGATCTGATCAATGAACATTTAAAAGCGTACATACCAAATAATTTGCTAAATAGAAAAGGAGTAATAAAAAATGTTGATACTATTTTTGATGAAGAATATTTATTCAGTAACTTTCTCTCTCCTATAACTATTTCAGACATTAGTAGAATTAAAAGAAAAATAACACGTAATAATGAGACAATTTTAGTACCAAGACAATCTGTAATAAACTACCGTCCGTCATATACATAAATTCTGTAGCATGTAATGTTGAACCATATATACATAAAGTTACGCAATGTTTTAAATGTCTAAAATACGGCCATGTAGCAAAACAATGTCGCAGCACTACAGCGCTACGTATAAACTGTGGAAAAGAAAAAATCGATACGCATGTCTGCCGCGATCCACAAGATAGTTGCTGCATACATTGTAAAACTAACACGCATAAATCAATATCCAAAACTTGCCCCGCTCATATCAAACAACAAGAAATTAAAAAGAAGATGGCTGAGGAAAACTTAACATTCTTAGAAGCTAAACGGATGAATAACAATTCCTATGCCAATATAGTCAAAACCAACAATAGATTTCAGACACTAACGACATTAGATGAACAAGAGTTCCCCTCTCTTCCAAATCCAAACGCCAAACATAGAAAAAGTAATACCTACTCCTCGACAACAGCAAGTACTCATAATACAGAAAATCATGGAAATAGTCGCAGCATAACACTGTCAGAATTTAATGGCCAGAAGAAACGAAAAGCCTCATCCCCCATTACAGAAGTCGATGTTTCACCTATGTATCCATTCAGATTCGGACCTGATAAACCAATTACGCACCCCTCCAGAAACAATCCTAAGGATTCCGATACTCAAGAAGATCTAGCAGAAAAAGTCCTAGTAGCAATCCAAAAGGTCCTCAGCTCAATAAACTCATTCGAAGAACTTTCCTCAATAGATGTTAAATATATTAAAAAAATTGTATTTTCTAGTAATGAAGAACCTGGACAAGAGAAAATTATAATTGACGATGAATTTGAAGAATACTAATAACTTGAATATTCTTCAGTGGAACGCACGTTCCGCTGTATCCAATAAAAACAGTCTGATTAATATATTATCTGATCTTAGAATTGATATCGCTTTAATATCAGAAACGTGGTTTAATCCAAATAAATATTATACATTTCCTGGTTATCATATTGTACATAGAGATAGACTTGATGCCACCACTGGGGTGGCAATACTAAACAATATAAAATACAAAGAAAAGGTTATCGAGGATATCATTGAAAATATGCAAGCTTGTGCAGTTCAAATAATTGGCGCAGACTTCAGTCTTACATTGATTTCAATTTATTGTCCACCAGACGCTAAAATGAGTACACAGGACTTCATGAAACTTTTTGAATATGCCGATCAGTCCACTTTAATTGGAGGTGATTTCAATGGACATCACGGATTATGGGGATCTTACAAAACCAATACATCAGGAACAAACATTGTAAATGCATTAAATCAGTCTAACAACATGATACTATTAAACGATGGATCATCAACGAAGATATCAAGAACAACCAATAAGTCGGCGATTGATCTAACATTCGCTACTTCCGATATTGCAAATGGAATTCATTGGCAAGTGTTACCAGATACCTTAGGATCAGACCATTATGCTATTCTAATTAATTTTCTTTACTCAGGAGCTCAAATAGAAACGATAATATATCCCACTACAAAATGGAATACTAAGAAAGCTAACTGGAAAAAATATAACTCAGTTTCTCAAAGCTATTTTAAGAAAATCCCAGAAACTTTTAATGACATAAATGAAAAATATGAATATTTCATGAAAGGTATAGAACTTTCAGCTTCTGTGGCTATGCCAGTGGAAAAAAAATTTAAAATAAACAAACCACCAACACCACCCTGGTGGGATAGTGAGTGCGATTGTGCAACAGAACGCAGAAAAAAGCAATTAGTGCATATAAACGTCTAAGTTCATCGGAGAATTATATTATAGTCAACAAAGAAATTGCTGCTACAAAACTATTCCTAAAAATAAAAGCCAAAAATCATTGGATTACTTTTTGTAATAAATTAAATAAAAATACAACTAGTACAGAATTATGGCAACAAGCTAAAAGAATGCAGAGAATCACAATAGGTAGTCATTCAAACAACAAAACATGCAAAAACTTCGATTGGGTTGAGGAATTTATGAATAAAATCGCACCTTGCTCAGTATCTCAAGAATTTACAAATATTAATGAAGAAGAAGATGATACAGATAATGAATTATTTAACAAACCCATAATTTATAGTGAATTATCATTCGCTCTTAAAAAAATCAATAACGCGTCACCTGGCATAGATCAAATTACATATGACATGATATGGAATTTAGCACATAACGCAAAATTGTTTTTAATAGAAATATACAACGATGTCTGGATTCATAATAATATCATTGAAGATTGGAAAAGATCAATAGTAGTACCCATACATAAAAACGAAAAAAGTCCTGACTTAGCCGACTCATATCGACCCATAACTTTTCTGTCGTGTATATTGAAAACATTTGAGAGAATTATCAAACAGAGATTAGAATTTTTCATGTTCTCTAAATCAACACTTCCTTCGGGTCAATATGGTTTTAGAAGAGGATGTAGCACCAATGACGCCATATTACAACTGGTGACCGATACACAAATATGTTTCTCAAAAAATCATTACTTAGGAGTAGCATTTCTCGATATTAAGGGAGCATATGATTCGGTTGACTTAGTATTTTTTACGGCAAAAGTTAATCAATATTGGGATACCAAGAAGAATTTGTAATGTAATGTGTAACTTGTTTAATTATAGAAAAGTTTATGTCAGATATATAAACAATTCACTTACAAACCCTCGAAATATTTCCACAGGATTACCTCAAGGAGCAGTACTTTCTCCATTATTATTTAATATATTCACAGCAAATCTCCATGAAGAAATTAACTACAAACTAATCCAATATGCGGATGACTTTGTAGTGTATAACTCCGATAAAACCTTACCAAATACTTTGACAAATCTAAAGCAATCGGTCATCTCCATCACACAGAAATTGGACTCATTAGGCTTTCTGGTTACTCCTGAAAAATCGAGTATTATGTTTTTTACACGCCATAACTTACCACACATGGTCAATATTACAATAAACGAGATCCCATACCCAGTCTCAACATTAGTTGTTTACCTTGGTATTACTTTAGATAAAAAACTTACTTGGAAAAGTCATGTGGAGAGTATTATTACAAAATGCAACAAAGGTTTAAACTTCCTAAAATTAATACGAAGGACATGGTGGGGAGCCGACCCTCATACTTGCATAACTTTCTACAAAACATATATAAGATCGAATATAGATTATGGATGTACTCTATATGGAACCGCAACTCCAAGCTTACTAAAAGAATTAGAAATTGTACAGAACAATGCCATGAGACTTTGTATCGGAGCAATGAAATCTACACCAGTAGAAGCACTTCGAGTTGAAGCCTTAGAACCGCCATTAGAACTTCGTAGAACATTACTAACAGAAAAATTAATTATTAAATCCTATTACAGACAGCCAGCAATTATTAAAAATATTTCGGAGTTAAATATATATAAAAAGAAATGCCTGTGGATATGGTGTACACACTATATGCAAATTGAGTGAATGAAAACGACGAATACTCAGTGTGTATTAATTTATTACTTTTAGGCTAAGCGCTTTCGGCTGTTAAGCCATTATCAAAGCCGTCGTCATTTAAAAAGTAATTGTCAAAGACATCAAGCTGATCAAAAACAATACTACAATACTCAAGATCTATCCAACCATCGTTATGATTGAGTCATTCGAATAAAAACATTAAATACCCTATTATAAGGGTGTAAAATTATATTCACAAGATGTAAATACACTCAAAATTAAAAAAGTTTTTTAATTTTGAGTGTATTTACATCTTGTGAATATAATTTTACACCCTTATAATAGGGTATTTAATGTTTTTATTCGAATGACTCAATCATAACGATGGTTGGATAGATCTTGAGTATTGTAGTATTGTTTTTGATCAGCTTGATGTCTTTGACAATTACTTTTTAAATGACGACGGCTTTGATAATGGCTTAACAGCCGAAAGCGCTTAGCCTAAAAGTAATAAATTAATACACACTGAGTATTCGTCGTTTTCATTCACTCAATTTAAATATATATGACCTTACAAACAAATATTGGGCCAAAAAACCTTCGCCCATTACATGCCAGGCATTTAGGGAAAATTATAATTTAATTAGTAATTTAGATGTTCCCAAGACATATGAACTTAATGATTTCTTCACATCACTGAAATACGTACATGTTGAAATTCCAAATTATAATCATAATATAATGATCAGTAAGAATATACTATCACATTATTTATCAAAATATGATAGTTACATTAAAATTTATACGGATGCTTCCAAACAATCCAGTGGTGTAGGGTGCGCATTTTATGCCCCGTCAGTGAAGGTTCAAATGCAATTTAAACTTAATAACGCTACTTCTATTTTTTCTGCAGAAGCAATCGGAATTATCAAAGCTCTTGAATTCATTGAACGACACGGTTATAAAAAATCCATCATAATATCGGATTCCTTATCAGTTCTCACGAGCATTAGCCAACCTTTTGATATAAATGCTACTTATGAAAATCAAATCATTCCAAAAATTAAACTGAAAATCGAAAAGCTACGCCCAAAAGATTTCGATATCAGTTTTTTGTGGATAAAAGCACATATTGGACTGCAGCATAATGAACATGTGGATAATCTAGCCAAAGAAGCCGTAAAAAATGGACTGCCAATAAATAATACAATAAACGTGGATGAGTGCCTAAACCAATGTAAAATTAAACTAAAAGAAAGATGGAAAAATGTATGGCATGAGTATTGCATTGAAAAACCTACAAGATATACACTCCTACACCCAGAAATTCCCAACCAATACTGGTACAGGAACTATCAATTACCGCGTAGTAGTATAGTCACTATAAGTAGACTTAAGTTTGGCCATGCATGCTATCCCGCACATCTTAATAAAATAAAAGTAATAGATTCGAACTCGTGCGACACTTGTTACCGTATATGCGACTTGGAACACATTTTTTTTTGAATGTAATAAATATACACAACATAGAGAAGATATGTATAGAGAACTAATAAAAATCGATGTTCTACCTCCCTTCAATGTAATGAACTTACTGGCATTAAATAAGCTGCCTGTTTATAACGTTTTACTGACATTCATTAAAGCATGTAATTTAAAACTGTAATATTATGTAGCTCCTTCTCCTCTGTAAGTGAGCCTAACCTGATTATTCCCTATTAGTACCGTGGTCTACTTTTTCTGTGAGTTAGCCACCCTGAAAGACCCCTGGGTGTGAAACGTATATCCTTAACCCATCCAAATTGATTCTTACAGTTAACATATTTGGTACCTCTTTTAGTACTGTAGCTCATGGCTAAATGGACTATGTCCTTCGGCCAAAAAAAAACCCAAGTATCCTGAGGTGGATGTACTCCGCCATTGTGAGACCTATCATCAACTACGGAGGCACTATATGGACTAGCAGAGCCAGCCTAGAGACATCCTCGCTAGAATTAGCCTGCATATGTATAACAGGGGCAATGAAGACATGCCCTACAGCGGCTATAGAATTAATTCTGAACATCACGCCACTGCATATAGTAGTAGAAAGTGTAGCAGAGAGAACGAGATACAGATTAAGTATAGAGGGAATTTTGCGGAAAAAACCCTCCCCTCTCTATTTAGAGAACAGGAATCCTGGAATACCAAAGGACGAACTGACGAAAACGTATAGTTTCATAAAGAAATTCAATAAAGAATATAGTAACAAAAAGGAGTGGGATCAAAACACCATTCTAAACAGGGTAAGAATGCCATTAAATGGTATACAGACGGTTCAAAAACAAAGAAAGGAACTAGGATAGAAGCTCTTCTGTAATCAGTTCTAAAATGGTTTGGGAATGAAATGAACTAGGCAGGAATAACATGGTTACCCTGCTGTGGGTACCAGGGCATACTGGAGTAGAAGGGAACGAGATAGCTGACGAATCAGCAAAGGGGCACAAACAGGGACCAGAACCCTTTTGTGGAATCAGCGCCAATACAATATTGGAAGATATGAAAAAAAAACAAGGAATAGATTGGACTACTGGGATAACATAGTAAGACAAAGACAAGCAAATATACTACTGGGAAACGATGACGGTGAATGCACTAACCAGAGCAAGTCTGCATTACGAGTTTTAATAGGGGTTCTAATAGGACATTGTCGCTTGAATGGACACCTCAAAAACTCGAACTGGTGGAGATTATGTAGGTTAGAGGAAGAAACATCCATCCACATACTTGCTGATTGCAAGCCACTAGAGAATCTCAGGGCTAGACCAAGGATGGAACAGAAAGATTTACCCAAACTGAAGCCAGCAGATATCCTAAAATGTATCAAAGGATTGGGAATAAAAGAACTACTAGTGTCAGAGACAGTCCTCGGAAACTGAGTAGAGAAAGGGGGACAATAGATATTTTAGGTCTCAGTGAATCGCAGCCCCATCAAGCATACATACATGTTCTAATAAAGTTTTGTTATACGAGCCTTTGTTTTGAAGTTATAGGTCTTTAATGTATCAAAATGAAACTTTATGTTTAGGCATAATTTCTAAACTATATATCAAAATACTATAAAATTCCAGTAATTGATTACTCATATCCATGTGCTATGATTGACAGTATAAATGAGCCTAGCGGCTTGTGCCCAGTAGTTAACAATCCGTAATTTTAACAGGGACAACCTGTATAATATCGAAATTCCAAAAATAATTTTCTAATCTATTCACTAATGAAAAGGTACTGTTGTTTGAAGTCGATAAAATGAACGGTATAGGAGAAATTTCAATTTTTAGAACACAATGTGTGTAGAGGAGCTCATTGTCCCAAAATGGTTATGAATGGTCACTACTTATCGAAAATCCTTTGAGAAAGTATTAAAACGCAATAAAACAGTTACAATGCAATTTTAGTTTTAGTTCAAGTGTTCAAAGTCTGACTATGTCCAGTTTTCTCCAAAATGTATGTTTTTATAGAATAGGACAAAAGTGATTCCTCTACATACAGTCTGATTTAAAAATTCAAATATCTCCTACATCGTTCATTGTATCGACTTCAAACATTGTTAACCATTGGGCACAAGCCGCCTCTGGATTTCAGAGTGTAATATAAATTCATTTATACCATCAATCACAGCATATGGATGTAGGTAATCAATCACTGGAATTTTATAGTATTCCCACGTATAGTTTAGAAATGATGTAAAAACATACATAAGTTTTTATTTCGATACTTTAGAGGCCTATAACTCCGAAACGAAGGCTCCTATGATAAAAATTTATTTGTACTTCTAATATTATTTTGAGGTCTTCTACTCGCTTCCAAATTTTTGGCATTCAGTTCCTGGAAACCCTGCATTTCCAATTTTCCGTCGTTATCTCCAACTGAATAAACGATTTTTATTTCTGTGATAATTAAGGTTGGTTCCCATGTAATTATTTTTCTTTAACTTTGCCTCTTGGTAGCATTTCCTTTCGCTCTATTCTTCTATATATTCTATTTGTTTTTCCATATTTTTTCTTGTTTCATTTCTACATAGCTGTTTTGTTTTCTAATGTATCTAATTATTGTTGGTTTTAGTATTTATCTACTGTATACCTCTTCTAATCATTAGTATTCGTACACCATTTCATATTTGACCGACTTCTAAAACCACCCCACTTTTCCAATTACTTAATAAATATGATATGTACTTGCCCAGCGAAAAACATGCATAATGTAGAGTATATATTGATTAGGAGTAACCAAAAATGAAAAATCAATTTTTTAGTTCTATCTAATCATTATCCGATATGAATCTATTATTTACGAATTAAACAATAGCTTAACGAAACCATTATAAAGATAAACGGTTTTAAAGATTAAAACTAACTTTTCCGCATATGTAACAGGTCCTGAACAATATTCTATCATAATGTTGTCACTTGTATACACTTCAGGGGATGAATCGTGCTAACTAATCAAAATTTATCCAAAAATAACCAAAAATGTGGTATATCCGGATTTATAGGACCCGCTGTACTCGCTCTAGTCAGCTGACACCTTGAAAAATATCCAATTACAAAATTGGTCACATGTGTACACTCCGGAGGCTGTATCGTGCTTGCTAACAACCCGAAATTTCTCCAAAAAGGACCAAAAATGTGACACTTCAGGTACATTAGCACCTGCTGTACTAGCTCTGGTGAGCTAAAAATCAATAAGGTTCATCTATTAGACGCCCTGAATAATATACAATCATAAAATTGGTCACTTATATATACTCTGGAGGCTGTATCGTGCTAACAAACTGAGAATTCTCCAAAAATTACAAAAAATTGGTAGTTCAAGTACCATAGCACCCGTTGTACTGGCTTTAGTGTGCGGAATATCATCTTTGAGACGCCCTGAATAATATCCAATCATAAAATTGGTCACTTGTATGTACTCCGGAGTCTGCATCATGCTAACTAACTGAAATTTCTCCAAAAATGTCGTACTTAAAGTACTATAGCACCTGTTGTTCTGGCTCTGGTGAGCTGTAAATCAATATTGTTCATCCGTGAGATGTCCTGGATAATAAACAATCATAAAATTGGTGACTTGTTGGACTCCGGAGGCTGTAATCGTGCTAACAAACTGAAATTTCTCAAAAAATGACAAAAATGTACTTCAAGTACCATAGCACCCGTTGTACTGGCTCTGGTAAGCTGAAAATCAATAGGGTTCATCTGTGAGATGTCCTGAACAATATTCAATCATAAAATTGGTGACTTGTTGCACTCCGGAGGCTGTATCGTGCTAACAAGACATGTAACGAAAAGTGGCAGACGACAACGACGACATACACACAGGATTTTTTTTCTAAAAACCGTTTTTTCGTGTTGTTCTTGATGGAAAATGCAAAAATAACTCCATTTTTTTTTTCAAAATGCCAACTTTTTTTGGGGTAAACTGATACTTTTCTAGCATATTGGATAGGTTGGGCGGAAAAGTAAAAGTCCGGGATCAATTTATTTGCACGTCAGAAAAAATATACTAGAATATTCTAGCGCCGTCTTTTTTTCTCAGCGATTGACTCCGCACTTGTCGATTATTTTTAAAGATTCGACTAAAAGGTATAGAGAACATTACATAAAAAATATTCAGATTTTTTAAGGAACTGATAAATACACGAAATAATTAAAAAATTCACCAATATCACCCTATATTTCCTTTTAGTTACAATACACTTCACTCACCTCTTTTTTTCTTAATTAAACCATCTTTTAGTTATCTTAATATCGAAGTTTTACTGACACTACTCCTATTGTTGCCTCAACTAAGTCCTCCAAAAACCAAAATTATACTAGTTGTAAAAACTCTTTTTATTCTACATCATTTGACTTCATAGCTGATCTATCCATATGTATACTGCTTCTGCATCTGAAGATCTATTGTAATTGTGAGAGAATTGTCGCATCTGTATTTCCTTATTTTCATCTTATGATTATCATTTGAACTCCATACTTATTCAATATGTCGAGCCAACCCTGTGGAAAAAATTAAAAATTTCATAAAACATATATAAGACTAAAAAATCTATAGTAATTTTATCAAAACCTCAACCCATTTTAGGAGTTTGTGGTAATCTATATGTACATTATTAGGTAATATGAGTCGCCTGGTCTAAGCAACATCCCTAAACCTACTTCGTTGTCTCTCTTCCAGAGCATTAGGCAGACAATTTCATATTGTTTTAGTGGCAGCATTACGCATTACATGTGAATGATACAGTGATATTTCTAAACCTAGTAACCCTCAAAACAATATAATTTAATTTTATTCCAGAAACAAGTTGTATCACCCTGTACGATGAAATTTTTTCAACAACAATTGGTTATTAGATTACATATAATTCCTTTTTACACGTCTTCTGTACTAGACTTTACAATTGTCATGACAACAAAATTATTTATTGAAATATAGTGACAGTTTAACTTGATATAAAATTATTTTCAAAATTTGTAATTAATTAATATTCTTGAAAGTCTCAAATTAGCTTATAAAAACGTTGAGTACGCAATAATTCCTGGGGTCAAAACTTCCGAGTATCAATTTGCCAACAAGAATCTTCTGTAAGAACAAATTATGCAAAAATCAAAAAAAGCAGAGTCAAAACCCAACACTGTTGGCATTCCAAACAGTAAACTTGCAAAATATGGTAATTATGAATACAATGAAGCTAGAGAATTATCATATACCACTGAAAATATTGAACCAAGTTCGAGTACCGAATATGACTTCAGTGCTGAAACAGAAAAAGAGCCTGACTTCAGTGCTGAAACAGAAAAAGAGCCGTGGATGTTAGATGAAGTTGACAAACTTTCCAAGTTATATTCAGATTCTGAGGAGCGCTTAGTTGGTAATAAAGAAGAACAAAATACGTTTGATTACAAGAACATTTTTAAATCACCATTAATGAAGAGCAATGAGTCTCTAGAAAATAAATCAAAGAAAAAAAGTGGTCACTCTCGAAAAAAGGAAACTGTTTCGTTTACAAATAATGTCGATATAGATAACAAGGAAGTAAACCAAATATATTATGAATCTAGCAGGAGCAGTTCTGGTTATTCACAAATGGATTTTTACAAAGATATGGAAGAATTGACAACCCGATTGGCGAATTTTGTTTTAAATGATTCAGATGAAGATAATTTTGTGCCGATAACGGAAAGCCATTCTAATGAATTAGAAAGACAAATTTTGGAAGAATGTACTGATGAATTGGAAAGAGAAGCCTTGCAAGAATGTACTGATGAATTGGAAAGACACGCCTTGGAAGAATGTACTGATGAATTGAAAAGACAAGCCTTGGAAGAATATACTGATGAATGGGAAAGACAAGTCTTGGAAGAATGTACTGATGAATTGGAAATACAAGCCTTGGAAGAATGTACTAATGAATTGGAAAGACAAGCCTTGGAAGAATGTACTAATGAATTGAAAAGACAAGCATTGGAAGAATGTACTGATGAATTGGAAAGACAAGAAGCATTGGAAGAATGTTCTGATGAATTGGAAAAACAAGCCTTGGAACAATGTACTCCGAAAACTGGTTAGAATCTCAGAATTTTAAGTAGTTCAGGTTTTTATTCAAAATTTCAAGTACTGCATATATCACAGAATGAGTACTATATGCTTCGCATAAATATATACAATCATATCGTCATAATTGTTACGTATATTATTTGTTCAAAATTGTATGTGAATAAATTTACTTCTAAATTTTAATCAGCATTTTTTTATTGATATTTACTAATAATTCAACATCTTAGCTCGTGGAGCTTTTTTTGTATGTCTACTTAATAAAATCACTCGTAAAAATTAAAAAAAAAATTTGGTCTCTAGAAATTTGCAGAGTTATAGGTGTAGTGGTGGATGAGGCAGCTTCTTTCGCAAGGCGATCGGCGTTTTCATTACCAGTTATACCAATGTGTGAGGGAATCCATATAATAGTGATAGTTACATCATGAGAAATAAGTATTTGATATGTGTCGTGAATGCGTTGAACGAGGGGATGATTTGTGAATAAATTGTTGATTGATTGAATAGATCAGAGAGAGAGAGAGATAGAGTCTGTACAAATAGCAACTTGTTGATGGGGGATTACGCAGAGATTGAAGTTTTGTAAAATGGCGAATAGTTCACCGGTGCGAACGCTACAAGAGGCTGGGATTCAGTAGGACTCCACGGCTGTTTGCGTAGTGGTAACAGCACATCCATCACAAGTTTCGTTTTTTGAGGCGTCAGTGAAGAGGATCCGGTCGTATTTCTTCGAGATTATGATTTCTAAGAAGGATTTCTTTATGAGTTCGTGACTGGTTTCTTCCTTGCTGAACATGGTGAGTGAGGTGTTACATCTTGGGAGTGTTTTGGTCCAGGGTGAGTTATGTGGGATGAGGATAGGGCTGGTTAGGGATAATTGAGTGTCAGATATTAATTTTTGGAGGAGAATGGTATGTGTGCGCGGTTTGGGTGGTGGGGAGCTGAGAATGTGAGGTATTCTGGTTATTAAAGAGAAAACTGGATTAGAGGGGTTGGATCAAATCTTGGCTGTATAAGAAAGGAGGAGATATTGACGTCTGAGCCAGAGTGGAGGTTCATTGGCTTCAAGACCTAGGATCTCGGCTGGACTAGAGCGAAATGCGGCAAAACAAAGTCGGATGGCAGTATTGTGTACAGAGTTCAGGGTTTTAAGATTGTTTTTGGATGCCGAGATATATGCTATACTGCCATAATCTAGTTTGGATCGAATGAGAGCCCGGTATACTTTCAGGAGGGTAAATTCGCTAGCTCACCACTGATAGTGGGAGAGTGTTTTGATGATATTCAAGAGTTTTAGGCAGTATCCTCTGGTTTCTCGGATGGATATGGTGTTACCAAGAAAGTCGGGAGTCGAACGTCACTCCCCGAATTTTGCAGTGCTCGACGATTGGGAGAGGGCTGTTGGTTACTAAAATTTCAGGGTGACGGGATGGGGCTTTTCTGTCTAATCTTATGAGCTTTGATTTTGTAGCGGAGAGGCAAGGGCCAAGTGAAGATATTCTACTATGCAATATGTTCACAGCAGATTGGAGGAGTTTGCATGTAGTGGGAGTCGAGGCGCCGTGACAGTAGATAACAAGGTCGTCTGCATACGCAGCAGATTTAACAGGGGCGGGAAGATTGTTACATAAATGAATAATAGTTAGAATGAATAATGTGGTGCTGATAATAGATTCCTGGGGCACACCGTCTTGTTGGACGTGAGTTAATGATGGGTAGCCATTCACTGAGGCCCTAAAGGATCTATTACTAAGAAATTGTCTGATAAATGAGAAAATGTTACCATTGAGTTTATCAATAATCGTCTGCCTTGGTCAGGTGTCAAATGCAGCTTCAATGTCAAAGACAGAGGCTAACACCTCTTGTTTACGATTTATTGCATCGGCAATGTGGGTTTGTAAAATTGCGAGGTTATCTCTTGTGGAACGGTGACGACAGAAACCGGATTGTTCTTTTGGCAAGATTTGGTGTTTTTCGATAAACCACATGAGTCGTCTGTTTTTCATCGTTTCCATTAATTTGCATGTTCATGTAAGAGAAATCGGTCTATAGGACTGTGGTAATGTAGATGGTTGTGACGGTTTTAGGACGCGAGCGATAATGGATGTGTTCCATTGCGTAGGGAATAACTGAGAAGACCAAATGGTGTTATAAATGTTTAATAGTTTAGTAAGACTATAGGTGGATACATTTTTTTAAAAAAATGTAAGGGATGTCGTCAGGACCAGCGGCAGAATTCTTACATGAATATAAGGCGGTTGTTAGTTCAGTAAATGAAAAAGGTAAATTAATATCGTGGATATCTTGTAGGCGAGGTAGTGAGTTTGGGGTAGGCAGATTCATGAGGAATTGTTGTAAAGAGGGGCTTGAGTTTCTGTTGAAATTTTTCATCAAATTTGTCAGCAACGATGTTAGAAATAGTTTGGCTATTGCTGGAGGAAGTGCCATTATGAAAAAGATGGGGAATTTTGGTGTTAGTTTTGTGACCTTGGACCTGTCGAATTTTTTTCCATGTTTGGGAGGGATTTGAATTATTATCCAAGGTAGTTACATAATTATGCCTGGAGTTTTTTTTGCTCGGTCTGATTACATATTTGGCTTTTGCTTTAAGTTTTTTAAATTTAACTAGGTTTTCGGGACTTTTGTGTTTGCGGAAAAAGTTGAGGGCAGTTTTGGATTGTCGCACTGCTTGTTCGCATTAAGGGTTCCACCAAGGAACGATTTTGTGACAGGGGATATGAGTGGTTTTGCCAATGTGAGTGGATGCTGCTGTAATGATGGTATCCGAGAAAAGCTTAATAGAATCATTATAGGCAGGTTCATGAGGAATTATTGTAAAGAGGGGCTTGGGTTTGTTTTGAAATGTTTCATCAAATTTATCAGCAACGATGTTAGAAATAGTTTGGCTGTTGCTGGAGGAAGTGCCATTAGAAAAAAGATGGGGAATTTTGGTGGTTAGTTTTGTGACCTTGGACCTGTCGAATTTTTTACCATGTTTGGGAGGAGGGGTTTGAATTATTATCCAAGGTTGTTACATAATTATGCCTGAAGTTTTGTTGCTCTGTTTGATTTCATATTTGGCTTTTGCTTTAAGTCTTTTAAATTTAACTAGGTTTTCGGAACTTTTGTGTTTGCGGAAAAAGTTGAGGGAGTTTTGGATTGTCGCACTGCTTGTTCGCATTAAGAGTTCCACCAAGGAATGATTTTGTGACGGGGGATATGGGTGGTTTTGCCAATGTGAGTGGATGATGCTGTAATGATGGCATCCGAGAAAAGCTTAATAGAATCATCAATATCATTGGTGGCAGGTAACTCACCCATGAGAGATTCAGCCTCCCGTGAGAACTCCGACCATTTCGCTTTCTTGAGGCGCCAATAACTTCCCACGTGAGTTTGTTCATTTTAGTTGTCACTTATAATTATGGGGTAATGATTGCTATCACATAAATCATCAGCAGTTTGTCAGGTTAAGTTAGGGGCAGTTTTGGGATCACAAATGCTTAGATCAATGGCAGAAAAGGTACCAGAAGCGATATTTAAGTGGGTACACGATCCCGTATTGAGGAGGCATGAATTAGTACAATTTAGTATATTCTCAATAACTTTACCGCGTCCAAATGTGCGTGAGGAGCCCCACATACTGTTGTGGGCGTTGAAGTCACCCACAAGTACATATGGCTGGGGGAGATCGTAAACCAAGTCAAGTAGCTCTTCTTCATTTAGTTTGTGGTGGTGGAATGTATATGGAGTAAATGGTTCATTTTTGGGGACAGTAGGCTGTTATGGCAATGGCTTCAAGATTAGTAGTAAGGGGCAGATGAGTTGAGTAAAGATCTTTGGATACAAAAATGGATACTCCACCACTGGCTCTGGAGCAGTTCGGATGTAATGATATCCTTCGAAGTCCTTTCGTGTAGGAATATTGGAAGACGTAAAATTAGATTCCTGGAGACATAGGAAATCCGGGTGGTAGAGGGAAATAAGTTGTTGAAGCCGTTCAAGGCGAGGGTAGTAACCGTCGCAATTCCACTGAATTATCGTGATTTTTTTAATAATATCAATAGAGGTCGGTATCGTCACAAATGGAATCACTATCATTGGAGCGAAAAGATTTAAGGCTAGCAGAATCGATTGCATCGTTGGGATTCATGGTACATAGTATTTTCTATGTTAGACGGGTAAAGCGATTTTTGAGTGACCTATCAGAGATGGCATGATATATTTGACGAAGATCTGCAAGGAGGGATTTAATGTTTGAACTAAATTGGTAAGCTTCAGCTAATGGATCGTTGCTTCCGAAAGAATTTTCCAGAAATGCTATTAATTGTTCTGAAATAATTGAGAAGGATGTAGGGTTTTTTTTGTTAAATTTTCCATAATTGAGAGTGCAGAGGGGCTGATAGTTGTTGTTAGAGTTTTAGACTCTTTTTTTCTTTTTGGGGGCAGACTTGGGGGTACGAAATGCGTTGTCAGATAGTGAATCTGTTTTGTCTTGGCTGAGAGTGAGAGGAACAGACGAGATAATTACAGGGGGTGATTCGAGGCTAGAGTCAGTAGAATGAAGTCGTTTGAGACCAGAAATACAGGAGGGTTGGTCTAAAGGAGGGAGTGTGTTGACGGAATGATTGTCGGTGGAGGATATAGGGCAGGGGTAGTAGAGAAAGTAGGATCATTAGAAATATTATAGGTAGAATCGCTCTGGATAGGGGAAGTTCTGGAGGGGGGAAGTTCTGGAGAGGGAGGAAGTGTCAAGAGGATTTTGACAGGTATCAGCAGTTTGTCCAGATTGTTTGCAGAGGAAACACTCCAATTTATCTGAGGTAACGAAGATCCGGAAAGCAGTATTTTCGAAATGAATTAAAATAGAAGTTTCTATTTCAAAGTTATATTTGTCTGGTATGACATAGATGGACCAACGAAAGCTTAGAATATGGGAATAATATTCTTCAGATGAGCCAGTACGAATATAGGTGATGGGTGATGCAAGTTGAAGTCCGAGTTTGTTTTTTAGTGCCTGTTCGTTGAGCAGATTAGGAATTGAGGGACCTACGTTAGATATTAGTAATCTTTTAGAATGGCTGATAAGTCTGCGTATGGGGACGATTTCTTCTTTAATGGTAACTGAAGATTGGTTTTTAAGGAGGTCATCAACGACTAAAGTAGAAGCGAGAAATATGCAAATAAGTTGATTAGATATACGGGAAGCATGGGTGATTCCTTTTGGTGTCACAATGTCACCTATTGCCTTGATGTAATTGAAGAGAACTGTATCCGGAAGCGCATTTATTACGATAGCTTGATTTCTACCAGGATATGTTGGTGTCAAAGTTGATTTTCTTGAATTTTATTTAGTAACATCAGCAAAACTTCGTGCAGTGGGTTGATATGTTAAAATATTTTGGATGCCAAAATATTTAATAATCTATATAGACCAAGCAACTGGCCTATATAAGAATTAATTTTGAGTATCAAACAGTATAATTAGTGTAAATAGACACATACCAATATGGGCCAGCATATATTTGACACAAAAAACTAATCATTTGTGTTGATAACGTTAATGAGCACTCGAACGAAAAATTATACCTTCACGTTCGGAGGCCACACGTGGAATTCAATAATTTTAAAATAACTTATTGTGCAATTAGATGTGATATTGGATTAACTTTCTTAAATATAATGCAATTTTAGTAGAAATATGTAATTTTGTGATTAATCATAATATGTAACTGTTTGATATAGATATAAATAGCGTTTTCATGTTTTGTGATACCAATTCAAACTTTCTAGTCAGGATAGAATATTTATGGTAAACTGTTTTAATAGAGAGATTATGGAATAAGAATTTAACATACAATTGTAAGTGATAAAGTAATGTAAGTGATAAAGTAATGTAACTGATAATATAATCAGTTTCTTTTATATTTTTTGATATTATCCTTTACTAAAAATCCAAAGACAGAATCATAATTTCAAAGTTAATAATGTATCTGGAATAACATGTATAATAAACAAATATTTTAGTAATTTGTTTTAATATTATGTGCAGGTTGATAAAAAAATTAAATCTCGATATTTTTTTATTTACCTAAATTATTTGTATTAAAATTGTTTATTATACTTTTTTCATTACAAAAAATGAAATATAATTTTATTTTTTCAATGAAACAATTATATAATAAACAATTTTAAAACAAACTAAAAGTTACCTACCCATAATCCAAACTACTAAATTTAAATATCCCGCCTGTAAGAATTAGTTTTGCCACCCGCAAGGAGTGCGCTCAGATCGACGCGATGCCAGCTGTTTATGCTGTGACTAATTGTAGCCCCAAATGGAATAAACTGTTACGGATAATTGGCAGAAGGAAAACGTATTAAATGGCTAGACAAAGATAAAGCTATATATGCATTACATAAGTACTTATGGTATAAAACTTTAGAAGACCCTATAATACAAATTACCAAAGGGAAATGTACTAAACATTTAGATATGATCAAAAATAAACACAGAGCGGCTATTACAAGTACATTTAATTTGTCAGTGATGGAGGAAAATGTATTTCATATTCAAGATGAGAAAAATACTAAATATATTGCTAAGAGAACTGCTTTCAATAATTGTTGTTCCTTACTTTGTAACTATTGCAAAATATGTTTTCATGGCTTCGAATGTTCTTGTCTTGGTTATCCAATTAGGGCAACTGTTTGTAATCATATAAATTTCATTAACATTCTTTTAGAGAAAATGGGAATGTTAAAAATATCGGAATCAACAATAATTCTCATGAGGTAAGAGAAATGGTTAATTGCCTAGCCCTCCAACCTAACGTGTCAAAAATTAAACCGCATAATTTGCCACAAAGAATTCAGTTTAAATTTAAAGTGACTCAACTTCAAAATAATTTAAATTCTTGAAATTATAAAACAGAAGAATGTGAATATATTTATAAATATATAAAAAGCTTAAATAATTTAGGTTCTGATGTTTTGTCAAGCCGAAATGAAGTTCCCTTTAATCCTTTTTCAAACAGTAGGCTTTCTTCGAACGCAAAAATAGAGAAACAATTTTTGTTTTCTACAAGAAGGAAATCTACCAAGAAAAGTTATACGAAACCTAACTCCTTAGAAACAAATATTATAAAACATACGTCATCACAATAATTTTTTGTTTTTGATACTCCCCAAAATGACCATTTATATTAAATTATACATATGTCCCCCATTATTTTTTTGAATATTTTTCATTTTATTACCAATATTTTTATATATTTTTCATTACTTAATTTAATTTCAAGACTTGTTCTTTTTCGTTTAAAATATTACTGTTAATAGAACTGTTTTGATCATTTTAACTTTAGATTCTTATATTTCCACAAACAAGTCAGGAAGATAATTATTTCATTAGTACATTTTTCTGTAGTGAATAGCTATATACAGGTACCTACTACCTAAATCTATATATTTTTTCATTTATATTCAACTTATTTAGTTAATTATTCACTTTACCTGAAGAAGATAACATTTAGTGGAATACCTCACGTAGTTAAGATATAAGTGATAATTGTTACGGTTTAGTAAATAATTTTATTTATATCAAAATAATATACTTACATATTTGTCAGCAGTAATATTAGAACGAAAACTTAATGTTTTGTCTCAGTTCTTTTTTAGCTCTTCCGTTATGAGCACTGAGTCAAAACACTAAGAAAATAATTCTGATTCAAAGTCACCACTCATTTGAATCATCCGACAAAAGTCGGCCAACTCATACATATAAATATGGCAACATTGTATTCCATTTGGGCTACAATTAGTCACGACTACTGTTTATACGGGATTTCTCTATGGTTTACTGGATGAGAATTTTTGTTACGATTACCATTAGTTGCACAAATATTAAACATTCAAAATGTTAATTTATGATGTATATACTTTTAAATAAAATGGAAGATGAATTTGAGAGACAATTTTGAATTTGGAGTTTTGGAAAAACTATTACTAGAAATGCCATCTCCACTACAAGGACATGCACTAAATCTGGAAGATATACCCTCAAAAATTGGTATCGCCAATGAAAAAGGTAAAACTTTAAGAAAAAAATGTTGAACTTTTACTTTGAAAAAAATACGACAACATACTGTTTATGATTGCTTAGCATACAAAGACAAACCAGGACTTTACTTAGGAGCATTCTTTCAAGAATATCATGGAAAATAATATTTTGCACATTTTAATTTTGTTTTATGAATTTTATAAATAAATACCTAATTATTTGGTTTATTTTGTTGTCCCATTTAAAAATACATATATTGTTTGTATATATCAAAAATTGTACATTTGGCAACGTCGAAAATTTAAAATCACTGGTTCATCTACTACCTATACATAACCTAAATTTTGATACTGTATCTTATGGGGCGACAAAGATATTTTCACGTTTCCATACTTTATATGAGCACTGTATATATTTATAAGTTGAAAGTGTGATATTGAAAGCCTGGAAAAGTCAAAAAGAACAAAGAATGGTCAGTTCTGAGTAGACCTAGGAAAATTGAGTAAGTCCTTGGTACACAAACTGCGAAAGAGACACCAAGACAAGATAATGTTACCCAAAACCACAAGAATGAAGGAAGGAAATACGACAGATGCAGATGAGGAATATAAACGAAAAAGGGAAGAACTTCAGAAAGAGCGAAATAACAAAAATAAAACACATATATACATACGAAGAACAAAGCATGATGCAAATGATGCGAGATAAAAGAAATTAGAAGAGAAAATCGAGAAAATATAAAGATTCGAAAAATCGAGAAGGAAACCTAAGAGATTAATATATAAATCAAAAGTAATATCTCATCCATAGCTCAAATGTGACTAGTATTACAACTAATGAAAAACTGTCAAGTCAAAATGTCACAAAGCTATTTTATTATAATGAAGTTTTACAAAGCCTCCATAAGCTGAGCAACTAGTTTCGACCCACAATGGCCATCTTCAGGCTAAATGAAAATAATTATTAGTGGGGTAACAAACGTCCACACATAGCGCCGACGAAGGGAAGGATGCAAGAAATGGGGGTTAAAAATTTTTGGGTAATTAAGGTGTATTTAGAAAAATATTTTAAACTTAGGATTTGAGTTGTAATATCTTGTGACAAATAGAAAAATAGGGGGAGGCGATAAATTATGGAAAGGAAGTGAAGTGGTAGAAAAACAAAAATTACGACAACATTGTATAGTTGTAGGTAGGGTAGAGGAACAAATTTGAACTACAATTCAATATAATTAGAGTCCTGATAAGAATGGGAAGGGGAATATTTTCCGTTAATTAATAAATACCAACTCTTATCACAGGAAGGTGGGGAGAATAATGAAAGAGAAGTAAGATTTACAATATACAATCGGGTATCAAAATAAATAAAACTACAAAAAGGGGAAATAAACGAAATTGTAATATGGATAAGGATCCATCGCGTTGGTACTCTACTTTTTCCCCAAGAGTATATTCAATGGTTGTCTGATTCTTTTTAGCAGCACACGATAAAGGAAGAATAAAATTAACCCAAATTCTGAAGCAAAACAAACTAAACAGGAAGATTTGAATACAAGTATATGGAATATTAATACATTTACAGGGAAAGAGGTAGAATTAACTGAGGAAATGAATAATAATTGATATATTTCAAGATTAAGTGAGTCAAAGAAAAAAGGAACTGGAATAATACGACTTACAGATAAAAATATAGTATATTACTCAGGACTTCACACAAAACTATAACAAAATAAAAGGCACTCAACTTTAAAATAATAACAATCACGTTAACATATGAAACGAAAAATATACCTTTAATATCATACAAATATACGTACAAGGAAGGAGCAACGTAGGAGGAAATGGCAGAGTTTTGCATACAAATGCAAAGTGAATTAGACGAGATGCGAGAAGAAAATGGAGCAATAATAATAATAATTAAAAACAAGGGAATGGGATGCATGGGAGTCACAGAGAAGAAACGGAACAAAGATGATAGATTTTTGTAGACGAAAAGATCTAAAAAGAGGGAATACTTTGTGGTGGCAAAAATAAATGAAAAATACACATTTGTAGCAGAAGAGACGCCAAAAGTCTCATTGACTATATGGTACATACGCAAGATTTAAATTATAAAAGTTATTAAAAGAATAGCAACAAGGAATGGGGACAAATCACAGGCTGGTGGTATCAATTTGCATAGTAAGAAAACCTGATAAGAAAATTTAATAATCACTTAAGACGGACAAAATGGTGGAATGATAGAGTACAGAAATTTATATATATATATATATACAGGGTGGCGCATTAGAAACAGTCCACCTCAAATATTGTTGGCGGGGGAGGTTTTTGCGTCAAACCCCGAGACACGTTGATTTTATTTTCGAGGGGGACAAGTTTTGAGAGTTAACTTATGGTTGTACGGTCATCCCCCTAAAAGGGGTGACCACCCCTTCGAGAATCTTAAATGGCATGAGGGGTCGAGTGGCACATAATTTGAAAGATATTTCGATTCTCTTTAAAGACATGCTAACATTTTTGTGTTAAGTGTTAAAATTAACGACAAAAACCAGCTGGAAGTGTGAGTGAAAGTAATAAAAAAAAAGTAGTCAGAAAAGTTTTAATCAAAGTGTTCAAATTGTGATCCGTTTACTTCCAAACAATAATACAACCTTTGTTCAACACTGTTCCAAACATTTTGTAGCATAACAGGAGTTATTTCACCACATGCCAAAGTTATCCGATTTCTTTAATGGAGATTTCAATCTGGTTTTTGTCATTGATTTTAATACATGTTAACAACAACAATAAAGATATGTATATATATATATATATATATATATATATAACAACAACAAAGAGATTCATGGGTAATTCACGCAAAATAATCTCTTTGTTGTTGTTGTTAACATATCACGCGATATTCCTACATCTTCTTTTATATATATATATATATATATATATATATATATATATATATATATGGGAGTGTTATATGCGCCTCCGTGTCTATGTTGGTTGTTGTCTCGAATATTCGAGATCTTCTAATATTACTGACACAAATGTTGGGTTTGACAATCCTGCTGATTTCTGTTATATTTTCTCATGTTTCATCCAACACCTTTGCTCCCATGTTTTACATCTTTTTTTGGTTGTACCGTACCGAGGACGGCAAATGAGCCAGAAACATGCATGTCTGCGGTTACCACTCTTTTCAGTAGCCCCGTCTTCTATTTGCGTGCAATACCCACTAATCTCTTCGTTACTTATTGTTCATATGTCACGCACTATTCGTACATCTTTTATATATATATACATATATATATATATATATATATATATATATATATATATATATATATATATTCAGCAATGCAGGTGCCTAGAAGGCCCATGGCTTGGTATATTTATTTTCCCCATTTCCTCCTATCTCTGGCTTTGCTTTATCCCATTTTTTTGATTATTACCTTTATGTCTTTCATTACATCGTCCATCCATCTCACTTTGGGTCTAACTCTTTTCCTTCTTCCTCCAATCTTACTCTTTGTTATCTTTTATAGGAATTCTTTCGTTATTCGTTCTTTCTTTATGACTTAACCACCTTAGTTTCCTTTTGCGTGCCTATTATATCAGGTTCTTCAAACAATTCTCTTAGTTCTTTGTTCGTACGTCTTTGCTATATTTCACCTAATGTATTTCCTTTATAAAATCTGCATAGACAATTTCTTTGCCAGCTGGCTAGCATTCTTTGTTCTCCTTTATCAATTGTCCAAGTTACACTACCAAATAATATTATATGTCTCAGAACCGATTTGTAAATTCTTATCTTTGCACTTCTAGATAATATTTTACTATTAAGCACATACTTCAGCTTACACATGTATTTCCTTTTTTTATGTTTGGTTTCCTAGTAAATTCTGCGCCTAGGTACGTAAACGATTCTACTTGTTGGAAACTGTAAATTTTACTCTTTCCAGTCTTTATTTCAAATTTATTGTCTTCATCTTCTTCACTTCTAGTCCATTTCATATACTTCATTTTATTTTCGTTTATTTCCAGCCCCATTGTTTCTGCACTCTATTCAAGTTGTATCACTACTTCTCTTAACTCTTTTTTGCTTCTTGTCACTATCGCAATGTCGTCTGCAAATGCTAGGCACTGATGCCGTTTATGATATATTAACTATGACCGGTTTTATTAGATTTTCTAACAAAATATTCCTGAACAAATTTAAACAGCGTTGCAGATAAAGGGTTACCTTGCCCCACTCCATCAAAAATTTTTGTTACTTCGTTTCCTACTCTTACACAGCATTTTGTCTCTTCTAATGTTAGTTTTACCATTCTAATCGGCTTATCATTCACTCCCAATTTGTTTAGTGCTGGATATATTATATCTTTTTACTCCATCGAAGGCTTGCTTAAAAACTATGAATATTATGTGTGTGTCTTTCTGAAATTCGTAGCTCTCCACCTGCATTTCCCCAAGAGTGAATATTTGATCTACCACTGATCTTTCTTTACGAAATCCACATAAATATTCACCGACAACCTTTTGCATTTTTGGAAATAATGAGTTCTTTATGTATGAGACAAGTACTTTATAAGCTATATTTAACTGTGCTATGCCTCTGTAGTTCTCACAAACATATTTATCACCTTTCTTGTGTATCGGGCATATCATGGCTTCTTTCCACTGTTCCGCCATTTTTTTTCCTGTTTCTATATTTTTTTCATCAGTTTGTGCAGTTTTCCCCACCATATTTAAACATTTCAGCAGTTATGTTATCCTTACCAGCACTTTTGTTATTTCTGAGTTTATCTAGAATCTTTACCTGCTCTATTCTCGGAACTTCATAGTTCGTTTCTGTTTCTTCTAGTAAAACTACGTCTACGTCGTTACTTTGATTGCTCTGATATTTTTGTAATTTTTCAAAATATTTCTTCTACCTTTCTAGTATTTCGCTTTATCTTTCATAAGCTGACTCCTCCCTTGATATCCTTTTTTGAACTCTTCGATGCCTTTGTACATTTTCCATCTGGTTTCATTGGTAGTTCTTTTCTATCTCTTCGATGCGCTACCTTCATATTTCCTTTTTTTCACGTAGTATTCTCTTGCACCTCCTTCTTTGTTCTTCATACGTATATTTAGCTTCACCTATGTTGTGCTTTACCATATTTTCTCTTCTCTTATTCCTTTTCCTTAGTTCATTTGCACATACTTGGTCGAATCGTTCACGTTTTTCAGTCCTACTTTCCGCTTCACACTCTTCTACCACCTAAACCATTCTTTTACTCATCTCCTCCCATATTTCTTCTATGTCGCTACATTCATGCACCTCGTCCAATCCTCTTTCTAATTTCATTTTATACATCTCCCATACAGAAATTAGTAAAAAAAATAAGGAGGCCTGGAAAAATCTTCTGCAACAAAAACACAAACAAACAAGGAGGACTATGCGAGGAAGAGAAACCTAGTAAAAGTAAAAATAAGAGAAGAGAAAAGGAAAACGTGGAGAGAATGAAATAAAAGCAGTGATGAATAGAAAAAAGCAGCTACAAATAGAAACGAAGAAAATACTAGGAAGCTTGAAAGAATATTATACAGATAAACTTAAAGCAATAATAAACCCAACATAAAATATAAATAGGGAAGAATCCACCATCAACAGGAAATATTACGGGAGAAGACTATGCATCATTAAAATAGGAAAAGCCAGCGGAGAGGAAGATATAGCACATGAACCGATTAAATGGGTGGGTCAAAAACGAATAGTGGATATGGAAGATATTCAAAGAGACATGGAAAGGACAAAGAATACCGAGGATGGAAAAATCATTTAATAATACCTATATATTAAAAAACAGACCAATAGAGCTAGTTGTCTTACGCAAACCGGTTATAAATTATACACAAGAATATGGGAAACACCATAAGGGAATATGTGCAATTAAAACAGGAGGAACAAGCAGCATTTAGACCAGATAGGCACATAAACAATAATATATTATACAGTGTAATTCGTTTAGTACGACTTCACATATACTATAAATATTATATATACTAAGAAATATAGGAGAATAGGAAAAGGAGAAGAATTATTACTGTTTTAAATTAAACTTACTGTTTCTAGATAATTCCACAATATATAAAAAAATGTTAAAAATTCTAAGAAATTTGACAATTGTTTCGATATTAAATATCATCGTCAGAATGACAGAAGTTACATTTCATTTGATGCCTACCCGATGTTTAATAATTATTTTTTGTTAGACCAAGAAGTGACCTACCTTGTGATTGACTTAATATATATATTAATAGAAAAAATAAGATATAATATTACAAATATTCAAGTTTAGATATTAGCCCTATAGGGATATCCTGGATATCTTTTTCTCAATTGAAGACACAAGTGGATGAAGGATCTATGTGACAATCAGATAGTGTGTGGTAAAATGCGGTTAAAGTTTTTTGTTTGGTAGTTTTTTATTTAGGTACCTAAAATAAATATTTTTTTAAGGTACATAAACCTTCCTTTATATTTTTTATTTATATATGCAAAAATAAAAATATTTACATATTAAGAACAAAAATTGAACTTGAAGGTACATAAACCCTTTATCAACTAAACAAAAATGCAAAAACAAGAACAACTGAAAATGGATGAAGGGTTTTGTTATAATATGTTAATGAGTTAGCTTTACAAACACAAAAAAAATTAACAAGTTTTTCTCTTTTTTTCTTTTTCAACATCTTTATTTTCTTCCATGTGGCCGTCCATAAGTTTTTCGTAAAAGTACCTGTATTCTTCATGAACAAACTTGATCTGCTCTTTTAGATTCGCTATTTTTTCTTCTGATAATCTGTTCCTCTTGTTTTTAATCACCTCCAGTGTAAACTTGTCCTTATCAATTTTATTGTGTCTGTTTTTCAGGATATTGACCTCAAGAAATGGTGTATTTTGGTCTAGAGTGTCTTTGTACATGTAGCTTCCATATTCCTGAACCGTTATCCATTTGATATGATCTCTTAAGCAAACTTTCGCATCCAGAATATTTTTCTTTTTATTAAGTAAGTTCATGGACTTTTCTATCACTGATGTGTCTTTAAAATGGTTCTCCATTTTGACAACGACTGAATTTTTATTACTTGAGGACTTTATTATCTCCCGATATTGGTCTGCAGTGTAAACTGTTTCAAATTTTCTTAGGTTTTTTTCTATGCGACCAAAATCTCGGTCAGAATCTAAAAAGGAATGCCCAACTTCTGGAAACTTGTGATCAATCATCTGTACATATCCTTTGTAAATCAGATATTGGTAAAGGCATATTACATTAAAATTTTTGTTTTGGCCAGAACAAGAGTCTGACCAAATGATAAGGTCCTTTATCTTAGACTGTCGACTATTAAAGAGCTGTACAAAAGTATGAAGGCAACTGGTCACTTCTAAACTGCCTTTAGTCGCAATATCTTCGGTCCACGTAAAAAAATACGCTCTATCACCTGAAGAAGTAATGGTATGAATGCCAAAATTGTAGAACCACATTTGCCGAAGATAAAATGCCTTGGATGTTGTGAGTCTCGGCAGCGGCATGGTCTGCTGTAGATCCATTGTCAAGTAACATATGTTATCATTATCACGTGAATACTGGCGATCTAGTTTTTGGAGTTCAAATGCATATCTGTAATTTTCTCGGTGCTCTTCCGTATTTAGCCCGGCATCTCATGTGCTACAAGTGTCGCTTCTCGGAAGGCCAAACGAGAGATTGAAGTGTTTTGAAAATATATTTGAGTAGAAGCTCTTAGTGACAAAAAACTTTTTTTCGAGATTTTCATTTTTGCACAGCTCCAAATACAAATTGTACATTTTTGAAATGTTAAGAAGAGAAGAAAGATATTTTTATTGCCGTTTTTATTTCTTGAATAGTGTGACTGTTCCGAAGGAAATGATAATATATGGACTTTGATTTTATCAATCACCACTTTTTCAATTTTGTGTGGTCTCGAATCGTGACGTCCTCTTTTGTCAGGTGTTGGGGCAGAGGTACCAGAATTCAATTTCCTCTGGATGATTTGCACTTTTTTATTTGATACCTGATAAAGTGAGCAAAATTCTGTTTTACATACAGTCCTAACTGTTTTATTATAAGTTAAAGTATAGGTAAATGATGAGGTTTTAGCTCGAGTTATATTTTTCCTGTGTCTTCGAACTGGCGTAATACAGATTGATTTAAAAAGAACAGCATTTTTTGCATATCAAGGGCATAATATTTTCGAAAAATTTCTTCTCTAGCCCTTTCATCAAAATAGTCATCACACTTCAGCTTGCAATTTTGTTTTTTACATAATGATCCCAATTCCGGAACTTTGGCAGACATGTTCTTTCCCTTCTGTGAAGTGTAGGCTTGACCATGCTCTCTACAAAAAGCTGCTTTATTTCTTTTCCAAGTGTCAGGACGTCGTTCTGCTTTCCTTGTAGTTTTTTCAGGCAATTCGAATACCTTCTTTTTTACTGAAGCAATCTTCACATTTTCAGTATGAGACTGTGGACTGATATTATGAAAAGCTTGATCAGGAAATAAGGTATCGTCTGCAGTTACATGCTTGTGGTTACTCGAATCAGGACAGTCAGTATTTTTCGAAACTATAGGACTTATCAAACCTAAATGGAAAGCTCTGGAAGTTCCAGCGACAGGCGAACCACTTGAATCTACAAAAAACTGCCTGGATATTTGAACCTTGTCAATATAGGATGCATTTGAATCTTCACTGTCTGCAGAAGAATCTGGAAGGTAGTCATCAGAAGAACCATCAACAGATAAATCTGGAAAAAATGAAAATATTGTCTTTAAAAGAGATGATACTTAATACAAGAGTAATTCATTTTTACCAGACACATTTTGTAGCTCGGTGTAGGTTTTTTCTTCCTCTGATTCACGTTCTGCATCTGAAAATATATATTTTTTTAATTAATGATATAAACTTTAATGATTTCTAGACCTAAAAGGATTTTATTATCGAACTTTTGCAAGCTTTACGATTGTTATATTTTTAAAACTCTATAAAACTTTTAGTATTTTAGAATACCAATAATTATTATTATTATTGGCTTTGCATCACATTACTTTTCTGCAAGAGTCACATTTTGTAAAAAAGGTATTAAAAAGCAGAATTCACAGCTTAAAGTTCAAAAATCATAACTTACTATTCAAATCTGGAATACTCTCTAGTACTGGTGATAGTGTTCTCCACTGACGTTCAGTGTCCAATTTTGATTGTTTTGGGGATACTGAAAATAGTATAGTATAAATAATTTGCATTTAAAGTACTAAAACACAAAAAACCGTGCGTTTTTTAGTACTTAAATACATACATTCATAATATATTAGCTTCACTAATATAAAATGTGTGATAAAACAGCATGACCCCAAATATTTTTTTTATCAAATAATGGGTTAGAGAATCTTACCTGACTGCGAATTTGCAGTTTTTCGCCCAAGCTAGGCAATGTGTCTGCTTCTGGCGGACATATCATGAATAACCTCACACCAAGTTTGGTTCCATAATAAAACTACACAAAATATCACTAGACCAACACCAAAATCACTTTACCATACAGAGTCTACCTTAAAAATTGTTTTTTTTATTGCTAAAACAACCCCTTAAAAATATAAAAAGCCTCGTTGAAAAGCCGTGTTTATTATGCAAATAATGTTATGCATTTGAAATAAAAACAAACGTTAATTTAATATGCCTAACCCCACTTTGGAGGTATATGTGAACAGTGACACCTACAGAATATTGCTGCTCTTTGGAGTGGATAAGGGATCCATGTACACATTTTAACCAACACTACCGTGGATGAAGGGTCAATGTGAACTTTTATGTACATAGATCCTTTATCCACATGCTGGCTTAGACGTTTAATGGTACATAGACCCTTCATCAAGTTTTATTTTCGTTAATTGATACCAGAATGTATTAAACATGTTTCATGACATTTTTGGGCAGTTAAAACTTCCATTTATGCAGAAAACCTGAAATATATAAAAATGTCACATAGACCCTTCATCCACTTGTGTCTTCAATTAAGATCAGTATAACTGTGCAATAATATAGAAAACCAGGAAAACTATATCTGCTGATCTTTACAATTATCACTTAAGAAGACAGTTTAAAAGTGGAGAACTCCCTAGATTTATCTGTTCATTGACCACTTCATATTGTGGGTTTCTTAAGTGCCTTCTAATTTCCAGTTCTTCAAGGAAATGCAGTTCTTGTTTCTTATCACAAATATGTAGTACTTCTAGTTCTGTGTTAGGTGTCAATGAATGTTTGATGTCAAGTAGATGTTTTGCGTAGTGGGATTTATCACATTTTATGTAAATATATAATCGTAGATATGAAAGGTTTTAATTTAAAAAAGTCTATAAGATATGATATTTGTGTAAATTAATAATATGACACAGCTTTGCTGACGTACCAGTTCTAATGTGCGTAATATTTTCCAGTTAACTAAAATCTAATCAAATCATAAGTATCATAATCAATAATATATATTATGTTTTCCACTTAAAAATACCCATGCTCAGTGAAGACCTCATTTTGTAAGTAATATATTTTCCTTATGAATATAGTTTGTTATCAATTTTCCTATTCTGTATAACCCAACTTGTAGTACTCATTTCCGTAATGAAACCACCAAGCTTCTCATTTATTTATTTCACGAAAACTGATTTTTTTAACTCATTTAATGGCATTGGCTACTGTTTGAATCTAATTACATCTATGTGTAAAACAGCAATCCTTCGATAACACAGCTGGCCTCTGATTCCAATCGATGTAAGGAAAGGTGCTTCAATAAATACCACTTTTTGATAAAAATAACCAATATATTTCTTATTTAAGTTTGCGAAGGACCGGAGACTCAGTGGTTTTCACACCGAGCAACAAATAGTTGGTGGGTGGTGTTGTAATTCTATATTTCATCCACTACTTATACAATAAAGATAAATGTTACCTTAAATTCCATCAAAAGAATGCACAAAAAACACTGCAATACGCACTTAATCACATTTCTTTTCACTGCAAGTGCTATTATGTCTTTCTGTTGGATATATGGATATATGTACTACAGGACAGGAAGTTTTAACCACCTCGTGGTTTGGAAAAAATTATTAACAGTGCCCTTACAGAATAAAACAGAACACGTGAGGAAGAGGGATTTGTTAATTCATCGCTGTCGGAAGGGTACGGTACTTCCCCTTGCGTACGGCATTTTCGCTCGCAAAACGGGTGCTTGCATGCGCAGTCGTTAACTAGGGATAAGCCGGCCAGGTTAGAAGGTTCTGGAAGACATTAAAATAAGTGGCGTGCTTGCATAATCAAAAAAGAGGGTTTGAATTACAACATACTCCCCCCTTGAAGTCACCAGACTTCAAATCATTAAAAAGAACAATGCAATTAAATCATCCCACACAAACAAATATATTTGGTGGAACAATGTGTGAAACAAAAGAATGAAACAACTAATTAGTCATATTTATGGTTTTGATAATAGGTCGGTGACTAGGGTGTTCCCAGCGAGGTTGCCATTTGGTGTCCACAATAACCATGGGTCATCAGTCAGGGAAGGCCCCTAATTCCAACACAGATCACCTCTACAACAACAAAAAATGTTAAAAATGCATAAGCATAATCAATAAAGGTTTAGGCCATTGAGGAAGGCAGCAGACAGACCTTTGTAATGGGTCTAGTTAGTATTTGTGGTTTTGAGTTTGATTGCTTCAACTTTTCCGTCACGGCCGGGAAGTATTTCTAAAATTCTAGCTCTAGGCCATTTTAGTGGAGGAATGTTGTCTTCTTTTAACAACACCAGGTCATTTGGAGCTAAATTTTGGGTTGGGTTCAACCATTTGGGTTTGTTTTGAAGCAGGTTTAAGTATTCTCTACTCCATCTGTTCCAGAAATGTTGCTGGAGTTGAGAACATCGTTGCCAGAAAGCAATTCTGTTGTCTGGCAAATGGGTAACATTTTTCTCAGGATAAGCGGTAAGGCTGGTGCCTATTAGGAAATGCCCTGGCGTCAGGCACTGCAAATCGGACGGGTCGTTGGATAATGGACAAATTGGGCGAGAATTTAGAATTGCTTCTATTTGGTATAATACAGTGACTAGCTCTTCAAAGGTTAGTTTAGCATTCCCCATAATACGTCTAAGATGATATTTGCAGCTTTTTATTGCCGCTTCCCACAGACCTCCCCAATGAGGACTGTGGGAAGGAATGAATTTCCATTCAATGTTGGTTTCTGTAGCAATACTTCTGTATTCACCTGTATTCTGTATGCTATCACCAAAGCCAAAGAAGCCTTAAACCTTAACAGCTACCCTTCAGAATTTGTTAACAAATTATTTAAAACACGTATAAATAAATTCTATAATTCAACGAAAAATATAGAACAAAACAATAACAGTAATAGAAATTATATTTCCATGCCATTCATAAACGGATTATCGCAACAAATACAAGGGCTGTTTAGTAAACACAATATTACCATATGCCATAAAGCAAATAAAACTCTATCCAACAATTTTTCAAAATTAAAATCAAAAACGCCGAAAAATAGAAAAAGTAATATAATTTATCAAATTCCGTGTAACGATTGCAATGGTGTTTACACTGGACAAACCAGCCAGTATTTGGAAAATCGCATAAAAGGACATAAATACGACAAAAAAAATACAACAGCTCTAACTTGCCACGAAAACTCAAAAAAATATACATTTAATTTTGAAAACACAAAAATTATAGGGTCGGAACACAATACAAAAGAGGGAAATTTTAGAATCAATAGCTATCCAAAAAAACCAGCATGCCATTAACAATAAAAAAGATTTAAACAACCTCAGTAAGATATATCTATCAGTACTGTAAATAGTTTTAATGTGTATGTACGTTATGGATTATTTGTTGTGAATACTAGTTTTCGTAGAGTAAAAAGAATATTTTATGTTTTTAACGAAATTTGTAAATGGATATTTTAATGTATATGTCATCAATTATTCTACGTTTGAGGTAAGTGAAAAATATTTTCGTTGTATTGTATCTCTTAATGAAGAAATCATTTTATTTTAGATGTAGATATATTTTGAAAAAGGCTTGAGTGAGCCGAAACGTTAATATATGATGGTAATCCCAACTTAAACCGTCTTTTTGTGTTTATATTTTATAAAAACGACCTAAAACCAAAAAAAAACTTTAGATATATGTATATATATATCAAAGAAAGTATCCTGCACATAAAAATATATATAGAGCATGGGTGAACAAATGCTAAACTACTCCATATTAGAACAACAATACGGAGAAGACCTGATCCTAGATATCAAGGAACATGAAAAAGTATCCAAAAAACTGGTCAAACAAAAAAATAGAAGGATGTTTTTATTAAGGTGTAAAAACGAAAATCTTAAACCAACCTTCTTAAAATTCAAAATCTCACATATTTGTTTTTTAAATGTAAACCTTAAACGTAGATTTGAAAATCAAATTTTAAGTAGATTTATAGGAGCAACTTTGAACTTACTAATTACAGATACAACAGCTAATCTATATAAATTATTTAGAACATTGACAGTACTTGAAAACAAAATCGAAAAAAAGGTACCACAGAATGTTTTTGATAAATTTAAATCGAGTTCTCATAGCAAGAATGAAAAAATGTTTAGACAAATTAAATCTAGAAATCCAAACAAAATAACAAAACTTTTGATAGCACAACATGGCAATACTAATAGTAATATTAAAAAGAATGGGTAGAGAATCTTACTGATGTTGTTATTCCTGATTACGCATCTGAAGTACTGAGTCTAGGACCAAATTTTGCAACGGAAATCACGAAAGAAACACAATTGCCAACTGAAAATATTATTTGCAATATAGAGACAGGTATAAACCATTTAACATACAAAGAAAAAGATGAAATCAGAAGTAAAACAAGCAAAATTCTAACAAATTTTAAAAACAAATTGAAAAATAATAAAAAAAATAATACCCCATTTTTAACAAAGGTAAACAAAACCAAGAAATTCCTTAAAGATAACCCTCAAATTAAAATTCTTAAAGCTGATAAGACCAACAAAACTGTCATAATGTCATCATCCGAATACAATGATAAAATGAACCATTTATTACAAGATAAAAAAACCTATAAACAGATTAAACAAGACCCCACAAATAAATATCAAAAACAGAACAATGATTTAATAGACCTTTGGGAAAATAATCAATATATCTCGCCAAATATTGCAAAAACATTAAAAATTCGAAATGCTGTACCACCAAAAATATATGGCATCCCAAAACTCCATAAGGAAAATACACCATTGCGCCCCATTGTGTCATGTATCCAATCCTCTTTTAGTTTGCTTTCAAGATTTCTCAAAAATATCTTAAGTAACATAACGTGCAAAAACGATTATTATATCAAAGATTCTTTTCATTTCAAAAACAAATTAATAAATCTTGCAATTCCAAATAACTATGTATTAATTTCATTGGATGTCGTATCCCTGTATACCAATGTTCCAATTGGTTTAGCTTTGGAAATAATAAGAAAAAAATGGAAGGAAATAAAAAAATATACTGACATTCCCTTGAACGAATTTATAAAAGCCATCGAACTTACATTAACTTCTACATATTTCATGTACGAAAATAATTTATATAAGCAATTGGAAGGATGCGCAATGGGATCATCAATTTCTAGTGTTATTGCGCAGATAGTAATGGAGGACCTCGAAACAACTGTCCTCTCAAAAATTGATGGTGAAGTCCCCTTTTCCTTTAGATATGCGGACGATTGTATCACTGCTGTCCCAGCACAACAGGTTAATAATATTTTGAAAAAATTCAATTCATATCATGAAAAACTTCAATTTACCATTGAAATTGAACAAGATGGCAAAATAAATTTCCTAGATGTCACTTTACATCACACAAATAATAATATTAGAACTGAATGGTATACCAAAGAAACCTGGTCATCTAGGTACCTTAATTTTAATTCACACCATCCAATCAATCAAAAAAGATCTGTTGTGATTGGACTGGCTGATCGTGCAATTCAACTATCAGACCCGGAATACAGAACTATTGCTATCACCAAAGCCAAAGAAGCCTTAAACCTTAACAGCTACCCTTCAGAATGTGTTAACAAATTATTTAAAACACGTATAAATAAATTCTATAATTCAACGAAAAATATAGAACAAAACAATAACAGTAATAGAAAATATATTTCCATGCCATTCATAAACGGATTATCGCAACAAATACAAGGGCTGTTTAGTAAACACAATATTACCATATGCCATAAAGCAAATAAAACTCTATCCAACAATTTTTCAAAATTGAAATCAAAAACGCCGAAAAATAGAAAAAGTAATATAATTTATCAAATTCCGTTTAACGATTGCAATGGTGTTTACATTGGACAAACCAGCCAGTATTTGGAAAATCGCATAAAAGGACATAAATACGACAAAAAAAATACAACAGCTCTAACTTGCCACGAAAACTCAAAAAAACATACATTTAATTTTGAAAACACAAAAATTATAGGGTCGTAACACAATACAAAAAAGAGGGAAATTTTAGAATCAATAGCTATCCAAAAAAACCAGCATGCCATTAACAATAAAAAAGATTTAAACAACCTCAGTAAGATATATCTATCAGTACTGTAAATAGTTTTAATGTGTATGAACGTTATGGATTATTTGTTGTGAATACTAAATTTCGTAGAGTAAAAAGAATATTTTATGTTTTTAACGAAATTTGTAAATGGATATTTTAATGTATATGTCATCAATTATTCTACGTTTGAGGTAAGTGAAAAATATTTTCGTTGTATTGCATCTCTTAGTGAAGAAATTATTTTATTTTAGATGTAGATATATTTTGAAAAAGGCTTGACTGAGCCGAAACGTTAATATATGATGGTAATCCCAACTTAAACCGTCTTTTTGTGTTTATATTTTATAAAAACGACCTAAAACCAAGAAAAACTTTAGATATATGTATATATACTATAATTGGTCAAAGAAAGTATCCGGCACATAAAAATATATATATATATATATATATATATATATATATATATATCTGATAGTTTGATATTTTCAATAAATATCATGATATTTACGAACCCTGGAAAGAAGTCACGCAATTCCCCCAACTGATTCTGTGCCCTTAAAAAAATTGTAGCGTTATCACTATATATCTTGGACGGATTGCCTCTTCTGGCAATGAATCTTTTCAGAGTCAGTAAAAATGATTCAGTACTTAAGGAAGACACAAGTTCTATATGAATGGTTTTAGTGGCCATACACACGAAGATAGCTACATAGCATTTGGACAGTGGTGCTTTTCGCAGCTTTGAAGTTTTACAAGGAAAGGACCACCAAAATCTACACCTACATTTTCAAAGGGTCTACAACTGGATACTCTATCTTTCGGAAGGTCTGACATTATTTGTTCAGAAGGTTTTACTAAAAATCGAAAACAGTTTAGGCAATTGTGAATAATCTTTTTTATTTGGTTAAGGCCATTTAACGGCCAATATTTCAGTCGAACATTGGACAAAACTGTGAGAGCTCCCGCATGACCAAGGCGCTTATGCTCATGTGCGAGCATGAGGGTTACTACATGATTATTTGATGGAAGGAGAATGGGATGCTTATGAGTCTCTGGAATATCAGCATGTTCCAGACGACCGCCGACACACAAAAATTCTGACTTATTTAGAAACGGACAATAAATGTTTATTTGATATTTGTTTGTTAGATTTAATCTGAAAAATTTCTTTTTCAAAATACAAACGTTGGATCTGTCGGATAATGAAATTCAATGCATTCTCATTCTCTGATACTGTTATGGGGCCTACTTAATTATTGTTTGGATTTTTAAGGTTTGAAATAAATCTAAACCTATATGCTATAGAATGCGTCAATCTACTGAAATGTGAGAATCTTAAAAATACATTATACCAGAAATCATTTACTAATCGCTTATCTTGAAGGGTGATATTATATAAAGTAATTTTCGTTTCTTCTGGAACTTCTAATGACTATGTCTGTGTATTAAACTGACTTAAATCTTTATTAAGTTCGGAAAGAAATTGCGGTCCATACCACCACAATGATGCTTGGATTAGCTCGTTAGGAAGCGATCCGCGCGACAAAATGTCTGTTGGGTTCTCGGCTGACTTGAAATGTCTCCAATGCCACGTGGAGGATATTTTTTGGATATGCGAAACTCTGTTGGCTACATAGGTTGACCATCGGGATGGATGTGATTGTATCCAGCATAATGAAATTTGGGAGTCTTTCCACACATTTATGGAATCTAAAGATATTTTATTTTGAAAAATGTCTAGTATCTTTTGAGATAAATCTAGTAACAAAACCATTGCACTCAATTCTAACCGTGGCAAACTAATTATTTTAACCGGAGCTACTCTGGATTTGGAACTAACTAAAGCACAATATACAATATTGTCAGTGTAAACTGTTCGGAAATATACACATGCTCCATATGCTTTTTCGCTACTGTCAGTGAACCCGTGAAGTTCTATTCTCAAAATGGGCTTATTTTGAAATAGCTGACGTGGTATTTTTAACTCTAATAAATAATATAAAGAGTTTACAATTTCATGTCATTCAGAAAGATGAAGCACTTTAATAGGATCGTCCCTTGAAAGCTTAGCAATCCATAATTTTTGCATGTAAACCTTAAAAATCACACATACCGGGTTTACCAGTGCTAGTGGATCGTACATTTTACTAATGGTGGACAATGTAACCCTCTTGCTTACGGAACTCTCAACAAAAAACTGAGGTACGGACAATGCAAAGGAATCGGAAATATTATTCCACACTAAACCTAAAACCTTATTCGTTGGTAATCTCATAATCTACCGACTTGTTATTTGTACAAAATTTTTCTCGGAACTGAAAAGAATTTGAATTCCATTTATGCAGATGGAATCCTGCTGAATCAAGGAGTGTATTTAATTGGTAGTAGGAATTTTCTAATTCACTTCCTGAATTGGAACCACATAAAACGTCGTCAACGTATGTTTGAAATTTTAGAGCCTCGGCCGCCAAAGGAAATTCTTTTTCACCACCCTAGCTAGTTGATGTAAGCATCGAGTAGCTGCATATGGAGCGAAGTTGGTACCGTAACTTACTGTTAATAATTCTATACATTGGATTGGATCACAAGGAGAATTTCTCCACAAAATATTTTGCAGGACGTTTTGCTCAGGATTTGTTCTTATTTGCCTGTACATTTTCTCAATGTCGGCAGTGAGGACGAACGGATACTGTCTAAATCTACAAAGAATATCGAAAAGATCAGGCTCAACCTGGTAGCCTTTTAGAGTTATGTCATTCAACGAGATTCCCGTGGAACTTTTACTGGAAGCGTCTAACACTACGCGAAGCTTAGCGGTTTGGTGATCTTCTCGAACCACACAACTATGAGGAATATAGTATTTTAATGAAGATTCATCTCCACACCAAGAAATATATCTAGCGTGGTTTAGTGTGACGTATTGATTAATAAATTTTGAATAATCATTAAGCAACTTTTCATTCATATGTAACCTTTTTTCTATGTTAAGAAAACGTTTTTTAGCTGTTTGGAAAGACTCGCCTAACTTGCTAACTTCAGTTGGGGTCTTTAATGGGAAATCTATCCGAAACCCACCATTTTCTAGACGTTTGTGCGTTTCTAGAAAGTGATTTTCAGCTAATTGTTCCTCGGGGAAACGGAAAGGATTCGATGGGATTTCCTCTGTCTCCCAAAACTTTGCCAAAGCTTCACTTAACAAGGTATTGGGATCTGGAACTGATTCTACTGACTGGAGGAAAAATGACCTAATATTTCTACATAGATATGGACCCAAAAGTTTACCGCCTACTATCCAACCCAAATGGGTATTTACTAGATTTGGAGAATTCTTACCCAAGTCAATTTTTTCCGGTATAAGGAGATCATAATATTTATCAGCACCTATGAGTAAATCTATTTCGGATGGAGTGACAAAATTGGCATTTGCCAACCGAATATGTAGAGGAATGTTTAAGGAACGGAGGTTTATTGCTATTTCAGGCAGTTTGGAGGTTATCGTTTCTAGAACACTACAAGCTACTATGCGTTTATAGGGTTCGGAATTGGAATGGATTTCTAAATTAGTCGTCATCTTTTTAGCAATGAAGGAAATTTGCTGAACTCCTTGTCCTTGTAATTTCATGTTGTAAGTACTAGCGTTTAACTTTGAACACAGCCTTTCTGTCACAAATGACGTTTGACTGCCTGCATCTAGAACAGCCCTTGCCTGGATAGGGTTTCCAAATTTTGAATAAATTGTTACCACCGCCGTGGCTAAAAGAACATTATTGCTATTCGCACGAGCGGAAAGAACAGAAGAAGTGTGAGTTTGTCCTTGATCACTATTTCTCATACTTGGGTTATTATTGGAAGCAACATTTTGCAATTGCGAATTAGCTGAATTATCAAGATGATGACTTCTACTATCATTCTAGCCATTACTATGCCCGGGATATGAGAACGCTGGATTTATATAGCGATTACTAGAACTTACTTCCGGACCGTTACGGTTAACATTTGAATGATTATTTCTTGGTAAAGACGAGTTATTGGCATTTGAAGATGAAGAAGGAAAATTATTTTGTCTTGTATTGTCATTATGAAAAATGGAATGGTGTTTTTTTACCACAGAAACAGGTTTTGGATTTACATTCAGACACCATGTGTCTGGCTCCAATGCAGTTGAAACATAGTCTTTCAGACTTTAGGAAATTGTACTTATCATTTAATGACATTTTTGCAAAATTACTACATGAGTACAGGCCATGTGAGGATGATTTGCAATGAAAACATTTCTTTTCTTTGAAATTGTTTACATGCAACGTAGTTCCTTATGGGTTTAGGCGAATGTTTCTCTCTTGGTAACATGTTTGATGATAATGACTCTCCAGTATATCAGAATATGTACCAATTATCTCGAAAAATTCTGACAATGATGCGGTATGTTCAATGTATCTGTTTGACTTAGTGCTTTTTTGAGTTAAAATCTCTTTCTCAACAGAATGTTTATTAGTATTAAGTCCCAACTATCAGTAGGACACTTAAGGTTTTTTAAGGATTCTTTATTTTTACTAATGTTTACTTGAAATTCTCTTAATGTCTGGGCAGTTCCTTTTACTACATTTGGATAATCTATTATTGAGTTTAAGTGTGAATTTATTATTGATAAGTTGTTCTCATTTCTTTTTTCTAATATTTCAATTGCTATTGCAAAATTTTCATTTGTGAGCTCCAATGATTCTATTAAATTTAGAGGCTCACCTACTAAATAGGACTTTAAATAAATGAACTTTTGGATTTCAGGCAAACTTTGATTATTTTGTATTAAGGAACAAAACAACTGGTAAAAGGATGTCCATTTCTGGTAATCACCTGCATGGGTGGGGATAGACAACTGAGGAAGCTTTACTCCAACTGTAGGTTCAATGGTTCTAATGATTATGGAGGTATTATGTTGTGGAAGATTAATTTGAGTGGACGTTAAAGAATTAATTTTCCTATTAATGTTTGCCCCTGTTAAATCAAATTGACTTTCTACTACTTGTCTATCTTCGGTATCTGAACCGTCAACATCTAAATCTTCTATTTCATTTCGAGTCGAATCATATTTTGCAAAACTATCATTAATATGTTTTACTTTGGATTCTAGCAAGAAATGATCTGTTAATGAATCTATATTACTGTCCACCCAATTACATACTCTAGTGATTGTACCTTTTGCGTGTTTACATGCATTCTTCAACGCATCCATGATTATCTATAACTATATTTACAATTAATATTTACAGAAACTTATGCCACTTTACAAAGTTTTCGTTCGAAATATCACTTTGTCATAAATTTACGCTTGCGCTTTTTGCCAACCGCACAACCGCACTTTTTTAGAATGATTTACCTCACTTGTAAACAAGTACTAACGTAAAAAACTGAAATATCTATTGAGAGTCTAAGAAAAAGACATATTAATGCATTTGAGACATAAACATATAAACAATAAGTAACTTATTTGCTCTTAAATTACCTGTCGTATTTCTAAGTTACGACTTTAGCGGTATAAAAGTTAAAAAACCAACTTTCATTTGCAAAATTTAGATTTTTTCGGAAATATACTATTTTCACTAGATTAAGTCGCAATCCTCGTTACGAGACTGGAATTTGACGAAGCTATGAATCTAAATTTTACACGTAATTTTATATTCACATTTTAGAATATTACTATTCCGGAACAGATACAAAAAAAAGTTTTCATTTTTTTACAACACCACCTTTTTACCAAAAATTAAATTCAATTGCATGCAAATAAAACACAAGTATATTTTTTATTTTACAATCAAAATCAACTCATTCATAAATCTTTAATGTATAGACGAAATGTGACCATGGCACCCTGGACTCGAACCCGTCAATTCTTTTCTTCTCGAATTGTGCCATCTGGCGCGGCGCCAACCAATACCTGCACTGTCTCAACAGTAAATTTCCAATATTCAATTGTATTTATTAAAACTCATAGTAATTACATCGATTATCCGGGCGAAGTGTCCAAAAATATGTTTGAATCTAATTACATCTATGTGTAAAACGGCAATCCTTCGATAACACAGCTGTCCTCTGATTCCAATCGATGTAAGGAAAGGTGCTTCAATAAATACCACTTTTTGATAAAAATAACGCGAATATATTCCATATTAAAGTTTGCGAAGGACCGGAGACTCGGTGGTTTTCACACTGAGCAACAAATAGTTGGTGGGTGGTGTTGTAATTCTATATTTCATCCACTACTTATACAATAAAGATAAATGTTACCTTAAATTCCATCAAAAGAATCCACAAAAAACACTGCAATACGCACTTAATCACATTTCTTTTCACTACCAATGCTATTATGTCTTTCTGTTGGAAATATGGACATAGGTACTACAGGACAGGAAGTTTTAACCACCTCGTGGTTTGGAAAAATTTATTAACAGCCCTTACAGAATAAAACGGAACACGTGAGGAAGAGGGATTTGTTAATTCATAACTCTCGGAAGGGTACGGTACTTCCCCTTGCGTGCGGCATTTTCGCTCGCAAAACGGGTGCTTGCATGCGCAGTCGTTAACTGGGGATAAGCCGGCCAGGTTAGAAAGTTCTGAAAGACATTAAAATAAGTGGCGTGCTTGCATAATCAAAAAAGAGGGTTTGAATTACAACAGCTACCGCCAACTAGACAAAACTTCGTTTCTTGTAAAGTATACTGAAGCTAGTCATTATTAGCTTTGTCAATTTCCCCAGTATAGGTAAATTAATTGTTTTTCTGTTACAATTTTTTTTCAACTATTTTGTGCACTCATTTTTTTCTTCTTTTTAATATTTTATTATTTCATTTTTTTTTCAAATACATAGGCACATTCAGTGTGTTAGAAGCTTCCATAGCTATTTTTTCAATTTGATACTTTTTAATTTTATTTTTAATTTTTTTTTGGGACAGGGACACTTTTTACTTTTTTGCCGGAAGACCTCCCGCACAGGTGTAGACATACACAGTGTGTTAATCACATAATAGTGGAAAACACGGACTTATTCTACCTTTACAGTTTTATACCCGCGTCATTTATATATTGATGTAAAGCAGTGAAACATTCCTGATTGCTTAGTAGATATTCCATATTAATGGGTAATGTGATTTTTTTGGACTAACTGATGGAAGAGCTTGTTGATGTGTAAGATATTATTGCGACACTCTAGGATGACATGTTTTAGGTTTCCTATGCTACCACATGTACAGTCTGGACTATTTACTAATCCAATTTTAAATTGATACTCAGGATACATGGCGTGGTTGCTCCTCATTCTGTTTATATTTGTAATGACTTTCCTGTTTTGGTATGTTTCAAACCATACTTCATTTGTGATATTTGGTTGTATTGTTTTATAAAAGCAGGTCCGTCAAGCTGCCCCCCCCCCCCGGTTAGATTTTTTTTACCAAAAGGGCACCAGCACAACAATTTTTATAGCTAGCACACCAACAGCTCACAATAAAAATGCTTTTGAATTCGGGTGGGGCCAGGTTCACGCTAGCCCCCCCCCCCCCCGGTTGGAATTTTTTCGCCAAAATGCTAGCACAGATAAAGGACACCTAGCACACCATTTTTTATAGCTAGCACACCAACAGCTTACAATAAAAATGCTTTTGAATTCGGGTGGGGCCAGGTTAACGCTAGCCCCCTCCGGTTGGAATTTTTTCGCCAAAATGCTAGCACAAATAAAAGACACCTAGCACAAAATTTTTTATAGCTAGTACATCAACAATGCTTTTGAATACAGGGGGTGGAGGATGTCTGCAAAATAACGCTATGGTTACACGAATGAATGAAAATGTTGGATGTATTTGTCCCTAAACAGCATTATTGTTGTCAGCTGTTGCCGGATTGTGCGTAATATCTATATTTTCCCATCTAGCATGGTATTTGATTAATTAATTATTTAACTAATAATTATCTATTTATTTGCAATTAATGCTAAAAAACGGAAGAATACAAAAATCCTTCACTTTTAAAAATAATTTTATTAAAATCATAGTGATTTTAATAAAACAAAATAATTAAATTGAACCATTTAGTCACGGAATCAGAAACAATATGTGCACAAATAAGTTGCAAATTACGTCACACTATAGAAAAGGCAACGACAAACGTTTGCGTACAGACCTGTTGGATATGTCCTTTGGACAAATTTGTGCAATCTGGGAAGGGGCGGCTGAGATCCCTAAAAATGTTCCAATATATTGAGAATACATGTTTTAGACTGATCGTGGTTCACTGTAGTCCTTATTTAAAAGAAACACTCAAACTTTATATTTAAATTTACCAGAATATTTTTTACCGAAGTTGATGGTTAATTAACCATTGTAATGATAACATAAATATTGCATTTCACTATCAGATTTTTTTTAAATTCCCAAGTTAACTTAGAACGCGCAGCTTTTAATTCTTAAAGCCGGTTAATCAGAACTTCAAATATTTCTGTAGCATATCATAAGATACCAACACTACTATGTATTTTTCAAAGTTTTTAGTATGAAACTGGCAATGTATGTTTGTTCCGTTGCAATCTTGCAACTCAGTTTTGAAGCAGATATCTTCAGCAGATTGAGCTGAAATTCTGTATATACGTCTAGTTTGCATGCCAATCTATGATTAGGTATGTAACGTCATTCTAAATTCAACATGGCGGATCACCAAAGTTGGCGGACTAATTTTTTTATGCTTTCTTACAATATGGGTATGAAATGGAAGGACTTGCTAAGAATACGAATGTGAGTTAATGTTCCGTTGCTCCAATCCGTCTACAATTTTGGTGTACTTGGGTTTTTTTAGTCCTTTATTATGACATTGAGGTCGAATTGTTCGATTGTGTTGCATCGATTGGTTCACTTTGACTTGTGTAATTTGCCGAGATAGATGTCAATAGCATTGGCTTATAACCCTATATTGAAGAGCTGGACTGTTCGAAATTAACCGGCAAACGACATTGCAACAATGGTGTGTTGAATGAGATGAACATACTGAGAAACCTTTCGGGCGGTAACTAAAAAGTAAAAAATAAATGAAAAGTGAAAGACATTTTAAAAACAAGCTTTTATTCAAATGCACTAAAATAAAATAATCTGATAGTGAAATGCAATATTTATGTTATCATTACAATGGTTAATTAACCATTAACCTTCGGCAATAAATATTCTGGCTAATTTAAATATAAAGTTGAGAGTGTTTCTTTTAAATAAGGACTACAGTGAATCACGATCAGTCTAAAACATGTATTCTCAATATATTGGAACATTTTTAGGGATCTCAGCCGCCCCTTCCCAGATTGCACAACTTTGTCCAAAGGACATATCCAACGGCTTCGCTTTTTTGGACATTTATTTATCCACGCAAACGTTTGTAGTTGCCTTTTTTATAGTGTGACGTAATTTGCAACTTATTTGTGCACGGATTGTTGCGTTTGCAAAGATACAGCAAAAACATACGTCATGGGGTACAAACGGACCCAGGCCAGTCCTATGAAGGTTAACCTGGCCCCACCCGAGTTCAAAAGCATTTTTATTGCAAGCTGTTGGTGTGCTAGCTATAAAAAATGGTTGTGCTAGGTGCCCTTTAAGTGTGCTAGCATTTTGGTAAAAAAAATCTAACCGGGGGGGGGGGGGTGGCAGCTTGACGGACCTTATAAAAGCGACCTTTGATGTCTTCTTGGGAACCTCTGTTCCATTTTTCTTTTGTTTTTTGTTCAGCGTATCTAAAAATAGTCTGTAAATGGGTTTTTAAATCCTAGTTTTTGTCAGTCTTCTGCACAGATTTTGCTAACAAGTCTACTTTTTTATTGCCCTTAATACCTACATGTGGTTTAATCCGCACTAAAGATATATATGTATTGTCAAGTTTTATCTGGCGGTGAAGAGTCAGTATATCAATTATTATGTCATTTTTAACTGATGTAATTGTTGTGGTTTTTATTTTTTTCAGTGAGCTTTTACTATCTGTGAAAATGACGACGTTAGTCTTACATGAGTTTAGGCACATTTTTAATGCTCCTCTCATTGCAGTGAGTTCGGCTGTGAATATTGAACAGTGATCTGGTAGTTTGAATGCCTTATTTCTATCTATGTTTTTGTAATATTCCGCGCATCCAGTATTACCTTGACAGAATGATCCATCTGTGTAAGTTTGTTCATAATTTGTCCATTTACAATTTAACTCCTGATTTATTATGTGTATATTCTGGTCATTTTGTAGTTTTACTATGACAATGTTCGGAGGGTTATCAAATATTTCATGTGTTATGTGATTTGCAAAACTTTCTGTTTGATGTATGGTTTTATATTCCTTGACCTGATTATATGAGTCTATTAATAGAGTTTTTTCTTGTGAGCCCGGTATTTGTGACTAGTGCATAATTGAGATAAAATTTGCAATTTCTCCGCTGTTCCATTATTTTTAGCTATAAGTTGTAATGTAAATTTTCTTGCTAATAAAACCTTTCTTATTTCCATTGGCGGTTCTCGAAACTCAGCTTCAAGTATATTTATTGGAGTACTGTTCAGATATCCACCCCAAATGTGAATACTTCTATTTTTTATTTTTTCAATTTTTTCTAGTTGTCTAGTTGGGTTTTGGCGATGCTATAATATAATAATGAACCATATAGTCTAATATTGATCTTATTAACGATCTATAAAATAAAATTGTTATGTTAGTGTCTGCTCCCCATTTTTGCCCGCGTATTGACTTTAAAATGTTAATTGCATTTGCTGCCCTTGTTGTGATATAGTTAATGTGTTTTTTTCAGTTAAGCTTCATATCAAGATATATACCCAGGAATTTGACATTTGTTTCATATATTGAACGATGACAGTTTAATGTAACGTGGTGGATTGCACCTTTTTCTTGTAAAAGTACAAACGTTGGATTTCTGTTCTGATATTTTTAAACTTCCTTTTTAAGGAGGGGGTAATGTTACGAAATCGCCCACTGGTGTAGTCCCTGAATCCAACCCTGTCTATGAAAGTTAAAATGTTGGCGAAGGCGCAGGGATTTCTTCGAACTGTTTACCATTATTTTTTGTGGCCACTCTTATCTAGACGATTCCAGGGAGGCGATTGTTTTTGTGAGCCGCAATCTAGAAGGTTCCGGAATAAAAGGCACTTAATATATAAAGACTGACCAGCGGGAGAAGTTAGTTTATAATTTGATCTCGTGAGATAAACAGTGAACAAGTAAATAGTCTATAGTATTTGGTTTTCTCGATAAAATATAAGAAATGTTAAATCCATTTTACATGAAAATCAAACAATTTTCAAATATTTGCAGAAATAACTCAGTTAAGTGGTTTGTTGTTTATTATAATTTCTATTTATTAGGAACAATAATTTCCAACCGTCATAAAAACACTCTTATCCATGTTCAGGGCTAGTTTATTTGACTCTAACCATTTGGCAATCAAATTTAACAAGGTATTCATCTTATTTTGTGCACCTAGCCAAATGTCTGTTGTAGAAAAGGTAACAGTATCATCTGCACAAGACAAAACAGAGTCCGGCAGCAAACTAACAAATAAATAATTTACATAAAGTATAAAAATAGAGGTCTCAGTATCGTTCCTTCAGGAACAACAGTAGTTATCGGTTTATTTTCGCTTATATATTCGCCAAAATTAATTGTCTGTTTACAATCGCTTAGATAACTGCCCAAAAGGCCCCCTTATTACCATACAGTATAACTTAGCTAAGTAAAAAAAAAGTAACTATAACTGGTTTACTTTTATCAATATTGTTATATATAATATTTGTAATATAGTTTAAAGCACCTTTATTACCTGTACTCATAATAAAACTATATTGTTTATTTTTCTTTTACAAAATTATAGATTCTGTAATGTACAATTTTTTAAAAATGTTTGTTCCATTAGAAATTAAAGAAAAAGGTATGTAATTAGATAAGGTGAATTGGGGTAATTGTGATATAGTTTTTCATTAGGTTGAATGTATGACGCCGCTAAATAAAAAGCTTAATAATTAAGATTCTAAAAAAAATGTAATACATTTTGGAGATGTTTATTACCCATCATTGTGTTTTAAATTTAATTATCAGCTTATTTTTTTGTTAGTCATTTTTTTCAAAACACGGTTATTCTAGCACATTTGCCCCTTAGTTTGGGGCAAATGTGATAACGACCAATATTTTGTAATGCAAAGCCTGTACATTTATTACCGGGGCAAAAGTATAAAATATAGATATAGAGAAATGTGCACATTTTCGTTTTTTGTTTATTGAAATATTTCAAACACTTTAAAAGTTATAAACTTTTCAAATATAAAAGCAAAATAAGCAGATTTTCTAAAAAAAACATGGTAATAGAAAATGTTCAAAAATGATAATATTTGCTGCAGTTATACAGAACTACAAATTATAACCCCCAAAGCGAACTGAAAAATCTAGTAAGCCTCTTCGGTCGGTGGTTGGTTTTGGCAAAACGGTAATAATATCGTTGTCGACTATATACCGTGTCAGTGTCTTCGATTTTTGGCCAAACAAATTTATTTTTGTATGGCCTTGTAAATTTAACGACCCATCCTTCATCGCTTTGTTCCAGCACATTACTAACAAAATGTTTGATTAACTTTTTTGTAGAATATTTTACAATTACCCAACATCCCGGAGCAACAACATTTTGGAATTCTTGCACATTTATGGTATTCTCATCAATACCATTATTTAGCAGCACTTCATTCACGAACTCCTCAGAATTGCCAGACTCAATTAATTCTAGAGGTGTGTGATCGTCATCACTGCTACTGGTGAAAAATAATCGAGTTTTAATTTTAGCGCCCTACTTAACTAGTTTTAGTTATTCTTTAAGAATATTTATAGCTTGTGAGGATGTTAAAATTTCGGCTCCAGGACATATTCTAGTTTTCTTCTGTGGTTGTAGCTTTGGTGTTTGTTAAACTGCAGATAATAAAAGGTGTTCAAATGACACACTGCTGTTACTAAGTTTACAAATGTTTGAGGGGCCTGGTAATGAGTTATCAGTTTGTGTTGAAATGTTGTTAGTTTCCTTCCACTTTTGCATAAGATCTGGGGGAAAATTTTCTTCCGGAATAATATCTCAATTAAAAGGGAATATCCCTCCCTTCCTAAATCAATTTACGATGACATCAGGGGAAATCAGTTTTCATGTTTCACACAAGAACTGTGACAACACCTTTTTGGGTATTTTTTGTTCTACATGATTGTGTTGCCAGGTGACAAGTTTTTCATCCCACTTGCATTTAAACGATTTAAATACGGCTAGATCTAATGGTTGGAGCAAGTGGCTGCTATGTGCAGGAAGCTTCAAAATTGTTATTTGTTCGCTTTCAGCAGCCTCTAAAGTTTCAATGATGACATGGGTTGAGTGACCATGATATATGATAAGAACAGGTCGCTCTGAACGACCGGTAGGTACTACAGTCTAAGAAAATAATTTTTGAATATATCCCCATCCATCCAGCCTTTTTTATTAGCTGCGTACACAGTTCCTTTAAATTCGTGTTCTGGTGGGGCAAGCCATTGGTCCCATACGTTCTTTCCTTTGTACACAATTAGTGGTGGGGCTTTGTCCCTTGCTGCATTGCACATTAGCAAAATTGTGGTGTTTTCTTTGCCAGGAGAGCTGATTGTTCGAGATGAAGCTATATTAACAGTACCTACTACTTTCACTTTCCTTGGGTCGGTACTGAGGCTGCTTTCATCCAGATTCCAAATTCTTTCCGGTTTATCATGCAGTCCAAGTTCATTCAGTGTAAGTTTTAACAAATCTAAGTATTGATAGATTATGAACGGATCCAGCCTTTTTCCTGGCATACTCCACATTTTGAGGAGTTTTAAGACTCAGATTGTGCCGCTTTTTGAACTTCAAGAACCAGTCTTCACCTGGAATGCCATTTTTAAAATTATTTTTTATGTTGTTGCTTTCGATGAACCGAGCAACTAGTTCAATTACTTCTTTTCGGGAAAATCCACACCCCCATTTTTCAGCTATTTTTGAACAATTTGCTAGCCTTGTTTCATCCTCGATTGGAATTGTAATTGGTCGGCATTTTTCTTCTTTTATTGCTCCACGTACACCTTTGATTCGGGAATGCAATGAAACGTACGGAATTCCATACATCTTAGCAGCTCTGTAAATTGTTGTTCTCTTGGCTTCATTAATAGCCAGTTCTAGATCTGCCTTCGTGTATTTCTTATCATCAGAGGACTTTTTTTTGTAATTAGTGTTTTTAAATGAAACTCAAGGTCTCTAGTTAATTCCACAATATAATACAAGTTATTGAAAATTCTAAAAAATTGACAATTGTTTCGATAAATCAAATCGTCAGAATGACAGAAGTTACATTTCATTTTATGCCTACCTGATGTTTAGTAGTTATATTTTTGGCTAGACCAAGAAGTAACCTAACTTGTGATTGGCTTAATTTATGTTTATAGAAAAAAGAAGAAGATGTGATATTACAAATATTGAAGCTTATTTCGCGGGGCAAATGTGATATAGTCTCAAAAGACAGTGAAATGTTAAAATTCTGACAAAATAAACATATACTACATTGTAAACTACAGTAAATGAACTCACTCCTAGTAATAAAACCTAACTTACCAGTTGAGATCACAATTTTACGCAAATAATAATAAATAATATGCTACTCGTCACACTAATAAATAACGTCCGTTCTGGAAGCTTTGCAACTACTGGCGATAGATTAGCCGCGCAGACAATTCGAAGTGGTGGGTAGGTAAACAGTGGTGGTGTATTACTTATAACACGGATGGCGGTTACTGATTGATTCTTTTCAAATTTTGGGAGGATACTAACACATTTGCCCCATTAACACATTTACCCCACTTCACCTTACTGCTTTTACACTCTGCTCTGCTCTCTGCTTCGTGAATGGGAATTTATATATATATATATATATATATATATATATATATATATATATATATGCACAGACTACAGTTTGGGTACGAAAACATCAACCCACACGACAGTTTGAGGACAAGTGGTCAGTTTCGGGACGGTCCCGAAACTTCTACCGTTCATCTTCCATACAGTTTGGGTACAATGTCCCCAAATTACAGTGTGGATAATTTAGAGATTAGTTATCGTACATTTTCAGCCCAAATGTAACAGTGAATTTTAAGAAAATATATATGAACCACTGGATGTTGGTTCCCATCAAATATATCATAAAAAATATAATGTTATAGTTGGAGTAGGGCTCTTGGGTCTAGCATACTTCCATATTTGATAAAAAAAATTTAAGGGCGGGAGTGGGGGTGACTTTGTGAAATACTTTGATTTGATATTTTTTCACGGGAATGTATTGATGGATGATTATCTTTCATTTTATCCTAAATCAGTCATCCCCCACCCAACCACTAAGGGCGGGGGTGGGGATGACTTTGTAAAATAGTAATAAAAATAAATTATTGAATTCGGAATCAAATTGTACGTAGTTTTTTACGTATACACCTGGAATTTCATTTTGATGGCTTTTTTTTATAAAGTTATGCAAAAAAAATGTTATCAAAAAATTGATTATTCAATGGTGTAGAGCTCTCGGGTCTAGCATACTTCCATTTCCAATTTCACAGCAATGTATTGATGGATGATTATCTTCCATTTTAAACTGAATCAGTCATCCCCCACCCACCCCCTAAGGACGGGGGTGGGGGTGATTTTGTAAAATAGTCGTAAAAATAATTTTTGAATTTGGAATCAAATTCTACGTAACCTTTAACGTATACGCCTAAAATTTCATCTTGATAAATTTTTTTTATAAAGGTATTCAAAAAAATTGTTATCAAAAAATTGATTATTCAATGGTGTAGGGCTCTCGGGTCTAGCATACTTCCATATTTGATAAAAGAAAATGTTTTACGGGAATGTATTGATGGATGATTATCTTTCATTTTAACCTAAATCAGTCATCCCCCACCCACCCCCTAAGGGCGGGGGTGGAGGTGATTTTGTAAAATAATCGTAAAAATGCTTTTTTGAATTTGGAATCAAATTCTACGTAATGTTTTACGTATACACCTAAAATTTCATTTTGACAACTTTTGTTTATAAAGATATGCAAGAGAAATGTTACCAAAAAATTGATTATTCAATGGTGTAGAGCTCTCGGGTCTAGCATACTTCCATATTTGATAAAAAAAATTTCACAGCAATGTATTGATGGATGATTATCTTCCATTTTAAACTGAATCAGTCATCCCCCACCCACCCCCTAAGGGCGGGGGTGGGGGTGATTTTGTAAAATAGTCGTAAAAATAATTTTTGAATTTGGAATCAAATTCTATGTAACCTTTTACGTATACGCATAAAATTTCATCTTGATAAATTTTTTTTATAAAGGTATTCAAAAAAAATGTTACCAAAAAATTGATTATTCAATGGTGTAGGGCTCTCGGGTCTAGCATACTTCCATATTTGATAAAAGAAAATGTTTTACGGGAATGTATTGATGGATGATTATCTTCCATTTTAAACTGAATCAGTCATCCCCCACCCACCCCCTAAGGGCGGGGGTGGGGGTGATTTTGTGAAATAGTCTTAAAAATAATTTTTGAATTTGGAATCAAATTCTACGTAACCTTTTACGTATACGCCTAAAATTTCATCTTGATAAATTTTTTTTATAAAGGTATTCAAAAAAAATGTTACCAAAAAATTGATTATTCAATGGTGTAGAGCTCTCGGGTCTAGCATACTTCCATATTTGATAAAAGAAAATGTTTTACGGGAATGTATTGATGGATGATTATCTTTCATTTTAACCTAAATCAGTCATCCCCCACCCACCCCCTAAGGGCGGGGGTGGAGGTGATTTTGTAAAATAATCGTAAAAATGCTTTTTTGAATTTGGAATTAAATTCTACGTAATCTTTTACGTATACACCTAAAATTTAATTTCGACAACTTTTGTTTATAAAGATATGCAAGAAAAATGTTACCAAAAAATTGATTATTCAATGGTGTAGGGCTCTCGGGTCTAGCATACTTCCATATTTGATAAAAGAAAATGTTTTACGGGAATGTATTGATGGATGATTATCTTTCATTTTAACCTAAATCAGTCATCCCCCACCCACCCCCTAAGGGCGGGGGTGGAGGTGATTTTGTAAAATAATCGTAAAAATGCTTTTTTGAATTTGGAATTAAATTCTACGTAATCTTTTACGTATACACCTAAAATTTAATTTCGACAACTTTTGTTTATAAAGATATGCAAGAAAAATGTTACCAAAAAATTGATTATTCAATGGTGTAGGGCTCTCGGGTCTAGCATACTTCCATATTTGATAAAAGAAAATGTTTTACGGGAATGTATTGATGGATGATTATCTTTCATTTTAACCTAAATCAGTCATCCCCCACCCACCCCCTAAGGGCGGGGGTGGAGGTGATTTTGTAAAATAATCGTAAAAATGCTTTTTTGAATTTGGTTTCAAATTCTACGTAATCTTTTACGTATACACCTAAAATTTCATTTTGACAACTTTTGTTTATAAAGATATGCAAGAAAAATGTTATCAAAAAATTGATTATTCAATGGTGTAGAGCTCTCGGGTCTAGCATACGTCCATATTTGATAAAAAAAAATTCACGGAAATGTATTGTTGGATGATTATCTTCCATTTTAACCTAAATCAGTCATCCTCCACCCACCCCCTAAGGGCGGCGGTGGGGGTGACTTTGTAAATTAGTCGTAAAAATCGATTATTTTAAAAAAAAATGAAATCCCAACAACGTCATCGTTTTCATAGAATTTTTTTATATACGGTCCTAAATTTTCATAATTTGATCTTGAACTTGAATTTTTTCTCAGGTATTGACAAAATTTCAGAGAAAATGCGATGATTCTGGATATGAGGACACTCTGTGATATAAGAAACGGGAAGACATGAAGACATCATTTTCGGGATGCGTGAAATCTCAAAAAAACACATTCAAAAAAAAATTCTCCCTCAGGGGTGGTCTTTTTGGGTATTTTTGGCAAAATGAAATTCCAACGACGTCATCGTTTTCCTTGAATTTTTTTATGTAGAAAAATTTCAAATTCAAGATAAGATTATGAAAATTCAGGACCGTACATAAAAAAATTCTATGAAAACGATGGCGTCGTTGGAATTTCATTTTTTCGAAAGATAATCAATTTTTACGACTATTTTACAAAGTCACCCCCACCCTCGCCCTTAGGGGGTGGGTCGAGGATAACTCATTTAGGAAGTTTGCTAGACCCGAGAGCTCTACACCATTGAATATTCAATTTTTTGATAAAATTTTTTTGCATAACTTTGCATAACAAGATGAAATTTTAGGTCTATACGTAAAAAATTTTTACGACTATTTTACATATTCACCCCCACCCCCGCCCTTAGGGATTGGGTGGGGGATGACTGATTTAGGTTAAAATGGAAGATAATCATCCATCAATACATTGCCGTGACTTTTTTATCAAATATGGAAGTATGCTAGACCCAAGAGCCCTACTCCAACCTGCAAAGTTGTATATATAAGAGTTTATCTAAATGCTTTATGGGAAATTGCTGTTTAGAGTGCTAAGAATAAATTTTTCAAATGTCCCTGAATAAGATTTTCTAGAAACACTATTACAAAAATCAAAAAATCGCTAACTTCAAAAATAGTGAAATTAAACAAAATGTGTCATTTAACTTCTTAATTGTAATGCTTGTAAATAAAAATAAAATTAAGAAACAATATAGATTTAATATTATGATGTAACATTTAAAATATCAACAGGATAAACTAAAGAAAAAATGGAATACTATATAATTATTGTATACAATACAGCCAAGTCAAATTGTTTTGTATATCAATCAATAATGTAAACCCTTCTCACAGAAAACAATAATCGTAAAATTGCATAATCTTCGCTTCAATTCAAAGTTAAATTATATACGAAATTATATAGGTACATTAAGATATTATATTCATAGTAGGTATAAACCAACTACAAATTAGAATAAATCGTGGGATAAATTAAAAAATATTACCACAATTTTTTGTCCCTGACTTTATTTTTGTACGACTACCAAAATTTTAAGAAAGAAATCGGTGAAGTACCAGATTTGCTATGATATTTCTCGAATTTCCACACTCTGCATACTCATTTATTTCCTGACATTACACACACTTTATTAAACATTTTATACTTAAATTGGCTTATAAGGGACTGATTAACCAAATAAAAAACGGCCACTTGTCATGTTAAATTTTGGACTACAAAAAGTCGTGGCCTTGTTCTTGCGTCCAACCTTCTGCAGAATACACGGAAGCGCATTTCGCTTTTACTTCGATTTTCGAATGCATTGAGTCGCACTCCATTTCCGTTAGACCAGTTTTATAAAACTTATGATCTATTTGGCTTAGAGTAGGATAACTTGAGACAATTTGAAGGCACATAGCAGCGAAAATGGAATTTTTTGTTGGCCACCTCGCCCATCGGACATCATTCGAACCTCTTTAATATTTTGATGTGCTAGAATGTAACCGTGAATATAGGAAGATATTTCAACTGATCCTCTTTTTCCTTGAGTTTCCTCGCAAACAACAGAGAATATCTTGGTTTGCAAAGCTGTAAACTGAAAAATTGTAGATGGTTCATATGCTCAAATAAAGGTTTTAAACTGCTGGATCTTTGGGTGTTGTAACAACTGCCTGTAGATCGAAATTTGAAGATAAAACTTCCGTATTTTCCTTTACAATTTTTTTGTCGTCATCCTGGACTTTCGAGCTAATGGTTTTCTTTCTAAATATTCTCGACATTTTTTTTTCTCCTTTTATTATTTCAATTTCTATCATTGTTTTTTGCTCTAATCACAAGACAACACTGATCTTGCAACGTGGAATACAGGACAGTGCAATGTTTTCTGGCATTTATGAAATAATTTGCAGTTACAAAAGCGCGAAAATGTTACATTCACGATTATTTATAAAGTTCATCGAAAAAGATAATCGCGATACCGACAAATTCGCAAGCATCTAAATAATTGTTTGCAACGTCAGACACGCGAAAGTGGTACATTCAGATATTTTGAATAATTGTTCGCAAAGCCAATAACGCAAAATTGTGAGTTTGTCATGGATAATATGGTTCATTTTAAGACTTATGGTGCACTTAGGTCAAAACGGCCAATTTTGCACATTCATGGTTTTGGCATTGGACCGACGATATTTGAAAGATAAACATGTGTAAGAAATAAAACATTTCTAATGTCTACCATTTATTTGTTTTAAGTTCTTCAAATATATTTAGTGTAACCCCTTTTGTTTATTTAATCCAGTATTAGCCCAATTGCGGTACATCAGTAAGGAACTGGCTTAAGCATTGGTGGTACTCAACGTGTTAAATCAGATATATTTTCACAAATTATTTATGTATCAAGCAGAGCTTTGTTAATATTTTTTGCTAAAGGAAATAAGGCATTTTATACAAAGCCGTTTTGATTCCCAGTAAGCAAAATAATTACTTGTTTTCCTCTCGAGCACAGCGCATTTATAAGACACAATTCAGTTAATTGTCGGCCTAACCGCATTAAACGACATCGTGAGTGTCGGACCACGGTTCATCTAAATAAACATATTTCTATTACTTTCCCTATAATTTAAAATCTGACTGAAACAATTATGACATGACGAAGTACCACAATACGGGGCGATTCCATAACACGCATTCGACTATCTAATTTTTTATACTTATCGTAAAACCACGCTCTATTAAAATTGGTCGAAGTGTTTCTAATGATGTATATTTAAAATATTCAAAACTCTTGCATTTTATTAAAAATAATTTTTAATGTTGAGACTTGATTTTCTTTGTACGTATTGTAAACCGTTCGTTGAATCACATCTTTAGATGAACTGTCTACCCGACGACTGACGATAAGCTTTCGTTTTATATCGTGTTCAGTTACAACACCTCGTTTAATTACTAAATAAATTGTGGAATAAGTAATTTTCGTTAACTTGCTTATTCTTTTAATTATTTCATCTTGAGTTGAATTGACATACTTAGCTTTTAAGCTTGATTACATATTTAAAATTACTTGTTGAAAATGAATATGCAAATCTCGATTTTCAAATTCCCGAAATTGTGTCTCATTGTTATTAATTAGAATTGCATTACTAAGATGTATTTCATCATTAACTTGGATAATATCATAACTTTGAATTACATTATTAGCAGGAATTTCATTGTTAATGTGAATTACCCCAAAAGGTCTCCAGAAAACCATTGCACAAAACAAATCAAAGACAACTGTATATAAAATAATTAAACCGCATTCAATAAAAATCTCCTGAAGAATATTGAGATATTAATCTGAAAACGGCGCGCGCTGTTGCTCTTTAAAAAAAATGTTATCTTCTTTTTCATAAAGTAATTACGACCTATACTCCAACACCTCTGCCGACGACCGGCGATTTGAAGAATGCTTTTTAGCTACGTTGATATTCAAAAGTAAGATGAGCTTTCCGTAGCTTGTAAAAACTGACCACCGATATGTATTGATAAATTTATCGGTATTACTTAGTATCTACTTAAAGCGCTTATTAACGAAATATCGCAGTGCCCTGGTAAAATGATATTTTTTATACTGACTTTGGAAGAGGTATAAGTATTTTTCTAAAAAAGTCAATTAAAATTTGTTGTTCAACTCCACGCCACATAAACATTATTTCTGAAGGTACAGATCATCCCACCCAATTATTTCTTGCCATCATCGATAGATTATGATTTTTGGTCGAGTTATAACAATGCCAAGCGAGTCAAAAATTTTAGAAATCAAACCTAATATTTGTGTTTTAGTGAAAATATCTTAATTATGTTTATCACGGGTAACTACATACTCAAGGTCTTCTCCTATTGTATTCCAGAATATTCTCAATGTTTTCAATAAAAACGATCCCAGATTGATAGAAGAACTACCCTCCAAATTTTGTACCACACAATTCGAATTTCATTTTCTCAAATTAAAACTTAATGTTTGAGAAATTTTCTTTGCTAAAATAATCAGTTCAGATTCCGACCTATACTTTTACATCTGGTTTATCCCAATTATTACTCGATATTTCTTTTAAAACAACGGGTCGCTATGAATGAGGCCGGACCTGCTCGGTATGTTACTAAAATTCTCTTATCTGTACGATTCTCGACCTTCTAAAGTCTCGCAAAAAAGGGTGCTTTTTGTTAGAGAAAAAAAGTTTAGTTTTCAAGCATGAAGATGTTTCTAGTTATTAATGTATAATTCGTTTGTGTACACAAATACACTGTAGTTTTTAGTTTATTAATTCAGTATTTTTCCTATATTAAATCAAACAGTAGTTAGTGCCCGACGTTGCGTTATATAAATGCTAAAAATTAGTCTCCAAACTATTTGGGATGTATAAGAATCAGCTGGAACTGTTATACAAAAACAGTGTACCTATAATAAAGCTACATAGCATGATAAGGAGTTTTGAAATAGGTGATATTTTATAATCGAGCACTGTTCCAACAGTTTCAACCCATACTTTCTGGAATCTATTCAAGCTGTTTTGAAATAACACTATTTATGGATTTCGATTAAAAATTGCTGAACAACTGTTTATTTTATAGAAAATTCGATCTCACATTTGAGAATGTTGACTTTACTGAATACTGTGCTTATCTATTATAAAAAAGTTCCTAGTATGTAGGTATGCATTTACTATAGATGAAGAGGGCCTTGCCAAAGTTTAAAATCGTGTTTGTTTACTATTTACGTTAACTAACTTAGAATTTTGAATACTATTGAAATTAATAATTAAATTCAATTAACTGTCTTGACTCTTACTTCGTGGAATCTACTCATATTACTGTTTTAAATGAAACTTCTGTTTCTAGATAATTCCACAATATATTGAAAAAATGTTAAAAATTCTAACAATTGTCAAATTTCTTAGAATTACGAATCTTCAGCTATATACAATAATAATATGACTTGGGTGTAGAATGTTAAAAGTTATAAATGATTAGATTGGAATCGCTCTATTCTAAAATTATCAATCGACTGTTGAAGCTCCTGTGAAAGTACTCTTGTTCTTATAGATAATGCTAGGATTATTTTAAATATTCCGCTAAGGAAACCAGCAGATCAGTATCGGTTTGTAATAATTATATCTGTGAGATAACTGGACGATCCCAATAATAGTATATTATTTTATATGGAGGAAAAGTGATACTTTTCATGACGCGCTCGTGTTCAACAGTCGAACGGAGTGAGGCTGGTAATAGAGAGCAACTCATGAAAAGTAGCTTTTCCCTCAAATAAAATATGCTGTTTTTTCTTCAAATGTCGACAAATTAATGCAAAAACGTCTCTTTTTGATAGTAATAATTTTTCAACATAATTGGGTTCGCAAGGCGGTTTAGACCGGTGTCGGTGAGTAGGAACAGGTTGTTGCTATAGTGATGTAACATAAAGCTGTCAGTGGACACTGTCAACAATATTAATTTATTTTTTACAATTATTGCGTCTACGGCTGCTTTTCTATCTATGTTGCTATGATAACACTTTTCCCTCCGCTGGCGGGAAAGTGAAAACTAAAGCTCCGGCCGAGGAAAAATGAAACGCCTACACAGTCGAAAACTGACAGATTTACTGACGTTTGAAGAAAAAATAAGTTTTCTTAGACTCTCTCAGAAAGTTTAACTACACATAGTTACTTAAAATTGTCCTCTAAATGTAGATTTTTTTCATTTCTTGCAGCACTAAATAGACTGTTAAAGATTGTATATAACATGTGATCCTATTGTGGCCAACATTGAAGCGATCGTTTCTTATTAGATAACAGCAGCAATTTTCTTAAAATTGTCTTAAAAAACTGGAAATCATTAATGAAGAGTATAACAATTCCCCGCGAGGTTTTGGTCAGTATATAACTCGAAAACTATTTGAAGTAGAAAATTAAAATTAGGCAATTATAAACCGTAGTATTACACATTTCAAGCAAGCAGTTACTTTGCTGCAACGTCATGTTTCGGGTCACGTGGTATCATTTTTAAAAAACTTAATGAGACAACCTGAATATTGTTCCACTGCTGTAAAGGTATCTCTCATACTAATTCGGCGATACCTATTTTTGTGTGTCAGGTACTTAGAAACGAAAAACAAATTTTTATAAGGTTTTTTATTTGAAAAACAAAGAGAGCTGAGAAACAAAAAACATATTCTAGTAACAGCTATTCTAGTTGTCAAAAGCTGTCAGCGTCAGTGAACAATCGGTCACTGTATTATTGTTGTTAAAAGTTTTGTGACTTGAAACTTACCATGCCTTTACGTTTCACTTATGACGAGTATGTCGATATGCTGATGATCTATGAAGAATGTGGAAAAAATACCAGACGAGCTAGAGATTTATATAGAAATCGTTTCCCCGACCGAACAACTCCAGGAAAAAATAATTTTACTTATGTAGAACAAAAATTAAGACACGGTTCATTTCCAACCGGAAAACATCAAAATTCTCCACGTTAGCCTATTCTTACGGAAGATAATATTATTAACATTCTTGCTTATATCCAAGTCAATCTCCAAATTTCAACTCGATGTCTGCAATAAGAATTAGGAATAAGTAAATCTACTATTCAGAGGGTGTTCAAGCAATACAAATATCATCTTTTAAAAATACATTTAACGCAAGGTCTAACTCCTGCAGATCCAGAAAGAAGTGTCAATTAAAATCGTAGAGGACCCTTTTTTCTTAAATAAAATATTGTGGAGCGACGAAAGCCGTTTTCACAATAACGGTGTAGGTATCGTTAATAGATATAATTGTCACTACTGGTCGGCTGAAAATCCCAGCTGGACGCGAGAAACGTATTTCCAAACTATTTTGGGAATAAATGTTTGGTGCGGTTTGTTTAATAGACGCTTGATTGGGCCGTATTTTTATGAGGGGAATTTGACAGGCGAAAGGTATTTAGATTTTCTCCAGAATATTCTTCAACATTTGCTTGAGAACAATCCACTAAAAGAGAGAGCGACTATGTGGTGGCAACAGGATGGTGCAACTCCTCATTTTGCTCAGCGAGTAACGTCACATCTGAATGTGTATTTCCAAGACAGCTTGATTGGGAGAAATGATACAATACATTGGCCGGCTCGTTCACTACATATAACCCTGTTAGATTTTTTCCTTTGGGGATATTTAAAAGGATTCATTTCTGTTACAGCTCCTACCGATGTAGATAATTTAAAAAACAGAATCAGAGCAGCTTGCCAATCTCTTACACCAGAAAGTATTGAAGCAGCATGCACAAGAAATTTACTTAGATTTGAATGCTGCATTAATGAAGGTGGACATAAATTTGAGCATAAACTGTAGTAAAAGTGTTATTGTTTTCCAATTCTTTTTGTTTTTCAAATAAAAAACTTTATGAACATTTGTTTGTCGTTTGTATATACCTAACACAAAAAAAATAGGTGTCGCCGAATTAGTATAAGAGAGACCTATACAGCAGTGGAACAATATACAGGGTGTGTCATTAACTTTTCTAAAAATTATACCACGTGACCCGAAACGTGACATTGTAGCAAAGTAGCTGATTGCTTAAAATGTGTAATACTACCCACAGTTTATAACTGCCAAATTTCAATATTGTAGTTCAAACAGTTTTCGAGATATATACTGGCCAGAACCTCGTGGGACACCCGTATATAAAAAAACTATGACAAGCGGTATTTGTTTAATTAAAAAAATTAAAAACGTAAAAAGTTCTTTTTTTAATAAATTAACACGTTGAGTGCCGTATGTATCCAACACGGATACACGAGATACGGTGCTTCCATCGCCGTATGTATCCGCGGCTGATACACAACTATTTCTGTTATTTCAGCCGCATGTATCGACGTTGGCTGCATGCCTTGCATATATCTCTATGGGGACTATCGCACTACGGCCTGGCATACCCAAAACCTTATTTGGCCTGTATATTTTATCCTTAGTTTTTTCAGGACACCATTTTTTCAGTTAGTGGGTTAGTGGGCCATACACATGAAAAATGGATTTGGCCTGATATACCCAATTTTCCGCTTCCACGGTAGCACTCAACGTGTTAAATATTAATTAATTAATATTTAATCTTAATAAATATAAGAAACGTCGTACATTTTAATCTTTGAAAAAAAATGTAAGTCATCAGTAATCCAATTTCGAAGAAGTTTTTATTTTTCAGTGAATCTCAACCTTATTCAGTTATTGTTATTTATATTAAGATACACTTTTAATAGGTTAAGCACTCTTGGGAATGCCCTTAAAATTTATGGTTAGTAATGTTTATTGATAGAGGTAACAGTATTTACTCACGACAATTAAGAGATTTATATTTAATTTACGTTTCAGAAAAACAAGAGTACAAATCTTTATGACCGAAGATGATAATATAATATACAGTTTGAAATTTGATGGACGTGTTTTTGTGTGTCTTCTCGAAACTAGACTCGCGTTAAATTGTTATTTGTCAGTTTTTCCTAGTCTTCAGCATTCTGATTTTAAAATATTATTGAGTTTCCACTTTTAATAATAATGGCACAGTTTACTGAAAATACAACAAACAGTACTTTAAAGAATAATAAATTATTACTCTGAACAACTTGTTAGGACTGAATAATCCTGGAAACATTATTACTGATACCTAGTAATGTTCTTTTATTCCTGTAACTTATACCATATCTAAACGATTTTGTAAATATTATTTTCCACGGACCTTACATAGGTACTTCACCAAACGGGATCTCAAATTATGCCCTAATTTTCTAAGAATTGATAATTTTTTTTGTAATAGCTTCATATAGTGCAATGAACAAAAGCCGTACCAAAAAAGATACAATACACCGATGCCACATTATAACGGCTTGATGTAATCGCTTATTGATACCTATACTCTGTTTCATGTTTATCGTTGGTAATTTATTAGTATTACTTTGAAAGGTCTTCAAAAAGGCGTCCGTATTCTTAATTATCAATGACTAATTAAATATGAAATATGTAACGGGTGCCCCAATAAGAATGGCTTTCGGCCATATATCAGAAACCGTTCATGGTACAGCTGCGAGTACAAAAAATGTAACAAAAGAGATAAAAAACTTGAGAAGCCAAATTTTTCAAAAGGCGGCATAACAAAAGCAGTCATTGCATTCTTCAAAAAATTCTGCGTATATGTACTTGATATTTAAAGTTTCAGTCTATCTACTTAAATAAGATGTGGGGGAGAATGGGAACTGTTATGAAAAAAACACCCATAACTCCGGTTCTTAACCGATTATAGCAAACTTAGTCATCTTGAAAACAGCTCTTTTCCACTAACATAAGAGTGAAAATTTGGACATAACCTAATGAGTAACTTTCAAGCGAGGGGCGCTAATTTTTTTAAAATCTAGTTATCTTTGGAAAATATTAAATAGGAGCATGCAATTTTAATCGGGATTATAAAAGTAGGCTTAATTTGTAACATAATGGCGAATACCGCATGCCGATATCTTTTCCGGTCCCGACATATCTTAAAAATTTATGAGTCAGTTGAAAACTAACAGCTTTAGAAGTGAAACTTATTATGTTACGCAAAAACTGTGAATGAGTGTACAAAAACTATTTACAATAAAAGACAAACAAAAGTAAATATTCTTTTTAAGAAATTATTTTATTAAATGTTCAAACAAACCACAATCTTGAGCCAAACTTTATTTTAATTCCATTGCTTCAAGTAAATGCATGAATATTTTAGAAATAATCAGATATACTTCTGTTCAACATTACCGACATTGTTGAATACATTAGCAGAATGGATTTATAGATGAAAGAAAAATTAAATAGTTTACTGACGAAACCAGGTATCCAACCAACGACCTTTAGGTTTTCAGTCTAACGCTCTGCCGACGAGTCTATTTCGCTTAGTAATATCATGGAGTCTACTGATGTAACAGAAGGGGAGAACTGCATTGCGTCTCTCTCACTGAGCTTAATTAAATAATAATTAGATAAGGACAAGGAGTTTAACAAATTTGTTAGTTTTACGAGTTTACTTTTACGCCAAAAATCCTGTAGTGTCCCATAAATTGTTTCACTTCATAAAGCGTAAATTTTAAGCATTCACCTATGAATATAGATTACCTACTATGGGGTAGTACGGAAAGGATTTTAACAATTTTGAAATAGTTGCAATTGACATTCCTTGCCCTAATAATAATAATTTCAATATAACTTTTAATCTGACTGTGAAACGGCGTTAAGGAAGTTAAAGTAGAAATATATGTATGTTTTTTTCCATGGCCCACTACTTCTTTTTATATATTTCCACTTTAACTTCCTGATCGCCGTTTCCCAATAACATCGAAATATTAATTGAAATTACCATTAATCAACTTTAATTCGTTCCAAATTATTAAAATATGTTCGGAACCTATAGCCACAGTAGGTAATCTATATTTAAAGGAAAATAATTAAAATGTATACGTTTTTTACGATATGTCGGGATAGGAAAAAGATATCGACATGCGGTAATCGGTATTCTGTTACTAATTAAGTCTACTTTTATAATTCTCGATTAAAATTGTATACTCCTATTTAATATTTTCCAAAGATAACTAGATTTAAAAAACAAAGTCAATAGCGCCCTCTAGTGTGCATGCTACTCATTAGGTTATGTCGAAATTATTAAACTTATGTTGATGGGAAACAGATGTTTTCAAGAAGACTAAATTTGCAACAATCGGTTAAGTTGAACCCGAGTTAAGGGCGTTTTCTCATATCAATCTCCCCGTACACATTATTTGAGTAGATAGACTGAAAGTTTAATATCAAATATACGCAGAATTTTTTGAAGAATGCGATGATTGTTTTTGTTATGCCCTTTAATTGAGTTAATTTTATGAAAGTTGGCTTTTTAATGTTTTTATCCAATTACGCCCTCTGGCGGTATACCGAAACTTTTGTTATATTTTTTCCCGCAGTTGTACTATTAACGATTTCTGATATATGGTCTAGAGCCACTTTTATTGGGACGCCGGTTACGTATGTAGTTTTTTTAACGAAAAATTTTGAACGCGGAAATCAATCAAACTTTAACAATTCGGTAGGTAGTGGAATGAATGGCAAAAGGTCAAAGGGAGAGCTATCTGTTATTTTTTTTTAAATGAATTAAGGGTTATGATGTTGGTTGATTGAAATTTATATCCTCATGAAAAGTTTATTTGGATTAGACCGCAGGGCTGCCAGTTAGATTTTCATTTCATCAGTAAAAATCTTGTCAAAAATTGAGTAATTTCAATAGATTTATTTTATGCTATAGAAATTTCAAAAAAGTATAATGAACTAAACTTATGACCTCGAAAAAATATGTATTATTTGAAAACAAACTTTTCATTTAAAAACAAATAAAGTAAACATACAGTGTCCACCATGTTCGCTACATATGGGAACAATTTTTAGTTGTTGTATATAGGAAAATTTAATATATACGATCGATTCTGCATGGTCGATAATCCAAAATTACATCTTGACATCAGTTACATGAACACTTCATGGCCACAAATTGGAAAAATTTGACGTGGAAATGCGAAAAGTGAGGTTAGATGCCAAAATACCGAAAATTGTTATTTAGAAAAAGTGATTAAAATGATATTTTAGGAGTATGTACAAAATTTGAAGCAAAAACAACAAAAAATAAGAATTTTCTTATTTTTCTCCACTACGGTCTTCTGAAATGATATTGCCTCAATTTCTTTTTTGAAAGAGTTCAATTAGCACCGTATGTAATTTATAAACGTAAAACTATTCAAAATTGGTCATTAAAATCATTCCTGGAGAATTAAATGGAAATATTAGTTGAGCATTTGAAACTTTCCTGTAACAATACCTTGTCCAATGTTGTCAGTTTGTGAAGTTTAAAATAATTTTTGATATTTTCAATAAATATTTCATTAAATTATTAAAACTCATTAACTAGTCATAATAATAATAATAAATTGAATTAGTTTACCAACGTATTACTATTAGTGTTTTAAATGAAACTCACGGTTTCTAGTTAATACCACAATATAATAAAAATTGTTGAAAATTCTAAAAAATTGTCAATTGTCAACAATTGTCAACCGTGAGTTTCATTTAAAACACTAATATGAGTAGATTCCGCGAAGTAAGGGTCGAGACAGTTAATTACTATTTTTTGAAACAATATTCAACAGATTACCCACTAACTCATTACTAATAAATAACTTAGTATTTCAAAACACAAATTCAAAATGTCCTCCATCTCGTTCCATACATTTCACCGTCCCGGAATTCGTTTCTCTTTGAATATTTCGGTGCGTACCTTGGTTAATAGCATATACGCAATCCCATATGCATTGTTCTAAATGTGCGACGTCTCTGAAGGGTGTTACTCGATAAATTTTGTTATTTGAATAGCCCCATAATAAAATGTCCAGAGGGCATAGGTCCGGGGACCGTCTTGTTGGAAATGAAGATTGGCTCGCTTAGCCAGTGGGATACCATCCAAAAATTTGGTTAATTCATTTTCCAACAAAGTTGAATAACGCCTGGCATTCAGGTTTTCTCTAAAGAAAAATGAACCAATAATTTGACAATTCCAAATTCCGCACCATACATTAACCTTGAGTGGGAGTTTGTGTCTGCCCATCAACGACAGTTTTGTGAGCTTACTGTTCCATTTGATGTGAAAGTAGATTCGTCGGAAAATAAAACATTTTCTGTGAAATTTGGATTATCTTCTATAATTCAAAAACCAAACCGGACGTCAAAATATTTTTCTTCAGAACTTGAATAAATTTAGGCTTGCACGGGTGAAATTTGTTTGTCGCATTGTTTTGATTAAGATGCATATAGTTAATGTCGTATCAGTCATGTGATGGAAAAGACTTAGCGTTTCTACTTGTAGTTACCTTAAACTTCTTTAATAATTTTGCTACATTTCTAAAATGGACGTTTTTGCTAGGATATTTTTGGTTAAAAATATTAGCAGCTTCTCTTGAACATTGATAATTTTCTCCGCAAATTAGAACCAACTCTATTTTTTCTTCACGTGACAGTATAGAAGGCATTTTTAGTTATAGATAGATAGATAGATATAAAAATATCTTTGCAGAATGTGTAAATAGAAGTAAACTTAACGAAAACGGAGAACTACGGATCAAATGCAACAATGATGTTACACGAGTATTCGTTTATGATTTTAAAGCCCACTTAGTTAATTTGAAACTTTGTATTGCGGCAAAGTATTTGAGGAAAATGGGTTCTAGGATGATGAAAGTATAAAACTAGGAATCGTTGTGAAATGTATGCAGACCTTTCAAAGATAATAAATTATCTTGTATTCATATTATCGCATTGTTTTTTTATAAATATTGTCCAAACATGAATCATTACGCTTATTAAATAATAATTATTAATGTAAGTTGTCATGTTCTGAAACTTTGATGAAATATTACATAAATAAAATTAATATCGGCCCTTTTCAATTGTAATATCACAATTAAATTGTTTGAAACTGCACAAACTGACAAGATACAAAAAAATTTCACGCGTTCAACGAATATTTTCATTTTATTATATATGAATGACCTCAATCAATATTTCTGAATTGTTTTACCCTCACACATTAAACATGGCGAGAAGTACGGATTTTTTTATTTTTTTGTTTTTTTTGCTCGAAATTTCATAAATGGCCCTAAAATATCATTCTAATCACTTTTTCCAAACAACTTTTTCGATATTTTGCCTCCATGACAGTGGCATCGTGAGTGACGTCAGAATGTCTTTTCAGATTAGCGACCATGCAGGATCGATGGCATACATTAAATTTTCCTATATCCTACAACTAAAAATGTTTGCCATATGTAGCGAACATTAAGGGGGATACGATATATTAAACCTACCTACTGCTTCATTTTAAAAATAGTAATCACAAAATAAAGTTACGTAGATACTCATCAGGTACGAGTATATAAAAAAAATAGAACGAATAGTAATGAACAACAAAAATACAAAACAAATAAAAAAACAAATGTAAGAAAATAACTGTTATAGGTATATAAAAAATCGATTTAAATCTGAATCTGATAAAGTATTATCCTTTTTTGGTATATACATATCATTAGTATGTAAATGTATTACTTCTTTTGTAAAGTTAGCATTAGTACAATTTGCTTTTCTCGACTGCAAATACATAATTTTGTGTGTGTAGATGTCTCACATACTAGTTGTGGCTAGTTTGTTTCTTTCGTTAGTTTTCATTAGATAGGTAGGTAATAAGAGAAATCTCTTAAATTAATTTAAACAGAGCGTTTGGAAATATCATGCGAGATATGATTAATTAAAAATTAATAATAATAATAAACAAGTGTCATAATTTTTTTCATCAATATGCAAATCAGTAGATCTCCTGAAAATATAGTAAAACCGGCAACCATGTAAGACCGTTTCTATTTCAGATTTTATGAAAGACTAAAATATGTTATCTAAGTATGTTTTTATAATGTCTGCTGTGGAATCGCCGCCTTAATGTTTTTGCTAATAGCGGCGTTCTTATAGTTTTTTTTATTATTTCCAACATGTAGTTGTTGGGTTAAAAATATTTATACATATAGATTAGTTTCTATAGAAACCACATAAATGCAATATACCTTGAAAATAATATATTGAATTGAATTGTGATGGTGGAGCAAAATGTAAAAAATTCTTGTTTTTTACATTTTTCTCTTGGAATATTGAATTATATAGATACGTTTTTATAATCATTTAATGCAATAAAACGTATTTTAAAAAAATAGCAGATAGTGTACACTTTGCCATTTCACTACCGAATTTTCAGAGCACACTCTGATAGATTACAGAAATCATCAGAAATGTATTCTGGACTGAGAAAGATGTGTCATATTTGCTGTACCTATGTTTGTACAGGAGCAATATTAATATTATCTAATACCTATGCACTATTTAGAATCAGTTGTCTTAGCGACGGGCCTGGCTCAGTGGCGGATCTAGGGGCGAGTGGGCCTCAGGACATTTCTTACAGGTACACTGAGTAACACGTAAAAAGTAAGAAAATTAAAACGTTTTCCATTCAGGACAAAAACTAATACAAAACGAAAACTTAAATTTTTTTGTATCATAAAAAGTGTCAAAACAAAAATATGTTTTATTCAGCTACTTAATTCCAAACCAATATCTAGATTGGTATTTTCCGTATTACATTGAAAGGAAATAAATGAAATACTTTATATAAAATATAAAAACTAATAATAAACTAAAATCTAGAACTACGTTCTTTTTCTGACTTTAGTATTGGCAAAGTAATCTATGAGATCTTTTAAATCTAACTTCGCTGCGATATTATATTCTACATTTAAAATAGATTGATCACGATCATTGTTGACCTAATGCAATTTCTTAACATTTTCAATTTACTAAAGGATCTTTCCAATTGCGCAACAGTTACACACAGGTAGGGTAAAAAATAGAAGAAACATAACATAAACTTCAGGAAAATCAAGTTTCATATATGAATACTATTTGGAAAAGTTTCCTCTTCATATCTTTTTTGAAGTCATCTCTTTAACTAGTTCAAGTAACATATCAATATTGATTGACAACACCGTTAGTAAAAATTTCCCGATGTTTTCGAAATTAGTATTGTTGCAACAAATAATATTCATTTGATTGATTGCATAGCAGAAAACCTCTATTCAATTTGATTGGTATTGGTATCAATTGAATAGTAATATACCCGGACTTTGAAGTAATCTTCTCTATTATCAAATTGCTATTCCAAAGCAAGCTCAACAATTTGTTTTGGTACTTTTCGTTGCCTTTTAAATTGAAATACTAGCTCTATATTGCATTTAATTGCAAGAGTTATTGGTTCAGATATTCAATCATTATACGCTTCTTGAGCTCTTAAAGCAGAAATGTAGGTCAATGTATTTCTTAAGACTGTTGCGCCGCCGATATAAATATCAATTCTTTGTAAAAATCTTGATACGTGGTTTACTTGAGATAAAGTTTTGAAGATAAAAATATTAATAAAAACAAATTCAAAGTTGGCCATTTTCTTTTTCAGATTTTTAGCTTCCATGGTTGCTTCCTTTTTCTGCGATTTCGATTCAATATCTGAAGAGCTTTTAGAATATCGAACAATCGAATTTTTATTGCCATAATTGATTGAATACTTCCTGACCAACATGTAGGGTTAAGTAATTTCTGATTCCCCAGTAAAAGAAGACGAAAGCTCCCATCGTTTGATAATAGATCCAAAAAACGACGATCGACGAAAATATGATAAATGAAATCCCCAATTTCCGCATATTTCATAAATTTGCAAAAAATGAATTTTTTGATTATATCGCAGTATTACATAGAAACATAATTGTTATTATATTTGGAATAAATTGTAGCAACATAAAAGTCAATGACATTCAATGATATATTTAAAAAAAAATTCCAAAATGTTTCGTTTACGCAACGTTGGGGACTAATGGGTTAATTAGAAAATTTATTACAATAACATACCATTAAAGCCATTCTGATTACATGAATGCAAACATTCTTCCATGTTTCTGGTGTGACTCTAGCAAATGTGTCATCTGTCAACTTTAACACGTCACCTACCTTAAAAGTTGTATTACGCACTCCAACTTCATTTTATAATAGCCCACATCTTTTCTATTGGATTCAATTTTGGATCAGGTGGTGGCAAACGTAACACGGAAGAACCGTGTTCAGCTAACAACTTATAAACAACATAATTTTTAAATATTGGTTTATTTAGCTGTATTTTCCTGTAAAGTTCCGGCTTAATATCAGTATAATCAAAATGAATACTTCTTTCCCGTAACCATATTTGCATATCTGCCTTTTTCCAAGTAGACGTTGGGTTACGTTCCACAGATCGTTATATGATTCATTATTAATAACTATTACAAAGTATTTACTATCTCGACCCATACTTCGTGGAATCTACCCATATTACTGTTTTAAATGAAGCTTACTGTTTCTAGATAATTCCACAATATATTGAAAAAATGTTAGAAATTTTAAGAAATTTGACAATTGTTTCGATATTAAATATCATCGTCAGAATGACAGAATATACATTCCATTTGATGCCTACCTGATGATTAATAATTATGTTTGGCTAAACTTAATATACGTTAATAGAAAAAAGAAGAATATATGATATTACAATTATTAAAGCGTAGATATTATTAGCCCTATGGGGATATCCCGGATATCTTTTTTCCCAATTAAGATAAGTATAACTGTGCAATGATATAGAAAACCAGGAAAACTATATCTGCTGATTTTCAAAATTATCACTTAAGAAGACAGTTTAAAAGTGGAGAACTCCCTAGATTTATCTGTTCATTGACAACTTGATATTATGGGTTTCTTAAGTGTCTTCTAATTTCCAATTCTTCATGGAAATCCAGTTCTTGTGTCTTATTTGTGAATACAATTTCAAAAAAAATTACAATATTGTTTAACCTGAAATTGACAATATTGTTTAATCAATTTATTATTCTCGAGATTCTATATTCTACTCACATTACAGCTAGAACTTGCTATCAGAGCCTTTAAAAAGACATTTTTACGATAATGTTCAGAAATACAGCATAAAAGCAACTACAAAAATATAACAATATACGAAAAACGATGTTTTGTTGTTGTTCAATGCCGTCAGCCCTGTTATAAGAGGCGGATCGTTTTCATTTTCGTCGTTTGTGCATCGGATATTACGAGATAATCAATCCCCAAACTTATATTATTTGGGTTGCATACTTGGTCTAATGGTCTTGCATTCGGTACGTCAAACTTTATACCATGGAATAATTTCTTTGCTTCAAACAGCTGTGTTTATATCAAAATCAAACAAAATAACGTTAAGTTTAAAAGTTTTTTTCAAAATGAATGAGAAATCAGTGTGTACTGGGTGCAAGTCATCTTTCAAGCGAATATATGGGTTGCGGAAACAAGTAAAAATATTTCAAGAGGGAAGACTTGATGATCTAGCTCCACTTAATAAGTGTATAAAGACTCACAACTTCAGTTGTGATATCTACAAGAAAAATTTCAACCACAAGAATCATCTCCATAAAAAGACTCATGGCATTTTATCAGTAGATTCCTCAGAATCATCTCCAAAAAATGCAAAGAAGTGCCCTCTCTGTAGTTTCAAAAATTCGGCTAAAATACAATTACACAGTCACTTTAAGGAGAACCACGACATTGAAACGTCTACTGAAAACTTTGTTTTTGCGACAAAGGACGATTTTGAATCAAGGAAAAATGAAATTGTATGATCTGATTTTAATAAACTTGCACATGCTTTTCTTATTCAAACTGTGAAACTGTTACTAATAAAAACTGTCTATGGTTTTTAAAATTAGTTTTAGAATATGATTATGATTGATTTTGAGTATTATACTTTTTTAAATTAAGTATTACATTGTTCCCACTTTTTTCATATTCTACACATGGATGCATTTTTATTTTATTAACATCAAACTAACATACTTCCATATTTGATGAAAAAGAATTTTTCACGGGAATGTATTGATGAATGATTATTTTTCATTTTAATCTAAATCAGTCATCCCCCACCTACCCCTTAAGGGCGGGGGTGGGGGTGACTTTGTAAAATAATCGTAAAAATAAATTTTTAAATTTGGAATCAAATTCTACGTAATTTTTCACGTATACACCTAAAATTTCACTTTGAAATCTTTTTTTTATAATGTTATGCAAAAAATTGATTATACAATGGTGTAGGACTCTCGGGTCTAGCATACTTCCATATTTGATAGAAAACAATTTTTCACGGGAATGTATTGATGAATGATTATCCTTTATTTTAACTTAAATCAGTTATCCCCCACCCAACCCCCTAAAGGTGGGGTTGGGGGTGACTTTGTAAAATAGTTGTAAAAATAAATTAGAATTGGAATCAAATTCCACGTAATATATTACGTATACACCTAAAATTTCATATTGGTAACTATTTTTTATAAAGTTATGCAAATAAAATGTTATCAAAAAATTGATTATTCAATGGTGCAGGACTCTCGGGAAGTATATATTTGATAAAAACATTTTTTTCACGGGAATGTATTGATGAATGATTATTTTTCATTTTATCCCAAATCAGTCAAAATGTTTCACGGAAATGTATTGATGAATGATTATCCTTCATTTTAACGTAAATCAGTCATACCCCCCCCCCCAACCCCTAAGGGCCTGGGATGGTGACACGTTTTATTGAATATCTTTGGCAATAATGAAGAAAAAATATGAAAATTGGTATACATACTCAAAAAAGGGTTTATGATTCGATGACACACTCCAACCCTAATATTTCCCCTCTACCCTTATGGTATGAAATAAGCGTGTAATCATTTTTTAATTTGAATTTTATTTTATTAAATATACATATGCCAAATAGTAAATTTTAATTCTTATTCGTAAAGCCGCAATAGCGATTTTTATTTTCATTAAAAAATCAATTTTTTTATTACATTTTTTTTGCATAACTTCATAAAAAAAAGTAATCGAAATGAAATTTTAGGTGTATACATAAAATATTACGTGAAATTTGATTCCAAATTCAAAAATTTATTTTTACCACCATTTAACAAAGTCACCCTCGTCCCCGCCCTTACGGGATGGGTGGGGGATGACTGATTTGAGATAAAATGAGAAATAATCATTCATTAACACATTCCCGTGAAAAATTTTGTTTAGTAAATATGGAAGTATGCTAGACCCGATAGTGGTGCACCATTGAATAATCAATTTTTTAATAACATATTATTTGCATAACTTTATAAAAAAAAGTTATAAAAATGATATTTTAGCTGTATACGTGAAACATTACGTATAATTTGATTCCAAATTTACAAAGTAATTTTTACGACTATTTTACACCCCCGCCCTTTGCGGGTGGGTGGGGGATGACTGAGTTAGGTTAAAATGGAGGTAATTCATTCATCAAAACATTCCCCGGAATTTTTTTTATCAAATATGGAAGTATGCTAGACCCCATTTTTCTTGCATAACTTTATAAAAAAAATAGTTACAAAAATGAAATTTTAGGAGTATACGTAAAAAATTACGTGAAATTTGATTCCAAATTAAAAAAATTCATTTTTACGACTATTTTATGCCGCCTTATGGGGGTGGGTGGGAGATGACTGATTAAGGTTTAAATGAAAAATAATCATTCATCAATACATTCCCGTTAAATTTTGTTTTTACCAAATATGGAAGTATGCTATACCCGAGACTCCTACACCATTGAATAATCAATTTTTTGATAACATTTTTTGTGCATAAATTTATAAAAAAAAGTTATCAATATGAAATTTTAGGTGTATAAGTAAACAATTACGTGTAATTTGATTCCAAATTAAGACATTTATTTTTACGACTATTTCACAAAGTCACCCCCACCCCCGCCTTTAGGGGATGGGTGAGCTCTGACTGATTTAGGTTAAAATGAGAAATAATCATCCATCAATACTTTCCCGTGAAAAATTTTTTTCTATCAAATATGGAACTATGCTAGTCCCGGGAGTCCTACACCATTGAATAATCAATTTTTTTATAACATTTTTTTGCATAACTTTATAAAAAAGTTATCAAAATGAAATTTCAGTAGTATACTTAAAAATTACGTGTAATTTGATTCTAAATTAAAACATTTATTTTTACGACAATTTTACCAAGTCACCCCCACCCCCGCCTTTAGGGGATGGGTGAGCTCTGACTGATTTAGGTTAAAATGAGAAATAATCATCCATCAATACTTTCCCGTGAAAAATTTTTTTTTATCAAATATGGAACTATGCTAGACCCGAGAGTCCTACACCATTGAATAATCAATTTTTTGATAACATTTTTTTTGCATTACTTTATAAAAAAAAGTTATCAAAATGAAATTTCAGTAGTATACGTAAAAAATTACGTGTAAATTGATTCTAAATTAAAACATTTATTTTTACGACAATTTTACAAAGTAACCCCCACCCCCACCTTTACGGAGGGGGGGTGAGGGATGACTGAATTAGGTTAATATGAAAAATAATCATTCATCAATACATTCCCGTGAAAAATTTTTTTCTATCAAACATGGAAGTATGCTAGATCCGAGAGTCCCACACCATTGAATAATCAATTTTTTGAAAACATTTTTTTGCATAACTTTATAAAAAAAAGTTATCAAAATGAAATTTCAGTAGTATACGTAAAAAATTACGTGTAATTTGATTCTAAATTAAAACATGTATTTTTACGACAATTTTACAAAGTAACCCCCCCCCACCTTTACGGGGTGGGTGAGGGATGACTGAATTAGGTTAATATGAAAAATAATCATTCATCAATACATTCCCGTGAAAATTTTTTTCTATCAAATATGGAAGTATGCTAGATCCGAGAGTCCCACACCATTGAATAATCAATTTTTTGATAACATTTTTTTTGTATAACTTTATAAAAAAAATTATGAAAATGAAATTTTAGTAGTATATGTAAAAAATTACGTGTAATTTGATTCTAAATTAAAACATTTATTTTTACGACTATTTTACAAAGTCACCCCCACCTCCGCCTTTAGGGGGTGGGTGTAAGGGATGACCTATTTAGGGTTAAATGAAAAATAATCATTCATCAATACATTCCCGTGAAAAATTTTTTTATCAAATATGTTAGTATGCTAGATCCGAGAGTACACTTCGAGGACAACTTATACAGTATAAGTTATACTCAGTATAAGATATACTCGTCCTCAAACTGAAGTCTGTGCATACATATATATATATATATAACCTTCGTATTTATTCTATCCACCCCACCCTTTTCAATTAAAATTTTGAAATAAATAATCATCTTAATTTCATTTGTTTCTATGGGACTGCGAAATATTGTTTTTGGATTTGATACTGGTATTTGATCGGCACATTTGACGTTACAAAATGTTCACATAATTTTTTACCTATTGTACAAAAATAATTGAGGGCCTTGGAATACAAAGAGTATAAGTGCATTTGATTGCATTTTCAGAAAATTGCATTTAAAGTTAGACAAAATTTAAAAATTCAAACATTATTATTAATTGAATAATGAGTGATCTTACTATGATACGAGTATACATAAAATATTTTTCAGAAATGTGCTAAAACTTGAAAAAGGGCTTATTCTCAAATTCACAAAAAAATCTTTAGTAAAATAGGCATTCATTTTAAAGAAATACACAAAGTTATAAATATTATTCGTAATCAGAATACAAAATGAAACCAACAGTCTCGATTTCGTTATCTTCTACTTCTCTGTCATCATCTTGTGGTTCAATTTCAGTTGCTTCGCCATTTTGTTCTTTCTTATTGTTGGATTTAGTTTTTTTGTCTCTATTTTTCTCATACTGCATTCATGATGATATTTTGGAGGAATGTACTGCAAAAAGAGTGCAAATTTTTCTATTTTAACTCGTTTATTTTTAAACATTCTGTGTTCAACTGGAGAAACGTGTCCTTTAACGCTGACTTTGGCCGTCCAACTGCCCTAGCAGGACATGCACTTGTTAACAGGAAACCCCGAGTCCACTGTACTTTTATAAAAAAGGAAAATGTCTCCAATTCTTTTGTAAAACTGAAATATTGAATTTCTCTCCATTTATATCTTTTTTTGTGTCGTTTATTATATCATTCGACCTAGAAAAAGTATAGACATATTTTCAGGCATTTTATGAACCATAATTTTTTCCAATGTTCTGGAACAAAGACTTAAGGAATCTTTCTTTTACATTTTATATGATGCCAAAATCTTGATCACACTCCATGATAGTATTGCCTGGTTCCAAAGACTTATGGTGAATATCTAGAATTCTTGTAGCCTTATTTGACCACGTACATGAAAAGTTTAACAATATATTGTAGTTATTAATATAATGAATTAGGCAGGACCCAATTTGATGTGAGCCTCGGGAAGCGATTGTTTTGTTCAAAACATCCTGGTTATGTACTCAAAAATTGTAGGTCCAGAGTTGCCTTAACTAAAAAAAAATTTGTCGTGATTATAAGCGAAGTTGGTAAAGCTTCTTAAGGGCGAAACAAATAACATAAGTTGATTCTTTATGTAGATTATAATCATGTTGCCTTGAAGCTCGTGCCTTTTCAACCTTTTTGTGATGAAGGCCTGCATTACCTTTACATAATTAACTTTTTATTGTCACAATATTACTTAAACCATCACACATACGAAGCATTGATATCAAAATATAAAGGGGAACACGTAAAAATCGAATCATTAAAGTCCTTACTATGACGGGAAAAACAAAAAAATTAAGCTGCTTTAACAATTTACTCGATACGTTCACTGTGTTCACCTAAATAAATAATAGCTAAATTCTGAATTTAATTTGGAATAAAATGGGAAAACATAGTTATTCGTGAATACGAATAAGCAAAAATAACACTGTAATTTAATTTTTTCAACGTTCCACTGGAGATTTTAGAAAAAAATTCATTGTTGTGGGTTATTTCGATCACTTTCACTTTTAAAAATATGTTTTTACCTTTTAATTTACTAAGTCATATTTTGAGTTATGTTTATTTGTGTGGGGAAATCACGTATGAAGAACCACCTGTAATGTGTTGCCAAGCATATAGCGTTTTCCTGTTCGGTCAGAGAATCATTCTATATGTCCATATTAATTCTGTTTTTCCGTTTCAGATGCCTAGTCACTACCAGAAGAAGTTGGGGCCTCGGGGGAAGAGGAATTATGATGACAGTTTTCTTCAGAGGGCAGTGGCGGCGGTAAAACAAAAAAAATTGACGATGAGGGCTGCCGCTGAGCAATTTGCCGTTCCCTACGCGACTTTGAATGATAATTATCACGGAAGACATCAGCTTAAGTATGGGAGACCGTCCGCTCTAGATGAGCAGGAAGAAAAAATATTGGCTCAAGGCCTCCAAATTTGCGCTAATTGGGGATCTCCCTTGAAGCCTATCGATATCAAACATATCGTTAAGCATTATTTGACGAAGAGAGGAGTGACAGAACCAAGGTTGAGAGATAACTTACCTGGAACAGACTGGTTTAATGGTTTTATGGGGCGAAATCCCAATCTTACAATAAAACTGGCAGAAAATACAAAACGGGTTCGAGCAGCGTTGAGCTACGAGTTAGTGGAAGATTATTTCAAAAATTTAAAAGATGTCATCAAGGATATTCCACCTTCTAATATTGTGAATTATGATGAACCAAATTTTGTAGATGACCCAGGCGCTGTGAAAGTCGTCTTAAAAAAACTCACCATAGAGCCATAGATAGCACTAAAACTAACACCACTGTCATGTTTGCGATAGAAGCAGACGGCACAATGCTTCCACCATATATTGTTTACAAGGCAAAACATGTGGGATGGACTGAAGGGGGTATAGAAGGGGCCAGATACAATCGCACTCTCAGCGGTTGGTTTGATTCCACCATATTTGAAGACCGGTTCTATTCTATTGTTTTGCCTCATTTCAAAAAGATAGATGGAGTTAAAGTTCTAGTTGGAGATAATTTGAGTAGCCACGGCACTGTGAGTGTAATACAGGAATGCGAAAATAACAATATCAGGTTTATCCTCCTCCCACCCAACTCAACACACCTGCTACAACCTTTGGATGTAGCTTACTTTCGACCTCTTAAGGTGGCATGGAAAAGGGTTCTAGAAACATGGAAGTTAAGAAATAGAGGAGTGTTACCCAAAACTGTTTTTCCAAAGCTTCTAAAGGAGGTTGTGGAGTCTATTGGTCTCAAATCTCAAGCCAACTCTATTGCAGAGTTCAAAGCATGTGGCATCGTTCCATTCAATCCGGACGCTGATCTGAAGAACATTCCTCGTAAAACAATTGAGAATACCCATGAAACATCATGGACAGGTGCTATAGTAGACCATCTTGAACAACTTCGGACGGGTCCAGCGAAGACTGTGAAACGAGGAAAAAAACTCAATGTATCTGCAGGAAAGAGCATAGGAACATCGGATCTGTTGATGACTGAATCCAAACGCACATCACAAAATACCAAAACCAGAAGAGACGGGATGCAAGTGAAAGCGAATCAGAAGAAGAACATGGACAAACTGAAAATATGAATATAAGTGACACTGAGTCAGAAAAAGAGTCGGGTTTAGAGGTTGTAGAATCAGAGATGTAATTCACAGAAGAATATGAAATAGGAGAACCCTCTACCTTAAACGAAACATTAGCAGAAATGCAAAATTCTGAAGTTTTTGTCGTAAGCGACTTCGTATTGGTAAAATTTAAAACCAACAGACGGGACAGACATTTTATTGTCACGATTGAAGCTATTTCAGACGAAGAACTAACTGTTAAAGCAATGCGCAAGAAAGACTCAAAAGAGACGTTTTTTTTGTGTATCCGCAAATTCCAGACCTCTCAATAATAACGTTGAGCAGATTGAGAGAAAAGTCAACCTGAAAGGGGAAAAACGCGGAAGGCACACCTTTCATTTACAAGGAGAAGAACAAGATCTTCTGGAATGAGTTTCTGTCCAGTTATTTTTAAGTTTTTTTTTGTACAGCTGAGATTTTTATATTTTTTGTTGTTTTAATCTATTCAAGTTTAGACCGAACTCGTAATATTATGTTCCTATATGTTTTCTTTTTATTTAATAGTTTTTGTGAAGTTTTTTTTACGTTTATCAACCCAGAGCTGTGAAATAAGGCTGAATAAATAAGAATTTTCCTATTTTTTGTTGAATGTATCGACCTCAAATAAAACAAGAAATGAATTCGATGTTTTTTTTAAATATTTGTTGATCGACTTTACCTTTTGAGAAGGTAAAGTCAATTTTTCGATGCTTTTGAATAGGTGATCGACTTTACCCAAAATGCGGGAAAAAGTCGATAACTCTTTAGGACAAAATAAAAATTAAATGGTAAAACTCAAAAAAATTGTAATGGTTTCATCAAATGGCTCAATGTTCAAGGTATCTTCATTTTCAATTTTATTTGAATAAATTGAATCGTTAAAGTGCTATGCTAAAAATGCCTTGATTTTTGATCGAAATTACCCCGTTTGACGGTACTTTAGAGTATTACAAAATGAAATACCAAAACCTGATCCAAATTTATTTGTTAGTTTTGACGTGGTTGATTTGTTGATTTAACCGAGCAAAAAAAACACTGTTTTTCCGCGTCAATGCTGGGAACAAAATTTTGCATTTTGATTGCTGTCGATTTTTTTACACATTTTTGGGCCCGTTAGCTATCATATAGAATCGATATAAAGTCGATTTTCTTTTTTTTAACCACTTTTGGCGCGATTTTGAAACTTAAATATACAATAACGTTCAAAACTGTGAAATTTTAATTAGTAGTAATACGCCGCTAATCTTTCATAATATTGCTATGAAACATTGAGAAATAGGTTCCTCTCGATTCGGTATATCGATTTAAAAAAGAAATGATCAAAATCGAAGCAATAGAAGCAGAGATATCGCGTACTAAAGCGCCCGAGCTGGTTTCGAACGCTCGATTTCAATTTCCGCCGCTCATCCCCTTCACTCCGGTTTCGCCGCTCAGATGGTTGTCTCGCCAACATTCATTGAATTTTCCTGCAAAAAGCACACGTACAATATTATTTATATAAATTCCTACGAAGAATACTCGGAAAAACCTACCAAATTCTTTTTTATATTGTTCCACTATGCGTCGTTTTGCAGATAACTTTTGTCAACTTTGGCAGTTGATATCTCAGAACTTATTCGACCAATCTGAACGATTTTTTTTAAAATTAAGCGTCTTTCCGAGAACTTTCTTTTAGTACCTTAAGATTTTTTTCAACGCGTAAAACCGCTTCCCGAAATAATTTGCTAATTAATTAAAAATTTTACAAACTTTCAAAATCGCACCAAAAGTTGTTAAAAAAAAGAAAATCGACCTTATATCGATTCTATATGATAGCTAACGGGCCCAACAATGTGTGAAAAAATCGACAGCAATCAAAATGCAAAATTTTGTTCCCATCATTGACGCGGAAAAACAGTGTTTTTTTTGCTCGGTTACATCAACAAATCAACCACGTCAAAACCAACAAATACATTTGGATCGGGTTTTGGTATTTCATTTTGTAATACTTCAAAGTACTTAAATCTCTATTTATAGTATAATTGCACAATTTCTTACCTGGTTGTTACGCGCCTCAAAATTACCACGATTTTCGTCACTTTTTTTCCAATTTATTGCTATCTAGCAACGAAAATATAATAAATTCGACTTTTAAACCAATACTATCTTGTAGAAAATTTCATAACGAACAAATTCACATGTAATGATTTTTCTCTAAACTGCATATGTACAGAGTTATATTAAAAATAGTGATAGAAAAAGCGGCGTTTTCGTGCATTTTTGCAGTTCTCGATTTTTTTTGCAAATAGCACAACTTTCTGAACTAGCGCATACTTATAATATGATTGTATATATCATTTTCGATCAATCTTGAGAATATCTAAGTTACGTAACGACACAACCATATCTGGTAGGTTTTGAGTCTAATTCTCCTGGATTACTAGTCTTTACCGTAAATACAAAACCACATTTTAAAAATATTTCAATTTATTTTTAAAATAAGTGCAATTACAACAACTATCTAATCTCTTTCCCTCATTTCACTTCTCCTTTGATTTGAATATTTAATTTAAATAATTAGTGTTTACATATAAATTTAATTAAATAACATTTGCATTTGTATGTCTGGGCAAAGAGAATTTACTGGAAATTTACTGATGAGTTGTCAAAGCAGATTTTTGATTGTTTGAGATGAGTTAAAGACTCGTGACTAATTGCAAGAATTAAAAATTGGTTTTGACAATTTCGTGGTGGATTTCCGGTGATTTTTAATTTGCCCTTATCGTTTGTTAATTTTGTGAGCCTTAAAATAATTCTTCCTTTAAAAACATTTGATATTAATACGAGTTTCCCTTAAATCGGTCACTGTGTGAAAAAGCACAGAATCGAAAGAGAAATGCTAATTTTACCACAAAAGTTTTGTCAACAAATGATCTGATATTGCGACGCTGCAGTTTATTTCACTTTTTCTCTATTTTGAAACATGGACTGGTGCGCCCTGTAGTTTTATTAGTTATAAAAGCCGGCAACAGTGCTATCGTTTGCCGCAAACACATCACCCTACCCGATGCGTCCAGTCGAGGAAAGAATTTACTTCACATTGCCATTCATGATTTTCCAGAACCACACGCTACAGGCCAGAATCTTCGGGAAATGTACGGGAAAGAAAAATATCTTCTAGGGTTACACGAATAGTGAAATTAGCGGCAACTGTATTTCATGACCATAACGGTAAGGAAAACTATTTATAAATATTGAAACTTGTATTTAAATTAATTTTCTTGATGATACATTGGATTTTCAAATTGTCTTTCTTTAATAAATGTTTGAAAACAATAGGTCTGTTCCAACCAACACAAAAACCTTACATGTATGATACAAACCCAGTTGACCTGCTGATTAGTGAATATAATAAGTCTGTGTAATTTACATCAAATTTGCTGCGTTACTGAGATTGTACGGTACAAAAACGGTATTTACTTCGGTTGGAACAAACCTAATGTTAACTATTCAACAAAGAGTATATCTTATTAAGTGTTATGGCATTGGGGAAGTTTCGTACCCATATGCAATTGCAAAATTTCACGAAAAATATCCAGATGTACCCATTACGCGTTGTGGATTAAAAAAAATAATAATGAAGTTTGATGAGACAGGATCTGTTCAAGACAAAAAGAAATTGAAAAAGGCGTACGTTGAGGAGGATGATGCAGCTAATGAACTAGCTATGCATTCGTTAAGGAAAAATCCCAAGTTGAGTCTACAAAAAAGAGCAGTGGAGATTGGTTTTTGCAAGAGTCACTTACAGAAAATATTTAACCAAAACAAAATTCATCCATTCAAACCGAAATTTATTCATACCTTACAAGATTATAATTAGGCAATCCAAACCACGTGACTTTTTAGCTGTCAATATGGCGGCGACGGTCAAACATTGGATTCAGTACAGTCATTTATGATTAGATGATTATAGTTATAGAACGGTTTACTTTGTATTTTGTGGGGTTTTAAGGTGTTTTGTAGTGTTTGAGAATGACAATTTTCCTATTTTAAGATGAAGAGTGCTTATATTAAATCGTTATTAGTGGAAAATCCAGATGTTGGAGAAACATAAATAGTTTAGCTAATAGATATATTATGTGTAACCTTCTGCAATTAAATCAGTGTGTATTTTTTATAAATAAATGTAGAACTAAGTTAGCCTTTCATTAATTGTATATATGTATTTGGAATTATGAAATGAGTTTATAAATGATTGTTTTTTGTCGATGTTATCTTGTGAAATTGTTTCTATGACATTAGGGGTTTTAGTTTCTAGCTTTTTCTGGGGTTTTTGGAAAAATATAAACTGTTATGTAAGGGTTTTATTTTTTATTCTCCCTAAAGTGTGTGATATTTAATGTGATAGAAAAACAATTATTTTACACTGTAAAATATAAATTTTATTATTTTGACATGTGTACATACAATACATATTTCTAATATTAACATGAGTAAAATCAATGAACTTCAGTCTCATTGTTCAAAGATTTTGATCTTATTTACAAAGCTATGTAAAAATATATTACTATAATAACACTTAGTACATAAACGGTATACGTATTATGAAGAGACAAGAACTATTACTAATTTAAGTACAAATAAAAATAAAACATTCATTAAACGTAGAGAAATAATGAAAGTTGCAAAGTAATATTTACTAAACGTTCAGCTTCAAAACTATAACATAAATACTTAAGCATCATCGACACCCCAGTCTCCATACATTCAATTTGAGCATCCTGGGACTGTTGAGGCATTTCATCAATATCCATGACCTGTTGACAAAGTAATTAATTATAACAATGTTCAGCAACTATCAATGCATAACTTAACATTGTATTACTAAAAATTAACATTCTTTTTATCAAAATAAAGTGTGCAAAACATGCCCATAGACTATCTTTTCTTGACCAGGACGATCAGCTAAACATATCCCAATAAATTGTCATTAAGCTCTTGAGACAATTTCCATAAAAAAGGGCTACTATTAATTAATTTTACCTTAGTGTCTGTCAGTTTTGTCCTTTTATCTCTGCATTTCTTTCTGTCAACATTTGCAGCCCTTTTTTTACTTTCTGAGACACATGTCCCATATATTGAGATGGTACCCAGTCAGGGTGGTCTTTATCTTCGATGACAGCAGGTTTGCCTAAAATGAGTTAATACCTACTTGGGTACAAACTACGTATACTAGGAGCTAGGAGAGTTGATATAATATTTGATAAGAAGCCTACCAGTTATAAAGTGTCTACTGCAAACTTTTTGGTGTTTCAGTATAGATTCGGTCAGATCGTCTCTCTTTATTGCTGCAATTCATGCAGCCCTGCGAAGTTTGGTCAAATCGTTTTTCTCCGTTATAAACCTGTGTTTTGTCTCTGCGGGAACGCGATAAAACGAAACTCCATCGCGATTAGAGCGGCTTCCACAACCAACTGCAATACATATAGAAGGCATTTCACAAGACAAACACTACACTATTTTAAAACCCCAATTTACAGCAAAAAACAGAAAGAAAATCAATTAAACGTAGGATAAACAAACACACTCTACAGCAACTTTATTATTTATTTGACCGTCGCCGCCATATTGAATTTATTTTGACAGGTCGTTGGATTGCCTAATTATGACACAAGGTTAGACTTTTGTGCAATGATTGGTGAAAAAATTATGCATGACCGATTCTTTCACAATAATATTTTGTTTTCTGATGAAGCAACGTTTACAACAAACGGGGTCGTTTCTTCCCAAAATTGTTGATATTGGGCTAGCGAAAACCCGAGCTACAGGATTGACTGTAATAGTCAATTTGCTAAAAAAGTTAATGTTTGGTGTGCGGTCTTACCGGATCGAATAATCGGACCGTATTTTCTGGAAGATACATTAAATCAGGTGGTATATTTGTATTTGCTGGACAACTTAATACCTGAATTAGAAAACATTGCCTTGGTGCAAAGGCGTAAAATGTACTTTCAACTTGATGGATGTTAATCACATTCGACTTTGCTAATTAGAGGATGGCTGGATGAATATTTTCCTGGGCGATGGATGGGACGTTATGGACCAATACTTTTTCCGCCCCGATTTAACTATCTTAGATTTTTTTATGGGGCTACTTAAAGCAAAAAGTTTACGCTAATAATTTAAACCATAATATTGAAGACTTGAAACGAGCTATCATTGATGCCGTTAACGAAATTACCCCAGTAATGCTGCGCAATACTTACAAAAAATTTAGAAAGAGAATTGAGAAATGTTTTGAAGCTGGGGGAGGATATATTGAATATATGTTTTTTGCTGACTTAGTGTTTCTTACATTATTATTATGTATTATTATTTTTAATAGCGATTATAATTCTTGAAAAGTTAACATTGTTGTCAAACATTTTTTAAAGAATGACTATTTGAAAATTATTTATAAAAGTTGACAGTTATTTGGTACATCGTAAACGTCACTAACTAGATTAATACATTATTTTCGAACTTAGTGCAAAAATTCATACGGTCTTCATAAAACTGGCTATAAAATGAGACGGGTTTCGAAAAACTTTAATTTTATTTCATATTATGGGGTTTCAGAACAAGCAAAACTTTTTATCAAGAATGGCATTTTTCAATAAAACTAATATTTCAACATTTTTCACCTATAGGATTTCCCATTCGTGGACACGCGATATATATATATATATATATATATATATATATACAGGGTGTCCCACGACGTTTTGACAGTCAAATTTCTCGAAAACTGTTCACATGACATATTTGAAATTTGGCAGATGTAAACAGTCGAAACTGATGATTATATTTATTATACAATGACTTCTGTTTTTCCTGTCAATTCGGGTCACGTGACCCCAACATAATTTTTTTAAATGGGACAACCTGTATAATATTACAATTTTGGATATAATATATAACGAAGGATATTATAAAAGGGAAAATTGACAAAGACCCCTGGTCTAAACCAAGTTTCTGATAGTAATGCTATGTCTGCATTAGTTTCGCTCAAAAGGTTTAATAAATTCTCTTTATTAGAAATTGCAGATCTGCAATTCCATTGGCAGATCTTAAGTTCTGCCATTGAAAGGCCCATTATAGTTTCGTTCTTTTTTGTTTTTGAGTATACTAAACAAATCTAATTCTTGTATATCGTATGTATTTTTGTCTTTAAGTTTTTCAGCTATTGTTTTGATTATTTCCAAGAATTGTGGTGTATTTATTAATTCCTTTACTTCTTCATCCATTTCTTGATGTCTTTTATGTATTGAATGAGCTTTTTGGCTGCTGTTAAATTTGGATATGATGCCTTTGAATGAATTTTAGTTTAATATGCTGATTCTTTTGTTTTCAAGATGTGGACAATCTATGATTATGAGTTTTATTGAGAGGATGGAAGTGCAAAAGGGGCAGGTTGGAAGAGGTTCATTTTTGAGAAGGAAAGAATGGGTTAAATTGGAGTGACCTATGGCAATTCTTTTAAATTTAACATTGTCTTTCCTAGGTAAATCAGGGAAATCATATGAATCGAAGATATTGTTTTTCACTTCGTATAATTTGTTTTTATCGTTATTAGCGTGCCAATGTTTTTGAATTAGATATCTATTGATAGGGAATAGGAAGGAGTTAGTTTCTTTTGAGGTTTATAGGATTAGGATAGGTGAGCCAACCGTGGTTGCTTGTTTGGCAAAGAAATCTGCTCTTTCGTTGCCTGTTAAACCTTTGTGACTGGGGATCCAAAGGAAGCTAATTTCTAGATTTCTCAGTTTGGAGATATAGAGTAAATCTTGTATTTGGATAGAAATAGGATGACTGGGGGTAAATTTTTGAATAAGCTTCAGTGCGTTAAGGGAATTAGAGATAGAGGCGTTTTGTTTTTTAAAATGTGTTTTATGGATTCGCGAATGGCGAGGAGTTCTACTGAGAGGGTTGTATTATTAGGGTGAAGTTTTAGTTTTATAGAGGAGTTAGATGAATAAAAGGCAGATCCAACCCCGTTTTCAGATTTGCACCGTCTGTAAATATTAAGAGGTGTTGATTGTATTTATGGTGGATGAGTTGTGAAAAGTGAGATGTAAAGAAGGAATTAGGAGGGGAAGATATATGAGAGCATAGAGGTATTAATGGGAAAGGAAAGTGTCCATGGGGGAAATATGTTTGGGAGAGAGATATTTATGTTGTTGAGAAATGTGTTTAGCCGTTCGTTGGAGCCGGAGGTGGGATTGATTCACCTTGTTGGAGAGGAAGGAGACAGTAGGTTGTTAGTTTTTTGGATGAAAAGTCTTTGTTTCACGGTAACAGAGTATTTTATCAGTTGGATTTGTCTGAGATTCTTTAGGGAAGGGGAGTTAGTGATACTTTGGGCTTTCTATGGGTGAAGTCCGGTATGCTCCTGTTGAGATTCTGAGGGCTTGATTTCGGATTGGGTTGAGTCATTTTTTATATGAGGGTCTTGCGGAATCGAACATGAATCCACCATACATTAGTTTGGTAAAATTACTGTTAGATATATTTTAATTAATGTATTGTAGTCTGAACCCCAGGTGTGATGGGATAGGGATTTCAGGATGTTAAGATGGCGTTGAGTTATGGATTTTAGGTAATTAATATGAGACTAATATTTTTACGTTATCTTTCGTGGGAATTTCATCATTATTGATGGAGATTGTGTTGAGTTTGGAACAATTTCTTTTTCTACAGAAGTGAATGATGGAGGATTTTGAAGGGGAGAAGGAATAGCCAGTGTTTAGGGACCATTTATATAGGTTGTTGATACAAATTTGAATTTGTCTTTCAGATATTTTGGAAGTGGAGCAGGAATGATAAATTATTAGATCATCAGCATACATTCTATAGGATATGGAAGAGGGGATGTATTTTGATATAGAGTTGACAGATATGATGAAGGGGGTGGAGCTTAGGACAGAACCTTGAGGGATTCCATTTTCGAGGGGGGTGAGGATGGATTCGTGATTATTGATTCTTACAGAGAAGGATCTATGTTTTAAGAAGTTTGTAATAAATATGGGTAGGTTACCATTGAGTCCGAAGTCTTTAAGCTGATAGATGATATTGTACCTCCAGGAGGTGTCATATGCATTAGACAGGTCGAGAGAAGCTGCTATGAGGTGATGTTTGTGAAAATATGTTTGTATGCTTATTTCGAGACTAGACAGATAATCTATTGTGGATCGTTTGGGTCTAAATCAGAGTTGATTAATATTTAGAATACTCTTGGACTCTAGGAACCACGATAGTCGAAAGTTGACAATTCTTCCTAGTAATTTGCATAGATGATTTGTGAGTGATATTGGGCGGAAACTTTCTAAGGGGTTTTTGGGTTTGTTATGTTTATGAATGGGTATTATAATCGAGTGAGTCCAGGATGAGGGAAATATATGATTGGTCCATAAATGATTGTAGAAGTTTAAAATTTCTTGTTTAATGAGTATTGGTAGATTTTGGATCATTGGCATTAAAATGTGGCTTGTAAAATGTTTGAATAGAGAGATTGAACAAAATATTCGTGATCGGTATGATCAGGGAGGAGCAGAGATGTAATGATTGTTTGATATAACGGCCAGTTTGCTTTTTTGAGATTCCATCTGTTGTGAATTTTTATTGAAGTGTTGGTTGGGTGTTGACATCTGATTAATATTCGAAAATGATCGCTTCCATGAGTGTCATCTAGAATTTCCCATTGAAAATGGTGAAAGCTAGAGGGGGAACAGAAGGAAAGATCAAGGGTGGAAAGTGAACCAGTTGAACTACACAGGAAGGTAGGAGCATTGACGTTTAGTAAGGCGAGTGGAAACTGAGCCATCAGATTTTCTATGATATGGCCTCTATGAGAGGTATATTTGGAGCCCCAGGTGGTGTTATTGGATTTTAAATTGCCAAGTAGTATAAATGGATGGGGAAGTTGGGATGATAGGGAAGTGCGTTCTTCAAGGGAGATATTTGCTGTGGGGGGAAGATATAGATTACATATGGTAATAGAACTATGTAAATGGGTTCTGATGGCACATGCTTCTAGGTTGGAGACGATATTCATTTTATCGTAATCTAGAGATTCATGTATATATGTGGCTACTCCGCCGGCAGCACGATTTGTGTCGGGTCTGTTTGTGAAATGAACATTGAAATGTTTTATGTTTGCTGAGTTTGTTTTTAAAGTTGGTCTGTTGGAGACATATAATGGAGGGAAAGTATGTTTTTATTAGGATTTTTAACTCCTCCTGTCTTGGTTGAAAACCGTTAATATTCCATTGTAGGATTGGGAGGAAGAAGTTGAATCTTATTGATAGGAGGTAAAAAAGATATGATAATTTGATTGAGGGGTTTGTAAATATTGACTGGAAGTTCAAGGAAGTTGATCAATGTGTTTATCCATATCTATGTCTGATAGTGAGGAATTTGAAGAATACTTTGTGGAAGTTTTATGTTTATAAGATTTGGTGGATGTGCTTTTTGAATTGTTGGTTTTAGATTTGAGATTGGTGGATTGGGAAGGCGATGGAATTTTTTCTGTTGATGAGTTGGAATTTTTTTGGGAGGGGGAATGTTGGGGGTAAGATTTTTTGGAAGGGGAATGGAAATAGGGAGAGGGAGAGAAGAGGAAGTGGATTTTGGGGAGGGGGAGTGGAGATGAAATTAGTGGGGTTTTGTTATTTGATGAAAGATTTTGTTGTAGGAGGTCGCATTGGATGGATATTGATACTTTGGGTGTTGAATGGGTGGGAATTGCGGAGGCTATTGAACTATATTTAAAAATCTGTGGTCGGTTTGATTGAGGAAATGTATTTTTTCTTTGCGTCAAAATATGAAATATTTTCTTTTACTTAATTTTTTGAATTTCGAATTCGCGTTTAAAGGCCGAGCATCCTTTGTAGGGAGGAGAATGGTTTTCTTTGCAATTTGTACATTTTATTGGAGTAGGACATAGAGGATCGTCGTGTGAGGGATGACCACAGGATGGACAAGTGGGATTGTTTTTACATTTGGAAGCTGTGTGATCAAATTCATTGCATGATGAACATCTTCAAGGATTAGGTATGTGCTGTCTTACTCTGATAGAGTGAAAACCTGCGTATAATTTTGTAGGAAGATTGTGTGTGTTAAAGGATATGATAAAAGTGCCGGTGGGACTTTTATCGATTTTAGAGAGAATTTTGTAGATGCTAGTGACACCTTGATCTTTTAGAATTGTAATTATTTCTTCGTCGGAACAATTGATTAAATCTTTCCAAGTGATGACTCCTTTAAAGGTGTTTAAAGAAGAATGAGGAGTAGTGATTACTTCAAATTCATGTAGATTGATTAATTTTTCTGCTATTGTAGATTGTTTGATGCTATTGACTTCTATCAAAAGTGATCCATCAGATAATATTTTGGTTTCTTTTAAGGAACCGAAATAATTATTAAGAGCTTTTTATATGACGAAAGGCGAAATGTTGGTAAAATTACCTATTGATCTTTTTATTATAAAGAATCTATTGTAATTGTTTATGGGGTTATTTTAGTCTCAACTCAGGGTCGCTGGGCTCGCTAATTGGGGGAAAAGAAGATAAATTAGAACTATTCATTATCATGATATGTCAACATGGAAGAAAAATGTGGCGATAAAGTTAAAAGATCAAGGAAAAGGATATGTATCGTCGACAACTAATAAACCAATGAATGCAAAAACTATGGGACCCCCTTGCAAAAATTCACGTAGGCTTAAATGCTACTTAAATATACCAAATAAAACAAGAGAACAGATCTTTCAAGAATACTGGGATCTTGGAGATGCTAATAAACTTTATATCCTCATGTATTGTTGCCATCAAACCCAAATATCAGTACCATGTCCATGAAAATAAGCGTCGCGATAATAATGAATTTTATTTCACTTTAAAGGAAACTAGAATTCGAGTCTGAAAAATATTTTTTAAATTTACATTGGATATCACAGACAGACCAATTCGTTCAGTTGTGGAAAAGCGTCCGGAAGTTGGAATAGTAAAAAAGGATTGTACGGGAAGACGTAAAAGCCACCGAAAACTTAATGAAAACATTAGGAAAGAAATGAAACGTCACATAAATAGTATTCCTCGTATCGAAAGCCATTACACGAGAAATCGGTCCAGTCGTGAATACATAGAAGGTGGTGAATCGCTAGCTGATCTGTATCGCGATTATGTTGAGGAATGTAAGCAAAAGAATATCACTTACGGAAAATATCTCATTTATCACAACAACTTTAATGTTTCTTTCTTTAATCCTAAAAAGGACCAATGTTGTGTTTCCTATGAAAATGCCTCGGACACTCAAAAACAGGAACTAATGACTGAATCTGAAAATCATATCATGGAAAAGTATTTGCCACGTTTGGAAACAAACAACGACAAAAAAAGAATTAGCAACAACTACATAGTCGCTGTATTTGATTTACAGGCTGTTCTGCCATGCCCCAAGGGAAATGTGTCCCATTTCTATTACAAGTTTAAATTAAATGTTTTGAATTTTACTACCTATTTAATGAAAGCAAACGTAAATTGAGACGAATGTTTCTGCTATCTGTGGGATCCTGCTCGCTTAGCTATATAGAGCAAACATCAAAAAATCGATGTGAATGCGATGATCTTGAATTCGTTTTGTACTCAGATAATTGAGCGGGCCAGCAAAAAAAACAAGTAAATAATTTCTAAGTATAGGTATGCACTAGAAAAGTATCCTAATATTAAATCCGTATGCCATAAATTCCTTGTAACAGGACATACGCAGAACGAGGGCGATTGTGCCCATTCTGTAATTGATCGACAAGTAAAGCGTTACTTAAAATCAGCCCCATATACGTACCTAAAGATTACACAACTTTAATTCGAAGTGCAAAAAAAAGTGGTAAACCATTTCAAGTAAAGCAAATCTTTAAGAGATTTTTTCGATCTAAAATATTTAAATGGAACGATTGGAAATCTTGTTGGAGGTGAAAATTTAAACAATATCCGGATTATAAAAATTGAAAAAAATAATACATTTACAGTCGTACTCAAGTACATTTTTCAGAAATGACTATCAAAAAAGTTCGCGGCAAAAGTAACATATCATTGACACTTGAACCTGCACACAAATCTAAAATAAAAATTAGTGAACGTTAACGGTCAGATCTTCAAGATTTACTAAAAAATGCAAGCTTTCCCTCATATTATGCTGATTTTTACAATAACTTGTAATTGCTATTTACTGTTTGTATCTTGTTATTAATATTTTTGTACTTTCTTAATAAAAATAAAACAAAAATGTCTTTTTTTGTTCATTTCAACTTTATTTTCGTGTTACATTATAAAAACAGTTTAAACATTTTTTTAACAGAACGTCATAACTCTAATATATGACGTGATATCCAAGAAACCAGAATAAAAAGTCATATTTTTTTTTTAAAGAAAGACACAATTAGTTCAAAATCATAAGTTTGTCAATCAAAAGTAAATCTCATTTTACCACTTAATTACAATACTTTGTAGCACTAAACCATAATAAAAACATTTACTTTGTCTTTAATGTTAAATTAGTATAAGAAAGTAAAAAAAACATTAATCTTTGAACCAACATAATTCATGATTATTGAATTTTTAGTTGTGTCGTTCTTCCATAAACGTAACGATATATTCTATACAATGTTTAGACTGTTTCAAAAAGTATGTAGGTGACAACCCAACATCATGAAAATAGACTTAATGGCCATAAACATACAGGCTGCTATACCCAATATCACAACACACTCTAATGGGTAAAATAAAGACAAAATAGCGTTTTTCTGTAAAGACAAAAAAAATTTATTAAAACATTTACGTACAAAGTTTTCCACTTCTATCACTCACCTGTATAGACAAAAAAAATAACATTTAAAGCCTTTATTTCAAGTCTAGATATTTGTTTTACTGGAAATAAACTCTGTACTCACTAATATTTAACATAAGTAAAATAATTTAGTATGACAATCTTTTCAAAATTGAGCAGACTTGTGTAGGGGTCGCTGTCAGACGTGACATCTATCAAGCTCTGTTGATGAGACTGCAATATATATATATAGCAATTAAGGGTAGTCACGGCTGATTAGTTGATCACAAACACCAAATTCTCACGGGGAAACAGCCAGTGTAGGGTTTAATTTAAGTCAAACTCTTTTTTACTATGCTAATATTTCGAAATTGTTTAATTTCTTTATCAAGGCTACAAAAATAATTACAATTTAGTGTATATATAAGGTTAAAAAATTGAAGTAAACTTACTAGTAGTTGAGTTCAATGAAACATTTTAATGAAATTGGAAAACATCCACAAATTCCTCTCCATCAACATATGTGTTGTTATAAAATACTACATTTCTATTCTTTGAAAATTAATGTTTAAAATTATTTCATGTTATCAAACTGGTTTTTTTCTTTTTAAACTTGTTGGGTTACTTGTGATAAAGCTAAACACTTCCCCCAACCTTATCCATACCAACTCAAGTAATCCAAATTTCTCGCATCAAATATCAGTTGGTATGGTACGTTTTTCTTGGGTATAATGAATTCATTATTTTACATGTCAACATCGAGGTATTTCTGAACACAATAAAACAATATTGGAAAAAGCCTACTATGATAGGCGAAACGATAAGTTTTTCGTATTTTTTCCATGAAACCTATACCCAAGAAAAATCCAAAAAAGATAAATATATATATATATATATATATATATATATATATATATATATATATATATATATATATATATATATATATATATATATATAGATAGTAGTACCATCCAACAATGTCGAATATTTAAGAATATTAATGGATAGAAAGCTAACATGGAAACCATTCATTGACCTCATACAAACAAAGTGTACAAAAGCAATACATCATTTTCTGAAGATGGTTATGAGAACGTGGTGGACAGCTAGTCCAGATCTCATCCAAAATAAAGCTCTTATAATCTGTATTGGCAATGAAGTCTACACCCGTCGAAGCTACTAGAATGGAAGCAAAAGATCCGCCATTAAAATTAAGAAGAGAACATTTGGCTGAAACGATGATCATAAAATGCAAAATAAAACAATCCCCATTAATACATAAATAATTTGCTTTAAACTTCCAATGACTTGACCAAAAGATAATGGATCAAGAAAAATTCTCCTCCACTTTGTATAGGTTTTTGTAATATGAGTAACACTACATTCACACAATACACAAGCGATAAATACTTTGACTTATTTCAAAACAATCCAATAATTATAATTCCTAAATATTTGAAATTGCTCTTTATAAGAAATATTTACTTGACAGAATTCTAGATAATAACGCAAGGAAAAAATAGAAAAAAAAGTTCACATTGATCAACAAAGTTCGATTTACACAGCCGAGGCATGCGAGATATTGAAAGCATTAGAATACGTAGCACCCGAAAACAATCATAAAAACTTTACTGTATTCTCTGATTCACTATCTGTCCTCCAAAGTATCAATAAATCGATCAATCCAAGCTCCCTATTTTTTCACCTATATATTTAGAAAATTCAAGTCATATTAGAGCAACTCACCTCAAGAAAATTCAATGTACAAATTAATTTGATAAAAGCTAACATGAGCATAAAACAAAATTAGCACTTAGACATATTAGCAAGAAAAGTAAAATAGGATACATATGCAAAAACAATTTGTATAAAAAATGGACGACCCACTGGGAAAACTATAACTATAAAACTACAAGAACATAATAAAGATGGAATCGAAGTATCTCCAGATTTTCCATAGTTTTTAGACGATACAACCTTAAAGATCACAAATCACAAACCTAAATTTATTATTTACACAAAATCTATAGGATCGACATTTTATCAACAATGAGCATAAATTATCAAGAGTCTTGCTGCATGGAATAATTGGACTAGAGAAATTGGAAACATAAGAAAAACAGGATAACAGAAATTCTAAAGAAATACAGTGTAAACTCAAAACATTGGAAAGAGAATATCGAAAAATAGATTTAGAATTAGCAAACAGACAAAATAAATCAACGAAAATTTACTACACATTGAACAAAACTACTCTAGGACACAAATATAATGATTTAGAAATAAAAATGAAAATACATAATGCGATAAAAATACCCTCATAACATACGGGAGTGAAAACTAGACATTGAAAAGAAATTAAACTAAAATAAACGCTATGGAAATCAAGAAAATTGAGAAATCCACGACTGCAACTTTTATCTCCAACTGTCTCTTCCATGTTGTCAATCTATCTTGACTAAAATATTTCCTACCTCACTTTTAGTTACAATAAACTTACCTCTTTGCGTCCACTCCTATTGCCTCAACTAAGTCCTCCAAAAATCCAAATCTTTGTTAGTTGCCAAAAATGTTATCTTATTGTTCAACATATTTTTCCTTTATGCAAATCTACAAGTCGTCACAAATGGATCATCCATCCATATTTACATTTCTTCTGAATCCGAAGATCTATTTTTATTGTACGGAAATTGTTGAAATCGCATCTGTATTTCCTTATTTTCGTCTCATACTGATTTATTTAAATTTCAGACGTATGTAATGTGCCGAACCGACCCTGTAGAAAATAAAAAGGATTAGAAAATATATGATGAAATAAAATAATAATTTTACCACAACTTTAATCCATTTTAGGTATTTTTGGTAATGCTTATGTATGTATTTTTTCACAAATAAGAATGGCCATACAGTACCGCTTTGAGAAGAAAGTTTCCTCGAGAAAAACCTGGTAATTGTTTATAGAATTATAGGTCCATCGCTACAGGGTGTAACTGAATAGAAAAAAAATTCAAAGTTTTTCTGGCATAAACAAATTTGTCGATTTCTGATGGACTTACAATTCTATAAATTCTTTCCAGATTTTTCTGGAGGCAACTTTGGTCAGAAACTTTTTTTCTCGAAGCTGTACTATACTAATACGTTTCCGACGGTCACTGTTGTATGTCTACCTAGTACATTATTTAGCACGCTAAACTGTCTCATGTACTGAGCAACACCCATTTCGCTGTCTCTATTCTAAAGCATTGTGGCAGAAAATTCGCCATTATATATTTTACCTACGACCACCCCTGTGAGTAGTCAAAAACTCACAGTCGGCAATCAATGTAAGACGTCTATTACGCACGGTAAAACAAAACGCACGGCTGTAAAGTAAATCGCACGGCTTCCATAGCAACCACTTAGCAACTGTTTGTTTGTTTTAAAAAGTCTTTATTTACAACAATTTCTGGATTAAAATTTACAATACAATTACAAAACTATATATAAATACGATTACAACATACATATATATATACTGCCGGTGTTTTGGCCGTCCTGAAACTGTATCGATCATGTCTCGATGGGTTTATGGCTCCTTGCATAGCATAATCCATTAGTTTTTGTTTAGAAAATTACTTTGTCCCGTATTGATAGGTATGACTCCACTAGCTATTTCGACTGTTTTATCCCTGAAAAGCAGCTGAAAAACAGGGTTTCAAAACGAACTGGGTTTAGTTAATGAGAGAAGCAACATGACAGATGTTCTTTTTATTGGGGTATATGATTTGTATGTGAATAAATTTGGTTGATTAGGGGTAGCAGTTACCCTCTAATTTGATGTTTGGTAGTTGGAGATTTAACAACTAGTTATGTGAATAAGTTACCATGCAAAAGCCTACACCCACTATCACGGGTGTCTTTTGCGCGACTTGCGGCTCTGAGTGTTTCTCGAAGATTTTCTGGCAAACAGTAATTATAAAAGTTTTGTGATATTTTAATTATAAAGTCCTTAATAGTGGGTATATCCGCTTGTTCATGTAACCATGAATTTCTAGGAAGTTTAGGGTATTCAGTTTTATATGGAATTGCCATACGTAGACACTTATTTTGCACCACCTGTAGAGTATGAAAGTTATGTTTTGTAGCGTTGTAATAGACTGGAGCGGCGTATGTTAGTGTAGGTCTAATGATTTGGCGATAAATCATTAATTTGTTGTGTACTGAAAGATAGCTGTTTTTACATATCAAAGGGTACAATTTACTCATTGCCATCTTGGCCTTTTGAACTTGTTTCGTTATATGTGCGTTAGCATTAGTATTACTTTGCACTGTATATCCGAGGTATTTCAAAGTGAGACTAGGGGTGATGGTTTGCCCCTCAACACAAAGCTGAGATTGAAATGAGCGATTTTTCCCATGATTCCTCCTGAGTAACATGTACTCTGTCTTTGCAGGATTGATAGTCAATTTGTTATCTCTCAGGTATGTAAGTATTTGAGTGTTTAAGTGTGATTGTATGTTTTGTAGCGCTGTGTCTGGTGTTGGTGCAGATGATACAAAACAAGTGTCGTCTGCATACATAGCTGTTAAAATATTTGGGGATGAGGGTAGGTCGTAGGTGAATAGGGAATATAACAAAGGTGAGAGAACTGAACCTTGTGGAACTCCAGCTTGAATAGGGTATGGACCCGCTAAGCCTTCATTCACACAAGAGTAAAATTTTCTGTTATGTATATATGCGTTTATAATTTTTATTAAATATTCAGGGAAATTTAGTTTGATTAGTTTAAATATCAGTCCTTCATGCCAAACAGTATCGAAAGCTTTTTTAATGTCAATCGTTACCATTATTGTTTTGTTTTTCTTAAAAATTTCGTCTCTAATATGGTTGAAGACTCTAATTATTTGAGCTACCGTGCTGTGTCCACTTCTGAACCCATACTGCTCTTTAGGAAGGATGTTTTGGCTGTCTACAAATTGTTGCATTCTTTGAAGAATGATTTTATCAATCACCTTTGCTATATTATTAAGTAAAGAAATTGGTCTGTAGCTATCCACATAACATGATTGTTTATTGGCTTTGATAATAGGGATAACATTGGCAACTTTGAGCATATCAGGGTAATTACCAGTTTTTATTATGTAGTTAACGATGTAGGTAATTTGCACAATCGCTTTTTTAGGTAAGCTTTTAAGGAGGATGTTTGCAATACCATCCATCCCTGGGGCTGTTTTATTTTTAAGTGACATAATTACGGAATATATTTCAGCGGTGGTTGCTAACTTAAATTTAGTTGACGCACTGCAGCTATTAAAATAATTTGATACTATTGTTGAAATTTTATTGTGCAGTTGTGAATTAACTATACTATTTTTAAAATTGTCCTGAAAATACTCTCCAAAGGCCTCAGCGATCTTCGATTTTTGAGTGATTGTTTTACCATTGGATGATATTTTCGTTATTTCTTGTCTTTTATTTTTTAATTTTTTGGTGATTTTCCATAGCGAGTTGTCTTTTATAGATAGAGTTTCAAGAAATGATTTCCATTCATAATTTCGATGTTCTTTTATTTCAGTATTTAGTAAGTTTTGGTAATCTTTTAAAAGTTGTCTATCAGTATCACTTCGGCTTTGTTGCCACCTTTTTCGTATTTTGTTTTTTTCCTTTATAATATTTACAATACGGTCAGGGAGGATATTTAGTGATTTAGGTTTGGGTTTAATAGTTGTGGTTTTGTTTCTGGCTGTTATTATGATATTTTGTAAGTTTTGAATAGTTTGTGTTAAATGCCTTTCATTTTCAATAATGTTTGTAATTTTTAATGTTTCATTTATAAGTTTTTTGTATAATGTCCAGTTAGTGGTTGTATAATCGTGTATTTTACGTGTATGTGATTGTATATTGTGTGTTATTTTTAGTTCGATCAGTATTGGGTCATGATCTGAGTTTAAGTCTGGGAGAGTCTTCATTTAGTTATAGTGTTGATATTTTTACCAACAGCTATATCTAAAGTGCTTGGGGTATAACCTGAAAAGGGAAAATGAGTGGGATCTTCCGTACTGTAAATATTACAGTCCGAATTATCACAGAACCTTTGGAGAGTACTTCCGTTAGTGTTGGGGTAAGAAGCGTAGGAGTCCCAGAGGGGGTGCTTACAATTTAAGTCACCCACTATGAGTACCCTATTGTGCGTTCTTACAATATTATAAAAATCAGTTTCAGTTAGTTTTTTGTTTGGTGTACTATATGCACCAACTATTTTTATTTTGTTGTCAATAAGTAACGAGATATGCTCAATTGATGAATTATTTGGTTGCAGGAGTTGAAATGTGATGTCTTTTTTGATTAATACTGCGAGACCACCCCCGCCGACACCGTCGGGGCGGTCAAGTCTATGCAGACTTAGCAACTGTCAATAGACGTAGCCATTTTATTCAAAATGTATTACTTAGATATTTGACATTGAATTTTATTCTATATATAAATGGTAGATAACATTTATTAGATATGAGATTGCATTTAATACTAAGAGTTATTTGGAATTATATGATAATTGGTTCCATTTCATTCAATCCGCATCTTTTAGATGTCTGAATGTATCTCATATTAGTAAACAATAGTATATTATACACCAAGCGACTAAAGTGGCCCATTTAATCCCGCAGGTGGTGTTTGATTCCTGAGGGAAGTAATCCACCTAAGGGATTAATGTCACTTTTGTCGAGAGGTGTATACGCTATTTTATGCAATTCCGGTAATTCTACATACATTTTTAATAAAAATAAATACTACTTAGGACGGACTTTTACGAAACTTGGCTAGGCATCGAGGATGTACGTTTTTACTTGTACTTTAAATACTTTAATAAGATTATAAACACAAGTGGGTCGTAGGTAAAGTATAGTACGTAACTCGTGTTGTAACGCATTTTACGCACTCGCCGCTACGCGGCTTCATGCGTAAAATGCTTCTTACAACACACGTTAGGTAATATACTATTACTGCCGGCCGTGGTCACATAAGGATAAAATTTTGTCTCAAACATTTTAATCACCTTTGTATTGGATGACATGCGATGTCCGTTAATTGATAAAATATGTTTATCTTTTTAAATATTGCGTGCGTGAAAATATAAAAACAGAAAAGCGCTAATGAAAGTGTCCCCAGCAATTTAGAATTGTTTAAAATGCTCTACTACCACATATGCCTTATGAAAATAACAATTATTTTCATGAGTTTAAAGTTCTATAAAGTTTAACAATTGGTTACAGCAATAACCTAAAAACCCTTTTTCGGCGACTTCCGTACATGCCTTTAAAATTGTCATGGCAACAAAATTATATATTGAACTATTATGACAGTTTAAACTGACATAAAACTATTTCCAAAAACTGTCCGAGTAATGGATATTCATGAGCGCCTCAAATTAGCGTATGAAAATGTGGAGTTCGCTGCCGATAATACCTGGAGTCAAGACTCAGGGTATCAACAAGCCAACATGAGTATCCTTCAGCAAGAAAAAAGTATGCAAGAACCAAAAAATGCAGAATCAAAACCTAGAACTGTTAGAGACTGCATTCCAAACAGTAAACTTGCAAAATATGGTAATTATGAATACAATGAAGCTAGGGAATCATTATATACCCCTGAAAATATTGGACCTAGTTCGAGTACCAAATATGATTTCAGTGCTGAAAAGGAAAAAGAACCTTGGATGTTGGAGGAAGTTGACACACTTTTCAAGTTATACACAGATTCTGAGCAGCGCTCAGTTGATAATAAAGAAGAACAAAATAGGTTCGATTACACTTTTGAATCACCCTTCATGAGATGCAATTCTTGGGAGGAATATTTGCTCAAGTTTAAAATAACTAGCGACAGTGTGAAAAGATTGTGGGACACCGAATCATTAGAGTCCAAGTTTAAAAGTCTTGAACCGTATCGCGAAGGTTGTAAGTCGCCAGATGAACGTATTAATGTTTCACAATATAATGACGTTGGTGGTGAACCAAAAGAAGGTTACGAGTGGTTGAGACACGAAGACAATCATGATACTACGAATCAAATGAATGTATTACCCACTTTTTACAAATCTGATGTCGAAGATACAAAAGTAGAAAAGAAATATCAACAGAATAGTCCATTATACTCGGCAGTTTTAGAAGGTTTAGCTTCGAATAAATTTAGTACAGTGGCAGGAAAACGAAAAAACATATTAAAAAGAAACGTTTCATCTATAAGTGAGAATGTTATGGAAAAATTGGGGACTATTAACAACTTTGGAAAAAGAACAATAGATTATGAGAAAACAAAAAAAGATCAATTGTTAGTTGCGGATGCGAATACAACTGGTTCACTGGTAGAAAAACGAACAACTATATTGAAGAGAAACGTTTTGTCGACAAGTGAGAATGCTATGAAAAAATTGGGAGCTATTATTAACATGGGAAAGAGAACAATATATTCTGAGAAAATCGAAAAAGATCAATTATTAGATGCTGATACGAATACAACTGATCCACTGGTAGAAAAACAAACAACTATATTGGAAACAAACGTTTCGACTACAAGTGATAATGTTATGAAAAAATTGGTGACTATTAGTAACATTGGAAAAAGAACAGTAGATTCTAAGAAAACCGAAAAAGATCTACTGTTAGATGCTGATACGAATACAACTATTCCACTTGTAGAAAAACAAATAACTATATTGCAAAGAAACGTTTCATCTACAACTGATAATGATATGAAAAAATTGGTGACTATTAGTAACATTGGAAAAAGAACAGTGGATTCTAAGAAAACTGAAAAAGATCAATTGTCAAATGCTGATACGAATACAACTAGTTCACTGGAAGAAAAACCAACAACTACATTGAAAAGAAACGGTTCGTCTACAACTGATAATGCTATAAAAAAACTGGGAACTATTAATAACACTGGAAAACGAACAGTATATTCGGAAAAAACCGAAAAACGTCAATTGTTAGATGTTGATACGAATACAACTGGTCCATTGGTAGAAAAACGAATAACTATATTGAAAAGAAACGTGCCTTCTACAAGTGAGATTGTTATGAAAAAAATTGGCACTATTAACTACATTGGAAAAAAAATAGTAAATTCTGAGAAAACCGAAAAAGATCAATTGTTAGATGCTGATACGAATACAACTGGTCCACTGGTAGAAAAACGAACAACTATATTGAAAAGAAACTTTTCGTCTACAAGTGATAATGCTATGAAAAAATTGGTGACTATTAGTAACATTGGAAAAAGAACAGTAGATTCAAAGAAAACCGAAAAAGATCAATTGTTACATGCTGATACGAATACAACTAGTCCACTGATAGAAAAACGAATAACTATATTGAAAAGAAACGTTTCATCCACAACTGATAATTCTATGAAAAAATTGGTGACTTTTAGTAACATTGGAAAAAGAACAGTAGATTTTAAGAAAACCGAAAAAGATCAATTGTCAAATGCTGATACGAATACAACTAGTCTACTGGAAGAAAAACGAGCTATATTGAAAAAAAACGGTTCATCTACAAGTGAGAATGCTATGCAAAAACTGGAGACTATTAATAATATTGGAAAAAGAGCAGTATATTCTGAGAAAACCGATAAAGATCAATTGTTAGAACCTGATACGAATATAACTAGACCCCTGGTCGAAAAACGAATAACTATATTGAAAAGAAACGTTTCATCTACCAGTAGTGATAATGTTATAAAAAAATTGGGGACTGGTAGCACCGGAAAAAGAACAGTATATTCTGAAAAACCCGAAAAACGTCATTTGTTAGATGCTAATACGAATACAACAAGTCCACTGGCAGAAAAACGAATAACTATTATGAAAAGAAACGTTTCGTCTACAAGTGATGCTATGAAAAAATTGGGGACTATTAATAACGTTGGAAAAAGAACATTAGATTCTGAGAAAACCGAAAAAGGACAATTGTTAGATGCTGATGCGAATACAACTAGTCCACTGATAGAAAAACGAATAGCTATAATGAAAAGAAACGTTTCGTCTACAAGTGATGCTATGAAAAAATTGGGAACTATTAATAACGTTGGAAAAAGAACATTAGATTCTGAGAAAACCGAAAAAGGACAATTGTTAGATGCTGATGCGAATACTAGTCCACTGATAGAAAAACGAATAACTATAATGAAAAGAAACGTTTCGTCTACAAGTGATGCTATGAAAAAATTGGGGACTATTAATAACATTGGAAAAAGAACATTAGATTCTGAGAAAACCGAAAAAGAACAATTGTTAGATGCTGATACGAATACAACTAGTCCACTGAAAGAAAAACGAATAACTATATTGAAAAGAAACGTTTCGTCTACAAGTGAAAATGCTATGAAAAAATTGGTGACTATTAACATTGGAAAAAGAACATTAGATTTTGAGAAAACCACAAAAGAACAATTGTTAGATGCTGAAACGAATGCAACTAGTCCACTGGTAGAAAAACGAATAACTATATTGAAAAGAAACGTTTCGTCTACAAGTGAGAATGCTATGAAAAAATTGGGTATTATTAAGAACACTGGAAAAAGAACTGCATATTCTGAGAAAACCGAAAAAGATCGATTGTTAGATACTGATACAAATATTCCATTGGTAGAAAAACAAATAACTATATTGAAAAGAAACGTTTCGACTACAAGTGATAATGACATGAAAAAATTGGGGACTATTAATAACACTGGAAAAAGAACTGTATATTCTGAGAAAACCCAAAAACATCAATTGTTAGATGCTAATTCAAATACAACTAGTCCACTGGAAGAAAAACGAATAACTATATTGAAAAGAAACGTTTCGTCTACAAGTGATGCTATGAAAAAATTGGGGACTATTAATAACGTTGGAAAAAGAACATTAGATTCTGAGAAAACCGAAAAAGAACAATCGTTACATGCTGATGCGAATACAACTAGTCCACTGATAGAAAAACGAATAACTATAATGAAAAGAAACGTTTCGTCTACAAGTGATGCTATGAAAAAATTGGGGACTATTAATAACGTTGGAAAAAGAACATTATATTCTGAGAAAACCGAAAAAGGACAATTGTTAGATGCTGATGCGAATACAACTAGTCCACTGAGAGAAAAACGAATAACTATATTGAAAAGAAACGTTTCGTCTACAAGTGATAATGCTATGAAAAAATTGGCGACTACTAATATTGGAAAAAGAACAGTATATTCCGAGAAAACCGAAAAAGATCAATCGTTAGAAACCGATACGAATACAAATAGTCCACTGGTGGAAAAACGGATAACTATATTGAAAAGAAACGTTTCGTCTACAAGTGACAATGCTATGAAAAAATTGGCGACTATTGACAATATTGGAAAAAGAACAGTATATTCCGAGAAAACCGAAAAAGAACAATTGTTAGATGCTGGTACAAATATACATAGTCCACTGGTGGAAAAACGAATAACTATATTGAAAAGAAACGTACCGTCTACAAGTGAAAATGCTGTGAAAAAATTGAGGACTATTAATAACATTGGAAAAAGAACAGTAGATAATGAGAAACCCGAAAAAATTCAAATGTTAGATGCTGAGACGAATACAGATAGTCCACTGGAAGAAACACAAGTAACTATATTGAAAAGAAACGTTTCGTCTACAAGTGAGAATGTTATGGAAAAATTGGAGACTATTGAGGACATTGGAAAAACAGCAGTAGATTATGAGAAAACCGAAAAAGAACAATTGTTAGTTACTGATTCGAATAAAACTAACCAACTGATAGAAAAGCGAATAACTATATTAAAAAGAAGTGTCTCCTTCACAAGTGAGAATGTAATGGAAAAATTGGGGACTAATGAAGACATTGAAAAAAGAACAGTAGATACTGAGAAAATCGAAAAAATTCAATTGTTTGATGCTGATACGAATACAAATAGTCCACTGGTAGAAAAACAAGTAACTATATTGAGAAGAAATGTTTCGCCTACAAGTGAGAATGTAATGGAAAAATTGGGGACTATTGGAAAAAATACCATAGATGCTGATGAAACCCAGAAAAGTCAATTGTTAGTTGCTGATATGAATACAACTAGTCCACTGGAAGAAAAACGAATAACTACGTTAAAAAGAAGCACCTCGCCTACAAATGAGAGTGTAATGGAAAACTTGGGGACTATTGAGGATATTGGAAAAAGAACAGCAGATTCTGAGAAAAGCGAAAAAGATCAAATTTTAGTTGCTGATACGAATACGACTAGTGCACTGGTAGACAAACGAATAAGCATCTCGTCAAGTGAAAATGAAATGAAAAAAATGGGGACTATTGGGGACATTAGAAAAAGAACCGTAGATCCCGAAGAAACCGAACAAGATGAATGGTTTGTTGTTGATCTTCCCAAAGATATGCCAAACATAAATTCTAGAAGTGTACAAACTATGTCAGGCACTGAAATAATGGATCACAGTACAAGTTGTGAAAGTGAAATAATGTGGCATATAAATGCAGCATCTGACAATAAATATCCAAATGATACTCCAACTAACGACCAATACCAGTCTTTTTACATGTTTGTCCAAAATTCTTTTCAGCAAAACTTTTTGCCTTATTATAATCCAATTGCCGCCCAAATTGAACCTCCACTTACTTCGCAATCATCCACTGATACTTGTATGTTGAAATCACATGATCGTTTGTCTTCAAACATCCCTTTAAAGAAACGTAAAAAACGGAATCCTTTTTCATTAAGACATAATCTCGATGTAACTGAACTGATACAAGAAATGAATTGTAAATCTAGCACACCTAACACAAGTAGATCTGATAATTCACAAACAGATGTTTACAAAGGCATGGAGGAATTGGCAACCAGAATGGCGAATTTTGTTTTAGAAGAGACAGTTGAAGATAATATTGCGCCGATAACTGGAAGTCATTCCAATGAATTAGAGGGACAAGCCTTGGAACAATATACTAGTTGTGATAAGGTTTTCCAAAATTTTGAGCGACAAGATGCTGAAGAATATGAAAATAGTTTGGAAAGCTGTATAGACCCTCAGAATTCCAAGTAGTTCGGTTTTTTTTACAAAATTTCCAGTTTTGCATATATTATAGAATGACTCATATGTTTCGCAGAAAACAAATTATGTACATTATACAAAAATATTGTCATAATTGTTGTTAAAAATTATATGTGAATATATCTACTTATCACGATAATCAGTGTTTTAATACAGCATTTTTATCAACATACCCCTACAATTTTAAATTTTCAATTCAAATACGATGGATTTAGTATTTTTTCCCAAATTCTCAAATACTATTTAATATTTGAATTGAAGGTATTTCTTACCATACCGAAAACAGAGTAAAGTTTACATTTTCTGGAAAAAATCCTTGGACCGAAATTTTACTAGTAGTAACTTTGGAAAGTCTTACAACATAATCGGCCCAAAAATTGCTTCAAAATATTTTTAGTTTTCCGCTAGCTCACAGCTCTATTGATATTACATCATTTAGAATACTTTCTAGTACAAGAAATTGGAGAACAGTGATATTTAAATAAATGTTTGGCATAAAAAACCTAATTAAAAAAAATATATTCGGATTTTTGCAAAATAGCAAGTTCCCTAGATATTTGTCTACCTAGGGTTGGTGGAAAAGTAATAATCTCATTTTAACCTCACACTTACTACAAACGATGTAGTAGCATTTTTATTTTTGTAGCAGAAATTGTAATACCCGAAAAATGAAATTATAAATTAAACACATTATTATAGAAAAACAAAAACTACTGTAATAGATCTAAATTCGTCTGTAGTTCGATTATTTCATGTCTTCGGGGACTATTATTCTTACTACAAAACTTGAAATTATACTACAATAAACTACAAACGATTTTAGATGTATTAAAGTAGTTTTTGTTTTCATCTGATGATGTGTAAATGGTTTAATTGATAATTTTATTTTTCGGGTATTACAATTTCTACTGCAAATATAAAAATGTTACTATAATAACCTCACATCGTTTGTAGTTCTTGTGAGGCTAAAATGGGATTATTACTTTTCCGCCCAACCTATCTATATGCGAGAAAAGTATTGGTTTACTCCAAAAAAAGTTGGAATTTTGAATTTTGTTTGAGTTATTTTTACGTTTCCATCAACAACAACACGAAAAAACGGTTTTTATAAAAAAAAACCTGTGTATGTCGTCGTTGTCGTCGGCCACTTTTCCTTACATGTCTTGTTAGCACGATAGAGACTCCGGAGAGCAATAAGTCACCAATTTTATGATTGAATATTGTTAAGGACATGTCACAGATGAACCCTATTGATTTTCAGCTCACCAGAGCCAGTACAACGAGTGCTATGGTATTTTAAGTACGACATTTTGTCATTTTTGAGAAATTTCAGTTTGTTAGCACGATACAGCCTCCAGAGTTCAACAAGTCACCGATTTTATGATTGAATATTATTCAGAACATCTCACTGATGAACCCTATTGATTTTCAGCTCACCAGGGTCAATAAAACCGGTGCTACAGTACTTTAAGTACGATATTTTTGTCATTTTTGGAGAGGTTTCAGTTTGTTAGCACGATACAGCATCCGGAGTATATACAAGTGACCAATTTTATGATTGGATATTATTCAGAGCGTCTCAAAGATGAACCCTATTGATATTCAGCTCACTAAAGCCAGTCAACGAGTGCTATGGTACTTGTAGTACCAAGTTTTTGTAATTTTTGGAGAATTTTCAGTTTATTAGCACGATACAGCCTCCAGAGAGTATACGATTGATCAATTTTATGATTGAATATTGATTTTCAGTTGACTAGAGCGAGTACAGCGGGTCCTATAAATCCAGATAAACTAAATTTTTGGAGAAATTTCGGTTTGTTAGCACGATACATCCCCCGAAGTGTATACAAGTAATAATTTTATGATAGAATATTGTTCAGGGCCACATATGCGGAAAAGTTAGTTTTAATCTTTAAAACCGTTCATTTTTTTATCGGTTTATTCGATTATTTTGTTTTCAGGAACTAATATTCTTACTACAAAATTTAAAATTGTACTACAATATACTACAAACGATTTTAGATGTATTAAAGTAGTTTTCGATTTTATCTGATGATGTGTTTAGTTTGACAGTTTTATTTTTCGGGCATTACAATTTCTACTACAAAAATACAAATTTTACTACAATTACCTACATTGTTTGTAGTAAGTGTGAGCTTAAACTGAGATTTTTTTATAAAATCGGGTTCCAGGTTCATATACAAATATATGTATTTGTAGATTACAAAGGGGTCGATTGGCCTATAGCTGGCCTTTCCACAGTGCGACCTGAAAAGATCTTTTGTGTATACCCTCTATCTATTTTTTGTCCCAGAGATCAAGGCTTCTAAGGAAGCCTATTATCCGATTGGGAGCTATTTTTGTTACCTGGTCAGGTCTCAAGAACAACCGTTCGAGGTATCTATGGCGTTGGCGAACAAGTACTCCGCAATGGCATAGTATATGTTCAGCCGTTTCATCTGCACTGTCGCAGAATCTACATGTTCCTCTGTCCACTTTTCCCATCTTGCAGAAGTGATATCTGAGTGGGCAATGTCCCGTAAAGAGTCCTGTGATTGCTCTGAGATCAGACTTCTGAAGCTCTAAGAGCGATTTAGCATAGCGAGCAGAAGGTTGTAGCAACATTTTTGCTTGTCTTTGGCCTGGAACATTTTTCCAGTAGGCTGCACTAAGTTCCTTTTCCCATTTCCGGACTTCTTCCACCATGTGGCTTTTAGTAATGCCACAAAACAGTTCGGGTCTGATGAAAGGAGTGCTAGCTCTTTCCTTTGCAAGACCATCGGCAGTCTCATTCCCAGCAATTCCCTTGTGCCCGGGCACCCATAACAAAGATAGTTTGTTATGTCTAGCCAGTAGCTTAATAGATTGTTTGCAGCTCCAGACTTTTTTGGACTCATAAGTTATAGACCTTAGAGCTTTCAAAGCAGCCTGGCTGTCGCAGGCAATAAATATTCTGGCTGCGTTGAGGCGCTTTTTGAGGTACTCTTGAGCACAGAAGTCTATCGCTAGTATTCCCGCTTGGAATATTGTGGGAGTGTTAATTATATCTATTTTGTAATACGTATATACTAAATTTTAGGCGCGGAAAGAATTCCAGCAGAAAAACCTACTTCAAACACAATAGTAGATAAGTATTTACGAAATTAGCAGTGACGATTGTGACGGATAAATATGTTGGGCAAACTAAGAGGTCATGAGGACGTACAGGTAAAAGGGGTATTGCCGAGCGTGCTATCAATCATAACCATTCAATAAGTTTAGATAAGGTAAAATAGTTGTAAAATGTCTCAAACAATACATTTTTGCATGCATTTGAAGTGTTGAAATAGTTAGATGTAAGAATAGCTTAAATAGAGACAAAGAACAAATTCCTTATAGTAAATTTTATAGTTTTTACTAGCAACTAAACCCGGCGTTGCTCGAGTCAAAATAGATCGCACACTTAATGGTTATAAAATCAGTTTTTAGATCTTATATATGAACACAAATATTTGTACTATTAAATGTACGTTGCGAAATAGACTGATTAATTAAAATAATTATAAATAAATTCGAAAGTAGTTTGCTTACATAAAAAATTATGTTTTAATAAAAATATACATATTTACAGTTTTATAAACGATATTTTTTCAATTTTTCTTTACAACACTTGCTAATATACTACATTTGTTGTTTTATTGTTTGGACTCTTAATGAACAATCTTCGAAACGACTTCATGTATATTCGAGAATATTTTCTAGATAATTCACTCTTCAAAATTAGTTTTTGAGCACTTTGTTTATTGATTATCACTTGAGCGTGGCTGACATCTGATTGATAAAAAAGCATTAGACTCCCGATTATATACTGATGACATTGGAAATTTCTAGTTCCAATACTTTCTAGAAAAAGCACAACTACACTGAAATTCACAAATTCGTTGAAACTCTGCACAGAATCACTTTATGTATATTCGAGAATATAATTGTCTATATTATTCACTCTTCAAGATTAATTTTTGAGCACTTTGTTAAATGATTATCAATTGAGCGTGGCTGAAATCTGACTGATAAAAAAAGCATTGTTTACCACTTATATCGGGGAAAGTCTCCTATGATGGCATACCGGCTGTACATATGAATGTATCCGTTCTAACGCTCTAGTCTGTGGTGCGCAGATGCATACTTATATCACATTACGTCTGTGTGTAGTGGCGGTGCCTGTAGAGGGGTGTTTCTATTTTTTGTGGAAGATAAAGGAAATTGGTAAATAGTGTAGTAATATTATCGACTAATAAATATCATATTATACTTGTCACATGTTATCTACTCGAATTAATCCTGCAGTGGGGTGTTTCTTGTGCATGTACGTATGTGGTTGTTTTGAGGTTATGTTCTTGTGGAGGAAATATTTTGTGTTATTATTCAAAACCCGACTTATGCCAATGATGGCATACTGCGCGGTCACCTATGATGACATACCATGCCATCATAGGAAACTGTTGTTCTTGGTTACACATTACCTACTTTGTAGCTTATGTAAATTTATTATTGTCAACAGATTTAGCAAGTATGCCTGGTCAAAAGAAGAGCCAGGAGTGGAGTGAGGAGGCGATGAAAGAGGCATTGCAAAATATCAAAGACAAGAAAATGGGATGGCAACTTGCAGCAAAAACTTTCAACGTCACAGCGACAACATTGCGTAGAAGATTCAAGAATGGGTGTATTGCTAGAAAAGGAGATTTGGGAGGTCGCAGACCAGTACTGAGTGTAGAGATATAGAGGAAGAATTAATGCAACATATCATTGAAATGGAAACCAGATTTTTCGGGTTAACAATGAAAGATCTGAGAAGATTGGTTTTCCAAATTGCCGAGAAAAACAAAATGAAGCACGACTTCAATAAGGAAACTCAAATGGCCGGCAAAAAATGGGTCAGCGGATTCCTGCAGAGGAATCCTAAATTTCTTTGAGAATCCCAGAGAATACTTCGTATGCACGAGCACAGGCATTTAATAGGAAGAACGTAAGTTCGTATTTTACTGCACTAGCTGGAATTATTGATCAGTATAAGTTTCCCCCAGAAAACATTTATAATATTGATGAATCTGGTCTAAGTACCGTACAAAAAAGACCGCAAAAAATCTTAGCTACTCGCGGCCGAAAGCAGGTAGGGACTCTCAGTAGTGCGGAACGTGTGTCACCAGTTTTCATTTTCCCCAGGAAACGGTTCAAGAATCAACTAATGGATAATTCTCCACCTGGAAGCAAAGCATTTTGTCAGGAAAACGGTTGGATGAATAGCGAAATCTTTGTAAAATGGCTTCAACATTTCTGAAAACAAAGTGCTTATTTTACTGGACGGCCACTCGAGCCATAAGAGTTTAAGAGGTTCTTCAAATGGCCAAAAATAATGGAATTATTTTATTTTGCTTTCTTGCGCACTGCACTCACCGTGTGTAACCACTTGATATTGGTTTCTTCGGCCCTTTACAAGGCTACTATAGCCAAGAGATACAAATATGGCTAAAACCAAATCCGGGGAGAATGTTAACGCATTTTCAGGTTACTGGTCTTTTCAAAAATGCCTATTTGAAAACTGCAACACCGGCAAACGCCATAAATGCATTTCGCAAAGCAGTAATAGTTCCCCTAAATGCTGAAATCTTCGAGGATTGGATGTTTGCTCCTTCGCTCACTACGGATAAACCTCTTGAACAACCAGACCCAGAGGACTGTGAACAAGCAGTAGAAGAGTCACAAATAGACTTAGATGTTGCAGAAACCGGGCCTTCTACATCAGAAAGGGCAGGTGCTTCTAAATCGCAAGAACAAAGTCCTTCTACGTCAAAAACAACAAGTGCATTCATAGAAGAAGTTAAGCTTGCTATACAAGAGGTTTCGCCGTTGCCATTAGCTGTACCAAAACTTGAAACGAAGAGGGGAATGTGGTCATGTGAACAGTACACCTAATATTGTAGAATTAAAAATCAAGCAGATCAGAAGGCTGAAAACGAGCGAGAAAAGTGAGGAGAAGAATAATACAAGAGGACGAGGAAGAGGACAATAATAACTCGTACAATATTCATAGTGACGAAGAATATGATGCTGATTGCATATATTGTAATAGGATATACTCTCAGTCTCGTACTAGAGAAACTTGGATTCGATGTCAGAAATGCCTGTCCTGGTGCAACTGTGATTGCGCTGGAGTACCAAAACAAACTAAATTGTTTGTTTGCGAGCTATGCCAGTAGAATTTTTCCAAGTGTTATGCTACATCCTAGTCTGTTACGTTGAATTTCGAGAATAAAACTACTTTTGAATCGAGTATAATTAATTTCTGAAGGGTATGCCATCATAGGTCCTGGCCTGCTCTTATGATGGCATACCTTAATAATTTTTTATATTGTTGCTGTGTGAAAAAAAATTACTTAATCAGAATTTGAATGAATATCATCAATAGCTGTTATATACAGAATATACACAGTCAAAACAGTAAATGTTGCGTTGGCAAATAAGCAAGTTAGAGAGCATTAAAGTTAAGTGTGCCAACATAGGCGACCTTCCCCTACTGTCGGCATTCGAAATTTCTAGTTCCAATACTTTCTAGAATGCACAACTACACTGAAATTCAAAAATTCGTTGAAACTCTACTCATAATGACTTTATGCATATTCGAGGATAAAATTTTCTAGATTATTCACTATTCAAAATTAGTTTTTGAGCACTTTGTTTACTCATTATCACTTGAGCGTGGCTGAAATCTGACTCTCGCTTATACACTATCGGCAATCGAAATTACTAGTTCCAAAACATTCTAGAATGCACAACTACACTGAAATTCAAAAAAACGTTGAAACTCTAGATGGATTTGACTTTATGTATATTCCAGAATAGAAATTTCTACATTATATTCTCTTTCCCAAATGACTAAAATTATTTTTGAATAACTTCTAGCAACATTTTAGAGCTCTCCTGATCATTGTCAAAATTTTTAAAATAATATGAAGTAATCTAAACCGATAATAATTATTTTTTAATAATATTTAGTGCTTGAATATGTGATGAAATTTCTCCAGGTAATTCGAGGAATTTTGAGAACAATTTGGATAATTCTACAATCAGACATTTGCATAGTTCATTTTAAATATTATTAAATATCCTAGAATATTCCAGAAGTTTCTGGACAAATCTAAAACATTCTAGAAAGTTCTGGAAAAAGCTAGAATATTCTGGAAAATTTTGGAATATTAAAATATATTTTAGAACTTTCCAGGTCAATCTAGTATTTCTCAGAATAATTTAGTATATTCGAAACCAATAGTAATAATTTTTAAAAAAATTTCAGTGTTATAGATATTTGGATACATTGCAGAATTTACCAGATAATTTTTGAAATTTCGTCAACAATTTAGAATATTCTGGACCAACTATAGTCACATATTTTCGTAGTTCATTTCAAAAAATTAAAAATATCCTATAGTAAGTACATTCTGGGAAAATCTGGTATGTTCTAGAACAATCTGAAATATTGTAGAAAAGTTCTCAATATTGTCATGCACAAACGTAATTTACGCCATTCAGCATAGTTTTGAGTTTCTATATTTTTTGTCTAATTCAATAAAAGCGATTTATTACATTAAAAGGTATGAGATCATAATGAATTATTATACTGAATTATATTTAATAATTTTATAACATGCTTCAATCTTTATAATGTATGAAGTATTTATGAGCCATACAATGTGTTAGAAAAGGATAGAAGTATCTCATTTTTTACCGCCCACCGCAACCAAACTCCCTTACTTGCAAGTGCACATCTAGAGCCTTCTACCACTGCAACCACAAGTATGTGTGTGTGTTTTTTTTTCATACAGCATTGCTTCTACTAATGTCTCTGGTTGGATTTTATATTTGAGGACAATCTCCAGCACAGTACGTGGCAAGCTGAAGCGTGGACATGCAAAGAATACGTGTTCCGCGTCTTCAGCGACTCCGGGACACGACGGGAACTCTGGAGAATTATCTCGCTTGACGCGATGAAGATATGCCCGAAAACAGCCATGTCCTGAAAGCATCTTTCTGTGTCAGGTAATACTACTTAATCTCTCCATGATTTCTGTTAAGCCAAGCATCGATCTGTGGTATAAGACGATACGTCCATCTACCCTTCACTGCGGCATCCCATCGACGTATGCTATGCTGCCGTTCTTCAGATCTGAGTTCACCAGAAGTCAAAGTAGATGAGATTCGTCGTTGATAGAGGGCTTGTCGTTCTTCGGCTAGCACTCGAATGGGCAGCATTCAGGCAATGACGCACGCCGCTTCTTCAGACACTGTGTGGAAGGCACTAGTTGCTCTCAAGACACTTAGTCGATATATTGGTGCGACTTTTCTCCTAGATTCTGCGACTTCGAGAGCGTAAGCCCAAACGGAAATTCCATAGGTCAGCATTGACGTCACTACTGTGACAACAGGGTCCTTCTGCTCTGTTTTGGACCTCCAACATTAGACATCAATCGTGATAGCCTTGCTCTTACCACAGACGCCTTGGCACTTACATGATCTACCTGATGTTTCAAGTTGAGTCGGGCATCAAGCATCACTGCCAAATACCAAATGAACGGCTGTGATGTGATTTCATGCGCTCCAACTGCCAGAGCGATGATTTCCGCCCGCTTCCTGCTAGTGATTAGCACTGCCTCGGTCTTGTGCTGTGCCAATTGCAGTTTCACTGTATTCATCCACTGGTTGACTCTCTCGAAGGTGATGTCAAACGCTCATCAATATATTTTGCGACGATTACTACTACCACGTCGTCTGCATATGTCTCGAGTTCAACATTATCTAGCACGACCAGCCTCAGTAGACCATCGTACATGGTATTCCACAAAAGAGGGCCTAGAACGGAGCCCTGGGGTACTCCTCCAATTATTTTATATTCTCTTGGACTGTTTTCGTGTCGTATTTTAGGAGCCAGGCTGTAAAGTAGCTCGCTAGCATCAGACGCAGGTATCCTGGTATGGTTTTTCTTTCAAGCTCCTGCATAATGTAGTTCCAATTAGCAGAATTGAAGGCGGTCTTAATGTCCAGTGTAGCTACCATGCAATACTTCTTTGTACCTCTCTTCCATCTGGTTCCCGCGATCGTATTCTTGGCTGAAGTGACAACCACATTGACCGCGTCTAGTGTTGATCGTCATTTCCGAAAGCCATACTGTTTGTCCGCTAGGAGGGGTTCAACTACTCCAATTATTTAATTGCTGTATCTAGCATGCAGAGCGGCCGATCTCGGTTCATCTGGTGGTTTTTCCCCTTAGGAAGTAGTACCATTCGTTGTTTCCACTTCCTAGGGAAAGATCCTTCTTTGAGACATGTGTCATAAACCGCTAGGAACAAGGCCGGTGCTGCTTTGATAGTTGTTTTCAAAGCGATGTTTGGGATTCCGTCTAATCCCGGTGCTTTATTGTTCCCTACTCGCTTATATGCTTCCACCATCTCGTCCTCCGTGATTGGCAAGATTTCTTCCAAATCACACCGCTCTGCTGAGTAGTAAAATTCTCGTTGTTGAGGAAGGAGCTCCCCCCAGCATTTCTTCTTGCTATCTTTGATAGCTTTGTTCAAGTTTCGCCGTGCTTTTTTGTACTCTGCCACCAGTTCAGAAGAGTTTTGTCGCGCATAGCCACGCTGAGATAGACACTCTTCACGAAGAGCGCTGATGTGATCATTCCACCAGTACACCGATGGACGTTGGTTCACGTCACGTTTTCGAGGCATACTCGCGTCGCAAGCCTGTGTTACTCTCATCATTAGGTCCTCGGTCTTCTCCTCCGCATTTCCAGTGATGTATGTGTCTCTATCGAAAACTACTGTAAAGGCAGCGGAATCGAAATATTTCACCTTCCACCCAATCACGTTGTTGTGCCTCTTTGCTCTCTTGGGATTCTGGTCAGTTGATATTTCCCAAGATATTGCACTATGGTCACTGGCTGTATAGATATCCATCACATTCCAGGAGTGGCCTTTCTTAATGAGGCTGCTGCTGACGAATGTGAGATCTACAATGAAGCTAGCGTCTCCTCTGATGGACGTTGGTGTATCACCGCTATTGAGCCGGACTACATCCAGTGCAGCGATGGCTTCCAGCAGTGCTCTACCTCGCGCATTTGTCACCTTACGGCCCCCGTCGACCGCCCATGAATTAAAGTCACCGGCTATTGCCACTGGATGATGCTGCTTAGAATTCTCGGTAATCCGATCCAGGAAGTCAGTAAATGTATCGATAGTAAAGACTGGTCGGCTTTATTACTGCTATCCGTTTCCCATGGTTGACTGCTTAAATGTCTGTATGGATCTGCTATTAGTACCAAGTCTAGCTCTAGTTCGCGCACGGTCTGCATAGGCAGATCCTGCGTGGCCTCACAATGATTCGAGGTTGAGCTGCAGTATCTTCATGTCCGTTTGTTTTTCAACTTCAGGAGTGCCTCCTTGAAAATCGGGCATTTGCTAGTACCAGCATGGTGGACAATATTATCTGTGCTGCGTTGTTCAGCACATAAAGTACACCTAGCTAAATTCCGACATTCAGCAGCTTTGTGGCCTTCTTGTCCACATTTTATGCAGAGTTTAGACCTGTCTAATTTGCTTTTACAGTAGCTAGCGGTATGTCCAAATTGCCAGCATCTGTAGCATTGCATTGGTCTTTTTACTGCCCTTAATCGGCAATTGACCCAGCCAATATTAATTTTGCCATGTTCGCCGAGTACCTTCTGAGCTATAGGGGCGGCCAGTGTCACCACGGCTGTCTGGGTACCTCTATAGGCATTACGAAGAGATTTTACTGCTCCTAGTGATATCTCACAATCATCTCCAGCTGCCTTTTGTAATGCTATTCGGATGTCATCCTGTGTTGTGGTGTCATCTAGATCTTGAATTTCAAGATCTTCCTGAAGCCCCTTACTGATGATTTTGGCGTCTTCTTTGAGAATGCTTGCGATAGTCTTCTGCAGTGCTTCCCTTTATCGATGTTCTCCTTCGAGAGTATAATTAGTATGTCTCCTGCGTGTTTCTTACAGAGCTTGTCTACCGTCGTGCGGACTTGCTCCTCTGGGACGTCTTTCTTGATCCGGCCGAGTATATCTGCATAACTGTCCTTCTTAGTTGGACGAATGATCAGCGCATTTGGTCTGGTAAAGTTTTGTGGCCCCTTCTGCTTGGGCTTCGGAGGCTGCTTCCTCTTGCCCTTTCTCCTCTGAACCTGCTGCCAAGGTGCCGTCTTGTTCTTCTTGTCGGGATTCGACGCGACCTCCATGTGGGGAGTGCTTTGCCCCGACTCCTTAATTTTTTTCACTTGTTTGTCCGTTGATTCAGGTGAGTTTCTCTGCTTTCTTTAAGCGGACCTTTCACTCACCGACTGATTCGCCGTCACCCTCGACGCCAGTATCCATCTCTTCTACTGTCTCGGTATTGCTTCGACTACTCGACAGTGCTGTCTCGCCTCTCCTCTCCGATGTACCACGAAGAGGGCGCTGAAGATTACCTGCCATTCTTCCTCGTATTTTTTAAACATTCTGACTGCAGTAGTGATACTGGTTGTCTTAGTCTTAATCTCTTTGTGGACGTTGAGCTTGGTGGAGAGGAACTCTTGCAGCTCGGTGACAAGCTTTTCTAGATGCTCCGATGCCTGTATCCTTTTCATGTCAGCACCTGCGAGTAGCGCTTCTTGCTGGGCATGACGGCCATTTTTTCTTCTCTTCAGTTTTGTTTTCCTTAGCTGCCATCATACTTTAAGTTCACCAGCGCATCGTACGCGAAAGAGCGGGTTGCCATAGACTAGGAACGGGTGTACCCTCGGAGATACCACTCCTATGTGGCTAGCTATCTAAGCGATCATGAACAGAGAATTGCTTTTGGCGAATATAAACTGATAACTTCCGGTGTTCCTCCAGGAACGATACTAGGACCTTTACTTTTTATACATTATGTAAATGATTTACTAGATAGCCTGCCAGGGGACTCAGTTATGTCCTATGCAGACGATACCCCTACCACTTCTACAGCAGGCACTTGGTTAGATGCACAAAATAAGATGAATACTTTATTAAATATGATTGCTAAATAGTTAGAATTAAATAAGCTAACTATCAATGTATATATAAGTTTTTATGATTTTTGGAAATTATTGTGATAGTGTATCTAGTTTTAGAGAAATTAAAATAAACAACAAACAACTTAACAGAGTTAATTTTCAAAAATATTTGGGAATGGTTTTTGACTTTAATGTAAAATTTAAACATATCTTATACTTGATCAAGAAAACAAAATATTGAGTGTATGTATTCTATAAGCTTTGAGTGTACGAGTATGTATTCTATAAGCTATCTAAATTTATGAAAACTGAGACATCAAGACTTATTTATTATGCCGTGTTTTATAGTATTATTTGTTATGGTATAGTGGCTTGGGGTGGTGCATGTGATATATGATAATAACCTATCTTTTATTCAATGACTTCAAACTAAAATCTTAAAAAAAAATTTGCTTCTGAGAAAAATCCGATAAATATGAATAATCTATTCAGTGGCGTGTTTAAGGCGAGGGGGGGGCAGCTACACTCGATTAAAAAAAACGAATATTTCGGTCCATCCAGTCTTAATTATTATTTATTGAAATCTACCAATTAATTAATAATGTATCATGATCGTTTCATGCTATACAGTGTGAATATTTTATGCACTGAAAAACTCGTCAAACCTTTAGTTTCTATCTGCGGTGAATCCACGAACAGTTGAAAAAACGAATTATTATTATTCTCTTCGCCCACCCGCCGGTCAGCCCGACAACCGCATTTTCGTTTCCGTTCATATATTCGTATAAAATCGTTATTCTAGTGAGGGTTCTAATAAATGATCTATCACTTTCTTTGTGGAACCAGTGTTTGTGTTTAACTGTGGGTTCAATAACTTTATATGTTTGTCCTCCAGGGTATTCTGAGTAGTGTTTCTGCCAATCCTCTTTTAATTTTATTTTGATTTGTTTGTTTATGTCTGATATCGGTAGCTTGAAATTTATTATATTTTCTCCTTGTCTGGTAGCAGTTTTTGCTAATTTGTCCACGATTTCGTTTTGAGGTATGCCACTATGTCCTCTTATCCACACTATTCTAATCTCCTTATTTAGGTTTGCTAAAATATACAGAAGCTCCCAAATTTTTGCTACAATATTATGTAAATCTGCACTAGGAGAGTTATTTTCATTACTGCACTTCTGCTGTCGGTGAAAATTACAAATTTGTTATTGTATTCGTACCCCATGCAGTATTCTAGTGCTTGTTTAATTCCCTTAAGTTCTGCTGTGTATATTGATGCTAGAGGGGGTAATTTGTATATTTCTGAATATATTTGATTATTTTCGTGGTAAAAGACGAACCCTACTTTGTTATTTATACATGAACCGTCTGTAAAAATAAGTTCAGAGTCATTCCATTTTTCTGCGACGTCTTTCAGAAATAGCGCCTTATTTTCAGCATGCTCATTTATATAACTTGTATACGTAATTTTTGGTTGATTTAAATAACATTCATAAGGAATTGTGTAACAAGGGGAGATTTCATATTCTAATAATTGGTTTTCATAGTTGCTCACCCAGTTGTAGCTTTCTATAAAGTTAGGTGACCTCTTCTTTTCCCAATATTTAGTAGTTAGACAAGATATAAATATGCTGTTTAAACTTCTCTTGCTATTTGTTTTCTTTGCACTTATTTTTAACATTAGTCGGTTCGTCAACATTTCTCTTCTAATGTGTAATGGTGGTTCTGAACATTCTGCTTCCAATACATTTATAGGTGTGTTCTGCATAGTCTTAAGCAACGATTTTTAATATTTTCAATTTTTTGTGTCTGACATTTGGCTGAAGATCCATATAGAATACTACCATAATCAATAATTGATCTTACAAATGATTTGTAAAATAGTGAACCTATGTTTGGGTCTGCACCCCATTTATGGTGACTGATGATATTTATTGCCTTCTCGCATTATTTAATTCTCTGTGATATTTGATCTTTACAATTCAGTTTTTTGTCTAGAAGAATGACGAGATACGGTACTGATGATTTGTATGGAAATCCAGGTTTGCTAACTTGATGATGTTGTCATTTTGATATCTCTTTCTAGTAAATGTACATACTGAGGATTTAATTGGTTTATAGTTGTTCCGTTTTCTTGGAACCATCCTTTTGCTATTTCTGTTGCCTTGCTGAGTTGATTATGGCAATTTTCTATTTTTTTATGTTGGGAACTGATAACAAAATCGTCTGCATACTGATATATCTTGACTTCAAGGCTACTTTCTCGATATCGTAGGTGTAAATTATGTAGAGCAAGGGACTCAAGATTCCTCCTTGTGGCAATCCTATGGAAGTTTGTCTAGGGCCTACTAATTTATCATTTGCTCGTATGTATATATTCCTGTTACTGTAGAGTTTGGAGATGTGTTCGCATATCCAGTTTGGGATTCCTAGTTTCTTCATCTTTAATTTCAATATGTGTAAGTCTACATTATCGTACGCCCCTGCTATATCCAGGAAAATTGTGCTTGTGTATTTATTGGTTGTGAAACCTTAATAAATATTTGCTGTAAATTCACATAGTAGTTCTTGTGTAGATTTTCCTTTTCTGAAACCATATTGGGATCTTGCTAATAAATTGTTTTTTTCTGTGTAAGACTCCAATCTGCATTTTATTATTCGTTCATATGTTTTTAAGATACAAGAGGCTAATGCTATTGGTCGATACGAATTGTGGTTAGAATCTGGTTTTCCAGGTTTCAACAGTGGAATTACAATATAATTCATCCAGTCTGCCGGTACATCTATTTCATTGAAGTAAATTTTATTGAATACTTCTATTAGTTGTTTTTTCACAACTGTTGGTAATTGGTGTAGCATTGAGTAGTGTACATTGTCTTTACCTGGGCTGGTGTTGTTCTTATTATGGAGAGCCGTATTTAATTCGTTTAGAGTAATTTTTTTTCTGAAAATATGATTGGCTTTCATTTGTAACTTCTAAGTTGCCAGGTTTTGTTTCTTCTAAGTTGCCGGGTGGGTGATTCATATAATCAGGTGTTAATTTACAAAGAAATTCTGAAATCCAATCTGCCGAATAATCTATCAATTGTTTATTATTTATTTTCCTGTTTTTAAATTTATTTACTTGTTCCCAAACTTTTTTCATTGGAACATTTTTATTTAGAGATGAACAATATGTTTTCCAATTTTCTTTCTTTGTTTTTTTGATTATTTGTTTGGCCGCTGCATCGGCGTTTTTATAATTAATTAAATTTTCAAGATTTGGATTTTGTTTATATTTACTAAATGCTTCTTTGCGTAATGATACTAGTAGATCGCACTGATTATTCCACCAGATTTTGGCTTTTGTTTTGTTTGTTATATTATTTTTATATTTTGGAATAGATTCTTCAGCAGCTTGGTTAATAACATTTTAATTTTATCATAAAGATTATTATTGTTTAGTGTGTTATTATTGTTATTATGGTAATTTATTATATTTAAGCATTCTGTATAATATTTGTTCCAGTCAGCCTTACCTATATTCCATTTTTTTAAATTTGTTTGTAGTACAGATTTTATGCTTACTTGACCGGTTATTTTTATAGGTATGTGATTTGATCCATATGTGTCTGTCAAAGTTTGCCAATCAAATAAATTGTGTATATGTTGGGGCTACATATTGTTAAATCAAGATCACTATTATTTTGATTAAAATTGTTTATGCAAGTTATACTACCATCGTTTAAGAAAATTAAATTATTTGCTTCTAAGCTATCTAGTAGTGCTTTTCCTAAACTATCAGTTTGTATACAACCCCAAGATATATGGTGCGAATTAAAATCTCCCCCACCCACATACGGCTTTGGTATATTTTCAAAAAATATATTCCATTCATTTACAGTAATTTTAGTTGCTGGTTTTATGTATACTGATACTAAAGTTAAATTTTCATTGTTAGATAGTGTTGTGGTAACACTTATTTTTTCTATTTTAGTTGTGCATTTGAATTCAGTTATTTTATAATTTATATTATTTTTTAGTAGTATTGCTACTCCTCCCCTTCCGTCGGGCAGGTCTTTTCGTATATTATTGTATCCAGAGAAGTTTATATATGTATTTGGCTTAAACCATGTTTCTGATAATAATGCAATATTTACATTTTCTTTTAATAGTAAATATTCCAAATTACTTTTATTTGAGATAGCTGATCTACAGTTCCACTGTAGTAAACTAAGTGATTCTGTGTACTTATTATTCATGATTTTGGTTGAAATTTGATAAAAATTTTTTTACTAATTGAAATATATCTTCTTGAATTTCTAAGTTTTTTTATTGTTTCAATGTTTGACTAACACTCGCGACGCAACTAGTTATGACTTTACACATATATTCTTGTATTTCATTATTTTTGCTTATATTCATATTATAATGCGGTGAGGCCAATATACCTCCTTCAACGCGAGCAATTGATATTTGAGATGTTATAGATCTATGTTCCAGGAGTAAATTATTTTCTTGGTTCGATATTCTCGGTTTTTTACTTGCTTGTATAATTGACTGATGTGTGTTAGGTTTCTTTTGTGTATATCTAGTTGGTGTTGTTTCTGAGTTGTTTTCATTGATTTGATCTATATGTTTTGTTATTGTTGGTGGATTTGTTGAGGATGTAGAGGGATACATCGGGGGAAATTGATAATGATACTTATTGGAGGAAGATAATGCCGCGACATAGGACTTGTGAGGAATAGGAGGAACTTTTTTGCATCAATAAATGAACAATTTGCATTCGACATATAGTTTTTAATTTCAATTTGTCTATTATACTCTGGGCATAGTTGAGAATTATTAACATAGTGATCTCCCCTACATATCAGACATTTTACCTCTAATAATTGTTTGTCACATTCTTCCGAACTTTGATTTTCCCCACATTTTTTACATCTAACTTTATTCCTACATTGTTTCCCTAAATGACCGTATCTGAAACAATTATAGCACAATAAAACTTTTTGTCGATAAACTTCGACCTCATACAAAACTTTATTTATTTATACGTATTTGGGTAAAGTTTGGCACTTCAAGGATACCAATATCGTAGTTGAGGGTTGAAATTCAACGTTATTTCCATTTTTAATTTTTCGGTTGATTCTTTTTACGAATTCAACTTCAAATTTACTATGATAATCATATGCTGAAATGCGTTCTTTTAAAAATGTTTCTGATAAGTCGGTGTCAATATATTTTAATATACCTAATCTATATACGAAAATTTTTGGTATATATGCTGCTAAATTATTTTCCTTTAAGAAATTAGAATCAATTATATTTGCACTTATATAATCTTTCAAAGTTACTCTAATCCTATTACGACCATTGATTGAATTTGTTTAATTTTATTATTGATATCTTTGTGATTCTGTAATATAATTTCTCCCACTTTTATTGGATTCAGTTTACCTTTAAAATCCGGTTTATTATTTTCAATATATACTTGAAACGGTCCCATATCAGTTGATTGATAATTTAATGATGGCAGAGTTCGTGTTTTTCTTGGTTCTCTTTTTGTTGTTCATTGTTATTTTTTGTTAAAATTGAATTGTCACTTACCAGAATTCCATTTATTTGTTCATTATTTTTACTTCCCTGATATTTATTTTTTTCTGTAGTGTCCTTCATTAAAGCATCCACATCCATTATTAATCCCAAGGGGTTATTATTCCATGGTGATGGACTTGTAACGATGTTATCGAGGGGCTCCCCCCGGCTTTTATCAGTCATTTATAGGCGGCGTTCACCCTTTTACACTCTTTTTTCACTTTATTATATATAATTTTTTGTTTTTGTTTTCACTGAACTTTCAAAGTATTTATTAATTGTACCTACTACTTCGGGATCTGAATATAGACTGAGACTGGCTGGAAAAGCACAAATGGTTAATCTATAGCAAGTCTAAAGAAGGAGCTTTTTGTAAATTCTGTTGTTTATTCGCTTCGGCTGGAGTTAATTTCCAGGTGAGTGTTATCACTTAATGTTTCCTCATTTGTCACCTTTTTACAGCCGATTAAAACGTTAGAAACAGAACCAATGCATAAATATAAAAATGCTACAAAATATTTGCAAAACCATTCTTATAAGCAATATCACATTACGAGTGTTGAGCGTGCAGGAGAATTCTTGAGAACATTTGAATCTGGAGAGAGCGTATCTGTGCTGATGAAAAATGAACAAAGAAATATTATACAACAGAATCGAAAGCGTTTAATGCCGATTATAAAAACAATCATATTTTGCCTCTAAGGGGTCATAGGGAAAAAGGTACATTGAGCAACGAAAAAACTCTACAGAAAGCCCTTTCTGGTGCTCATGGAGTTTTTCGAGCACTTCTGGCGTTCCGATTTGAACCTGGGGATGAAAATTTATCAGAACATTTCGAAACAAGTGGAAAAAATGCGACTATGATAAGTAATATTATACAAAATGATGTGATACATTCAGTTGGAGAAGAATTACAGTCAATAATTTTAGAAAGAATCAGGAAATCAAAATTCTTTAGCATATTGATAGATGAAACTACTGACTCATCGTGGAAGGAACAAATGACAGTATGTGTTCGTTATGTAGATATCGGAAGTGGAGAAAATAATTTTTTTATCCGAAAAGACTTCGTGAGTTTTGGAGAGATTAAATCCATGACTGGAGTTGCCATAAAAGAACCTTTGTCAAATGAATTAACGAAGATGAATTTGGATCTTTGTAACTGCAGAGGCCAAGGTTATGACAGGGGTTCAAATATGGCAGGCAAAGATAATGGTAATCAGTTGATAAATTTGTTATTTGATATAAAACTTTATTTCTTCAAATTGTGGGTTTACAGGCACTTATACAAAAAGACTATCCTCTAGCACTCTATACTCACTGTTTCAACCATTCACTGAATTTATGCATTTCAAGATCTTGTGATATAAGTTGTATGAAAAATATGATAGTTGTTGGCAAAATTTCCACATTCTTGAGTGATTCACCAAAACGGGTTGACTTATTGCTGATGTGTGTGTGTGTGTGTTGGTAGCAATGGCATCAGCTCTCGCTATTTGACACATACTTTCTTTCTGATACGATAAATACATTAATTATATATCAATATTAGTTGTTTTGACAAATTTCACAATTAAATCGAATATATTCTTATTTCCTGTATCTAACAGAGATGTGATACAAGTTGGTAGTTGTATATTATATTGATGTAGATCTCGTAAGATGCCTGTTATTTTTACAACCAAAAAACAAATGATTTGTATCTGCGATCTCATTATCACAATAGCTGCAATATGGTGATCTCACCACACCAATTTTATAAAGATGAGCCGGGAATCGGCCATGGTTCAATTTTAATCGAGATATAATGCAAGTGTAAGCTTTGCTGACATAAGCGAAAGAGTAATGTGAGATATTATTAGGTAACAACTGATGGATTTTAAAGTAATGATTGTTAGATTTTGATTCCGCTTTCTTATAGACCATTTTCCGTTCATTCCGAAGGAGTTTTTTACATTCGTTAGTAACATCGTGGAATGGTACTAAAGGTGCATTGACATTGTCAATTCTGCAAGCTTTTTTAACTTCGTTATCTACCCTTTCATTGCCTATAACGCCAACATGTGCCTTTGTCCAAACAAAATATATTTTCACATTTTTGTTATAGAAATGAAAAAGTAGTTTTTTTATACTGAAAATTATTTCATTTTTATATTGTATTAATGGTGAGCTATTCAAAGCCTCTAGAGCAGACTTGGAGTCACTAATTAAAACTGCACCTGGCACTGCCCCCCCCCAGGCACCAAATGAGCGCCTTTTCAATTGCCGTTGCTTCTGCTGCGAATACTGAGCAAACGTTTTTGTTCCGGAAATGTTTGACTATATTATTACTAGCGACAAAAAACGCGGAACGGAACCTGTTCCGTACTCATCCTTAGGAACCCCTGCGTATAAATAATCGTATCTTTGTTATGATTCTGTAGTATGGATTTCAAGATTGTGTTATTGAGGGTAGGATAATCGGTATATGAGGGATAAATGATGCAAGGTTTGAAAATAATAGCTTCATATTGACACATATAGATAGTTTTGATTTTCACTATTTTATTTGTATCAATAAAAGCGCTCGCTAACGGAGGGGAACTTCTTTTTGCCCAAAAAGGATTAACTAGATCTTGCACACTCAAGGTAACTGTTTTTTGCTCTAACAATGCGTTAAATGATCGATATTTTATTACTTGTTTGTTTGCTAAATATTTCCGTCTTAGATTTAATGGCGGTTCTTGAGCTTCCGTCAGAATTAAGTCCCAATGAGATGCGGATAGCCTTATATTGTACTCTGTCTAGAATTAGCAAATTACTATGTGAAGCGGAACCATATAGAGTGCACCCATAGTGTGAAGCGGAACCATATAGAGAGCACCCATAGTCTATGTGTGAGCGTATGTAAGATCTGTAGAAGATGAGAGATATATTTGTATCAGTACCCCACTTAGTTTTTGTGACAGTGCGAAGAATGTTTAAATTTCTTTCTCGCATCTTTCTTTTATGTGTTTGATATGACTAGACCAAAGTAGTTTGTTATCAAGGATAATTCCAAGATATTTATAATTTCGACGACTGGAAGCGTTATATCTTTAATGGTAATTGAGTCCGCCAGTTGAAGCCGGTGCCTTGTGAAGCAGATGACCGCCGACTTCTCAGATACGAGACTAAAACCAAGATCGTGTAGCCATTCTTCGACGCAGTAAACAACATATTTTAGATCTTTCAGACACTCCCCATAAGTACTATGAGATACGTAAATACAAATATCATCAGCGTATTGAATAATTTTAATCCTTTCGTCAAAAATGTCGTGCAATTCTGCCGTGTATATATTAAAAAGTAAGGGGCTCAAAATAGACCCCCGCGGAATACCCGTATTGACTAATCTTGGACCATGTAATACATTGTTATGATTTTTCTATTTTTGAAAAGTTCTACAATGTTAGCGCATACCTTAGAATTGATACCAATTTTTCTCATTTTAGAAGCTAGTGTGTTCAAATTCACCACATCATATGCCCCCTTCATATCAATGAATAAACCAAGCAGATATCCATTTTTTGAGAATGTAATTTGGACATCGGAAACAAGTTGAGTCAGAGCGTCTATTGTACCAAGTCCTCTGCGAAATCCATACTGCGAATTTGGGGCCAATGCATTGATTTCTACGTAATGTTCTAGTCTTAATTTGACCATTCTTTCGAATGTTCTTGTTACACAGGACATCAATGAAATAGCGCGAAATTATGAATACGAATCGGGTCTCTTAAATGGTTTTAGGATAAGACATATTATTTCTTTTAATTTTTCTGAGTACTCTTGTTTAACCCACCAAGCATTAAATAAATCTAATAACAGAAATTTGGCAGAGGTAGGCATATTATATAACATTCTGTACGTGAAGTGATCAGTGCCCGGAGCAGTGCTCTTAGTACTTTTTAAAGCTAGTTCTAACTCTACCATTTGAAAAGGCATAGACAAGTTATCGGATTTTGACTGAAAATTGAAAGATGGGAAACTAAAGATGTTCGGAACGAAGGGTGGCGCTAGATGATCCAAACATTCATCAATTATTTCTGGAGTGATAACAGTTTTCTTTCTAGTAAATTTTTAATTACTAATAGATTTCACTTTGCTCCATATTTCAGTCAAAGTTGTTCTTTTATTTAAACTACTTAAGTACTCAACCCAACACGGTTTTTGTTTGCATTTAAAAAGCTTTGTAGCTTTGGCGGCTGCGTTTTTATAAGTTAAATAATTGTCTAAATTACCTAGGTTTTTATATGCCAACAAAGCTCTTTTCCGTTCGTTAGCGGCGTTAGTGCATTGATCATCCCACCAATAAGGTCTTGGGGTGGTTGATTTGAATCCTTTTTCGATAGGGATTGATTCATTAGCAGCATTGGAAACCATTTCAAAGAATGTATGTCCTTTATAATCATTTTAGATTGAATTTTTGTCCGAATGGTGCAGGTTCTGCTCTAAAACACGTTGAAACAATTTCCAATCTGCGCGAAGATCGTTCCATCTCGTGGATGGAGGAATTGCGCAAGGTACAGTTTGTTTGAATTTCCATAATAATTGGGTAGTGGTCGGACCCCATAGCATCTTGTGTAACTTCCCAGTTGATTTTATTGCACATTTGTGGTGATGTTACAGATATATCTCCTGTAGATGGATGTTGGTGTGGGAGAGTAACTCTAGTTGGAGATCCATCATTTAATAAAACCATGTCTAGGTCATCTATTGCCTCGGATAATATTACTCCCTGACGATCGTCAGGGTGAGGACTCCATAAACTAAAGTGAGCGTTTGCGTCACCGCAAATGATTGTTGAGTACGAAAACTGCGAGAATAGATTCACCCAATCCCGTTGATTAGTAATGACATTAGGTGGCTTGTAAAAGGAAACAAAATTCAAGTTTGCATCGCATATTTCTACAGCACAAATCTCTAATTTGCTATTGAAATTTTGATTGACAACAATTTCCTTAAAATTTCCATAACCGTCGTCACGGCATCTTAATACAAAGCTAAATCCTTTTAAAGTAAAATTATTTGTCGGCTTTAACCATAATTCAGATAAAATAATAATAACAATTTTATTTACACTCAAAAAATGTTGAAGACTACCTTTGTTGTTTTGTATCGATTTAGCATTCCATTGAAATACTTTTAAGTTGCCCTTAGTATAGCTCATCTTCACTAAAATCAATGAATTCCATTCTATTACTCTCGTCTTTATTACTGAAAATTGAGTTGAGGTGATCTTTAATTTTATTTTCATCAACTGGATCCTGTTGTTTTATACAAATAAAAGTAGAAATTTGAAAAATTATTTTATGTTGGTAGATTATGTAATCATCTCTAGAGAAGGGGGAGGGTAGGGAACTGGATTTGGTGGTTTTTTCACTAACGGATATGGCGGTTGAGATTGAATCTTTAAGGGCAATTGTGAAGTCGACGGAATAATCTGATGGTTTTGGTGTTTCAGGTGGCGAAATATGTTTTTTTTTCTTATTTGTCTATGATTATTTTGTTGTTGATTTTGAATGCTTTTAGGCTTACTTAATAGGAAGGTACTATTTGAATTGTGTGATGGCGGTTCAGGAAAATTATCTGTATTTTTGAATATGTCGAATCTATTATTTGTCACAACTTTCGCATAAGATGGATTATCTACTAAAAATTCTGCCTCTTTAAACGATGCGTCATGAAAAGCCATAGTTTTTTTGATATTTCGTTGCTTGGTATATATCAAACAATCTTTTGAAACAGAAATGTGTTAGAGACTATTGCAGTAGATACACATTCTTGGCTCTATTAAATTAACATCGGGTTCATGTTCTTTAGTACAATTTTTACACAGACGCTTACCTTTGCATTGAGCAGCGGTATGACCATATCTCAAACAATTAAAGCATTGCACCACAGGTGATATATAGGGTTCTACGATAAAGTTACAAAGATTTAATTTTACCGTATCTGGAATTCTATTTCCTAAAAATGTAATAAATCTCTTTTGTTTCTGAATTAACTACCCGACGTTTCATACGTTTTACTTCTACCACCGGAATGCTTGAATCAATTTAACTTATTATAAATTTTTCGTCAAAAAAAGTATAGACTGCTCTAATAATGCCCTTTTTTGTGTATAAAATTTGGGAATAAATGCAATAAGATTGTTTTTCTTAATTATTTCATGTTCTATAAGAGAATTCGCTAACGTGTATGACTGAAATTCAACTTTTACTCTTTTAAGACCTATTGATTGTATATCTAAAATATCTTTTTTGAATTGTGGTGATTCCTGCAAAAAATATCCTATCTTGATCGAAAAAAGCCTACTTAAGTTCTTATCAAGATGTTCTAAATAAACAAAGTACGGCCCTTTATCGGATGATCTATAGCGATTTGTTATGTCAAATGTTGGAGCTTGACCCTCATGTTGGTCTACCTTGGACGACCCCGCTGAGTCGCCCTTTTCTTCTAACATTTATAAAGATTTTAATAAGGTTAATAACAAAATATGGCTAATAACTAGAAAAGTAATTAACAAAATGTACTTATCGTTCAGGTAAAAAACTGCACACGTATTTAATCGCACCAACACTTAATCGAACCTACTCGTACCAGTGTCAGAGAAATACTGCTTATTACAGATAATAATCACCGAAAATCAAAACAGCGAAATCAAGAAAAAAAGATTAAAATCGTATTGTGAAACACACTAGGTACAAAGGCACGATACACTTATTATCTTTCAAGAGCTGCTCCCTTTCATAGCTCAGGCCTTAGATTACCTAGAACATGATCAAGACCATGATACAGCCTCCAATTCAATAATCTTCAATGCCTGTATTAGGAAAAGTGATTTCCTAATATGTTTGGTTGTAGGTGCATATTGCTTCTCTTATGGTGTGAAGTTGAGCAAATTATTACAAAGTCCCACACTGGAATTTTTTGCAACACTGGAAAATATTCAGACTCTTAATCATTTTCCAAGACTTGAGGGAAAATGCTGAGAGAATTCAATACAATATTTTTAGAAGCTCAATCCATTTCGACTGGCTTCGATGTAGAAATAACTAAGCCAAGGTAAGTCTAAATAATTTTGTATACTTGATGCAATAACATAGATTTTTTTTATTTTAGAGTGTGTGGACGACAAACTCAAAGAGAATACCTTGATTCAAGTTCGTCTCAAGAATATTATAAACGTACGGTATTTATACCTTATATTGATCACTTTATAACCCAGCTTGATTCACGATTCAATAACAGATTAACTGAAATATTACCTATCGAAGGCCTCATCCCAAAAAATTATAAAATTTACACCACAGAAACAATTGTCAAGGCTTGTTTAGTGTATGAAGCAGACATTAATATATCAAAACAAGAACTAAGAGCAGAAATAATAATGTGGCAAAAAATATGGGAGGATAAACCAGATTTGCCCTCTACAGCAATCGAAGCACTTTGTTTTGTGGCGAGTTTGTTCCCTGCAATAAAGATTTTACTGCAGATATTTGCGACTCTACCTGTATCAACGGCAACAGCGGAAAGGAGCTTTTCAACCATAAAGCGCCTGAAAACCCATTTGAGGTCAACCATGGCGGAAGAGCGTTTGAATGGTCTAACTTTACTTAATATTCACAAGGAAGCTGATTTGAATATTGAAAATGTGATAAATAGGTTCTCCACAGGTAAACCCAGACGAATGAGCCTCAAAGACTGGTCAGGTTGAAATAATTGAACTAAAAAAATAAATATGCTATTTTCCATGTTTGTTCATTGCTTAGCCAAAATAAAAAATAATGGTTGTTCTGGTGTTGTTTCGTTTAATTATTTTGGTCAATTAATAGCACGACTAATTTTGGTAACATTTTTTATTTTTGCCTCGGCTCCCCCAAAGCAAGATTCTAAACACGCCACTGAATCTATTTACAATTGAATCACTTTTTTATCATTATAAAGTATTGAAAAAAAAATCAATTGGAAGTATCACTAGAAATAAGTTTTTATTATTATCCAAAAATTAAAAAAATAAGCGATAAAAATAGCTTAATGTGTGCGGTAAAGCCAATTAACTTACAAATAATCTTTAAAACTTATATATATATGTCGGCGTCAATCAGTGAAATTCGTCATTTCCTGAAATGCCTAGTGATTTCACGTATTGCCGGCAAACAGCGTAACTAATCTTTTGGTACACCGTTTGCCCAATAATTTCAGACATTCCCTGTAATGACGGAATTATTGCAATCAAACGCTTTAACTAGCTAAATGATTTAAGCTACCCTGTTTGCCGGGTTTAGGCAATCATAGTAATTAGGACAGACAGTGTTGCCAGTAGTGCATGAAAAGGTATTAAATTGTAAACATAAACTCATTTATTGTCAGTATGTATTATATCAGAAAAATGTTTAGACAAATAACAAAAAATAAAATATGATTCTGAGATTAAATTCGCCTACTTAAGTATACATACTATACAAAAATCATAGAACGAACAAATAGAAACAAAATAATAGCTAGCCTATCTTCAGAAACATAATAATATGGTTTATTATTTATTAGCGCAAGTTGCGCTTCTATGACATCTTGAATTACAATGAATTTTTTTTCTTACACAAACACAACTGTTTGACAAACATTGTTTTTTCTCTGGTTTACATGAACACTTAAAATATCCTTGACATCCGGAAAGTGAGGGCGACTGCACAGCTTCTCGTATTGATAACAACTTTTCAGGAATGTCATCTACTTGAAGAAATGCCTCTTTGGTTTCCATTAGATCAGGTCGATTAAACCATGATTTTATTCGACCAGCTACACATCCGACTTGATAGACTCCATTTTTGTAATCCGTTACAACACACATCAAATTTTGCATGTCAGAAGGACCTCTATCAATTTTATCAATAGGTAAAAGAATGCACGAACCTATATTTATTGGTGGAAATTTCCTGACCGCATTTGTAATAGTAGTTTGTACAACAAGTGCGCAAAGCGTTACTTTTCCCACCAGCGCAGAAGTTTGTGGCACGAGCCGTAAGGCGAGTGCCGCAAATCCAGCGAGTGGGAAAAGTGCTTTTGTGTACGAGTTGTACACAATATTTTTTCTACAACTACGTTTATTAATTAAATAAAAAAAGTAACTTATATATGTACTTTATTTAACTTAAACAGAACGAATTTAAGAGTTCCTAAATTAAAGTAAAAAGATTAAATAAATTGCAAATATATAAAAAAAGTCGACAGGATTTGAACCCGGGCCTCTTAGTTCCAATGCTGATGTGTTTTCCACTAACCTATCGCGGCAACAATTATGAAATACTGTATTTAGGTCTTTCCGCTACTTTATTTTATTTAGATTTTTCTATATTATGAAGTACATTGGTTACTAAATAATAATAGATTGAATAACTAAATATAATCTTTAAAATTATGACTTGTTTTTTGAAACTCCAGGTAACAAATTTTCGATTAGTTTAAATTTAAAATTTGAACACCCAGGAATCCACTATAAAGTATTGTCAAAAAAATTAGACATTGACATTTCCGTGCGGAAAAGTACCACAACGTGTACTTTTCCCACACTCTACATTATTACTTTTCTAACGGATATCAAACTAATCAAGAAAAGGCTTGCTTTGCGCATAAAAATTTGTGTAGAAAAGCGTGTTTTGCATAGTAGTTGTAGCAAAACAATTTTTCTGCTGCTCGCTTTTGGCCCCGGCTTGCATCATATCTGTTTTCTTCAATTATTGTTGCATTTTGACATAGTATACATCTTTAGGGCATGTAATGCTTAACGTAATTTCTTCTTGACTAAATATTTTTTCTGTAGTTTCATTGGTCATCAAAGTGTCTATTTTATCTTGATCTTCAGCATTTGAGTCAACAATATCATTGACAATACCCTTGTGACCATCAACCATTTCCTCCTTGCCATGTGGTTCTACTATTTCATCAGATTGTGACTCTTCATGCAGGTTTTCATTTTCCATATATGTTCTTCTTCGCAAGTCATCTTCATTTTCCACTTGATCCAGTAAGTCTCTAGGTAGATTCATAGGAGAAAATCCAGCTTTAGGGTCAACTCCAAATAATGCTTTGTATGTTGAAAGTCCAATCACTTTGTGGTAGAAACTATTCTTCTGAAACTGTACGAAATAACAGCCCAGTGACCAGTTTTTTGAGCTATGGTCGTACATCCATGCTCTAAGCATATTTTCCACATCTTGATTGCTTCTCTCTATGCTTCCCTACGATTGTGTATGCCTTGGTCGAAGAATTTTTAAAGATGGCCAAATTTTCACCATTTCCGATATCACAGATGCCGTGAATTCTCGACCATTATCGCTTTGGAGTATACTAGGTGCATCAATTTCCAAAAATATTTTCAGCAACTCGTTTGCTATCTCATTCGCAGTTTTTGTTTTAAGAGGACGTAAAAATAAAAATGTTGTTAGGTGATCTTCATAATTAAGCAACCAACGGTACTTATTGTCTGGGCAGGATTGAAAATCCATAAGGTCCACTTGTCCTCTAGAGTTGAAGTTTGTTGGAATAATAGGTTTTATGGTCATATTTGTATGAGACTTGTTCCTTTTCTTTTGGCAAACTTCACATATTTTGAGAAATGCTTCTATTGCATATCTTCCAATGTCATATTTTGTTTTTAAAATGTGCATTATTTTATCCCGACCGCCATGACTAACACTAATGTGTGCTTCATAAACAACATCAAATATTTTTTCATAAGGAACCACGGAAACGTACTTTCCTCCTTCATGTTTGCCTTTTTTAATTACTATTTTTTCTTCTGCCACTTCCAACACGTCATATAAAGATAAAAGATGATACTGTCTTCTAGTTTTTTACTCAGAAGTTTGTTTGGCCTGCAGAATTTCTAAAATAAAAAAATAAAACATATTACCAGTTTTATAATTAAATTAACTGTCTCGACCCTTACTTTGTGGAATCTACTCATATTAGTGTTTTAAATGAAACTTACATTAACATTTTTCAATATACTGTGGAGTTAACTAGAAACAGTAAGTTTCATTTAAAACACTTTATAATTAAAATCTACATTCTCAAAAACAAATACAAAAGCACACAATAAAATCACTCTTTCCCCAAGCAAATGAATATAAAATCGTGTTAAATGTGACAACAGTGTGCGAATTTAAAGTGATTTTATAGGTTGCAGTAATTTGAGGTTTTGTTTGAAATCGTAATGAATTTACTTACCTCCGTCAATTCCGCAATGTTCCAAGGTTTTCTCTTATTTCGATTGGAGTAATAGCCATCAAACTTCTTATAAAACAACTCTGAATGCTTCGACATTTCAGTTTTCACAAAAAGAACACAACACAACAATTAGCAGCGTTCGACTGAACCCGGCAAACAGGGTAACTTAAATCATTTAGCTAATTACAGCGTTTGACTGAAATAATTCCGTCATTACAGAGAATGCCTGAAACTATTAGGCAAACGGTGTACCAAAAATTGAGTTACGCTGTTTGCCGGCAATACGTGAAATGACTAGACATTTCAGGGAATGGCTGATTTCACTGTTTGACGCCGACATATACATAAGAAAACCTTAAGAAAAAAGTTGGTGTCATGAGTTAAAACCATTTAAATAGCAGTAATGAAAGTACTTAATGTTTATTTTCTAATCAAATTAATTTCTTTTTGTGTACAAATGTTATTATGTTTAATTTAGTTTTATGGTTGCATTGCATATCATACGAGTACAACGATTTTATTAGTACAACTTCCATATCCATTCAATCTTATAAATTTATCAAAAGTACTTGAATCTTGCCTAAATTTAAATTTTGTGGTAAAGTAACAGAATAAAAAATTATTGAAAATATTTCAAACTTATAGGTAAACATAACTAACGGTATATATAAATACATTAATATTCCGCGAAAATTGAAATAATTGGAAATAGTATTTTTTGTTATTTATTTTATGTTTATGAACTAAGCACGTAATAATATGGTAGTGTGTCTGTGGGTTTATAATTGGAAGTTACCCCGTCAATAACATAGAAATTTTACCTGTTCAAATGTATACAGACTGTTTCTTTTATCATATATGGTTATAATACTATATTCTAGGCCCTAATAGATTGACAAAATGGTAACTATTATGGAGAACATTATAATTTTTTGAAAAATCTACAGAGATTTCCTCCATTCTCGAGTTATACTAGAAGAACTAAAAATACTGCTTCTTTTTTTCAGTATTGAATTTTTAAATAAAAAATATCAAATACAGCAAAGTGTTATTTGAACACAAATTTACTATACACATGTACCAATAAATCTTCGATACGACGTTTCTCACTGGCTAACATATTTTTTTTTTAAATAGTGATATGCCTATTTATTGTAAAATATTCAAATTAAGCGATATATCACACTTCAGATTTTTATGACGTTTTATCTCAAATAAGTAACATCATTAATGACAACCATTCTAGTCGTAGTTATTTTGTAAACTTTTTTTTATTTTGCCAAGCAAATGTACCGAGAGCCTTACTTTGGACCTTCGAATTTAGGATAGAGGGAGATAGTACCTCGATTCCTACAATCCGAAATCCTAGAAATACTGATTTGTCTCTTTACAAGACTAATCTGAAGGACAATTTGGAACACGTCGAAGTGAATGGGGTAAATCACCCGCACTACAACTTGGAACAAAGAGTCGAACAGATCAGTGAGGCAATAATGGAAGATTTTCATTCCAGTTGCTCACTGTTAAAAGCTCGTTCAGAAAAGGATGCACCTTGGTAGAATGAGAACCTGTCAAACCTCAGAAAATAGGTCCGTCGGCTCTTTAATAGAGCCAAACGTGACGGCAATTGGCAGAGGTACACTGAGAAGCTTACTCAGTATAATAAAGAGATTAGGAAGGCCAAAAGGCTTAATTTTCAAGCCTTTTGCAAAAAGACCACTTACACTCACACAGCGGCCAGACTACAAAAGGTCATGGCAAATGGGGGAACTAACCCCACAATGTCGCTGAAAAAGCCAGACGGATCATACACGGAAGGTGAAGAGGGGCGATCGATTCTTATTCTTAGAACCAATTTTCCAAGTAGTGAACCCGCAACAAGCACTGAAATAGCAATGAATTACACCAAAAATCCCGCAAGGAAGATTGGGACATTGCTAAGAAAATATTTACCAGACAACAGTTGGAATGGGCAACAAGTACCTTTCAACCATATAAATCACCAGGAGTGGATGGAATATTTCCAGCACTCCTGCAGCAAGGAATAGAGCAGATTCTTCCTCACCTGCTGAAGATTACAAGAAGCAGTCTAGTAGTGGGTCTAATACCTAGAAATGGAGAAGGGCAAGGGTAACCTTCATACCAAAAATAGGGAAAAAAAATGGGAATGATTCCCGATCTTTTAGACCCATCTGTCTAACATCGTTTCTACTCAAAACGATGGAGAAAGTAGTTGATAACTACATAAGAACAGAGAACCTGGAGAAAATACCACTTCATAAAATATCTGCATGCCTACAGAGCGGGTCGATCAACTGAGACGGCTCTGTATCCGCTGACCGAAGTCATCCAGAGAACTCTGAACAATAAATAAATCGCAATGTGCGCATTCCTGGATATATTCCTTTGACAACATAACTCATGTGTCTGTCAAAGAAGCACTAAAAAGGCGAGGAGTAAATGAAACCATTGGTAAAATGGATGTATGAGTTGCTGACGACGAGGATAGCTGAGACACAGGTGGGGAATCAAACCACATCAGTTAAAGCCACTCGGGGGACACCTCAAGGGGGAGTGATATCTCCGCTTCTATGGAGCCTCGTAGTAGATGAGTTGCTCTACAGGCTAACGGAGCTTGGCTTCGAATGTATGGGCTATGCTGATGACATAGTTCTAATAGTCAGAGGCAAGTTCGAGAGCACCTTGTTTTATTTATTACAAAAGGGCCTCAGAATCATTGATCAATGGTGCTTGTCAGTGGGGCTAAACATTAACCCAAACAAGACCATAGTAATTCCATTTACCCGGAAAAGAACACTTCCAGCCATAAAACCAATATCTTTAAATGGAGAAATCTAGTAAAGCAGTAAGAGCTAGGACGGTGTGCAGAAATCTAGTAAAGCAGTAAGAGCTAGGATGGTGTGCAGAAATCTAGCTGGTAAGAGGTGGGGCTGTAACCCTGCGATGGATGGACGCCATGATTCTGACACCAGCAATTACGTATGGGGCAATAGTTTGGCATACAAAAGCAAGTCAGTACAGCACGAGGAAGGCCCTCGACAAAGTTCAAAGGCTTGTCTATGTGTGCATCACTGGAGCTATGAGAACGTGTTCAACTAGGGCACTTCAGCTCAGATCAGTACAGATCTCACACCTCTACATCTGGTGATAGAAAGATCTACCCAAGAGGCAATTCTTAGAATATCTAAAGAAGGTTCAGGCAATGAGAGTATTAAAAATCAGGGAGCATGGTCCTCTCTAACAAAATACATCTCATCAGCGAATATTCCTAGTGACGAAATGATCAAGAAAGTAAGTATCGAAAAGAATTTCATTACAATACTAAATAAGAGGAGAGACTGGGAAAGGGAATATACCACCCAAACTCTCAAAGAAAACACCATTAGATGGTATACGGATGGTTAAATAACCACCACTGGAGCAGGCGCTGGAGTATTTGGGCCTGACACCAGATACTCATTATCGTTAGGCTCCTTCCCGAGCGTCTTTCAGACAGAAATACTTGCGATAGAAAGATGTGTGGAAATGAACCTAGAAAGGAACTATCAGAAATGTGACATATCAATCCATTCTGATAGTCAAGCAGCTATCAAAGCATTGAGCTCCCATGTCATTGACTCAAAGTTGGCATGGGGGTGCCGAAGAAAACTTGATGGATTAGGCAAGAATAACAGGGTCTCTTTAGTCTGGGTTCCTGGCCACTCGGGAATCACGGGAAATGAAGAGGCCAATACACTTGCCAGGAAAGGAGCACAAACGCCCTTTATTGGCCCGGAGCCTTTCTGTGGTGTAGGAAAATGCTGCTATAAGAGTTTCGGAAGAAGGAGGAAACCGAAAGAGTAGCACTCTGACGGTGCCTTCCCGGGCTGGAACATTCCAAAAAGTTCCTGCGGAACTTTGACAATGCTAGGTCCAAAAAATATTTGGACCTCAGTAAAAGTAAGCTACATCTTCTTACGGGCTTTCTTACAGGATACTGCCGCCTTAGGAAGCACCTAAAGAGAATAGGTCTAGCAGAAATTGACGAGTGTAGATTATGTGGGGAGGAGGATGAAACTCCGGATCACCTAGTTCTAGAATGCCCCAACATTGCAAGCCAACACAAGAAATGCTTCGGACAAGAAACTTGTAAGAGCGAGGATCTAACCTCGTTGAAGCCGTCCCAAATACTAGAGTTCATGAGAACCCTGGAACTGGAAGGCGAGCTGTAGTAGTAGCGAAAATAGCTCTGATAGGGGGGGCACAATAAACCTTAGGTTTCAGTGTATTGTAACCCCATTAAAATCTAATCTAGTTATACTAAATCAGTCCATGTAGAGGAATTTTATTCATTCAGTGGTTTTGTATATTTTCTATATATATCTAATATGTGAGAAAAGTATTGGTTTACCTCAAAAAAAGTTGGAAATTTGAAATTTTTTTTGAGTTACTTTTACGTTTTCCATCAACAACAACCCAAAAAAACGGTTTTTAAAAAAAATCCTGTGTATATGTCATCGTCGTTGTCGCCGGCCACTTTTCGTTACATGTCTTGTTAGCACGATACAGCCTCCGGAGTGCAACAAGTCACCAATTTTATTATTGAATGTTAAGAACATGTCACAGAAGAACCCTATTGATTTTCAGCTCACCAGAGCCAGCACAACGGGTGCTATGGTACTAGAAGTACGACATTTTACTCATTTTTTGAGAAATTTCAGTTTGTTAGCACAACACAGCTTCCGGACTTCATCAAGTCGTCAATTTTATGATTGAATATTATTCAGGACACTTCACATATAAACCCTATTGACTTCATAAAGTTGTCAATTTTATGATTGAATATTATTCAGGACACTTCACATATAAACCCTATTGATTTTCAGCTCACCAGAGCCAGTACAACAAGTGCTATAGTACTTTAAGTACGATATTTTTATCATTTTTGGAGAAATTTAAGTTTGTTGGCACGGTACAGCTTCCGGAGTATATACGAGTGACCAATTTTATGATTGGATATTATTCAGAGCGTCTCATAGATGAATCCTATTGATATTCAGCCTACTAAAGCCAGTACACCGGGTTCTATGGTACATGAAGTACCAAATTTTTGTAATTTTTGGGGAATTTTCACTTTGTTATCAAGATACAGCCTCCAGAGTGTATACAAGTGACCAATTTTATGATTGAATATTGTTCAAGGTGTCTCACAGATGTACCCTATTGATTTTCATCTGACTAGAGCGAGTACAGCGGGTCCTATAAATCCAGATATATTACATTTTTGGTTATTTTTGGACAAATTTTGGTTTGTTAGCACGATACAGCCCCCGAAGTGTATACAAGTGACAATTTTATGATAGAATATTATTCAGGGCCACAGATGCGGAAAAGATAGTTTTAATTTTTAAAGCCGTTTATTTTAGATGTATATTACATACTACAAGTCAACAATGCTTAATAAATATATGCAATTATCAAATCTTCCACCAACAAGTCCAGAGTTTCATCAGAACATCATATGTGTATAATATCAAATTCAAACTTGGTTACAAAATAATTTAGGACCCCAGGGATAGGGTTGAGTAGTGCGAAATGAACTCCTGGAACCTATAACAATATTACCACAGTTTCAGATGAATTACTAAACACAATATTTTGCAACTGCGGATGCAGGAAATCGGGGTTACAATGTTCTTAATCTTGTGGCCAATGTTATCGCCAAGTGGTGCTTCAATGCTTGACAGTATCAAAGTGATCATCAACGTGACAACCTTGCTATTCTATGATGAACAGAGTGTATGCTATTTCATTCATAATTTACCGACTGTAGTGCCAATACATTTTACAGGCGCTTGGAGGTTATGCTGTTTTTTTCGTAGTTTTTTTCTGATTTAGAGTTGTTTGTAATGTACTTGGTGAAGAATAGTGTAATGGCAAAGTGCATCGTATACCACAAAGTGGAAGTTATTGGTGCAAATCAAACATTTCACAGGTTAGTGATAATATATATTTGACGCCATTTTGCTTTTGCTCATGGGCGTACATATACCTACTGTAGAAAAAATATTCAATAAAGGAAAGGAATGTATTATTCCCCTTAATAAAATATGAAAATCTGCAACAAAGTAGAAACACTTCAAAAATTATATTTCATAAATTTTTTTGCTCAAAAATAAACACTTGTAGACTCCTGTCGACCTGTTTTTATCAACTTGAGAATTTCAACTGGTTACGGCCTTTATATATTGGATTTAATCACATTAGTTCATAGGAATAAAAGCGATTATTTACGGAATAGTGATATTAATGCTTATGACACAAGAAATAAATCAGATTTCTCTATACTTTGCCAGCAGCATATAGAAATTAGCTAGACTTTTTCATTTTAATTTGTTCATATATCTGACCTGTCATATCATTATTTGATATTGTGAAATCAATCAATTCTATTCCATTCTATACGTTCTCGGTGTTACATATCAATGCTCAAAGTTTGAATAATAAAGTAGTTGAAATACATTTATTACTAGATGTAGAAAGGTTTGACATTCTTCGTATATAGTGTTTTAATTTGCATTTACAGATCTTTCTTTTTAATTTATTGACTTTTTATGTTAGTCTAATTGGCGAATTTATCTTGGATATTGGTGATACTTGTGAGCATGAGAAAGTTCCATCCAATGTTTTCCAAACGTTTGGACTGTCGCACTATATATTTGAACCTATCTATCTATCTATCAATAAAATATTTTACAACTTTTGTTTAAATATTTTATCCGATGATCAATATACTTCTGCATACCTTATATTCCGAATTCCGGACATTAATTGACCTTTACATATTAATAACGAGCCGCTCATGGAAACCAAATATTCAAGGCTAAGCAAGCGAGAAAATATTGAGGTGGCCAAGTAAGTATGACTTTTTCCCCAAACCTAAGATTGATCGTGGTTACTATGGATTTATGAATAACTTGGTTCGTCTATCTTTAATTGAATGTTTTTGGAAAATACAAATTACTCAAGTGTGTATGTATGTATGTATAACTTACGGTTGACCTTGCACTATGCTGTAGGCGCGCTTCTGTCTGTGTAGAGGATTTCATTGACTACAATTTCATAATAAATAAAAATGATATTAAAATCATGGGAAGCGACATATTTGCAAAAAAAATTTTGTGGCCTTTCACCTTTAATATATCAAGACGTGGACACGAGATTTTTATGAGACTATTCAGACAACTTTTAGAAAGTCAAAATAAAGGTTTGTTTATACCAGGTTAGAGCGTATTATCTCTCATTTTGAGGTGTGAAACCCCTATTACTGGGCTATATGTGTATCTTTTCAAGTGAAAATATAAAAACAGAATAGAGCTTATGAAAGGGTCCACAGCAATTTAGAATTGTTTGAAATTGTTAGTTGTTTAAAATGCTCTATTACCATGTATGCCTTGTGAAAATAACAATTTTTACCACCCGCATTACATACTAAAAGGGAGGTCATGTATTGACCTCAAAATTTACCCTCCACTTTTTGTGTGGAAATACGAGTTTTGAAGCATTAGAACTACGAATAAAGTGTTATCTCGATTATGTCGGTCTGTCTGTCCGTTTATGCTAGTGATGTAAACTTTCGTTACTTTTGAATGCTGGCACCGATTCGTAACTTTTAATATCAATACCCGCTCCTTTATACTCGTTACTTTCGGTACTTTTATTCTTCAATAACTGTACAACATTGTTAACTATTATTTTTTAATCACATAAGAATCATAGGCTTAAAAGATTTAGTATTTAAAAGGTAATGGTAATAGTTTTCGGTACTTATTATTATTAATAAAAATAATCAGAGAACACTGGGATAACTGGGATTTTATTAAACGTAAAAAAAACTTTTTTTCACAAAACAAAATAATATGAAATAAAATCGACAAAACAAAAAACTTAACTGGAAATTAAAAATTTACTTAAGTAAGATAAACTGCTTATTTTTATAAATCATTCTTACAATGCAAAAATAGTAGCATTTCCACATTTATTTTTATTTGAATCAATTTCTGTGTTCAGTTACTATTTGGCCAGCTTTAGAAAACATGCATTCGCACGGAACAGAAGTGGCACAAACACATACATAGTTTATGGCTAATTTAGATATTTATTTATTTATTTTATTTATTAGCAGTAGATACAAATTTACAGTCTAATAGGGTGATACTTAGGAATACAATCTACAATAAATGCTAGAATCTCTAGTTACAATAATACTCTCCTTGGTTAATGATTAGTAAGGTAATTTTTACTTCACTCTTATAAACTTAATCCTAATAAGGTATCATCACAGTACTGCTATGGTTTTAAGTGCACAATGGTATTTATAATACTGTGTGTGCACTCATTTATCTATTTTACAGTTACTTTTGAGGTTTTGTATGTTAGTTAACAAGTAATTGCATTGTATCACATTTTGCCAGCTTATAAAATTATTATCAATATATTATTAGAATTATTTCTATTATTGCATTATTTTGTAACTTGATTTCCTTTCTTGTATGCGATTATACTACATAGTTTATTTTATATTTGCTTTCGACAATCCATTCTGTTAAGGTTTTTTTAATTCTGTAATAGTCCTTTAGCTTAAAGCGGTCAGGTAAGTCATTGTAAATTTTCGGACCCACACAGTAAATGTGCTTTTGACATGATTTGTGTTTAGGGTTTTGTAGCTCAACCATACCTCTCGTGACATTTCTTGTATTTTGGCAATGTTTTAAGTTTACTTTGTAGTCGTTATTTTTTATCATGAATCTTATGACTGATTTCAGATGGAGTTGTTCTATGTTTAGTATCTTACTTTCATTGTATACCCTATCACTAGGATATCTTCTTTTTTTGAAAAGCATAATTTTTATGATCCTTTTTTGGGTTACCCGTAATTTTGTTAAGGTTATTGAGCCAGCAGCTCCCCACACCACCAAGCCATAGTTCAATAGTGACTCTGCTACAGCAAGATAAATTGTTTTTTGAGTTTTGAAAGGTACCATATTCCTTAGTTCATTAAATTTATAAATTAGTTTTCTGAGTTTAGTTGTTACATACTCCACATGCTCTTTCCAAGTGAGCTTTTCATCTAAAATAACTCCTAGATATTTTAGACTGGTTTTTCTTTTTATGGTCATACCACATTTACATTGATGATTCCGGTTGCATTTTGATTCATGGATTTTGATCGTTTCAAGGTTTGGTAAATTTCTTGCGGCTAGTGCAAATGCCACAAAGTTTGTTTTTTCCACATTAAGCGAGAGTAAGCTATCATCTAACCAGTTTTTTAATTTCTGAAGAGTGTTTTCAGCTTTTGCTTTGGTAGCTTCCCAGGTATCTTCACTTATTAGGACACTAGTATCGTCAGCGAAGCAATAGATTTTGATATTTTCATCGTCAAATAGGTCCATTATGTCATTGATGTAGATATTGAACAGCAAGGTTGAGAGTACTGTACCCTGTGGAACACCAAAGTTTACTTGTAATGCATCACTCTCATGTCCGGATACCAATGTGGTTTGGTTACGGTTAGTGAGGTATGACCTGATAAGGTTATTTGGGATTCCTCTGATTCCGGCATTTTCTAAAGGTTTTAATAAAGTTTGGTGTTCCACAGTGTCAAAGGCTTTCCTGAGATCCAGGAAGATGCCCATTACTTTTTTCCCCTGTCTAAGTTTTTTAGAATCCCTTCAGTTACCTTTACAAGTGCTTTATCAGTGTTTGAGTTTCTCCTAAAAGCAAACTGGTTTGCATTAAGTAGGTGGTGTTTTTCCAAAAAAGTGATTAATTTGCTTTTGAGGCATTTTTCGATAATTTTACTTATGGTACTTGTTAGTGCTATTGGTCTATAATTGTTCATTGATTTTTTATCACCTTGTTTGTATAAAGGTATGATTGTAGTGATTTTTAATATGTTGGGAAATATACCTGAGCTAAAAACCAGATTTGTTATATGTTTTAGTGGTATACTGCGATTATCTTTGTATTTTTTAATTATATTTGATGAAATGGCGTCCTCCCCTCCCTTAATGTCATTCTTTAGGTTGTTTATTTCTCTAATTATGTCTTCACTTGACACAGGACTCAAAAAGAACGATGTAGCACTTCTTTTTTCCTTCATAGCCCTATTTTGTGTGCATCTAGTAATCTTGTTTGCCAGATGTTTTCCAATATTACAAAAGTATGAGTTGAACTCATTTGCCATCAGATTTTTGTCTGTTATTTCAGTATTTTTTTGGTTAGTAATGCATTTTATTTCTGACTCACAGACCTGGTCATTGGTGGCCTCTCTGATCACTTTCCATAGTTTTTTTGGGTCATTTATGTTTTTTTGGGTCTTAGATTTGTAATAAGCATACTTTGCGTTTTTTATTAGTTTACTTAGCATTTTTCTATATTCTTGATACCTATTCAAGATAGTGGGGTTGCGAGGGTTTAGGGTACAATTCTTTTTAAGTCTGTTTCTATATCTAATTGATGTCAAGAGCCCACCAGTGATCCAAGGTTTCAATTTCATTTTTTTGTTTGTTATTGATTTTGTAATTGTTGCTTCTTTTATTATATTTTTTAATTTATTCGTAAACATGGTTGTGCATATTTCTACATTATTTTCTAGGAGAACATCATCCCATCCCTCAGCATACAGTTTCCTTGTTAGATTTTGATAATTTAATGTTTTGAAAGTGTTAATTTCATTTTTATTTACAGAACATGTTTCTAACTGGAGGCTGAGCAAAATGGGGTGGTGATCTGTAAGATCACTTTCCAAGATTAAAGCCCTAGTATTGTTAAAAATGTTACTTTTACATTTGATAAAAAAGTGGTCCAAGCAGGTACCTCCACTTTCACTTTCTCTTGTTGGTTTGTTTATTGCGCTCATAAAGCCATATCCCTGTAATACTGTCAGGTAATTGTTCGTTGTGTCAGAATCTTTGGATAGCAGATCAATATTAATGTCACCGGCAAACACATACACTTTGCTTTGATCCGTAGCTTCTCGTTGTAGTACTCTTTCCAAGTTTTCGATGAGTTCTTCTTTTGACATGGCAAAACACCTGTATGTGGCTAGTATATCTACAGTTTTCTGGTTTTTTAGTAAAGTAACCTTGATAATTTTCAGGTTATTTTCTTGAATTATCCGATCCATTGATACTCTTTGCCTCTCACACCACCAAACAAGCAGATCCTTATTTCTTTCAAGGTTCAGCTCTTCAGCGATGGCGACATTGGTAATTGCTGTTGGGCTTGTAACATGCAAAGAACTTTTTACACATGTATCAAAATCGTGCCAAATCATATCGCAATTTTCTGTATTGTCCGATGGGTCCTTGGTATTTTCATTTGTTTCATAAAGGGTTTTATTTTCAGCACAAGTAGGTTGACGTCCAGTATCTTCTTTTATAAGATGAACTAGATCATCCTGAATTTTATTTTTAACTCTTTTTAAATTGCTTTCATTGTCGAATGCCTTTGTTAAATCTCAGATTCAAGTAAGACGCTTTGACTGTTAAAGATTGTTTTCAGGATTTCCAAAACGGACAATTATAGAGGCAAGCAGAGAACTTATTAGTTTTTTCTATTCGACTAAGTACTTTAACTTTAATTTGTTCTAAAGAATAAAGTAATTCTTTTATAATCAGTATAACTTTGGAAGGGCTACTTGCTTCTCTGTGCTCATCTAAACAGTAACTTCTTCAAAAGGGTTTAAAATATGGCAACGTTCTTTTAACATAATCCATACATAAGACCAACTTTTGCAGCCAAAGGTTCCGATCTTGTCGCCACATCGTTAATTATCTTTAAAGGGGTTCGGTCGGGTTTCTTTTGACTTTGAGTAGCTATCAGTTTAGCTGTCGCGTTAGATCTGGTTAGGTTATCATTTGATTCTGTGCCAAAAGTAACGAGTATTTCTAACAACAACAAATCAGTACTTTGTGTATCGGACAAATACCCGTTTTTCTTCTTTAGATCACTAGAGTGTGCGCTCATTTCCGGCTAAACCGCTGAACCGATTGGCGCCAAATTTGGTAAATGTAGTTTTAGGAACAAAAGGAAGAGTTGAAAAGCTTTTGGTAAAAATTGATTAACCCCTCTACAGGGGGTGAATGAAAGAAAATTAAAAATGCTAATATCTGTTGGGGTTTGTTTTTCGGATAAACTGTACATAAATAAAATCATTCATAACTTTTGTTCGCAACATTTTTCCATAAAATCATGCGTTTACGTTTGCACATTAGGGGTGGGTTAAACGGTGCGAATATGCCAATTATTTCGGTTGGGAGTCGGTTTTTGCAAAAATTTATATAAATTAAATTACTCAGTGGGCCAAATTACACTTTTGTTTCAAATATTTTTCTCTAATACGATGGGTTTCAAACTTTTAATTTTAGGTGGAGTAACAAGTCCCGTACATACACTATATATGTTAATATGGGGAGTAGAAATGATCCAAAATGTTCCGTTCAGAACAGATTTATGACAAAAATGTATCAATATAAAATTAATAAGCAGGTAAAAATACACAACTTTTATTTCAAACATTTTTGTCTAAAATGAGCCATTTACATTTTTGACCCTTTTTTAATTTGAGTTTGTTTTCTGTTTATGTTGCTAGTTACTACAGCTTACCCGGTTCAAACCTAAATCTGCCCCTATTCAGTTTTTCGATTTCAAATTATCTTGCACAGATGTACTAAATTGCGGGTGGTGTCTGTGGTGGCCACAGCAAATTTTTTGATGTTTCTTTAATAGTTCTTAACAAGCCAACATGAATATTCTTCTGCATGAAAAAATTATGCAAGAACCAAAATATACAGAATCAAAACCCAGAACTGGTAGAGACTGCATTCCAAACAGTAAACTTGCAAAATATGGTAATTATAAATACAATGAAGCTAGGGAATTATCATATATCCGTCAAAATATTGGTCCTAGTTCAGGTACCAAATATGATTTCAGTGCTAAAAAGGAAAAAAGAACCATGGATGTTAGATAAAGTTGACACACTTTTCAAGTTATATACAAATTCTGACCAGTGCTTAGTTGATAAAATAAAGAAGAATATAGGTTTGATTACATGAACACTTTTAAATCTCCCTTCATGAGATGCAATTCTTTGCAGGAATATATGCTCAAGCTTAAAATAACTAGTGACAGTATAAAAAGGTGGTGGGACACCAAATCATTGGAATCAAGAAATTTCAAGTTCCAAAGTCTTGAATCATATCATGAAGGCTGCAAGTCATCTAATTAATGTGTTAATGCTTCACAATGTAAACAAAAAGAAGATTATTGCGAGTGGTTTAAACTCGATGTAGATGACAAATATGACACTATGGATCATATAAATGTATTTTTCCAAGTTCTTCCAAATCTGACGTCGAAGATAAAAATGAAAATAAAACAGAATCTATACAGCCAATATAAACGGTAGTTTTAAAAGGTTTGGCTCCGAATATATATAGTGTGGTAAGAGAACCAATACCTAATAGAAACATTTCGTGTAAAAATGAGAATGTTATGGAAAAATTGGGGACTTGAAAAAAATCAGTATGTTTAGACCAGGAGGAATCGGCGCATGAGTACCGAAAACTATTCCACCTCAATTTTTTAATGCGATCCTCTTTGAATTGCCCTACTGATGATATAAATGCATGTTGCCATGGGGAAACCCCGTGCCATATTGTTTAAACAATTGGAAGGAATTGTTAATTTTCAACCGGACATTTTTTTTATATTCTTTATTGAAATACAAATAAAAAAGGTCCTACGACTTTTCACGATAAAGTTAATATTTTTAGAGATATGAATTTTTAAAGGTTCGAAAAATCTCAAATTTGGGTACTTTTGACCCATGAAAAATATATTAAAAAAATAGAATAAAATATAATTTTTTTTTATTCTTTATACAATAGTTAATAATATCCTTAATAGAGATTCAAGAAAATTTCATTGTTTATACCTGTTTTTTAATTGTTAATTTCGCGCTCTCACAAGTATGCGCCGCTACCTTTAAGTATCGCCGCCTGTCTCTGACTCATGCGCTGCATCGGCCTCTCTGTGTCCTGAATCATTATTTATCATTTATCTTAAAAACCATTAACTTTATCAAGATTGGTAATGAGAGCAATGTTATTAATAATTAAATTGTCAACAATTTATTTTTAACAAAAGTAATTCAAGTGCGAATCGGAACATGCAATTAAAATTACTTTTTTTCAGCTTATATTACTTTTTTGTTATTATCATAGTAATTTATGCATTTTTATCAACAATAATAAGATATAATGGTGTTTGAAATTTTTTTTGAATCGCAATTATATATAAATAATAAGCTTTTACTCACACATACATTTGGAAAATACATTGAATCCGGAATAAAAAACATTAGATTTTACGAATTTCGGATACAAACTAGAGAATGATACTTTGCTAATACCTTTATTTATAAACAAAAGCCCATTTCCAACTGACCTTAAAAAACCGTGTAATTGTAAGAAAGCCTGTAAAACCAAAGCTTGTTACTGTAAAAAAAATTGCATAGTACATAATGAAAAAAAATAGTCTACTCGTGGAAAGATTGGGGACTATTAATTAGACTGGAAAAGAACAGTACATTATGAGAAAACCAAAAAAACAGCGGTTTACTGAATCGAAAAAATAGTTCACTTGTGGAGAATGGAACAACTATATCAAAACGAAACGTTTCGTCTAAAAGTGAGAATGTTATGGAAAAATCGGAGACTATTAATAACAATGGAAAAAGAAAAGTATATTTTGAGATAACAAAAAAAAGCAGTTTACTGAGTCGAAAAAAAATAGTTCAGTCGCAGAAAAACGAACAACTATATCAAAAAGAAACGTTTCGTCTACAAGTAAGGAAAAATCAGAGGGTATTAATAATATTGGATAAAGAAAAAGTAGGAGCACATAGAGAAGAGGCTAAGTAACATCACTAAAATTTCAGAGCAAAAAGCAAAGGGTAGTGAGGAAAAAGTGGAGAAAGAAAGAAAGAGCTAGAAGTTGGAGATCAAAGACTCAAGAAGTGTAGAAATTGAAATGAGATAGTGTTTGCAAATTCTTCACGTCTATCAAAATACTCATCTGACAACTCTTGAACCAACCTCACTTTGTATGGATGAAATCTAATATCACATGAAACTGTTATTGCGGATTTTTACGAAATATCAAGTTCTCTAGATATTTGTCTACCAGTCAACTGGCGGATAGTCTAACATGACAAACATTTGAAGATTTATAGTGATAACACTATTCACTATCACTACACCAACACACATAGTGTCTGACGCGCGTTTCGATAACCAAGTAATTATCTTCAGAGACCGGAGGTGTTCAGTATGAATATCACCAAGATGAAGATTTGTCTTCAGTTGATGCCGTTTTTCTATGTACTGATTTGGGTAAATATTTTACCGAACCTTCTTGGTTTTTTTACCAATTTTTACAAAAAAATTAATAAAACTCCAACCTATCTCTTCCAAGTTAGTCAATCTCTCGTGACCAAAACATTTCCTGCCTCCCTTTCAATTACAACAAACTTACCTCTTTCATTACTAATTAGACTGTCATTTCTCATCCAGTATGCGGTACTCCACTCCTATAGCCTCATCCAAGTCCACCAAAATCCCAAATCTATGTTAGTTGTCAATAATGCTTTATTATTATTCAACACCTTTTTACTTTATGCAAATCTACTTTTTACATCACAAATAGATCATCCATCAATATTTACATTTCTTCTGAATCCGAAGATCTATTTTTATGGTAAGGAAATTGTCGTAGTCGCATCGTATTTCCGTCTCATCCTGATCTATTTAAATTCCAGACTTATGCAATATGCTGAACTGTCCCTGTAGAAAAATAAAAATGATTAAAAAATATATGACGAAAACAAAGAATAATTTTACAACTTTAATCCTTTTATTGGTAATGCGTATGTATGTATTTTTTCGCAAATAAGAACGGCCGAACATCCGCTTCGAGAAGAAAATATTTGTAATAAAAAAGGCCTCGAAAAAAACCTGGAAATTATTTATAGAATTATAGGTCCATCGCTACAGGGTATAATTGAATAGAAAAAAATTCAAATTTCTGTGACAAACACATTTGTCGATTTATGGTGGACCTGCAATTCTATAAATACTTTCCAGATTTTTCTAGATGACCCTTTTATTACAATTTTTTTCTCGACGCTTTACTATAAAGTTTGATCTCACTATACGTTCCATTTCCGTTCCGTAATCATTACATCGACGTTCAATTCAATTCGGTCGTATTCCTTCCGTAGTCAGTTACTTATGTGAATAATAGTTTGTGATTATGATGGTATAGAAATTAGCTTATAATGTGGTCCGAGGAAAACTTAATTATAGCAGCTATTACATTGGATGAAGAAGCTCACTTGAAAAAAACAAAACGACGATTTTGGGTACATGACATGTTAAAAATAAACGGTTTTAAGGATTAAAACTAACTTTTCTGATCTGTGAGACGCCCTGAATAATATCCTATCATAAAATTGGTCACTTCTATACATTTCAGAGACTGTATCGTGCTAACAAAAAGAAATTTCTACAAAAAAGACAAAAATATGCTACTTCAAATACCATATAACCCAATCTACTGGCTCTGGTGAGCTTAAAATTAATAGGCTTCATCCGTGAGATGTCCTGAGTAATATTAAATGATATAATTGATGACTTGTTACACTCTGGAGGCTGTATTGTGCTAACAAACAGAAATTTCTCCAAAAAAGACAAAAATGTGGTACTTCCAATTACCATAGCACCCGTTGTACAGGCTATAGTGAGCTGAAAATCAATGGGGTTCATCTGTGAGACGCCCTGCAGAATATACAATTATAAAATTGGTATTTGAATACACTCCGGAGGCTGTATCGTGTTAATAAATCGAAATTTCTGCAAAGACAAAAATGTGTACCATAGAACCCGTTATACTGCCTCTGGTGAGCTGAAAAGCAACAGGGTTCATCTGCGAGATGTCCTGAACAATATTCAATAATAAATGTAGTGACTTGTCGCACTCCGGAGGCTGTATCGTGTTAACAAGACATGTTACGAAAAGTGGCCGACGACAACGACATATACACAGGATTTTTTGTCTAAGACCCGTTTTTACGAGTTTTTCTTGCTGAAAAACAAAAGAATAACTCAAAAAAAAAACGAAAATTCCAACTTTTGGGGTAAACCAATACTTTTCTCGCATATTAGATAGGGTTGGGCGCAAAAATAAAAAGAAATATTGAAGGAGAATATACGTTATATAAAGAACTCCTAGAGATGACACCAAATTTTTTCAATATTTGCGCATGTCAAAGTACAAATTTTACGAATTACTGTCAAACATCGGACCTGTAATAATGAAAAAAAGTACCAAATTTAGAAAATCAATTAGCGTAACATAAACTGTGCGTCTGTTTAAGGTAAGTAGTTTGTTTTTTAAGGACAAAGTTGAAATATATAACAAACATATATAAGTAGTCTTAAACTTAATTGTTGGCACAATGTCCATCATTATAGGAAAATGTTGCTAGGTATGAAGCAGCTGTGGAAGCTGAAGAATCAGTGAAGGGTGGCATAGCCAGATTTAGGTATGTGGAGGCCTCTGGGCAGAATTAGTTTGTTCTACCATTTGAAAAAAAAAACGAAAAATTTCACATCACTTTTATAAATAAATAAAATGCATGTGAAAATATGTAATACAAAATAAATAACAGTTATTTGCTCTAATACAAAATAAAATATATAAATTAAGATAACTAGATTAGATTTTAACGGGGTTACAATGCACTGAAACCTACGGTTTATTGTGCCCCCCTATCAGAGCTGTTTTCGCTACTACTACAGCTCGCCGTCCAGGGTTCTAATGAAGTCTACTATTTGGGACGGCTTCAACGAGGTTATATCCTCACTCTTACAAGTTTCTTGTCCGAAGCATTTATTGCGTTGGCTTGCAATGGCGAGGCATTCCAGAACTAGGTGATCCGGAGTTTTATCCTCCTCCCCACAGAATCTACACTCGTCAGTTTCTGATAGACCTATTCTCATTAGGTGCTTCCTAAGGCGGCAGTGTCCTGTAAGAAAGCCCGTGAGGAGACGTAGCTTATTTTTACTGGGGTCCAAATATTTTTTGGATCTAGCATTGTCAAAGTCCCGCAGGAACTTTTTGGAACGTTTCAACACGGGAAGGCACCGCCAGAGTGCTTCTCTTTCGGTTTCCTCCTTCTTCCGAAACTCTTTCTTATAGGAGCATTTTCCTACACCACAGAAAGGCTCCGGGCCAATAAAGGACGTTTGTGCTCCTTTCCTGGCAAGTGTATTGTCCTCTTCATTTCCTGTGATTCCCGAGTGGCCAGGAATGCAGACTAAAGAGACCCTGTTATTCTTACCTAATTCATAAAGTTTTCTTCGGCACTCCCATGCCAACTTTGAGTCAATGACACGGGAGCTCAATGCTTTGATAGCTGCTTGACTATCAGAATGGATTGATATGTCACACTTCTGATAGTTTCTTTCTAGGTTCATTTCCACACATCTTTCAATCGCAAGTATTTCTGCCTGAAAGACGCTCGGGAAGGAGCCTAACGATAATGAGTATCTCGTGCCAGGCCCAAATACTCCAGCACCTGCTGCAGTGGTGATTTTTGAACCATCTGTATACCATCTAATAGTGTTTTCTTTGAGAGTTTGGGTGGTATATTCCCTTTACCAGTCTCTCCTCGCATTTAGCATTGTAGTGAAATTCTTTTCGATACTTACTTTCTTGATCATTTCGTTACTGGGAAGATTCGCTGATGAGATGTATTTTGTTAGAGAGGACCAGGCTTCCTTATTTTTAATACTCCCATTGCCTGATCCTTCCTTAGATATTCTATGTATTGCTTCTTGGGCAGATCTTTCTATCACCAGATGTAGAGGTGTGAGATCTGTAATGACCTCAAGTGCCCTAGTTGGACACGTTCTCATAGCTCCAGTGATGCACACACAGGCAAGCCTTTGAACTTTGTCGAGGGTCTTCCTCGTGCTGTACTGACTTGCTTTTGTATGCCAAACTATTGCCCCATACATAATTGCTGGTCTCACAATCATGGCGTATATCCATCGCAGTATTTTTGGGTTACAGCCCCACCTCTTACCAGCTAGATTTCTGCACGCCATCAAATCTCTTATTGCTTTACTAGCAGTTAATTCAACATGCTTATTCCACAGAAGCTTACTGTCTAGGATTATCCCTAGATATTTAACTTCTGATTTCCATTCTATGATTTCCCCATTTGATATGGGCTTCATGGCTGGAAGTGTTCTTTTCCGGGTAAATGGAATTACTATGGTCTTGTTTGGGTTAATGTTTAGCCCCACTGACAAGCACCATTGCTTAATGATTCTGAGGCCATTTTGTAATAAATCACACAAGGTGCTCTCGAACTTGCCTCTGACTATTAGAACTATGTCATCAGCGTAGCCCATACATTCGAAGCCAAGCTCCGTTAGCCTGTAGAGCAACTCATCTACTACGAGGCTCCATAGAAAGGGAGATATCACTCCTCCTTGAGGTGTCCCCCCGAGTGGCTTTAACTAAGGTGGTTTGATTCCCCACCTGTATCTCAGCTATCCTCGTTGTCAACAACTCATACATCCATTTTACAATGGTTTCATTTACTACTCGCATTTTTAGTGCTTCTTTGACAGACACGAGTTGTGTTGTCAAAGGCCCCAGATATATCCAGGAATGCACACATTGCGATTTCTTTGTTGTTCAGAGTTCTCTGGATGACTTCGGTAAGCTGATACAGAGCCGTCTCAGTTGATCGACCCGCTCTGTAGGCATGCTGACATTTATGAAGTGGTATATTCTCCAGATTCTCTGTTCTTATGTAGTTATCCACTACTTTCTCCATCTTTTTGAATAGGAACGATGTTAGACAGATGGGTCTAAAAGATCGGGGATCAGTCCCATCTTTTTTCCCTATTTTTGGTATGAAGGTTACCCTTGCCCTTCTCCATTTTCTAGGTATTAGACCCACTGCTAGACTGCTTCTTGTAATCTTCAGCAGGTGAGGAAGATTCTTCTCTATCCCTTGCTGCAGGAGTGCTGTAAATATTCCATCCACTCCTGGTGATTTATATGGTTGAAAGGTACTTATGGCCCATTCCAACCGTTGTCTGGTAAATATTTTCTTAGCAATGTCCCAATCTTCCTTGCGGAATTTTTTGGTGTAATTCACTGCTATTTCAGTGCTTGTTGCTGGTTCACTACCTGGAAAGTGGGTTCTAAGAAGAAGAATCGTTCGTTCCTCTTCACCTTCCGTGTATGATCCGTCTGGCTTTTTCAGCGACATTGTGGGGTTAGTTCCCATTTGCCATGACCTTTTGTAGTCTGGCCGTTGTGTGAGTGGAAGTGATCTTTTTGCAAAAGGCTTGAAAATTAAGCCTTTTGGCCTTCCTAATCTTTTTATTGTACTGAGTAAGCTTCTCAGTGTACCTCTCCCAATTACCGTCACGTTTGGCTCTATTAAAGAGCTGACGGACCTCTTTTCTGAGGTTTGACATGTTCTCATTCCACCAAGGAGCGTGCTTTTAAGATTAGTAAGTTAAATTATTAAGTTAAGATTGTGTGATTAAAGTCCTGGAAATGTTCTAAATTTTCTTATTGAAAATTAATTGATTATGTCTTAAGACATTGTGTTCAATGCTCATTATAGAGAGATGATTCAAACACTTGACCCATCATAGACTGAAGTCAATTTTTATTTTACTTGAGTTTTAAGAACGATCTCTCCCCAGTGCAGTTAGCATCAGAGCTAAATTTAGACGAAGTGTCACCTCAACGTTTGGAAACACATCATCCACTCTCTTTTCTTTTAGCAGCCGGTACATTTGAAGTTCATTACCTATATTTGATAAGCCGATATCCACCTCAAATGTATTAAAAAAATCAAAAAAAGTGTACTAATTCATCACCTAGCTTCTCATATAAATTGTTATACATTCTAGCAAGCTTTAGTGAGTGTGCTTAAATTTCATTGGGAGTTAAATTTTCCAAATGATGTGGAAATCCAAAATCAGAATTAATGGCTTCATATGGGGGAAGCCTCTGACTTAAAGAGGCAGTGAATTGATCCTTAATAGGAATACAATTTAGAGTCCTAAATTTCTCTGATGGTGTCATTTGAGTCTCTGGGGCCTTTCCATAAGCCAGTGGAGTAAGCCGAACATTTGGTTGTCGCGTCCTATGCGTGGAATAATCTTTGGTTCCTCTTATCTTCTCACCCCGCGTCTCATATTTCTAAGTTGCCACGTCTTGACTTAATAAATTCTTTGAGTGATGCAAGTGCTGCCACTCCCGAATTAAGGTCAATATTTGGATCTTGAAAAATAAGACTTTTGCTGTTTGTTCTCTCTAAAATTTCATTCCAAAATATTGCAAATATTCCTATTTAAAGTAAACACATTCGGTTATACAAACCATTTGCATCGCTACGGGTTATGTAAAAGCAAAGCTTGTCAGCTTTGCTTTTACATAACCACAAGGCCTGGGTTCTAACATTTTTTTCGTTAGTTCTCTTATAGAATAATATGATTTTGTAATTTTAAACAATGTTTTTTACATATTTGAAACTTCTTGTTACCTGACTTGAAGCACTGATGATGACGAAAGTCGAAAGCGCTTTGCAATAAATAAAAAGAAAATTATACACTTTTATACAAAAACTTCGCTTCATTTAGAAAAATACTCGGCGGCAGCTTTTGTAATTCCTATATGTGAGGGGGACCCGAGCAGCTGCCCCCCCCTTAAATTCGGCCCTGGAGGGCGAATGCTAACACACATATCTAAGTTGATTAGGGTATTGCTGTTTGGAAAGTTCTTGTGGTCTACCCTGCGTTTGTAAAAGCTGTTCTAATTACAATTCTTGCACTAAAGTAAAGATTCTACTTTCAGCGATATTTCGACATTATGGCGTGAAACGCTAAACATTTTCAGCAATTTTTCAAAAAATAAATCTGTTGGGTCTTTTGCTGCAGAGCGATCAGTTTCTTCTCAATAAGGCCCTTCATTAATTGTGAAGGAGCAGGTTAATCTTTTTTTAGTTTCGATAATTGTTTTATATTTGAAGAAAATCGTTGCTTTTGCAAGTAGGGGTAAATTAGGTTGCAGTAACACGTATCCTTGTAGCCTCTGATGTGTTTCCATCACTGTCAGTAACAGTGGTATTTTCTTGGGTCTCAGTAACAGCGGTATTTTCCTGTGTCTCAGGTTCTTCTTCCTCTATACCATTAGGGTCGTTAAGATAGCCAATTGTTTCCCTTTGGCGGACAAATGGTTCCAAAAAAGACATTTGTTCTTCATATCGCTACTTCCTTACTGGCTTATTCGCTTGTCCCGATTTCGTTACATGCATTTTTTTATTTTATCGTCACTGGTCTCTTAGATGATGCCATCTGCTTTTGCATGTGGATCCTGTAATGAAAAAATATCAAACACAGGAATAATTTCAAATTCGATATATATGTATAGAACGCATGAAGTTTAAAAATGAATATTGATCCGCCCAATTGCACATATATGTAATTTACTAAATAAGGTAAATACATTTAAACAATGGTTGAAAATTTATTTGTATAGAAGTCATACCGACAAAAACAAGGTACAAAAAAATTCTGCATTTATCATTTTTCCTTTCAGGTTTTTGGCAACAGGTCATTCTTTTTGCACAATATCCTTTAGCTACAGATTGGGTCATTCATCAACAGTATGTATTATTGTCAAAGAAAATTGTGATGCAATAATTGAGAAAACGTTAAGACAGGCAGAGCCCCCACCCACAGAGGAAGACTGGAGAAAAATTGCCAAAGTTTTTGGAATCATATGGAATTTTCGTCATTTTTTGGAAACTCCTGGCGGGAAATATGTGGTAATAACAGCTCCAGCTAATTCTAGCTCCCAATTTTTTAACTACAAAAAGACTTTCTCGATCGTTCTCCTAGCACTTGTCGCAATATAATTTCATTATTGTTGACATAGGATCATATATTCGCGCGTTCAAATTTAGGAAGAGCTTTAGAAAGAAGTGCCTTAAATATTCCTAATCCAATAGTACTTCCGGCTACCAACCAGGAGGCGCCTTTTGTTATAGTGGGTGATAAGAGGATTTTCCCCTAAACACAAATGTATTAAGACCCTACTCTTTAAATCGACAACGAAACGACATAACAAAAAAAATTAATTGTAGACTATCACGTGCTCGAAGATGTTCCGAAAGTTCTTTGGTCAAAACTTTCAATTTTATAAGCGGAGATTAAAATCCTCGCCAAAATATGCAGATAAGATTGTCCTAACTTGTATATTGCATAATTTTACCATTCGTTCGGACATTTTATCACAGATACAAACTCTGCCTTCGTAAGTTTACCGCAACAAGGAGGAAATGCTACAGCTAATGCATTTCAGGTTTGAGATATTTACAAAGATTATTTCAATTCTCCAATAGGAGCTGTTGTCTGGCAAATGGATGCAGTTTAAAAAGTTTAGCCTGTATTACTATAAGATGATAGTTTTATAAGTAGTTTTTTTGTATCATAATATTTCTCGAATAAAATAAATATTTAAATATGTCTAAATAATGTTGTACTTACCCAATGCAACGTTCATTTCTTTTGCAATTAATGACCAGCTCTTGGCTTTACAGTTATTGTCACTATAACTATATTACTATTTTCAAAATTATAGAGGACCGTATTTTGCCTAACAAGTTCAATCAGTTTCTCGTCATTCATATTTAAATCACTCCTCTATAATAAATTGTATAGAACTGATAAGCATTTGCGTTCACACTAAAGACACCGTTTCTTACACGTATCAGCCTGTCCGATAAAAATATGTTTCTAATGAACGGAAGGTGTATATACACACATTAATTTACATTTAATTATATTTTATGTAAAAGGAAAGAAAGTGTTATGGAACGGAAATGGAACGTATAGTGAGAATCCGCCTTAATTCGTTTCTGACGGTCGTTGTTACATGGCCGCCTAGAATATTATTGAATACGCTACACTGTCTCCTGTAAGTACTGAGCAAGACCCATTTCGCTGTCTCTATTCTAGATCACTGCCGCTGATAATTTCAGATTATTATAGAAGCGGTCATTGAATCTGAATGATACAGTGGGACAAGCAAAACTAGTAATGGACCATTGTCACAATAGGGCAACATTTTCTGTCAGACTTGATTCCTCTTTGTATTGGTTCAATTGATACAATAATTTGCTGTCATTTAATCTAAAAAAGAGGGCCAACCTCTGAGAATAAGATAATAACCAATAAGCATATATAAACCTTTATATTTTGGTGTTCTAAAAGTTGTCTCAAAAGTCTGATAAAATCTTGTGTTCGCGTTGCAAGATATTCAAGGATAAATGTCACAAAAATATCTCGCTTCGCTATGTCATTCATTTATTATAAGAATTGTAGAGAATTTCATTGTTCCAAACATTTTTTCATATACTTAAACCGTTTTTGAGATAAAGGGCGGAGAGCGCGCCGCGCATACTATTCACAGCATAATGCAAGGTCAGCCGTAAGTAAATCTCATAAAAAAGATGTCGAATAAACTCTATAAATCATTGAAAAGTAAAAAATTAAGAATGATTTACATTGTTTATCGATTAATACAGTATTTTCAATTTATCCAATATATTTGTTACCAGTCAGCCAAGAAAAATGTTTGTCTAATCAATGTTATAAAAGAACTTCTTGATATGCTTATTGAGAAATTATAAACTGTTAATACCCCTACAAAACAGGCCAGAGATGATGCAGATGTTATTATCATTGAAATAGCTATTGAAGAATCGAAACATAGGATTGCTGTGATAATAGAAGATATAAATTTGAAAATTTGAAATTTGTTTTATTAAGTACCAAAATACACATCCAAAAAATACATTTTCTATTGCCCCGGAAAAAAATTCTTGTGTGTGGCTCAAAAGATAACAAAATTAATGACTTACATATGTAATATATAATGCTATACTATTATAAAACAAAACCAGAAAACGTATTAAACTTTCTTAATATTTTAGAAATTTTCATACATTTATAAATCTATGATTCCCCCCTAACGGCACCGGTCCAAAAAAGCAATGCAAGGTGAGAATAAGTTTTTTCCTGATTAATGAGAAAATATGTTATTAATTTGGCCATAGTTAAGTTTAATCCATTCAACAGAATGTTTCTTAAAAACATTAACAAGTTCAAAATTTCTAATATTAGTATCGATAAAATTTATAAATATATGAATGTAATGTAAAAAGTATCTCCCCCCCAATCTAGACTTTCTACTAAAAGAATAGGCATTATCGTTACTAAAATTTCTTGTGAAATAATTATGAGGTAATGCATTAGTGAAATTTTTTTTCATATACCAATTCATTAAAAGTGTCTTTACATATATCTGTCTAATATTTAAGAACGAACTAATTTGAAACAAATCTTTTGTAGGAAAATCGAATGGTTTTTTATACATGATTTTAATGATTTTTCTATGAAGAATATCCAGCGGCTTTAGAGTAGTATCAAAGACTCCACCCCAACCGAGACAACCATACCCTAGAATAGAATTTACAAGTCCATAATAGATAATTTTTAAGGAATGTATATCTGTAATATTTGCTAATTTTTTAAAAACATATATTAAATATCTTAATTTTTTGCACATGTTATCAATTTGGTAAGACCAACTTAAAAAGGAATCTATTATTATCCCAAGATATTTAGCCTTATTTTGTAAAAGTAAAGTATTCGAGTTACACGTGCATGTAGAAGTATTCGTAGAAGATGCAACTGAAATGTGTAATAATTTTGTTATATGAAGGTAAACTTTTTTTACGTTTATCAAAAGTGATTATTAGTGTTTTTGCTTCATTAAGAAGTAGACCATTAATGTTCATCCATTTCTTAGCTAAGTAAAGTCCAAATGATACTTTATTCCTAAGTGTATCCCAATTATTATCGTCAAAAACCAAAACCGTATCATCGGCGTAAGCCGTAATCTTGCCAATATTTTTCAGGCTAAGAAAGTCATTGATGTAGCAGAAAAAAGAAGCGGCCCCAGTCGTCGTTTTAACCGGACATACTCAATCACATCACTAAGAAATTTTGGCAAAGGAAATCTTAAAACTCAAATATACACGTGCAAAATTTTTGATAAATATCTTCGTTCCTAAAAACACAAGTCAACAAAGCTTAATAAATGTATGAAGTTATCGAATCTTCCACAGCGGTTCATCAACACATCATACGTGTATTAAATTCAAACTTGGTTACGAAATTATTTAGAACCCCATGGACAGGGTTGAGCAGTGCGAAATGAACTTCTGGAACCGATAACGAAAATATTACACAGCTCCAGATGAATTACTGAACACAATGTTTTGCAACTGCGGATGCAGCAAATCGATGTTACGATGTTCTTGAGCTTGTGGTCAATGTTCTGGACAAGCGTACTTCAATGCTTGGCCGTATCAAAGTGATCTCGATGAAGACAGTACATTTGACCCCGAAATTATCGAAGATCTATAGACAAATATTCTGGACAACGAAAATTATGCTGTTGAATTGGAAATACTCGTGCAACCGGAAGACGATGATAAAGAATAGGAGAATTAAGATTCGAGTCCTTTTAATTATAAAAGTTTTTGAAAAACATACGTATATTTGAACATCAATTGTAATAAATATATGAAAAAGTATTTCTAAATAAAAACAATAAAGATATAATTATAATGTTGGTATTCACTCTATTATTGTTCAACTTAAAATAGAATTAATATGGATTAGAATATAATTAAAATATACTTTAAGAACTCCATTTAAAACTTTTTTGATCGCAGGAATAGGTAAATAATAAAAAAATATATATTCGATAAATATTAAATATAATGTGTTAATTAATGAAAATACTAATTATTAGTAAGTATATATTTTTTGATATGTAAACTTTGTACGGCCTATTATTTATCGGAACATACGGTTAATCTTGCACTATGCTGTGAATAGGTAAGGGAGGCACGCTCCCGTCCCCTTTCTCAAAAACGGTTGAGTGAATGAAAAATATTTGGATTAAAATATATACAGAATTTCATTCACTACAATTGTTATAAGCGAGACCGATTTTTGTGATTTTTTACATTAAATATCTTAAGACGCGGACACGAGATTTTATGAGACAACTTTAATAACGCCAAAATAAAGTTTATAGCTTATTATCTCTCATTTCGAGGTGAAACACCAAAATGACTGGACTATATGTGTATCTTTTTTAAATGAAAGTGTCCCCAGCAATTTAGAATTGTATAAAATTGTAACTAGTTGATTAAAATCAGATCCCCAACAAGTCATTCATAAAATCATGTGTTTACTCACCAACATGAAAAACATGCTATCCCTTAAAAAAAGGAAGACGGAAATATAATGTTGGCATAACATGGCCGATTCGCTATCGGCTGATGTGTGACTTTATTTTAAGAAATGTACGTTCGGGTGTAAATAATCATTTTTTTAGAATGAATGCAATGCTAAACCATAATAATTAATCAAATAAAATGTTTTTTAACAATAAGTTTATATTTAAACGCAAAAAAAACTCTTAACCTAAAAAAATATCCACGTCAACAGAACTTAAAGAAACATGAATGAACTGTGCGTAAATATATGGAACTTATGACACATTTATGTGTTTGGTTATAGTCCGGGAGACAGCGACACTTTTGATGTAATTATTCCTACAAAGCTGATCTTTTCTCATTTTGAAGTTTTGATATGGCAAGTAAACGGAACGGCAGTCTACCGCGCCATTATGGGGGCAAACATTAATAACAATTTTTGAAACCTGTAAAAAAATAATATGTAAATGCCTTATTCCTACAAATATAAAACTTTGTAGAGTGGTCAAGGATACCTAAAATGCAGTATAATGATAGTCTACCGCGTCGGAGGGGAGGTCATCATAGGTCTACCACCCACACAAGGTGTTCAGAAATAAACTTTTTTCACTTATTTCTACAAGGCTGAAAAATGTTTCTCATATACTTTAGTTTATAATAGAACTAAAAAAAATAGTCTACCAATCATATAATGGTGCAAAGCCTTGATAGACGCAATGGAATCCACAATTTCCCGAGAGCAGCAGCAGCCGCGCCGATCCGCTATAATTCGCTCTGAATTATTGCATACCGGTATTAAATTAATATCTACAAATCTGCTTTTTTTATCTACACGTATTTTGCGATTATTATTGTCAACTAAACGTGTTTTACCTTCGATACAATGTGGCTAAAGTTTCGCTAGACGTGGCTAAAGTTTTGCAAAAATCGTAACGAGCAATAAATTTCCTAATTTAAATGTTAAGTATACTTTTTGGAGCTTACACCATTATAAAACGTACGATTCAGTAATAACGAAAAAGCGTTTGCCAGCGAGTTTTTTGCTAGTATAATATTACTATAATAAAAGTGGAAAATACTTTTTTTTAAACAACTGAATTTTTTTTTCTTTTTAACGCTGAATAATTAAATTTATTTCAATAAAATTATTATTATAGAAAGATTTTTTTTTATTATAACAATATAGTATTTTATAAAACAGATATATTATATACAATATTTTTGTTATTGTTTATCGCCACTGGCATTTCCTTCCTCATCGGCTTCCAAATCGTGATCGCTATCTGCATTCTCATTATTCATCCAATCGCTTTCTTTGAGATATTCATAACAGCTGTCATTTGCAAATATTTCTACGGATTCATCAAGCGTTTCTATATCTGCAAATAACAATAAATCATTAAATATTATTATAGAATGCTAACATAAGTTCGATTAACTTAAAATGCAAAATATATATACCTGAATTTTTATCGTTTTGTTTTACTAAACGTCACATCATCGATTGACTGAGGCAATTGGTCGTCACTAAACAAATTAAAATCATACTTTGCATTCCCATCGACTTTTCAATCACAGTCGAGAGGGGATAATGTTGAAGGCTCTTTTATGTGAGCATTGCTCCAAATTTTTGAAATATATGCTGTTCGGAGTATGTGTTCTCGGAGCTCAGATTGACAAGGTGGCAAAGCAGATGCATCAAAACTCTTCACGTTTTGTCGAAAGATTTTGTCGTTGGTACTTTTCTAAGCTTTCAAAAACATCGCTGATCGACATAAGTTTATTTATTTTTTTATAACCGTAAATTCGGCATACAAATTATTCCACTGTTTCGAATACTGCATTGTCACAATCAGAATATTTGCTTAAATTTGTCAATGCATCTACATATTTTTGAGAGTTCCTTAGCAAATGAAATGGGCGTTTTTTCCCTTTTCGGAAAAACGCTGGATTGAAATCATAGCCTGTTAGTGCATGAAAGGCAGGTAGGGAATCACACAAATTGGCTCCTAATGATTTGCACAATAAGCTTAAAATAAGATTTCTTTGCGATTTTCCAACGCCTACTTCCATCAAAACTTCCAGTTGTTCTTGTACAAACTTCATATTACCAAGCATTATTACTAATATGTCAGTATCTGAGCATCTTATCGTATTATAGGGCGGTGTAGCTCCTCAAAGTTACAGGCGTGATATATTATTTTGCTATCTGCTTCTTCATTACTCGAACATGATTGACTGAGCTCAATAGTTTTAACATCATCATTAATTACTTGGTATCTACGACATTCTTTATAGTTAACATACACTATTTTATTGCCTAAAAATAGAGCCATTTCATTGCGTCCCAACTATCTAAAATATACTCACCGAAGTCCTCTTTAAAAGTAATATTTTTCAATTCGGTTGAAAAATCAGAAGGGCCCATTGATGTTCCTCGAATTACAATTTTACGATCCCTGCTGGTTCCTATCAAAGCGCGCTCTTTATCCTTTATCGACCGAGATTTATAGGTGTCAAATACTATAATAACGAATGTGCGTCATTTCTCAAAAACATTGCCAGTAATTTAACAGATATGTTTTCATATGTAACTGGTATTTCTTTCATTAAATGTATGAAGAAAAATCCATCGTAAATTTGTACGTTTGCTTTTGGTGTTTAGTTGCTATCGATTTCATGTTCTAGTAATTTAAGTGAAGCACTTTTTTCAGTTTTGCAAATACTTCCATCGAGATGGCGTAAAGAAAATGGAGTAGGCGTCAATGAATAAGTTAAAACTTTTTCAATATCTAATTGTTTATCTAGAGCAACAACTAGAAGTTGGCCAAATAAGTCTCGCTGCAAACGCACTTCAACTAATTTTCCAGAAACTTTAACTTTTTATTTGCTATGTAACACTGTAAAATTATCAATTTTATTCATTTCCGAACTTCGATCAAATCTATCTTTATCTTCGGCACATTCGTTAATAAATGTATTCGTCAGTTCTTCTCCTTTTTTTTTCAACACTGAGCAAAAAATCAGCAACGTGATCGTCGGCTGCTTGGCCATTAAATATATTGAGGAGTAAACATTTACCTAGAGTGCTATCAAAAGGATTTATACTTTCTGTAATGACCTGTACCAATTTTTCAAGCTTCACAGAACTCTTTTTTATCCTATTTTGATATAAATCTGCGGTCACATCTTGTTTCGTTCTTAAACCAGTTTCTTCCATAACATGACTAATTATTTTTGTCCGAATACTGTGACCCTTACACTAACGTTGTCGAGCTGATTCTGAATTAGTGCAATATGAAATACCTATAAATTTGTAAATAATTATACGAAATAACATAATTTTATGTATGTTTAAGCCACGAATTATATCACCATCACCCGCAGATCAGTTATAATACTATGATATTGTAGTTTGCTTACGTTGTATATTTAGATTTATGTAAAAATTCATTTTCTTTCAAGAATTAGTCAGTCAGCAGTTAGAACCGAACGAATATTGTCGGTATCGTTAGTTTGTAGTTTTTTCAAAAACAGACTTACGAAATAAAGTACATTTATCACGTCTAGCGAAACTTCAGCCACATTGTATCGAAGGTAGAACACGTTTAGTTGACAATAATAACCGTAAAATACGTATAGATAAAAAAAGCAGGTTTGTAGATATTAATTTAATCCTGGTATGTAATAATTCAGAGCGAATTATAGCGGTTGCTGCTGCTCTCGGGAGATTGTGCATTCCATTGGGTCTATGAAGGATTTGCACCATTATATGATTGGTAGACTAATTTTTTTAGTTCTCTTATAAACTAAAGTATATGAAAAACATTTTTCAGCCTTGTAGAAATAAGTGAAAAAAGTTTATTTCTGAACACCTTGCGTGGGTGGTAGACCTATGATGGCCTCCACTCCGACGCGGTAGACTACCATTATACTGCGTTTTTAGGTATCCTTGACCACTCTACAAAGTTTTATATTTGTAGGAATAAGGCATTTACATATTATTTATTTACAGGTTTCAAAAATTGTTACTAATGTTTGCCCCCATATTGGCGCGGTAGACTGCCGTTCCGTTTACTTGCCATATCAAAACTACAAAATGAGAAAAATTCAGCTTTGTAGGAATTGGTGCAAAATTTCGGTCGCTGCCTCCCGGACTATTAGCTTTCTGGTGTTGTCCAATATTAAATTTTGATTTGAATGAAGTAAACATACTTTTCTTGTAATTAAATTGCATTAGATCTGTAGTAAATTCACAAAAATTGTTCGTCATAAGATATTTCATCATTTTCTTAAATACACTTTTACAATAAAAACTTTTATTGAAAATATATTACTATGGAATTGAAAAATATGGTGCATATGGCAACATTACAAATTAGAACGATGCATTTCTTCCAACAGCGGTTAGACTGTGACTACGTTAAAATTGCCTTTAAAATTTTTGTAAACAATCATATATGTCTTGTTTATATATCTATGATTAAAATGCTCTATTACCATGTACCTTGTGAAAATAACAATTTTCTATAAGTTTATTTAAGAGTACTATCACCATATACGAGTTGTGACATTTTTTTCAACAATTGGTTATAGCAATAACCTACAAATCTTTTTTAGTCGTCTTCTGTACGAGCCTTTAAAATTGATGTGGCAACAAAATTATTTATTGAAGTATTATGACAGTTTAAATTGACACAAAACTATTTCCAAAATCTGCCTAAATAATGGATATTCGTGAACTCCTCAAATTAGCATATGAAAATGTTGAGTTCGCTGCAGATAATACCTGGAGTCAAGACTTTGGGTATCAACAAGCCAACATGAATATCCTTCTGCGAGAAAAAAGTATGCAAGAACCAAAATATGCAGAATCGAGACCCAGAACTGTTAGAGACTGCATTCCAAACAGTAAACTTGCAGAATATGGTAATTATGAATATAACGAAGCTAGGGAATTATCATATACCCGTGAAAATATTGGACCTAGTTCGAGCACCAAATATGATTTCAGTGCCGAAAAGGAAAAAGAGCCGTGGATGTTAGATGAAGTTGACACACTTTTCAAGTTATATACAGATTCTGACCTAGATGATAATAAAGAAGAACAATATAGGTTTGATTACACAAACACTTTTGAATCTCCCTTCATGCGATGCAATTCTTTGCAGGAATATTTGCTCAAGCTCAAAATAACTAGTGACAGCGTCAAAAGATTGTGGGACAGCGAACCATTGGAATCAAGAAAGTTCGAGTTTCAAAGTCTTCCACCGCATCCCGGAGGATGCAAATCGTCAGATGAATGTGTAAATGTTACACAATGTGAAGAAAAAGAAGATTATTACGAGTGGTTGAAACTGGATCTAGATGGCAAACATCGCACTACGGATGATATGAATGTATTACCAAGTTCTTCCAAATCTGATGTCGGAGATAAAAATGAAAATAAAACAAAGTCTATACAGAATCGTCCATTATACTCGGCAGTTTTAAGAGGTATGGCTCCGAACAAATTTAGTCCAGTTGTGGGAGAACCAATAACTAATAGAAATATTTCGTCTAAGAATGAGAATGTTATGGAAAAATTGGTGACTATTAATAAAACAGAAAAAAAATCGGTATGTTATGAGAACATCGGAAATAATCAACAGTTTGTTACTGATTCGAATAAAATTAGACCAGTGGAAAAGAAAGGAATGTATATATGGAAAATAAACAATTCGTCTAAAAGTGAGAATGTTATGGAAACATTGGGGACTATTAATAACAAAGAAAAAGGAAGAGCACAATCTGAGAAAACCGAAACAAATCAATTATTAGTTACTGATTCGAAAAAAAATAGTCCACTCGTGGAAAAACAAGCAACTATATCAAAAAGAAACGTTTCATCTACAAGTGAAAATATTATGGAAAAATCGGAGGCTACTAGTAACACTGGAAAAAGAAAAGGACATTTTAAGAAAAACAAAAAAAATCAGTGGTTTACCGAGTCGAAAAACAATAGCCCACTCGTGGAAAAACGAGCAACTATATCAAAAAAAAACGACTCGTCTACAAGTGAGAATGTTATGGAAAAATCAGAGACTATTAATAATATTGGAAAAAGAAAAATTCATTTTGAGAAATCAAAAAAAAATCAATGGTTTACCGAGTCGAAAAAAAATAGTCCGCTCGTGGAAAAACAAACAAGTATATCAAAAAGAAACATTTCTTCTACAAGTGAGAACGTTATGGAAAAATCGGAGGCTACTAGTAACACTGGAAAAAGAAAAGGACATTTTAAGAAAACCAAAAAAAATCAGTGGTTTACCGAGTCGAAAAACAATAGTCCACTCGTGGAAAAACGAACTATATCAAAAAGAAACGTTCCGTCTACAAGTGAGAATATTATGGAAAAATCGGAAACTATTAATAAAAAGGGAAATAGAAAAGTACATTTTAAGAAAACAAAAAAATATCAGTGGTTTACCGAGTCGAAAAACAATAGCCCACTAGTGGAAAAACGAACAACTATATCAAAAAGAAACGTTTCGTCTACAAGTGAGAATGTTATGGAAAAATCAGAGACTGGAAAAAGAAAAGTACATTTTGAGAAAAACAAAAAAAATCAGTGGTTTACCGAATCGAAAAAAAATTGTCCGCTCGTGGAAAAACAAACAACTGTATCAAAAAAAAATGCTTCGGCTACAAGTGAGAATGTTATGGACAAATCGGAGACTATTAATAACATTGGAAAAAGAAAAGAACATTTTGAGAAAACCAAAGAAAATCAGTCGTTTACCGAGTCGAAAAAAAATAGTCCACTCGTGGAAAAACAAACTACATCAAAAAGCAACGTTTCGTCTACTAGTGAGAATGTTATGGTGAAAACAAAAAAAGATCAATTGATAGTTACCGATTTTCCCAAATATATCCCAAACATAAATTCTGAATGTGTACAAACTACGCCAGACAATGGAATAAAAATGGATCGTAAAACAAGCTGCGAAAGCGAAAATATCCTGCAAATAAAAGCTGCACCTGACAATACATACCAGTCTTTTTACACTTTTGTCCAAAATTCCTATCAGCAAAAGCATTCGCCTTATCCAATTCCCTCCCAAAGTATGCCTCAACTTAATTCTCAATCAAACGTTGACAGTTGTACGTTTAAACCACATGATCGATTTTCTTCAAATATCCCGGAACGTCGAAAAAGGAAACCTTTTTCATTAAAACGAAATTTCGATGTAAGTGAACTGATATACGAACTGTATAGTGTATCTAGCACATCAAACACAAGCAACTCTGATGATTCACAAACAGATATTTACAAAGACGTGGAGGAGTTGGCAACGCAAATGGCGAATGCAGTTTTAGAAGAGCCAGTTGAAGATGATATTGTGCCGATGATGCCATTCTGATTAATTGGAAAGACAAGCCTTTGAACAATAGACCAATTGTAATAGTTTTTCAAGATTTAGAGCAGCAATTACTCAAGAATATGAAAATAATTCGGAAAATTGCATAGATACCCAGAAATTTTAAGTAGTTTGGGTTTTCTTTTTACAAAAATCCAAGTATTACAAAATGGTTATCAAAATGTTGTTACAAATTGTATGTAAATAAATTTACTTTCTTTCCATGGTTAATCAGTGTTTTAATGCAGCATTTTCATATAATATTCAATGTTTGAATTCAAGGTTCTTCTTACCATACCGAAAAAAGAGAAATTTTCTGGAAAATATGCCAAAAAACATGCTTTGAATCTGAATTTTACCAAAGGTAGCTTTGACAAAAAAAGTCTTATAACAAAATTGGCCAAAAAATGGCTTCAAAATGTTTTTAGTTTTCTGCTATATGGATATGTGGCTCTACTGGTATTATACTTAGTAATTGAACAACAGTGATATTATTTACATAAATGTTAGGCGAAGAAAAACCAACTCAACGATGAAATAAAACAATATAGTTTGTTTAAATCTTCATATATTTGAACTAATGTTCAATTTAAAACGTTTTGATAAAGCTACTGTGTTAGTGAAACGCGTCAACAAGTTTAAATTGAACATTAGTTCAAATATATGAAGATTTAAACAAACTATATTGTTTTATTTCATCGTTCAGTATGGATCTTCATCAAGTAAAAGCCTCATCTATTCAAAAACCAACTCAAATAATAAACGGTTTTAGAGATGAAAACTAACGTTTCCAGATCTGTGGGACGCCCTCCAATCATAAAATTGTCTCTTGGTTGGTCACTTTTAGACACTCCGGAGGCTGTATCCTCCTAACAAACTGAAATTTCTCCAAAAATACCATACTTCAAGTACCATAGCACCCGTTGTACTAGATCTTGTCAGCTGAAAATCAATAGGGATCATCTGTGAGATGTCCTGAACAATATTCAATCATAAAATTGGTGACTTGTTCTATTCCGGAGGCTGTATCATGCTAACAAACTTAAATTTCTCCAAAATGACAAAAATATCGTACTTCTAGTACCCTAGCACCCGTTGTACTAGATCTGGTGAGCTGAAAATCTATAGGGTTCATTGGTGAGATGTTCTGAACAATATTCAATCATAAAATTGGTGACTTGTTGCACTCCGGAGGCTGTATCGTGCTAACAAACTTAAATTTCTCCAAAAATTACAAAAATGTCGTAGGTACTTCTAGTACCATAGCACCCGTTGTACCAGATCTGGTGAGCTGAAAATCAATGGAGTTCATCTGTGAGAAGTCCTGAACAATATTCCAACATAAAATTGGTGACTTGTTGCACTCCGGACGCTGTATCGTGCTAACAAGACATGTGGCCAACGACGACGATATACACACAGGATTTTTTTCTCTAAAAACCGTATTTTCGTGTTGTTCGTGCTGAAAAAATAACTAAAATGAAATCCAAATTTACAACTTTTTTTGGGGTAAACCAATACTTTTCTCGCATTGTAGATATGGTTGACGGAAAAATAAAACGATTAAAAACCCCCTAACAAAAAAGGTCCACCATATGGAAATGAATTTATTCATAATATTCGTCTGCATACAGTGAATTGTTCAAGCCCCAAATATATAGCTATTATACAAAAGGTTTCCATTATCACTTGATAGAGGTACCTACTAAAAAAATGTTACGAATTCTCAGTATTCCTAATCCACAAGGAAATATAATAGCTTAATATAGGGCATATTATCAATTTCCATTTTGGTAACACTGGAAATTATTTTGCCTTCAATCAAAATTTTTATGTATATATACATACATATAAACATATTTATACAATATGTCTCACTAAGTTGGAACCATATGGAAAAAAGTTCTGCTTGTTCCAAAATTTAAAATCCAACCATCAGATATCAAATTTTTGAGCCATATACCAGGTTTATAAAAAAATATGAATTTTACTCAAGCGTAGAGTACCTTTATTTTTGACAATATTGACATTTGTTATTGAAAAAAGTTGATCATATTGTAATGTTCTTCTTATTTATTAAAAGTTTTTATTACGGGTGGGATAAATTTCAAACACTCGGTATGGCTACTTACTAATTTATTTAAACACTAACTCACTAACACTTAATTTATATATACTTAACTAATCACTTAAGTTTAATTTATATGCACACAAACATGATTATTAATTAGCACTTTACTGTTCGGTGTATTTTTGTATATTTCTCGAGATCACTTTATCAACTAACTTCTGCTGATCGGTCCTTTTTACATATATTAATGCCTTTTTTTACTAGAGGATTCTAGACAAAAACAATTGGCTTTCTGGCATCTTCTAGATAAGACTGGTCACAAAAACAGTGTAGATAAGATAGTCACTATTCGTAAACAAATATAAAAACAACCTGCGTTTCCGCCATAATTTTAACTTTTATACCTGGCTTAGACAGAGTCGGATTTAGGGACTATACCAGTGTGCTGTTTCGTAACATTACCCCCTCCTTAAATGGAAGTTCCTCCTGGAACTTTTGTGTAGCCGAGACTGGATGTTTGCATCGGCAACTGGCCCCATTTCTACACTTTCCGATCTTATGGAAATAGCAGGGCACCGTCTTCATCGGATACTGATAACGAGGATTGTAGCTGCAAATTAATATCTGGACACCGGTATCTCTGAAGATAACCTCTACCATGTTCCTGATGATTCGCCAATCCAACTGGTTACTCGCTATCTTAGGCATAGCCAGTTTCTTCACGCTGGATTCCAACACATGGTCTCGTAGGTTTCGAAGTGCTTCCCACACATCGCGGTAGGTAGATCGATCTTGAAAGTAATTTTTAGTTACCACGTAGAAGACGTACCGCGAATTAGGTTTCAGTGTCTTGCCAGGGGCTGGAATCTGGTCTTCAAGTTTTTATAATTGCCCGAACTTCTTTCGAAAGACGGTTGCCAACCCTCGTGCGTTCTTGATACGGGCGGGGATGTTGTATGCCAGTGAATAATCTTCCAGGAGAGTGAACAAATCTTGTTGTTGTTCCGAAGTGACTCCATATCTAGCTTTCCCGGTACCTCCATACGCGCCCATAAATTCATCGAAGGTGGGGTCAGACACATCTCGAATAAGATTTACTCCTTCCTCCAGGTCATGGTCACCTTCGAATGGCGCTAGTCCGGTTTTGGTGAACTACTTTTGGTTTTCCGTTGGGGATCTTGCTTATGCGATATATAACATCATTGATCCTTTTCTTGATTAAGTATGGACCTTCCCAGGATTTTTGTAATTTTGGAGAAAATCCTTTTCTCCTCGTCGGGTTGTGTAACCATACTTTGTCTCCTTCTTTAAAACCGCCTTCTGTGGCCTGCGTGTCGTACCGACTTTTCATTCTGTCGCTGGCAACTTGAAGATTTGTTCGAACTAATTCATGAATATCATCCAGCCTTCTTCTCAATTGGATCACGTAGTCTTCGCCTGCTAAATCTTCTCCAGGCCGACAGCCAAATTCCAGGTCACAAGGAAGCCTTATTTCACGTCCAAACAGGATTTTCGCAGGTGTTTCACCCGTGGACTCATTGACGGCAGATCGATAAGCCAATGCGAAAATGGAGAGATACTGGTCCCAATCTCTCTGATGGCTGGAAACTACTTTGGCCAGGTATTTTCCAATAGTCCTGTTCATTCTCTCGACCATTCCATCTGACTGTGGATGTAAAGCTGTTGTCCTGGTCTTCTTCATTCCCAGCTTGTCGCAAATCTCCTGGAATAGATGGCTTTCGAAATTTCTTCCCTGGTTACTGTGGACTTCCATGGGCACTCCATATATGAATTATTTCACCAATACATCCGTGACAGTTGTGGCCTCTTGGTTCGGGATAGCGTAAATTTCCACCCACTTTGTGAAATAATCCATTACAACCAGTATGTACTTGCTACCATTTTCTGTCGTCGGAAATAGTCCAGCGATATCTAAAGCAATCCTTTCGAAAGGGCTTCCAACATTGTACTGTTTCATGGGTGCTTTTCTCTTGCGATGTGGTCCATTACTCGTAGCACAAGTCGTACATTTCTTACACCAGTCCTTCACATCGTCGGAGCTGTTCATCCAATAAAACCTTTCACGGACTCGCTGAAGGGTTTTCATCATTCCCAGATGACCTCCCGATGGACTGTCGTGTAACTTCTTCAGTACCTCAGCTACTCTTGTTCTCGGGATAACTAGCTGTCTCCCCATCTCAGAACCAACATCGTTTTCAAGGACTCTTTTCAAGAGCCCTTCTTCCAGGACAAGAGAGTTCCACTGAGCCCAATACGCCTTGAGTTTCGGTGAAAATTTTGACACTTCTTGCCAGGTAGGTCGCCGATTTTCTTTCTTCCATTGCCGGATCATTTTCAGGTGATGATCATTCTCCTGATCTTCTCTGATCCTGGTGGGTGACCATTCCTCGTTGACTACAGTAGTTCTTTAAACTGCAGCTTCCCTGGATTCTACCTTGTTGCAGTGGGAGCAGTCTGTTAGGCACGGCCGTCTGGATAGGGAATCGGCATTTCGGTGACTCACACCAGCTCGATGTTCGACGTCCAAATATATACATGTATTTAAATTGAAAAATTAGTTTTCTCCAACAATCAACACAATATTCTCTTCACAAGTCAATAGAGCCGCCATTTCTTGTATTTAATAAAATCTAACTAGCGATTTGACGTCATTGAATCCTAGATCAAATATCGTTCTATACGCAAATTGCTAATATGTTTCCAACTAAGTGAGACACACACACACACACATATATATATATATGTATATATCTATCGCGATAGCGGTTGAAGTGGCATCCGTATAGATTTGTAGCGCTGTGGCATCCCCCGATATACACAATATGTATATAGATCATCCCCAATGCATCGAGATCACGCACAGTGTGGCTTCCTATTATTTGGCAACACTGGGACCTTGATGGATTATTAGTAGGTAGATTTGAATTTGTGCAAGAATTGGTGCGTCCTGTATATTGTGTATAGATCGCGTACGAAGTGACTTCCAGTAATTTTAAATATGCATTTGTTTTTCTTTTGAGATATGAGAATGAAACACATATTCTAGTAATTGAGACGTTGACGGTTGTTACAAATCCATGTGAAGCTACATTTTACATATAAAAGACATTTTTTAGAAACCCGAAATAACATTTTTAAAATCTTATTACTCGTCTTAAATTAAATAAAATTAATTTAAATTGCGTTATTTATAACCCATTATCACGTGACTACGAACACCAATCAGAGGGCGATGACGTCACTGCACGAACAAGTGGACTTATTTTTGATAACGCAGTTACAAGTATGAACTATTTTTCTTGATAATTTGTCAGAACAACGATAATATTTTACGATTTTTATCACAACGGAGACAGGATCCATAAAAAGAAATAGTTGTAACTTACCGCAGATTGATTCAATAATGGTGCGAGTTTCTTTGCTAGAAACATAGTTTTTGTGCAGTGGAGAAGAACGTGAAAATGTCTTTGTAAGTACCTATAATTGTTCATTGACATACTTTATTATAAATTATAGAGACACCTTACTCATTTTATATACTCTATTATTAAATTTAGAGTTACTTAATATCTATATCAACGAAATAAAACTTGAAATCAGCTTTGTAAACAAACAAACTACCAATAAACTAATGGATAATTGACTTTTTATTTTTACCACAACCAAAAATATCTAACATGATTTTCAATTCATATTTGTAGTTTATCAGAGATTATAACTTACATTAAAGTAAATGAAAAAGACTCTTCATCTCAAATGTAGTCTGTAGCAGTAAGTTAAACGCAAACTCCGTACTACAACATATATTATTCCAAGTTGAAGGGGCAACTAGTTTCGGCACACTGAGCTATCATCAGGCCTTAAATGTATATATAATTCACATGAAAAGTATTATGAAAGGAAAGCTGTCACATGCCCGTGGCATCCAGCAGAATCCAAGATGTGTCAGTTGGTAATATGGGAAATATACTGTGGGCAAATTTTATTAAAAATAGTAAGGAAAATTTACATAATTATGCAAACGTCAAACAAAACTAAAATTGAACAACATTAAGAGAAGTCATTAAAATTGAATTAATGGATAAATATTAGAAAAAGAAAGAAAATATGGACTTCGTCGTACGACAGAATCCGTGTGAAGCAATAAGTCCAGTATTTGATTAGTCGTAATAGGAAAAAGGGCAATGGAGAGGACCGAATGCGGACTAACGAAAAACAACTTTTGCTTTATGTTAGTTCGCATGATAATAATTATATACACAGAATTCATATTTTAACACTCATAATTCACACAATTTGTATATTCATGGTCGTAGGAAAAATAAAGTACATAACTCGTTAGAAATTGTATTTCCTGCACTCGTACGGAATATGTCACTTTCCACACCTCTTATACAATGCTATTCAAATTCGAGTCTATGCATTGGAATCATGGTAACGGTAAGAGATATAGGGATGGTTAAATGGGGGCAAAGTTGTGTATTTCAGAGGTCATTTATTTGAATCAAGACCATCTAGCTTCTTTAGTTCTGTAGTTATACCGGAAAAATTGAAAATTATGAAATTCTTCTTTTGCCTACATCTTTTTATTTTCGAGGATTTTCCAAAACTTTGCCATAGCAACTTTTTGTAGACTATCCACATGCGAATAAATATTGTATAGAAAGTATGGTACACATTGGGCCACCCACAAAATTTTATTTTCAAATACGGACCTGTATTTTTCACTGCAATTTTTTGAAGGCCAAGAGATTTCATATTGGCGTAGTATTTTCATCTGAACTACAGTGTTTTGAAAATATTGAACTATTACGAGAACAATTTTAACCGCTTTTAATATTCCATAACAGCTGTAATTGAAAAATATCAGTGAGTAAGAAGTGAATCAATGCTAAGTTGATCATACAACAAGAACTTAATTGAAGATTTGAAATTTTACCATTATAGTTGAATATTTCCAAAACACTTTAGTTCAGATGTAAATAATACGCGGATATGAAACATGACTCTTGGCATTAGAAACAATGCAATTATAAATAAACGGTTTTAAAGATTAAAACTAACAATTCCGCATCAGGGGCCCTGAACAATATTCTATCATAAAACTGTCACTTGTATACACTTCGGAGGATGTATCGTGCTAACAAGCCGAAATTTCTCCAAAAATATAGTATATCTGGATTTATAGGACCCGCTGTACTCGTTATAGTCAGCTAAAAATCAGTAGGGTACATATGTGAGACATCTTGAACAATATTCAATCATAAAATTGGTCACTTTTATACACTCTGGAGGCTGTATCGTGCTAACAAACTGAAAATTCTCCAAAAATGACAAAAATTTGGTACTACAAGTACCATAGCACCCGGTGTACTCGCGTTAGTAAACTGAATATCAATAGGGTTCATCTTTGAGACGCTCCGAATAATATACAATCATGAAATTGGTCACTTGTATACACTCCGGAGGCTTTATCGTGCTAACAATCTGAAATTTCCCCAAAAATATCGTACTTAAAGTACTATAGCACCTGTTGTACTGGCTCTCGTGAGCTGAATATCAATAGGGTTCATCTGCGTGATGTCCTGAATATTATTCAATCATAAAATTGGTGACTTGTTGAACTCCAGAGGCTATAACGTGCTAACAAACTGAAATTTCTCAAAAAATTACCAAAAAGTCGTACTTCAAGTTCCATAGCACCCGTTGTACTGGCTCTCGTGAGCTGAAAATCAATAGGGTATATCTGTGACATGTCCTTAACAATATGCAATCATAAAATTGGTCACTTGTTGCACTCCTAAGGCTCTATCGAGCTAACAAGGTATGTAACGAAAAGTGGCCGACGACAACGACGACATACACGGGATTTTTTTTGTGAAAACCGTTTTTTCGTGTTGTTTATGGAAAACGTAAACATATTTCAAAAAAGAAATTTGAAAATTCCAACTTTTTTGGGGTCAACCAATACTTTTCTCGCATATTAGATAGGTTGGGCGGAAAAGTAATATAGATTCGTATTTGAAAAGAAAAACGTAAGCGTGGCCCAATTATAACGATACTCAGTATACAATTTTTTCTCACACACATCATGCCGCAAAAATGTTTAGTTCGGATACACAAGCTTTTTAATCTGTAATATACAGAATAATCCACGTTATACATCCAAAGAAATTATTTTTTACTTTCTAGCGCATTTGAATAAAAGTTAGTCTTTAACAAGTTTTTTTATGATTTTATTTTTTTCGTCAAAGATAAGACAAGAATATGATAAATGTTTAACATATACAAATCACCCAAATTTCAAATCGTCCGCTCATTTAATAACAAAATATCGGGCTGGCTAGTAATTTCGTTGGCAAACCATACAGGGTGTTTACTAAGTTATCTAAAATATAGTAGTGGACGCCCTTTTCACTCCATTTTAAGTCGAAAAGTTCTGATAAACATGTGTGATAAGTCTTGTCGTTAATGAGATACAGGTTACTCAATTGTTGTATTATTTCAACTTTTATGTTTTATAACTCATTCTGTGCCGGTGGAAAAGTGCCGTCTCTTTTTAATATTGTACTTACTCCCCTCTTTAGATTTTTACTGATTTCGTACTTTTCAATTCATAAACGTAGCCGCTACGAATTTTTTTAAGGTGGCTAAATTTTTTTATTAAAAATCACCCTAAAAAAATCGTAGTGGCTACGTTTATGGATTGGAAATATTTAAATCGAAAGAGGGAGGTAAGTACAATCATAAAAAAAATACGGCATTTTTCCACCGGCATTTCAAACCGATTTATAGAACATCAAAGTTGAAATAATAAATAATTCAACACCCTGTATCTCATTAACGACAAGACTTATCACATATATTTATGAGATCTTATCGTCTTAAAATGGAGTGACGAAGCGCCCACTACAATATTTTAGATTACTTAAGAAACACCCGTATATAAAGAGAACGTATATTTATTTGGAATATGTACTGTTTATTTTTTGTACGAACATTTGTATAAGTTTCATTAAATATTTATTTATGTCTATTCTATCTAAAACACACAATAGAGAAGAGCTTTAATGATGATACTGATGTGAAACCTTTTACAGAGTCATGATGGATTCCTCACTACTTCATTATCTCTTTAGATTCCTTATACTTTTGATATGATCTTCATTAGCGTTACACCTAAGTCTAGCAATTCAAGTGAATTCAAGACTTTTTTAAAATTTTGTGTTCACACTTTCCTTTTTGAAATTTTGTTTCAAATTTTTTCTTCAAAATTCAGAGCCTAACTTCTCACGGGTTTCGAATTATTCAAGAGTATGAAAAAAAACCTTCATCAAACTCACACGGCTCAATGGAGCATATAAAGGAAAGTTGATTTCAATCGCCCTAGTTCACTCTGTAGGATTAATTGGATGTTGGTCTGGGACACCCTGTATACAGACATCACACCAGTAGAACCATTAGCACATGTTTAAGTTTTGCATTTATCAGTCTCCCTATATATTGGAACAAAGCTTTCATTTTTGCTCTGCACTGTTTGGAACCGGTGATGTAGTAATGAACAGACTAGAGTTTTTTCCCAACACCAAACAGCTATGGTGTTGGGAGAAATACTCTAGTGTGTATATATAGCTTTTATTGCTTTCTACAACTTTTATTTAAAACATTTTTTGCCTTAGATCAAATAAGGATTCAGTTATCGTCCATACAGTTATCATTGATACACACTGTATATGCCAGAGAGAGTTTCAACGTCTCCGAAATTTTTGTGAAATTCATTATTCTAGGTCAACTAACAATCCACCTGGTAATCTTATTGCATTTAGGTTTTCGGAATTTTCACACAAAAAAACTTGACTTCTCCTAGATTGAGGTAGAAAAATATACCCATTCGAAAATTAACCTGAAAATTGAGTAGTAATTTTACTTCATCTCGTGGTTTACGTTAGAAAATTCAATTCATTTTCCCCTTATTTACGGAAATTCAGAATTCTTTAGTTTGTTTTATCGCCAGCATTATTCATTTTTATCGCCAGTAGTGTTTTATTTTGCATCAAAATCAGATTTGAGAATTGTAGAACGGAAATATAATTTTTCTATTGACAACGGTAAATATTCTGCAATAACTAGCATCCTCCGCACTGTCAACAATGGTATCAAAAAATTAAAACAGATATAAATCATCACATTCAATGTCAAAAGCTTTCTATAACCAAAAGTGAGATCGACAACACTGCCAGGATGCCAATATGCAAGAAAAATACATATACTGACGCCAAACTATACCGTTCTTCGATATGTATACTGACGGATGCCACTTTGTGCATCAGATGTATAATAAATATATAAGTGTGCTACTATAACGCCGCGTACGGAGAACCTGTGAACCTTGGTGTATAGGTTTATACAAAAAACGACCAAAGTGACGTCCTGCTGATTTCATCAGCAATAAATTCCCAAGCATTCACTGAACCGTTTGCGATATTTTGGAGCTCGATGCACTGTGGCGTCCGTATATCGGGTGTCATAGTGCCGCGGACGCCACAGCTACCGCGATTTTAAACATGGGCGGATGCCACTTCACGCCGTGAATGTATATATATATATATATATATCTATATATATATATATATATCTATATATATATATATCTATATATATATATATATATATATATATATATATATATATATATACGCTTTCGATCATTTATTATTATCATTTTCAAAGAATCTACAAAATAAATATTATATAAATTTGAAATATGTTTTAAAGTGAACATATATTTTTTTACTTACTCTAATTGAGGTTGTTCACAAAATCACAAAATATAATACCTATTTGTATGAAGGATTATCTAAACAGAGTTTTCTTTCTCACATTGCCGCATTCCCCAATCAAAAAAGTTTACCCTATATATATATATATATATATATATATATATATATATATATATACTATCTTTATGTCCTCCACACATGATCCACTTTTAAGTCATCCACCAGAAGGAATGAATATATATTCAATTTCATTCATGTATATATAATAGAATAAAATTTTGATTATGGATCCAGAAAAAAAATTAATATTTTGATTTTATTTTTTTCATTCAATTCACAGTTTTTAGGTTCTCCAACCAAATTTCTATCTCTCTATCCTCCAGTTGCGTATATATTATACAAAGTGTCGCGTATGGGTCTTCCAACATTGTTGCCTATTCAACTGATTATAAACAACATTTCATAATACTTTTTTAATTCTAACCCCTCTGTGTTTCAAGCATTTTTTAAATTAATTATGCTTTTATTAATTAACAATTTTTAATAAATTGAACATAAAAACCCTGACCATTGCTTGAATCACAGTTTGAAAAATTGTTTTTTCTTGAAGCTATTCTTCAAAAGCTCCGTCAGAAAAATAAAAAAATTATGATTTCTCAATTTTTTATGAAACAGTAAAAACTGAAATAAGGGATCAAATTTTTTTTAACTATATTGATTGATTTGATTTTTTATTATCAAGTTTCGTAAAAATGATATTTTTAATTTTTTACTCCCACTGCTATAAAGATCTGCATTGTTTATAAGGTAATAACATTTTTTTTGGGAAGCTTATCTGATCAAATTTCGGATTAAACAAATCGTATCTTGTAAAACGTTTTATGGCTTAAAAACGCATGTGTTAATTATTACCAATTTTTTTATGTAGATAAATATTAATATTAAGGTTACGATTTTCTTTTAAAAATCTTAATCTTTTATATTCTGAAGAAATTTATTTACTTATTGTTTATACATCTATAAAATGGTTCTAAAAATATGGCATGTGAAAAACATACGTAATTAGATGTCTAATCCCCGATAACCGATAATGGGGGTTTGTTGCAGAAACAACCCTTATACACTGTGATATTTATAAAATGCGACATAGGGATTCCTGTACAAAACTGTCAAAAAACATTTTTAGCAAATAGCGTTCATAAAAAATAATAACAGATTTTAAAAGATCGTTCAAAAATAAGTCCAAATGCACATTTGATTTTATTAAATTCGTTCTGGTTTAATAAAAGAATGCATAATTATGTTTAAAAAAATTGTACGCCGTTTTCATAACACTTTCGAAATATATTAAAAGAGACGGCGTTTGGCGCACTGGAAATTTAAAAGTTAAACGTGAAATAACGTGGTTCCCTTCCGCGTTGTGGCGAAATTTTTTCTTTTTGTATTTAGTTCATTTTTCATAATTTTTGTCCAAAAAGAAATTTTAAGTAGAAATATTCAAGACAAATTTATTTTGGTTATAAATTTATTTATTTATATCAATACTCAGTGTTCTTCCCAAGAAGCCAAGACATGAAACTGGAGAAGATCCTCCAACTTGTCGAGGTTCAGAACTCCAACCTCAGTACTGAGCCTTGGAGAATCCTAAACTCTAAAAAAGAGGGACAGGGAACTATCCTCACGATTGGGATCGATCACCAATCTGAGGAGGCTCTGAAGGCAGGAGGTTACGCGCTAAACTTCCGTTTTGGGCGTATCCCTGTCTCGGGGCTGGGAAAAAAGAAGAATCCCGCGGAGGATCCAAAGTACATGGAGATACCCTCCACATCCGGAACCTCTGGGAAGGGGAAACAAGGCGAAAGCTTGATCTTGGGTCAGCCCGAGATCTCCTCCGGCTCTGCTGGGGTGACTGGGAATGCGGAGACTACCTCTGCATCCCGGAAAGCTGGGCAGAGCAGCCTGGGGGTCGAGAGTCTGACTCGAGATCAAGAAACCTGCTCGATTACGGAGGGAGATACTGCCATGGTGGTCGAGGAGGGTCAGGGAGAGAAAAAGGAGGGGGATGAATAGAGGCTGAGTAACTCGGCCTCTCTTATCCATAATTATTCACCTTCACGTTCACGAATGTAGCTCAGATTAACCTGCATCACGCGAAGGGAGCTTCAGCCGTGATTGCAAGGTTGTTCGCTAAACTACAACTGGATATTGTACGGATCCAAGAACCATGGATCAACAAAGAAGGCCAAATCAAAGGTTTGGCATGTAAGGATTCTAAATTGATTTATGATCAAAGTATCTCCGCGTGCCTGTGTAATCATAAGAAAAAACATAAAATATATTTGTGTTTCAGAATACGTGTCACGGGACCTTGTTCCAATCATGGTTCACCTCAACATTGGGGGTATCGACCGAGACATCGTCATTGCCTCTGCCTACTTCGCTGGAGACGGGCCGATGACACCGCCAGTAGAGGTACAAGAGCTAGTGAGACACTGCGATGGCAGACGGCTGCCAATTATAATTGGTTGTGATGCCAACGCACACAATACCGTGTGGGGAAGCACCAATAACAACGCAAAAGGTGAGTGTTTATTAGAATATCTCTTAGCAAATAACCTTGAGACCTTAAACGTGGGGACAACCCCCACTTTTGTCACGAGAGCAAGAGAAGAGGTCCTGGACGTAACAATCGTTAATGTTGCTGCTAGGAAAAATGTAAAAGATTGGAGGGTGATGAGCGAGCCATCACTTTCCGATCATTTAGGATAGAGGGAAATACCACCTCGATTCCTACAATTCGAAATCCTAGAAATACTGATTGGTCTCTTTACAAGACCAATCTGAAGGACAATTTGGAACACGTCGAAGTGAATGGGGTAAATCACCCGCACTACGACCTGGAACAAAGAGTCGAACAGATCAGTGAGGCAATAATGGAAGCTTTTCATTCCAGTTGCCCACTCTCAAAAGCTCGTTCAGAAAAGGATGCTCCTTGGTGGAATGAGAACCTGTCAAACCTCAAAAAAGAGGTCCGTCGGCTCTTTAATAGAGCCAAACGTGACGGCAATTGGCAGAGGTACACTGAGAAGCTTACTCAGTACAATCAAGAGATTACGAAGACCAAAAGGCTTAATTTTCAAGCCTTTTGCGAAAAGATCACTTCCACTCACACTGCGGCCAGACTACAAAAGGTCATGGCAAATGGGGAAACTAACTCCACAATGTCGCTGAAAAAGCCAGACGGATCATACACGGAAGGTGAAGAGGAACGATCGATTCTTCTTCTTAAAACCCACTTCCCAGGTAGTGAACCAGCAACAAGCACCGAAATAGCAATGAACTACACCAAAAAATCCCGCAAGGAAGATTGGGACATTGCTAAGAAAATATTTACCAGACAACGGTTGGAATGGGCAATAAGTACCTTCCAACCATATAAATCACCAGGAGTGGATGGAATATTTCCAGCACTCCTACAGCAAGGGATTGATGAGATTCTTCCTCACCTGCTGAAGATTACAAGAAGCAGTCTAGCGGTGGGTCTAATACCTAGAAAATGGAGAAGGGCAAGGGTAACCTTCATACCAAAAATAGGGAAAAAAGATGGGACTGATCCCCGATCTTTTAGACCCATCTCTCTAACATCGTTTCTACTCAAATCGATGGAGAAAGTAGTGGATAACTACATAAGAACAGAGAATCCGGAGAATATACTACTTCATAAATGTCAGCATGCCTACAGAGCGGGTCGATCAATTGAGACGGCTCTGTATCAGTTGACAGAAGTCATCCAGAGAACTCTGAACAACAAAGAAATCGCAATGTGCGCATTACTGGATATATCAGGGGCCTTTGATAACACAACTCATGTGTCTGTCAAAAAAGCACTAAAAAGGCGAGGAGTTAATGAAACCATTGTAAAATGGATGTATGAGTTGTTGACAACGAGGATAGCTGAGACACAGGTGGTGAATCAAACTACCTCAGTTAAAGCCACTCGGGGGACACCTCAAGGGGGAGTGATATCTCCCCTTCTATGGAGCCTCGTAGTAGATGAGTTGCTCTACAGGCTAACGGAGCTTGGCTTCGAATGTATGGGCTATGCTGATGACATAGTTCTAATAGTCAGAGGCAAGTTCGAGAGCACCTTGTTTTATTTATTACAAAAGGGCCTCAGAATCATTGATCAATGGTGCTTGTCAGTGGGGCTAAACATTAACCCAAGCAAGACCATAGTAATTCCATTTACCCGGAAAAGAACACTTCCAGCCATGAAACCCATATCCTTAAATGGGGAAATCATAGAATGGAAATCAGAGGTTAAATATCTAGGGATAACTCTAGACAGTAAGCTTCTGTGGAATAAGCATGTTGAAATAACTGCTAGTAACGCAATAAGAGCTTTGATGGCGTGCAGAAATCTGGCTGGTAGGAGGTGGGGCTGTAACCCAAAAATACTGCGATGGATGTACGCCATGACTGTGGGACCAGCAATTACATATGGGGCAATAGTTTGGCACACAAAAGCAAGTCAGTACAGCACGAGGAAAACCCTCGATAAAGTTCAAAGGCTTGCCTGTGTGTGCATCACTGGAGCTATGAGAACGTGTCCAACTAGGGCACTTGAGATCATTACAGGTCTCACACCTCTACATCTGGTGATAGATAGATCTGCCCAAGAGGCAATTCTTAGAATATCTAAGGAAGGTTCAGTCAATGAGAGTATTAAAAATCAGGGAGCTTGGTCCTCTCTGACAAGATACACCTCATTAGCGAATCTTCCCAGTGACGAAATGATCAGGAAAGTAAGCATCGAAAAGAATTTCACCACGATGCTAAATACGAGGAGAGACTGGGAAAGGGAATACACCACCCAAACTCTCAAAGAAAACACCATTAGATGGTATACGGATGGTGCAAAACTCTCAAAGAAAACACCATTAGATGGTATACGGATGGTGCAAAAACCACCATTGGAGCAGGCGCTGGAGTATTTGGGCCTGGCACCAGATACTCATTATCGTTAGGCTCCTTCCCGAGCGTCTGTCAGGCAGAAATACTTGCGATCGAAAGATGCGTGGAAATGAACCTAGAAAGAAACTACCAGAAATGTGACATATTGATCCATTCTGATAGTCAAGCAGCTATCAAAGCATTGAGCTCCCATGTCATTGACTCAAAGTTGGCATGGGAGTGCCGAAGAAAACTTGATGAATTAGGCAAGAATAACAGGGTCTCTTTAGTCTGGGTTGGAGGATGAAACTCGCCATTGCAAGCCAACGCAAGAAATGCTTTGGACAAGAAACTTGTAAGAGTGAGGACCTAACCTCGTTGAAGCCGTCCCAAATACTAGAGTTCATTAGAACCTTGTAAATGGAAGGCGAGCTGTAGTAGTAGCGACAACAACTCTGATAGGGGGGTACAACAAACCTTTGGTTTCAGTGCACTGTAACCCCGTTAAAATCTAATCTAATCAATACTCAAATTGTTTTACGTTTGCTGCTAAACAGTGTCCCAAATGGAATCAATCAAGATCAAAATTGTTTAACATTATTCCTAGAATGCATACCAATCTGGTATCAGCATCATGTAGAAGAAGTCAGGTCAAAATAAACCGACTTAGAATTGGGTATACGGCATTAACACATCAGTTTTTATTACAGAAAGAACTGGTTCCTTAGTGTAATCATTGTGCAATGTCATCATCAGTGCAACATATACTTGTTGATTGTTCATTGTTTTCTGAAGATTGAAGAGCCTCAAAGATTACCGATATGGACATAAAGACTATATTAACCAACATATTCATCAATAATAGTATTTTTCAATTCGTCTTCTGTCTTCGGTTCATATTCTGTTAACTTATTTTTTAGGAAACCCCATAAAAATAAATCAGGGGGTGCTAAATCTAGAGATCTTGCCGGCCAATGTATTGTAACCCCTCTACCTATCCACGTATTGAGCAAGTTGCATGTATTTTTGGTATTTACTATTTAAATAGATCGCAATTTACTGATGAAAACAGTGTTTACAAAATTAAAATCGGTTTTAAAATAACGGAGAAATCTTAGGTTTAAGTTTGCTCTAAGCTCCTCTCCATTAAAAACATGCGACATTTCATGACATCAGCTGCAAGACGCTCACTTTTGTGTTTCACGGTGCCAATTCACTATAGTACACACTTGGTATTTTTCGGTGTTTGTGTGTAATCTTTTGGATATGATTCCCGAATTCCATGGTCAAAATACCTTACTGCCTAGATTAATAGAAATATCTGAAAAATTAGTAAATAAATTTTACAATACAGAGATTTAACAGACTTTCAAAATGAATATTTGATGTCTAGCATTTTATCTAAAATTTGAGGCCAACCTGCAATAAATATCTCAGCTTGTAGTATAAAAAATAACAGATAAAGGAAACATTTACATGTTAAGTATTGAACTTTCAGAATTAAAACAAAGGAATGAACCACCTTTTGATTTTTATAATAGGATACAGCATCTTTTAAACCTACAAACATCATTATTATTGACACGCTGTAATGAAAATGAACAAGCTATTTTATGCAATTAATTCAGAAATTTGGCACTAAGAATATTATTGGGTAGATTAAAGGAGCCTTTCGGTACAATAACACTGACGCGTACCAAGAATCCTAGCGATCCAAATTCTGCTTTAAATGTTCTAATGAATGACTTTCAAGTTCATTTAAGTAATAATAACAATAATTTAAATCCAAAAAATTCAGTTAATAAGCCTAGGTCGCAATTTGATGTTAAATCAAATAACAAAAATAATTATTCTAATAATAAAGCAGTAAACAGACCAACTTTACAACATAATAATTATCAACAACAGTTTAATAAATATTTTAATAATGCAAATAATTTACCGAGTATAAGTAGAGATACAAATTTTCAGAATAGAAATACTAATGTTTTCAAACCAAATAGAAATTATCAATTTCAAAAACCTACTCCCATGCGTATATCTACTTCTAATACCTACAATCAACCAAATATTCAGAGTTAAAATTAATGAGCAAAATCAAACACATTTCGTAGGTAATAGAAAAAAATTTATTTCAGAAGAATTGCATAATATGGACGATACTGAACGACCCACTGATGTTGGAGATTGTTTTTTTTAGAGGAAATAGCCTCGGAAGCAATAGATACGTAAAAATGATTAATTTTATGAATTATGAAAGTGAATTACCGTACATATTTCCTGAAGAAAATTTAAAATTAATTACTGATACAGGTATTACAAAATCCTTTGTAATATCTGAAATTGCAAAGAAATATGTTTCAAAACCAACTATAAAAAAACCATTCAAAGCGGCATCTGCTTTAGCCACAAGTCAACAAAAGTATTGTCCAATAATACCATCTTCAAAGATATTTAAAATGAAATATAAAATAAACTTAGAATACTGAATATTCAAATTTCACAATCATTTTGATTATTAGGTTTAGATTATTAAAAAAAAAGATAACCAGAATAAATTGAAGGTGCCTATTGACATAGTAAATGTTTTAATTACGCCTTATAGTGAAATAAAAATAAATTATTTTAAAATCAGAAGCGAGAACAAGAATTGTATAGTAGTGCCTCCGCGAACAGAACAAATAATTAAGTTGAATATTGATAATATTAATAATGGCGATATAATTATACTGTATAAGTAAATAGGAAAATTAGAAATACCTGAATGTATCACAAGAGTAGAAAATAGTCAAGGTGTATGCACTATTTTAAATCCGTCTAAGTCATATTTTAATGTAGATTTAATTGCCTATTTAGAGGTTGAACAGCTCAACAAATACAAGCAAACCTTGAGCCCAAATTTTAATGCAATTTATGCAGAAAAAAAGTAAAGTTCGGACAGATCATATGAATTCTGAAGAACGCGAAGCTATTTTTAAATTAATTAAAGAATATTCTGATATTTTTCATGTTGATGATAATCAGTTAACTTTTACAAGTATGATTAAATATCAAATAAAAGCTACAAACAATGTATCTATTTATACTAAATTGTACAGATATATAAAAAAGCAAGTCCAAAATCAAATAATAGTACGTAAGATAATAATATTACAAGACCTTTAGCTCATCCTGGTCAAGTAGCATTTAGTTTGTTCCAAAAAAATTAAACTCCACCAGTAAACAAAAATTCAGAGTTGTCATAGACTATTAGAAGCTAAACGAAATAACTATTGGAAATAGATATCCATTACCAAACATAACTGATCTATTTGATAAATCGGGGCGTTGTCAATACTTCATTACCATGGGTCTTGCCTCCTGATTTCACCAAATTGTTATATGTGATCCAAACAATATTTTTATTTCTCAGTGATCCAAAGGTCTTTCGCTGTTGCAGCGCATAAATATTTGTGTATGTTGATATACTTTCAAATAAACTATCTGTTGTCAAATTCACAGAACTGCTTACCTAGAGCAATATCGAATATGCCAACTGGAACATTCATGTACCACCAATTTTTATCAAAGTATAAAATATTTTTCGAAATAAAAAGTAAACTTATTTTACTGCAGCATTGTTGTACAATGTATTGAGTATGAGATCAACGTAACTACTTTTTTACTAAAATAATTCAGGCGAACAAAAACAAACAATATTTACTAGAGTGCAAACACGTTTGGCAAACTGTTATGCAACGGGTGGTATTTTGACTTATTAATCAAAAGCTACTAACTCTAAATTTTAGGAAAAATTGCGCAGTGTAAACAACATCACAAAGAATATTTTTGTATATATTCAGCAGTAACAAGTATATACAATTTTCAGAAAAAAAATTAAGATATGTTGATACATTTATGTGCCGGTGGGCATTAATGGGTTAAGTGAGTATAATGTTTAAGATATGGAAAATGTTTTGCTAATAAAAAACTATTACTATAATATTGGTATTTTAGGATCTGCAGAAACTTCAGAACTATCTGAAACTCAAAAAGCCTCTGAATGTGCGGTGCAGTATTGGTTAAGAAGGGCGTCGGATATAAATAAGAGCAACAGCAAAAAAACTCGTCCAAAAATAAATGGTTTTAAAGATTAAAACTAACTTTTCCGCATCTGTGAGATGCCCTGACCAATATTCTATCATAAAATTGTCACTTGTATACACTTTGGGGGATGTATTGTGCTAACAAACCGAAAATTCTCCAAAAATGTAGTATATCTGGATTTATAGGACCCGCTGTACTCTAGTCAGCTGAAAATCAATAAGTCACATCTGTGAGACACCTTGAAAAATATCCAATTATAAAATTGGTACTTGTATACACTCCGGAGGTTGTATCGTGCTAACAACCCGTAATTTCTCCAAAAAGGACAAAAAATGTGGTACCATAGCACCCGTTGTACTAGCTCTGGTGAGACAAAAATCAATAAGGTTCATCTATTAGACACCCTGAACAATATTCAATCATAAAATTGGTCACTTGTATACACTCTGGAGGCTGTGTTGTTGAATGATGGAATTTTCAGTGATTTCTTGTTCCATTTTATTACTCTTTTAGTTATTTTACTTTTTTTACTCTAGTATTTGTATTTTCATTTCTAACATTTTTTGATTTTCTCAAGTGTTTTTTTATCTAAGTCAGCGTCTTCATCTGGATTGTATGCATCTGAAATGTCTTCATTAGTTTCAATTTGATTGTTTTTAGGTTCAGATTGTATCACAGATTCATCACCATTTTTTTCATTTGTTGAATGTGAATCAACAGTACCGGCTGAAATATGTTCATCCAATGTATCTCCATTAAATAACAATTGTGCGCATTTAGTTGGATCCGTTTGATGCCTTTCATCAATTTCCTTTTCACAAAAGATGCCTTCTTCCGTTTGGGATTCTTTTCTGTTCAAGACATCAGCTCCTAATCGTTTCTGAGGTCTGCTATATCAGATAAATTACCATCTTGTATCATATCAATCAACTCTTGGACGTGCATTGCTGCTAATAAAACCAGCGTTGAATCAATTAAAAGCGTTAAATCCCATATAGGGTCATTTTCAACAATGGAGTCCTATTACGCAAGAAAGAGCACGAAACGTCAATACCTAGATAAAAATCTGAATATTGCAAAAATGTACGGATTGTATCTCGCATTATGCAAGGAAAAAAAGTGAATGGAAGTTTCTGAAATAACTTACAGAATAATATTTTGCAGAGTACAACTTGCCTTTTTTAAACCGAAAAAATACCAGTGTTCAATTTGTTCTCTATATGACCAGGCAAAAGGAGCTGATAGAAATCAGTATAATCAAGAATGATTGTCAAAATGCAAAAGCAAATGATAAAGAAAGAGCAAACAATGAACATAATTATGTTTCACTAACTTCGGATTTACTAGTAGTACTACAAATTCCATGTGGCGATGTTAACCAGTTATACTAACTACAGTCGCAAAATATCTGTCTAAAATCTATGTTTTTATGAAGCAAAACTACCAAATAATGCATACTGTTATAAGCATAACAGGGCTGAGATGAATGGACAGGAAGATAGTTCGCAAGTAGGAAGCTGTATCTTTGACTATCTAAAGAACAACAGCAACAGTATTACAAGTAACGTATTCCATGTCACACTGTTCTCGGATACTTGCTGTGGTCAGAACTGCAATCAAAATATGGCTGCTTAATTAATATATCCAGTGGAAACGTTAGATACCGTTGAAATTATAGAACAAAAATTTTGGAAACAGGCCACACCCATATGGAGGTGGATTCGATGCATTCGGCTATAGATTATGCAAAAAAAATGTTCTTGTGTATTCCTTACATGACTGGCTGAAAATTGTCCGTCATGCTAAGTCAACAAAAAATCGAAAAACCAAAAAAGATAATCATGTGTCAAAGCCGGAGTACGTCGACAAAGAAATGAAGTACAAAGGTTTCTGACTGTACGGATCTTGCAGAAAAACTTATTGTTAATAGAAATGGTGACCAAACTGGAAAAAAAGTCAAATGGCTAACATCAAATATTTAAAATTTATAAAAGGCCACATTGGTCGAATTTTCTACAACTATATGACCTTTCAGATAATTCTGATTACATCAATGTGTTCCAATACCAAAAACAAAACAGGGTAATTCCACTTTGAAGGAAAACTAAAAAGAAGGAAAAAACTCAACTCACTGACAACACAAAAATTAAGGCGTCGGCAACACTGCCGCCAAAGGTTTTGAAAAAACTTTATCAGTAGCCACTCCCTATAAGAGTATCGAAAAAGAAAGACCTTCTGAAACTATGTAAGGACCTTACAATACCGGAAGAGTATCATGGTTGGTTTCAGGGATTGTCAACCTCACCTGGCAGAACCAGATGTACCTACAGGACAGTTACGATGAAGAAGCTTAATCATTTTAGATTTTAACGGGGTTACAATGCACTGAAACCTAAGGTTTATTGTGCCCATTAATCTTTTCATTTGTGAAGAAATTTAATTTTATTTGTTAAGAATTTTTAATTCTTTTAATTTCAGTCGGCAACTTTTCCAATTCTCGATTTTGCTACAGGAAAAAACCAACAACTTACAACATTCTGAAACTATAATTGTTTAGTTAATTTTTTTTATCAACTCCATGAAAATGTAATAATTTTAAGAAACATTTTGTGATTCTCTGTTACATTTTGTAATAATAAAAAAATAACATAAATTTCGTAGTTTTGTATATTTTATCTGAAATTGTGATTATCTCAAAACAACCAACCCTGCATTTGTTGGGTTTTGGCAGTAAGCCGACGAAATCATCCTGATGTTATTAATTGTTTTGATACTTGCAAAAATATGTTATTAACAGTTTGTTTCGGACCTTCATAGAGAGCGGACGTACCGTAATTAAAAGCTAATTAGCAAAATCGGTGTTATCTCTAGTCTAAACAAAAACTACTTATATACTTATAAAATTATATAAAGTGACATATAAAAACTTGTCTTTATTGCGGACAATTGTATGAATAAACATTAACATGTCGTCGAAAAGCGATGGCTCTAATGATGAAATGGATACTTCGAATCCAGCGGAAAACTGGACGGAAGTTCAAGGAAAAAGACAAAACAAGCATAAAAGAAAACGAACCCAAGAGTTGACTCAAGAAGATATTAACGATATCGTTCTAGGAAAATCCAACACAACAAATACTAGCACAAAAAATGCCATAACAAACCCAATACAAAAACAAACCAGCCAACAAGGAATCCCAATATACACTACTCGCCAATAATGAGGGACATTCAACAAAAGAAATACCAACACATATTCTACATCACAAATGAGGAATCCTACACGCGAATCAATTTCACTGATTTCTGGGCGAGAATATACCCCCAATGCAAAGGATACAATAATCACCACAAAGCAAGGCTTGCTTTTGAAAACTGACACCACAAAAGAATCTATTATATCAACTTAGAACAAAATTATTGAGGTCGGAAAAATAATACAATTCAAAGAATCGGCGACAAATTCAACTGTACCTGCTACCTCAGAGCAATCCTCCAGCTACTCTGTAGTCATTGCATCAGTAGAATTCGAAATAGAAGAAAAATCAATCAGCAAATTTCTAACCAAAAACAAAATGGATCACAGATTCTGCAGAAGAATTGTATCAAAAGCTACAGGAAAACCTACTAAACTGGATAAGAAAAAACTTCTCAGATGTTGCTATCCCAAGGACTATTTTTCAAGTATCGCCACTATCCAGTTTATCCCAGTAAACCACCTGCACCAACTCCAAAACCATACCGTAAATGCTTATCCTTCAATCATCCAAGAGAAATATGCAAACAACGCATAAAATGTAATGGAACCCACCCAACCAGCGATTGTATATCCACATTGACTCCTAAGTGTCATAGTTGCGGAGCAGAAGACCACCTGGTCATATAAGTGCCCCAATAGCCCAAGACAACCAATACAACCTACCTAATGTTTCTATAAAAACAATCAACAAAAAATCACATGAGGTCTCAACAGAAAATCAAGAATACATCAACCAATAACCATACATGATACCATCATAAATACCTATGATAATGAACTGAACAACCCAGTAGTGACACAAATTCGTAAAAAAGTTGTCAACAACTTCAGGGTGGATAACGTTGCAGTGTTTTCAGGAAATAAAATGTACCTACTCATGTTCAACATGGAAGAAACTGACACCTCAGATCACTCGCCTACTGAGCCCACCAATAATGCCCATTACGAACATGTCCTTAATTAATATAGTATACTCAAACATCAATGGATATTCCGGGAAGAAAGAGCTTGTACAAAAATATATTGAATCCAATGATATCAATATGGCATTATTTGTAGAATCTAAAACGAAAGATCCAAAGAAAATAGTTTACAAAAACTGGAATATTATTCAGAAAAACGGCTACTTAATCCACAACCACGCCAGGGGAAGTAGTCTAGTCCTAACAGATCCAAAACTGAGAATGAGAAAAGGCAATGCTAAATCTATCAACAACCGTCTAAATGAATGTATAAATTTTTCAATGCCATTTCTTGATTATTTACATATATTTCTTGTTTACATTCACCCATACTCCAGAATAGAGGAAAATATATTTACGATGAGCTGCCTCAACAAATATACCATTGTAATAGGAGCCCTCAATGCCAATACAAAGCCGAAGAATAAACAAGTGAACGACTTCCTAAATAATACCAACTTTGTTAAATACGACACTCCGCCTACTTTTCTTATGAATCATAATGCAGACTCAACACCGGATATGATCTTTCATACCTCCAATCTAGCAAGAAATATCAAAAGTGTTGTAAATATACCAGACCTATGCTCAGACCACCTCGGTTTCAGAATCATTATTGACCCTCACACCCCAATTAAAAATATCAAAATTGAGAAATACAATTTCAGGGAAACAAACATAGAGAAAGGGAACACAGCCATGTTGAGGTACATAGACAACAACGAGGAGGACATGAACAGAAGAATGCTCAGCAATTTCAACTCTAAACTAACAAAAGTTGTATTGGAAAATACCCCCAAAAAAGAAATGCGGTACATTACCCAGGAACGATCACCATACATCATACAACTGATTAAAAGCAAACGAAAAATGTATAGGGAATATAGGAATATTGGCAACCCGGCCTTAAAAAGAGAACTATATAAATATAATAAAAACATACAGATGATGATTCAGCAGTACAGAGAACATAAATGGTTGACTGTATGTGAGGAGATCAATGATAAACAGGGCAAATCGTATTGGCAGGATATTAAGAAACTTTCGAAATATAAAAACAACTCACAAGAGAGCCACCCACTGATAGAAAATGGCCGAACAGTCGACTCGCCGGAAGAGATAAGTACCATATTTGCTCAACATTTCGTAAAAACATATGAAGAAAGCGAAGAAGACAATTTCGAAGACCACCACTATGAAACTATCTCGGAATGGTACAACATACACTATATAGACCCACAGCAAGTCAACGTGAACCCTGAGGAATATGAAATCGAAGAAGAAGAAGAATACTACAGTATTATAAACCAAGGTAAAAATACTGCCCCAGGGCATGATTTCATTAAAAAATCGTTGGTTAAACAGCTACACCATAAGATCCATGAATATATCATCCAAATGTATCAGTTTTATCTGAAAAACAGCTACATACCTAGAGAATGGAAAACGAGTAACAATTGTTACTATTCCGAAACCAAACATGGATCACTCTACACCTACCAGTTATAGACCAATTACGCTGCTACCTGTGCTAGGAAAAAACCTTGAGAAAATAATAAAAAACAGAATAGTGAAATCAATGGGAAATCGTATCCCAGGGTATCAGTTTGGATTCAAAGTCATTGTTCTACGACCCACCCTCTAGCGATACTCACCAACAACATAGAAGCATCGAAGCTTAACGGAAACAAAACAGCAGCAATTTTCTTAGACATTAACAAAGCTTTCGATAGTGTTTGGACGAAAGGTCTTATATACAAGTTGGACTACCTTGGTTGTCCCAAATACCTGATCCATGTGATAGCTAACTTACTGAATGAAAGAAAACTAAGAGTTAAAGTGTAGGACAAACCTTCTCACGAATTTACCCTACAGCAAGGTCTATCTCAGGGATCTCCATTATCACCCTTACTATACAATATATACTGTTCAGATATATACCACACAGACCCAGAATACTTTGATTCAGATAACTATATACTACAATATGCAGATGATACTGCTTTGGTTTCTCACTGCAGGAGTATAAATACAACCGTTGAAAGATTACAACAACTAGCAGACAGAAAAACATCATGGTTCAATAAATGGTGACTGAACCTAAACCAGGGAAATCGGATTTGCTAATATTTTTCCACTCCCCATCACCGTCAATAAGGTTATATGACCATGAACACAGTCCAGAAATATGTACAAACGATCTATGGACAATAAGCTAAACTTCAACTCACACAAACGAAATATAAAAAAGATAACCATATCAAGGGCAAAGCAGTTCAAATCTATATCTAAAAAAAGAGCATGGAATAAATTTAAACACAAAAACTAAAATCTACAAAATTATATGTAGACCACTAATTGAATATGGACATATAATATTCCACAACATAAGAAATCCTGCCCTGAAGAATCTCCAGGTGGCCGAAAGAACGGCCTTGCGCATTATCAGGAAAATTAAACATCCGAATAATCCTATCCATAATCCACCCAACCAACTGCTATATGAAGTTACTGGAGTGCAACCCATCGAAGAGAGACTATCACAGTTATGAAAAACCGAAAACAAGAACCTCATCTCTCCATATTGCAACAGAAGAGCACACTACAAACATCCAGAACAAATTCTATGGGATAAACTATAGTTTTGGTTATTTTTTGATTTTTTTTCGTCTTATATCAATCTGAAACTGTAAAATTTTAAGAATATTATTGTAATTCACACAATAACTTATACCACTGTTGCTGAAGGACCTCGGTCAATGGCCAGTTGAGTATTATTTTTATACTTAATAAAGTTCATTTATTATTATTATTATTATGTTATTAATTGATCCTATTTTACAATACCCCGACGTTTCTCGTTCATTTTCCAAGAATAGAAAAAAATGACTATTAAAAGTAAAGGTCTACTAAATGTTTATATTTATAGAAAGTCGTGAAATAGTTGGTAGTGGGGAAAGAAAAGTTTTATAGACTACTTAAATTTGAACAGAGTTAAAGTTCTTTTTTAGTTTATTAATTTCTAATTTCAAAACAAAATCAAGAAACAGTATTACAGTTCACAATTTGTATACTGTAAAGATGTGAAAAATCTGCCACTTTTTTCAAATTATCAAGGTTATGTAATGCCTGTAGGACATCCACTAAGAAAAATTAAGTTACATTTCACATTATATTAATTTTCATATGTTTTGGAGAAATTCAATCACTTTCTCTTACTGTATATTGTGACATAATAATTTGATACTTTAAAATAACTACTTTCAACCAATTGCAACCACTTACTTTCACCAACTGCAAATTGTTGCAATATAAGTGGATTCCAAAAGCTTACTCTTTAAAAACGCCCACAATTTCATTAATAAATAAATGGTCTATCCTTCAAATTTGGTATATGTGAGACAAAGATACAACTTTTTATTTCAATGACATTATGCATTATTGTATTGAAATATTTGGAGTATAGCTCCACCAATTTAACACTGAACACTGTGTTCATTTTAAAAAGGATCAATATGCAGTATTTTTAATTGACACCATTTATTATTTTTATGGTTTCTCAATGTTTTATTTTGTCAGGATTTTTTAACTATTTGAAATCAATAATCAAATCATAATAAAATGTTAAATAAGTAACAACATGACTGTCCTCCAATTTAAAAGGATAATATTACACATACTTGACCCATGTATATCATCTTACTTTTTACAATATTTGGTTTAGCAATATAATCAAATTATCACAGAATAATATACAGCAGACTGAATTTTGAATATTGTCTTAAGCTTTTCCTCAAACTATTGAATATTATTGAGAACAATTTTTTTGGTAGTGATCACATATTCAATTAAGGAACTATCATACAAAGGTAAAAGCTAATTTTCCAGTGCCTATTTTCATTATATGGAATGAGATTTTAGTTTATGTTGTCTCTTATACACTCTTTACTGACTTATAAACAACTCATCAAAACTGACACTTTATCTGACATTTTTCTTGAATTACATTTTTTTAAAGTCTTTATTTGAGACATATTTAACGAAGATCAACCATTGTTTTTATATATGGATTCATCTCAGTCGACACTAAAGGTACGCCGAAGACCATTAAGTGCATTTTATGTACCCTACACTGAATTATGTCGCCATGTGGACTCTAAACCTCCACAAGCTATAAAACCTATAGGAAGAAGATGCCAATCCGCACATGTATCCAAACAAGATACCATGTCTCCCTCTTCAAGCTCTGTTACTACTAGTCACACAAATGGAACTTCTTCAAAAAAGATAAACACTCCCTCTAAAATTTTGTTAAACATGCTAAGTGATAACATCCCCGAATCTATTGAGGATTATGAGCATTTATTAAAATATATAACAGATGAACAATCTCCCAAAGATAAATCAGGACAATCTCCCAAAGACAAATCAGAACAATATCTCAAATATAAATCAGAACAATCACACAAAGATAAATTGGATGGTTCAAGTAAACTGATGATAAATAATCAGCAGTCTCTTTACGATCTCATGGCAGAATTGGACATTAATCCTAGAAAAGGAGAGTCAGAAAACATAAAGAAATAAGGAACTTAAGTTTATTTCATAGACAAATTGAAATGTAATTTTATTTTCGTTTATATGTACATTTAGAAACTTCAAAATTAAATTTTGTTTGTGCTATACGATTTTTATTCCAATCAGCTTTGATTTATAAACACAAAACTATTTTAAACAAAATTTGGTAAGGCAACATTAGCACCAGGAATCTATTTGATAACGGCAAAAATCAGGGTTGGGCAAAATCTGATTTTTATTAAAAAAATCAAAAACCATTGATTTTTTTGGAAAATCACGATTTTTTGATTTTTCAAATTAGAATATAAAATTTCGATTCTTTGAAATTATTGTTAATTATTTTAATGTATAAGTCTAAAAATTATAATACAATTTGCGGCTCAAAAACTTGTGACATTGTGATATTCAAGGGTTAGTCCAAAGACTTAAAGCACACCACGATGTTTGTAATTATCAATAGAAGAATACAGGTAATTAAATTATTAATTTAATTTTAGTTATATTTAATAAAGCTTTTTACTATTAACCCGGGAATGATCACGTGGTTACATTTTGCCTAACATTTTTTGTTTTTTGTTGATTCTCCAAGTAGTTGATATTTTATTTTTGAGATAATTTAGTGAAAGTTTTGAGACATAAATATTAATTATAAGTTAAGTAACATAGTGTAATTTTTAATTACATATTCTGAGATATTTTGAAATATTTTTTAAATATATACGTATTATATTATAAGTAGATACATTTTTGATAAATAACAGAATACAACAGGGTAACAAATCTTTCTATGCATTAAAAAACACATTTAAATCAAAGATATTGTCTACAAACACAAAAATTAAAATATACAAAACAGTAATTAGACCAGACGCAGAAACCTGGAATTTAACAAAAAAAGAGGAAAACACATTAGAAATCTGAGAAAGGAAAATACTACGGAGAATATATGGCCCAATTAAAGAAAATGGAGTATGGAGAATACTAAGAAACTACGAAGTTAATCAAAAATTCAATAGCCCAATAATAACAATAAGAGAAAACGATTAAGGTGGGCAGGACATGTACAACGTCTAGGTGATGAAAGGTGTGTCAAGAAAATACAGGAAACTAAAAGACAAGGACGAAGAGCAAGGGGACTACCGAAAACTGGATGGTTGGACGGTGTAAAAGAGGATCTTAAGAAATTGGAATAAATGACTGGAAGAACAAAGCAAAAGACCGGAAAGAATGGAAAAGAATAATAGAAGAAGCAAAGGACAGACTTCAGAGCAGAAACTAAATCACCGAATTCACAAACTTCCTACTGATTTAAAGCAGTAGGGTTCGCCAAGCGGAAAAATGAGGCTAGGAATCCCAATAGGGAGACTATGGACCTTGAGGTCTGAAATTCAATGAGAAGAAGGAAGATACATTTTTGAGATAATTTTAAAAATCTTTTGATAGATATTATAGGATATAGATTTTAGGCATATAGGATTGTTTTTAAATGTTAGGTGAAATCTAACATGTGGCCTTTAATGTAACTTTTTTAATGTGACCTTTCCCAGGTTAATTAAAGATTATCTTTACTCTTCTATACTGAATTTTGAATTTTTTTCAACTTAAAAAAATAAATTTGCTTTTACATCTCTATTGAACATTTTCACTTTATTTTAAAATCAATAATTCAATACTAGGTATATCAATATATCATCAATTAATCAATTTCAATTATGTTTTTTCTCTTTCCAGAGAGTCGAATGTCGCTTGACAGTTTTGCTAGCACATCATCTGCCTCAAGTTGTAGTTCACTAATGACGGATAGTTCATATGTTAGAAAAACTCCACCGAAAGTATCAACAAGTCCAACAACTTTTGAGCCAGTCCAAAAAAAGAAAGCAATCGAAACTCAGCCTACCATGAGTGGTTTTGTAAGTGTTGAAAACCATAAAATTAACAAACAAATAGCGAAGGCTATTTTTGCTACTAATTCGAGCTTCAGATATATTGAATATTTAGAGGTGAAAAAAACCATTCAGTTATTAAATACAAGTGTACCATAAAATATTTTGTGACAGACAATGCCGCAAATATGACACTTATGAGAAAAACATTACAAGAAAAAATGAAAACAAAAGTTATAACTTATGGCTGCTGTGCACATTTTTTTAATTTACTGTGCAAGGACTTTCAAGTTAAAGACGTTAAAGAACATGTGGTCCAAATTATGAGGTATTTTTGAAATGACCATTTGGCTAGAGCCAAATTCAGTCAAGCAGGAGGCAGCGCTTTAGTCCTTCCAAGCGAAGTGCGATGGAATAGCCTTGGCGACTGCTTAGAGATGTATGTCACTTAGTGGGACATTATATTAAAAATCTGCGAAAAAAATAAAAAGGAGATTGATTCCACTATTTACCAAAAAGTTTCAAATATTGCGATTAAACATGCAGCGCAAGATTATTTTAACATTTTAAAACCAGTTGATACTGTGCAGAGGAAAAATGCTACTATCGCAGATGCTGTAGAGCAGTGGAAACATTCACAATATATATTTGATGAATCTGTGGAATTACCATAACAAAAAACACAATAATTTAATAATCGATATAAGCAAGCACTAACACCATATAATTTTATATCGTATACGTTGAATCCACAAAAAAACAAAATACCAGCTAACACCAGAAGAAAGGAATATAGCTTTATAAACAATCAACGAGTTATATGAAAACACTGGACTGTTACCTTTAGTAATAAAGTTAAATGTCCGCAGTGCTCCATTTAAGCAAGTTATGTTTTCGTACGAAGTAATAAAAAATGTAAACGGACTATGGTGGTTATCACCAAATGATGAGCCAGAAATCTTGAAACAGTTGCCAATAATAAAACAGTTCCTGTGTGCAACTGCTTCTTCAGCTTCAGTAGAACGCGTATTTAGCTCTTTTGGTCTTGTACACTCGGATATTAGAAACAGATTAGGCATAGAAAAAGGAGGAAAACTCGTGTTTTTGTTTAAATTGTATAACGAAAATGAATAGACTGAAAATATACAGTAATAAAATTTAGGTGTTTCGTTTAGTTTAAGAATTTGGAATTATGTACTTCTTTTTTGTTGTTTTTGCAAAAAGCAGATACTTCTTTTGATTTTTGAGAAAACATTTATATTATGTTGTTATCTGGTTCTGAATAAAATAGAAAAAAATTGATTTTAAATCATGATTTTAATTTTAAAAATGAAGCGATTTAAATCATGATTTTAATCGTGATTTGAAATTTTGAAAGAACTATACATATTTAATGCTGTAGATTATTATATGGATCTAGGAGTTTTACAAAAACTGAAATAATACTCATACCAAAACCTGCCAAAGAATAAAATGTCACTTCATACAGTGGCCACTAAGTCTGCTAGCCAGTATATCAAAATTACTGAATAAAATGAATACTAATATGCTATAAGGAAAATAAAAGTAATTAGACTCCCATGACAAAGGAAACTGCTTTTTAATGATCTACATATCTACAAGGAAATAATGGCATAAATGTAGAAACTGGTAACATGTACACACCAATATCTGATATCCAGAAAAGCCTAATTAATGGGTTGGACTAATATAAAAAAAAAATAAATGGATCCTTTTTGATTGAAGGGGACTTGCATAGTCCAAGGGGCATTTAGATCTATTGGAGATTACTAGTATACTGTAGTTCCAAATCCAAGTTATTTCAATTGCCTTTTAATTTAGAGATATCATTATTTGTAACCTTCAGACAATAATAATCACCAAACACTTATATTTGGCTGCAACATCCCATCTCTATATATTCATTTTACTGATCTCATAAAACCTTCATCTTTTTGGAAATTTAAACATATACTTCCAAAATGTGATTTCCATGAAAGTTTCTAGTCTAAAATCAGCAAGAAGATGATGGAGATCAAAGAAAAAGTGGTTCCAAGAAGTGAAAAGAAATACCCAAAACAGAATTCCTATGACAAATAGGCAACTTTAGAAACTATTAAATGAAGGTGATTACAGCAGATTCTCAAAATTTTGTCCCTTTACTTCAATACAACAAGCCATGTGATCTTTAAAGCTACGTTTTGCAATATGTCTAACCATTTGAATCATTTCGGTGCGATCCCATAGCAAATAGTCTAATGGGGAAGGAGCCATTCAATAATACTATGCCTTCAAATCAATCTTCTGGGAAACAACATTATTTAGGTATTGCCTCTCCTCAAGTGCCTAGTGTGGTAGTACTCCAAAATGATTATTGTTTGGGATATTGCTATTGTCTGAAAGTTACAAATAATGGAATTTCTAAATTTAAAAGAAAAACATGTAATTAAAGAAAAAAATGTATCTATACTTTTCTCACAATTCACGCCTATCAAAATCGTCATCCGACGACATCATTTTATACACTCCCTAGATATTTGTCTACTACTCAAGTGTGGATGCCGTTTTCTGCATCCAGATTTGGGTAAATCTTTCACTGAACTACTTTACTTGAACTTTTATACTAATTTACTTACCTTATCTTGAGATTTAGGTTATTAAAGATATTACAAGTTTTTTATTGACTTATTCGCATATCACATATTCTAATATCATTCAGCGATATAAACTCCACTGAAAAATTAGGAAAACCACAACTGCACAACTTTTACCTCTAACTTACTGTCTCTCCCTTGTTAGTTACTAAGTTACCAAAATACTTCCAACCCCCCGATATTTACTTTCAGTTACAAGAAACTTACCTATTTCTTTCCTAATTAGACTGCTGTTTCACTGCCAGCAAGTGGTCCTCAGATAAATCATCCAGAAATATGTTTTAATGGTAAGGAAATTATAGTAGTCACTTCTGATTTCCTTATTTTCATCGCTTCCTGATTTATTTAAATTCCATACTTATGCAATGTGTCGAACCATCCCTGTCAAAGAATAAAAACATTCATAAAATACATGATAAAATAAATAAATAATAATTTTATACTACACACACTTTTTACTATAAGTTATCTTCTTCAGAAACCGATAAAACTTATATCTAGTTTATCCATATATATTTTAGGCGCCAATGCGACTCTTCTCGGGGGAAAGAATTCCAGCACGAAAACCTACTTCAGTGGTAAAAAATTTCGCACATAATTTTTATCTAATAAACTATGAAGTGGACTATAAGGAAGTAGAGGTCCATGAAGATAACCTCCAAAGTTTTCACAATTTAACTAAATTTAGTGTTATCGGTTAGTGCATCATTAGTGCTTCTAAAAATTTCATTAGTGCTTCCGTGGTTTGGTAGATATTGAATATTAATTTATTTCAAGGTCAGCCGCCAAAGAGTTTAGGATTAATTCCAAATTAGTGTCATTCGTTAGTGCACTTTAAGAGTCTCAATAATTTTCGCTAGTGCTTTATTGGGTTTCATGTTCTTTTTTTGGGGTCGGCCCCCAAAGTATTCACGATTCGTGTAAATTTAGTGCTCTTTAGTGCTTCAATAACTTCCATTAGTGCTATCTTTTCGAGATATTTGATATTAATTTATTGGAACTTCCGTGAAGTTAGCCCCCAAAATGTTCACGATTCAGTTTAAGTCATTCGTTAGTGCTTCCTTAAATTTCGTTAGTGCTTTCTTGGTTTTCTAGTTATTTGCTATTATTTATTTTAATATCAGCTTCTAAAAGTGTTTAGAGTTGATTCCAAATTAGTGTCATGCATTCGTTAGTGCTATTTAGTACTTCAATAATTATATTCCTAAGTGCTTTGTTGATTTCAAAATATTTGGTTTTTTAATAAATCCCTGAGGATCGAATATATTTTCCTGTGTTTTCATGTACCAGCTTCCTTATTATAAATGATATAAAGATGGGGTTTGCGGCTTACTGTTTACTTACTATTTGTCATTTGTGACGCCATCCTGTATCTCGATTATTTGATCACTCATCAATAAGATAAAAACGATTTATTAGTGAGTTTTATATGTAGAATTCAGTGGTGTAATTACTTTTTTTCTAAAAAGTTTTGTTTTTGAGTTATGACCCAAACTTGTATTTTTTTAAATGGGACACCCTATATATTATTTCCATGTCTTATTCCTCTTTTTAAGAGCTTTTCACAAATATAAAGTATATATATATATATATATATATATATATATATATATATGTATATATATATATATATATCGCGATAGCGGTAGAAGTGGCGTCCGTATAGATTTGTAGCGCTGTGGCATCCTCCGATATACACAATATGTATATAGAACAGCCCCAATGCATAGAGATCACGCACAGAGTGGCTTCCTTTTATTTGGCAACACTGGGACCTTGATCGATTATTAGTAGGTAAATTTGAATTTCTTTAAGAATCGGTGTGTCCTGTATATTGTATATAGATCGCGTACGAAGTGACTTCCAGTAATTTTAAATATGTATTTATTTTTCTTTTTAAAGAGGAGAATGAAACGTATTTTCTAGTAATAGGGATGTTGACGGTTGGTACAAATCCATGTGAAGCTATATTACATAAAAGATAGTTTTTAGAAACCTAAAATAACATTCTAAAAATCTTATTATTCGTTTTAAATTAAATTTATTTTTCATAACCCAGTTATGAATATGAACTATTTTTCTTGATAATTTGTTGGAACAACGATAATATTTTACGATTTTTATCACAATGGAGACTGGATCCATCAAAAGAAATAGCTGTAACTTACCGAATATTGATTCTATAACGGTGCGTACATTGACATACTTTATTACAAAGGAGAGTGACACATTACTCATTTTATATATTCTTTTATCATATTTAGAGCTACTTAACATCTATATCAACGAAATAAAACTTGAAATCAGCTCTGTAAACAAACAAACTACTAATAAATAATTGACTTTTTAGTTTTACCACAACCAAAAATATCTAAAATGATTTTCAATTTGTATTTTATCAGTAATTATAACTTAAATTAATGTTAATGAAAAAGACTATCCATCTCAAATATATTATGCAAGGAAATAGCAGTAAGTAAAATGCAAAATACAGTTACAGGGGCAACTAGTTTCGGCACACTGAGCTATCATCAGGGCTTAAATGTATATAATTTACATGAAAAGTATTATAAAAGGAAAGTTGTCACATGCCCGTGGCATCCAGCAGAATCCAAGATGTGTCAGTAGGTAATATGGACAATATATTGTAGGAAATTTTTATTAAAATCAGGAAAATTTACATAATTATGCAAACATCAAACAAAATTGAAATTAGATAATTAAAATTAAATTAATGTATAATTAATAGAAAAAGAAAGAAAATATGGACTACGTCTTACGGCAGAAACCGTCTGAAGCAAGAAGTCCAGTAAATGAATAGTCGTATTAGGAAAATGAGCAATAGGGAGGTCCGAATGCCGACTAACGAAAAACAACTTTTGCGTTCTGTTGCTCCGCATGATAGTAATTATATACTCAGAATTCATATTTTAATACTCATAATTCACACCATTTTTATATTCATGGTCGTGGGAAAAATAGAGTACATAACTTGTTAGAAATTGTATTTCCTTCACTCGTACGGAATATGTCATTTTCCACACTTCTTATACAATGCCATTCAAATTCGAGTCTATGCATTGCAATCATGGTAACGGTAAGAGATATAGGGATGGTTAAATGGAGGCAAAGTTGTGTATTTCAGAGGTCATTTATTTGATTCAAGACAATCTAGCTTATTTAGTTCTGGAGTTATACCGGAAAAATTGAAAATTTTGAAATTCTTCCTTTGCCTACATTTTTTTATTTTGCGAAGATTTTCCAAAACTTTGCCATAACAACTTTTTGTATATTGAACTATGACCAGAACAATTTTAACCTCATTTAATATTCCATAACAGCTGTAATTGAAAAATATCAGTGAGTAAGAAATGGATCAATGCCAAGGAAGTGGATCAATGCCAAGTTTATCATACAACAAGATCTTGTTTAATTATTGTAAATTTGAAATTTTACCGGTAATCGTTCAATATTTCCAAAACAGTCTGTAGTTCAGATGTAAATACTACGCCGATATGAAACATGTCTCTTGGTATTTGAATGAATGCAATTAAAAATATAGATTCGTATTTGAAAATAAAAGCTTTAGGGTGGCACAATTTTAACGATACTTTGTATATAATTTTTTATCACATAGAGCATGCTGCAAAATTTTTTAGTTCGAATACAAAAGCTTTTCAATCTGTAACCTACAGAATAATCCACGTTATACATCCAAAGAAATTATTTTTTACTTTCTAGCGCATTTGAGTAAATGTTTGTCATTAAAAAGTTTTTTTATTATTTTATTTTATGCTTTTTATTATGATTAACTGGTTTGCCATCGTGGAGCCACGATATTGAATTTTCACAATCTCCGGCTAAATTCGTAACCTCAACCCACAATTCGACAATAATCACAAATCTCGTCCGCCATTTTGGAGCCGCTATGTTGAATTTATGAATTTTGACATAAAGATTATTTTTTCAGGTATTCAAACATCTGACGATAATTTGGGGTTCAAATGGAAATTCAATGAAGTTTTTTTTTTCAAATAGCATCACCTAAATATTTTTTAATATTTGGATTCTTGAAAACTTGAAACATGTATCATACTTCATACTCTATCTTTAGCTATGATGGTTCCAAGACATGTCAAATGAGTCGCCCATTTTATCAGTTTGAAATAAAATAAACTATTATATCAGAAATCCTAAATATATTGCATTGTAATTTCGGTGGCCTTGTATGTTCCAGTACTAAAAGCATTCCTTCCGATTCTAATGCTGTGAAATTTGATATTCAGACGCTGATTTTGAAAATAACTTACGTCCCATATTCAGAAAATTTCAACGTTATAAATTATTCTCATGCAGCCATTAATTCTCATCATCATATTAATCAAAATCCCAACATTGAAAATGTCATCATGATACCTCTGAAAATCGGAACTTTAGACCCAGAACACTCAGGAAGATTTTGAATATGGGGTTTAATAGTTGGCTTCCACTCAACATAAATAGTTGACGTCATCAACATCTGACTGTCAGATTTAACACCACGTCTTGTAGAATCGGGAGGAATGTTATTGTTCTTATCATACCTACATACGTATGAAATGACATTGAAAAATAATATCGGACTTCTCGCACACATTTTCACTTTTTGTTAGAAAGGATAAAATGTACGACTCAAACATCGTCAAAGATAAGTCAAGGATATGATAAATGTTTAACATACTTTTTATTAGAATCCAAATTTAAAAAACATTTAGGGAGCTCCTTTCGTAATGACCTAGTTCGTTAAGTTTCCGATTGAACCGGAAATGACAGTCAGATGTTTAAATACCTGAAATGTACCAATGTATACCTATACAAATCACTCAAATTTCAAACCGACCGTCCATTTAATAACAAAATAGCGAGCTGGCTAATAATTTCAATGGCAAACTATACATAAATAGAAAACATGTTTAATTGGAATATGTACTGTTTATTTTTTGTACGAACATTTGTATAAGTTTCATAAAATATTTTTTTATGTCTATTCCATCTAAAATGCACAATAGAAAGAGCTTTAATGATGATACTGATCTGAAAACGTGTACTCAGTCATGATGGATTCCTCACTACTTCATTATCTCTTTAGATTCCTTATTCTTTTGATATGATCTTCATTAGCGTTACACCTAAGTCTAGCAATTCAAGTGTAGTCAAGGCTTTTTTTTTTAAATTTCGTGTTCACACTTTTCTTTTTTGAAATTCTGTTTCAAATTTTTTCTTCAAAATTCAGAGCCTAACGTTTCACGGATTTCGAATTATTCAAAAGTATGAAAAAAAACCTTCATCAAACTCACACGGCTCAATGGAGCATATAAAGGAAAGTTGATTCAATTGCCCTATTTTGAGATCTAGTTCACTCTGTAGGATTAATTGTATGTTGGTACTGGGCCACCCTGTATACAGACATCACACCAGTAGAACCATTAGCACATGTTTAAGTTTTGCATTTATCAGACTCCCTATATATTGGAACATAGCTCTCATTTTTGCACTGCACTGTTAGGAACCGGTGGTGTAGTAATGAACAGACCAAACTGCTATGGTGTTGAGAAAAAAACTCTAGTGAATACAAACTTTTATTGCCCTCTACAACTTTTATTCAAGACATTTTTTGCCTTAGATCAAATAAGGATGCAGTTATCATTGATACACCCTGTATATGCCAGAGAGAGTTTCAACGTCTCCGAAATTTTTGTGAAATTCAATATTCTAGCTCAACTACTAATAATCCACCTAGTAATCTGATTGCATTTAGGTTTTCGGAATTTTCACAAAAAAAAACTACTTCTGCTATAGTGGAGTAGAAAAATATACCCATTCGAAAATTAACCTGAAAATAGTACTAATTTTACTTCATCTCGTGGTTTACGTTGCAAAATTCAATTCATTTTCCCCTTATTTACGGAAATTCAGAATCCTTTAGTTTGTTTTATCGCCAGCATTATTCATTTTTGTCGCCAGTAGTTTTTTATTTTGCCTCAAAATCAAATTTAAGTGAATTGTAGAACGAAAATATAATTTTACTATTAATAACGGTAGATATTCTGCAATAACTAGCATCCTCCGCACTGTCAACAATGGTATCAATAAATTAAAACAGATGTAAATAATCACATTCGATGTTAAACGCTTTCTAAAACCAAAGGTGAGATCGGCAACACTGCCAGGATGCCACTGTGCAAGAAAAAATACATATACAGACGCCAAACTATACCGTTCTTCGATATGTATATTGAGGGATGCCACTTTGTGCGTCAGATGTATAATAAATATATAAGTGTGCTACTATAACGCCGCGTACGGAGAACCTGTGAACCTTGGTGTATGGGTTTATACAAAAAACGACCAAAGTGACGTCCTGCTGATTTCATCAGCAATACATTCCCAACCATTCACTGAACCGTTTGCGATATTTTGGAGCTCGATGCACTGTGACGTCCGTATATCGGATGTCATAGTGCCGCGGACGCCACAGCTACTGAGATTTTAACATGGGCGGATGCCACTTCACGCCGTGAATGTATATATATATATATATATATATATATACATATATATTTCTTTTAGAAAGAGTTGATTTTAACAATTTTTGTAAAATTAATCATTTTTCGTATGAAGGCTATGACCGCAAATAAAAACAAAATTTTTAACATTATATTCATATATTATTACATAACCTTAAATCAACAATAAAACAAAAATAAATTATTTTATTAAATTCAGTCAAAAAAATGTAAAAAATAATTAAATAAAAAAAGTATGGACTATTACATATTTTTGAAGAGCTCTTATAAATATGAATAAAACAAAGAAATAATATATATGGTGCCCTATTTAAAAAAAACACAAGATTGGGTCGTAACTCAAAAACAAAAAATTTTAGAAAATAAAACTAAATACGCTACTGAATTCTACATAAAAAAACTCCATAGTAACCCATTTATATCTTATTGTTAAGTTACCAAATAATCGAGATATAAGGTAGTGTCACAAATGACAAATTTTCAACATAGTCCTGAAAATTAAAAACTGAGAGCGCTATGAAAATTTCGTTTGCAGCAATGAAAGTTTCCAAAAAATAAAAGTAAGACGCAAACCCCATCTTTCTATCTTTTATAATAAGCGAGCTGGTAAATGAAAACACACATCAACTTTTTTCATGAATTTAATGATGCACTAACCGATGATACTAAATTTAGTTAAATCGTGGAAACTTTGGAGGCGAACTTCACGGACCTAGGAAGTAGTTCTTGGTCTCTAAACTATTCTTACTTTCTTATTATTTGATTTATAAATTAACTTTAAGACTACACTGTTGAAAATATTTGTTAATACTTTTGTATAAGCAGAATCAAAGGTACTGAAACAAATTTTTCTTGCTTTTCAGTTCGATTTTGGAAAAAAGTAGTCTCACGAAGAGATTTTTTTAAGCATAATATGACAATTAATGAATCTACTACTTTCCTATTGTAGCTGTTAAGAACAGATATATCAATCAAATTATTTTCCTTGGAGTATTAAATTCACTTATGAATTGGAAAATAATGGACAGTTACCATTTTAGATACATTAGTAATAAGAAATAAAAATAGGTTAGAATTTGATATCTCTAGAAAAAAAAACACCACTACATGCCATTTCCCGTTTGATTATTTCAATTACATCCAACATAAAATGACCAGTTTCTATTTTCTAATGCACCAGTTAATTAATTTTCCTCTGACCCCATAAGTAAGCGCATGGGGGTAACTTAGACTCCCCGGCTAGTACATTTTGTGGTATCTCCGACATGTTTTCTATATATATATATATATATATATATATATATATATATATACAGGGTGTCCCGGGACTAATGGGAAAAAAGTCAGGAGCGTATAATCTGAGCCAAAATAATGTTAGTACTTCATATAAACTTTTTCTATTCAGGCCCTCGTTTTCGAGTTATAGGCCTCCAAAGTTTTAATTTTGAATTTGGTTTTTATTTTTATTTTTTGTACTAGTTATTTGATCTTTATAAAATTTACGGCAAAGCTATAATATACGTGTATGTTTATTTTGGTAAGGTAAACAGATTTACAGTAGTGCCTTGAAGCCAGGGACGGACTACTCGCAATGGTTAGTGATCCAAAAATTTTGCAGGGATGGCACACCCTGTATGAAATTATCGAAATTCACTTCCCCACACATTAAGCTAACGAAAAGGTACTCCTGTTGGAATTCGATAAAATAATCCGTTTGGCTAATATTTACAGTTTTATTAATGCACTACGTACCAATTTACGCATTCACCATTTTTATAAGTACACGAGGTAAAACTAACTTATTAATACGATGTCCAAGATGTACTTACAGTACTACAAAAAAATTATTTAACGATAGCAGAAAATAAGAAACATTAACGACTTATTAATTGGAAAGTTGGTAAAAACTTTTGTTAAATGCAGTTGATAATGAACCATCAACGAGTTTACGAAAATTATCAAGAGAACATAACTTCTCGAAATCAGTTGTTCATCACATCCTAAAAGAACAGCTGTTATATCCTTTTCACATGAAAAAAGTACACAGTATGACAGTGGCTGATTATCCTTCACGACTTGAGTATAGCCAGTGTTTCTGCGACAACAACTAGCAGACAATATATTTATTAGTAACGTTCTCTTTATGAACGAATCCGGTTTCACCAGAGATGGAGTCATAAATTCAAACTAGGAGCCAGCATAGATTCATGGTTAAAGTTTGGGCAGGCATAGTTGGCAATCATTTGATAGGGCCATACTTTATTGACGGTACTTTGACCGGCCAGAGATATTTGGAGTTTTTCCAAAATGAGTTATGGAACCTGTTTGATGATGTGCTACTGCAAACTCGTAGGAATTTATGGTTCATGCATGTTGGGGCCCCTCCTCATTTCAGTGTAGATGTACGACAGCATTTACACACAAGGTTTCCTAATAGATGGATTGGTCGTGGAGGCCCTTTTCAATGGCCACCGCGATCAGACGTTAATCCTATGGATTTCTTTCTCTAGGGTTATCTCAAGAGTAAGGTATACGCAACACCTGTGCAAACAAGGCAAGATTTAATAGACAGAATTGTGTTACACTGCAATGTTATTAGAAATAATGTGGGATTGCTCTTTCACGTGCAAAGAAACAACCTTCGTAGACTTAGAATGTGCGTGGAAGTAGGAGGAGCTCATATTGAACATTTATTAGAATAACGTTAGTTTTTGTTGTTGTTTAGGAATTAGTTTTAGTCCAATTTTTTATAACTTGTGTTTTTTAGGTTTTCTTAATGATTTAATGATGCTGAGTTCGTAATTTTGATTAAAAGCAACTAATTACGTTGTTTGCGTACCTATTAAATTCACATTAAATAAGTTCCTAATGTTTTTATAACCTGCTATCATCAAATTATTTTTTTGTAGTACTGTAGGTAAATATTCGACATCGTATTAATAAGTTAGTTAAGTAAATTTGTATGTAGTGCATTAATAAAACAGTAAATATTAGCCAAACGGCTTATTTTATCGAATTCCAACAAGAGTACCTTTTCGTTAGCTTAATGTGTGGGGAAGTGAATTTCGATAATTTCATACAGGGTGTGCCGTACCTGCAAAATTTTTGGATCACTAACCATAGCGAGTAGTCCGTCCCTGGCTTCAATGCACTACTGTAAATCTGTTTACTTTTCCAAAATAAACATACACGTACAGTATAGCTTTGCCGTAAATTTTATAAAGATCAAATAACTAGTACAAAGAATAAAAATAAAAACCAAATTCAAAATTAAAACTTTGGAGGCCTATAACTCGAAAACGAGGGCCTGCATAGAAAAAGTTTATATGAAGTACTAACATTATTTTGGATCAGATTATACGCTCCTGACTTTTTTCCCATTAGTCCCAGGACACCCTGTATATATATATATATATATATATATAACAACAAAGTGGTGACCGCAGACATGCATGTTTCTGGCTCATTAGCTGTCCGCAGTATGGTATAATCAAGTAAGGTTGTAAAACCTGGGACCAAAGCTGTTGACAGAAACATGAGGAAATACATAGTATTTGTTTTTCTTTAACCTTGTATAAAAACTTTGGAGTATTTCTTTATATTAATTTTTTCAGTGATCCATAGATTCCAATTTTCGTGTTTTTTCTAAATAATTTGCATAATTTTCATTTAGAAATTAACAAAAAATTCAAAGCAAGCTTCCAACTTACGTACAAGAACATACCTCAATTTAAATTGAAAAGAAAATATTAAGTTGATTGAATTCCATTTGGAAAGAATGAGTTATATAATTTGATTTTGTGTTTTCCATAATTATACATAATTAGTAGATTCTTTTTGTGAAAAGTTGCATGAATGTGTGGAGACAAAATTACAACATTTTTTGACTTTCTGTATTACCTAAAACCATTGAGTGAAATGTTTTTTTATATGAACAAAATGAACCTATTTTTTAAACTGGACTAGCTTTCAAAGATGGAAAATTAGTTTGTTAGGAAGTAGTAATTTAATGGTATAGTTTAGTAAGTTCAGTTTTAGAGGAAGAAAACTTTTTATATTCTATAAAGTAATTAAAATTATAATGTGTGGTTTAAACCCAGTTTAAGAGTAACGCATTTCCACCTAATTTAATAACATGTCCTCCAGTATCATACCAAACCTCAACAAAATTTGTGCAAACTGCACACGTCTAAAAGAGCTGTAAGTAATTATAAGTGAATTTTCAATAAAATATTTCACATCTTTTGGAGTTCCACAACTAATCATCAGATAAAGGTACAGAATTTAATAATGAAACTATTAAGGAACTTTTAGGGTTTCAATAAAGTACAATACATTTTACTTAATTGATCATTCAAGATTATTATAAGAACTTTATCCTGACGAAGATTATTCAATGAATTACACTATAATTGGTTACAATTATTCTATACATAGCTCTAGAAATTTTATTCCTTTTGAACATAGTAACTCCAGAAACCCAAATGAAATTATCTTACTTCCAACTTTCTATAAAGTCTATATAAACAACAATCAATAAAAATTACACGTTTATAAAACCTGAAAGAAAACTAAGAAAAAATATAATACTGAAGATGACTCAAATGATGAATTTAAAATTGGTCAAATTGTATATAAGCACAACCCTAAAAAACCAACAAAAAGGATCAATGTTTTCTAGACCTTTACTCAAATACTTGGCAGGAGCTGAGATGAAATTTATGGTACATTACTTAATCTTAAAGCATATAAAGAAATTATCCATATCAATCAACTAAAAAGAACTTCTTCAAAGTTAGGACTAGGTCCTGTGTTTTCTTCAAGGGTTTCCTAGAAACAGTTGGGACGATGAAGAGCAGCTTTCATACCATTTTATAGGTGGTTAACCAGGCAGTGGAGGTGTGTTTGGTCATTTATATTTAACAATTTTCACTAACTGGTCATTTGGCACTCTGTCTACGTGGTCTCTCCACTCTCTTCACCTGTTTCTTGCCCATCTTAGTATGTCCTGTATTCCACATATTTCTCTTATTTCTTCTTCAAGTCAAATAAAGTATATCCTGTAATTGATCTAAGTGTTCGCATTTCTATTGTTCTTTGTTTGTTATTGTATTCCCTGTTCTAGTTACTATCAGGTACGTAGTAACCGGTCTTATGTAAGCCTTATAAATTCTAACTTTACTACTGATGCTCATATATTTATTTCTCCAAATTATATACTTCAAGTATCCTAATATTAACTATGGCTTTGTTGTTTATGCTTTTACTTTCTCCTTTAGATTCCTAGTGCTATTATATTTGCCCCTAGATATTTAAACATCACGTATTCCTCTTTTGGGACACAGAAAGAAAATAAGATACCCCCAAATTGAATAGCCTAAAGGATTATCCAGACGTCCTACCTTTACGACTAGGAATAGCAGAGGTACAAACAGATTATTGGACTTTCATATACATCTACAATATAACAAATTTAACTGATCACTTTTGATATTTAAAAGACCACTATGTACATCTATATGACTCTGTCTGTCTCAAAACATTCCTGAATTTTGAATTTTACAGGACACTTTGAATTGCTATCATGCGGTTCAAGAACTTAATAGAAAATAAAATTACTTTACAAATCAATAGATTAAATCCATTTTGGAGAAAAAAAGATATGATAAATTTTTGGTATGTAATCTAGACCAGGACAATGCTACTTAACTCCTAATAAAATTAAAACACCAAATACACTACTCAAATCATCTATGAAAATATTTGAGAATAATTCTTTAACAGAATCCCACAAATAACAACTAAAGAACATTGAGCTCAGGCAATAATGACTTTCAAAAATAATTAAGGAATATAAAAATTGAAAATATAGAAACTTTTCATTTCTTTTCAATGGAACAGATTATTTCTCAAGTTTCTATTAGCTTCCAAATAATATATTATATGACATGCTTGATAAAACTGGAATAGCTATAAACTTCACAACTATATATATGATCCACAAGTGATATACTTTCTAACATAATAACAAGAAAGAAAAGTATTAACCAAAATAACAGATTCCCGTTTAAATAATACATTATTTGAAAAAATAATTGTTAAACATTACAGTAGTAATTATTTTTAAATTTGAAGTGCCTATTGTAGAGCTTCTTGAATATAATTACCATCATCTATATTCCACACCTACACCTTAAAACTATAATTTCAAACTTATAATACCCCAAGCCAAATGACAGAATGTTCCTTGTGAAGTCCAGCTTCTAAAATATTCCCAATCTACAAATAGTTGCAGAGACATCCCGTTTACCATTAGTGTGAATAGTAAGTAGTTACTTGATCGGATTTAATAAAATTGTGAATTGAATTCAATAAAAAACTTTTAAATCTGAAGTGCCTGTGAATACCTATACAAACACCAATTTACCAAAATTAGATATTAGAATAATTTTACTTTGGATACTGTTAGCTAAAAGCTGTGCATTTAGATTCAGTTGATTCAACAACATGAACAATGTCATTGGTGCAATACAAGAAGATAAAACTAGCTGAGAAGATAGATATTGGTAACCCAAAGTTTTTATTCAATTTTATTATGTCTAAGTTAAGATGAAGAACTCGGGTGTTGATCCCTATAGTTCTCAGGACAGAGAAATGTCAATGAAAATTGTTAACAATTTAATAAACAACTGAATACAACGCCTACAAAAAACTTAAAAAAATTAATGTTCTCATTTTGTAGAATTCATTTTTTTACAAAGCTTTCTTTGAGTTCGAAAACACAATGCGAGATGTGAGTATGGAATAAATTAAGTAGGCCGCATTCAACTTTCATCAATGTTTAAGTGTAATGTAATATGGAATGGGAAAAATAGTAAGAGTAGCATTACCTTATTTATATTCTTGAATTGTTAAGCTGGATCACCTATTCATGTCAGCCCTTCCAATATTTGTGATTAAAAAACCAGGATGCTATTACAGATTCACTTTAATAACACAATATTAATATCAATAACTTTCTTTTCATATTAAAATAACGATAAATTATCAAAAGATGCTTAATATAAACTTGGGTTAAGATGCGTTTTACCAAGATGGCCACTTAGCGTAACAATAACATGTTGTCTTTACTTAAGAGATTTTGTTTTTGTTGAAAGAAAAAGTGTGAGAGAGAGTAAAGAGCTATGTCGGTAATAAGGTTACCTTTCCGTAACGGATGTCAGCGGGGGAAGGACACCAACAAAATGTTGATTTTAATTTTATTTTGCTATTGCGGGGTAGAGGGGGCTCTATTACATATGGAATAATTTCAAGTCCAAGTTATTAACCAATTCAAAAAATAAATCTATTATGAACTTACAGCGTCCGCTGTGGAATAAATATATAAATATACAGAGTGAGTTTTAAGTATGGTACGCCTCAATAATCTCGGAAACGGCTGGCACGATTTTTATAACTTTTTATTTGTAAGGCTTTTGCAATGGATCAATTTTTAATCAAATTAAATTTTTTTTGGGAAAAATTTGTTTTACGTAAAAAATTATTTACCATGATCAAAAATAAGCATTGGCTCCCACAATGACAGGGGTTTGGTGAGAATTGTTTGAAACTAATATATGGTTTTGAATATATTATATTATCATTCCATTTGTTTCACTGTGCCCCATACATAGGGCACAGTGAAACTGTTGGTGGGGTACAATGAAACATATATTTTTTAAACAAATATATTTTAAATACAAAAGCAAACAAAGTATTATCGTTAATATCAGTCACCCAGACTTAAATAATTGTACAAAAATATTTTAACGAACATCATAATTCTCAAAATTTATCTCAAAACTTATGTAGGACTGCTGTCTTGACGTCGAACCTGATGGAATGGGTTGAGGTAGAATCATTTTAATATCTACTAGCTTAACAACTGAAATATCTGGAATTGGTGGAAGAAAGCATTTTCCGATTACTTTTGAGCTTTTTCTCATAAATGAAATTTCAAACTCATCTTTTTCCAAAACGTTCAATATTTTTCCAACAAAATATACCAAACTCTTAGTTTTAAACTGAACCAATACGAAATCATCCTTAGTTGGTTGTCTGGTTAATTCCTCTTTAAGGTCCGGAATCGGGTCTTCAGGTGACCATTCACTGTCAGATGACGACTCTTGCCATTCTTGTTCTGGTTCTTCCTCGTCGTTATCATCTGTGACTTTTCTTTTCACCTTTTTAACTGCTGCTTAGTTTCTTTTTTTTCTAGACAACTCTCTTTCAGCTAATTCGTCTTTTTCAGGGGTATCTGTAGCAATAATTGTTTTCCCTTGTCTTCTCGATTACAGAATCTTTCTTTTTTGTGCCTTTGGAAAGCCACGAAAGATTTGTGGAGAAGTAAATGAAGACGGACCAGCAGTTTCGTCTCGTGTAAGTGTGTCTTCGTATTTTTCCATTTCTCCTATTTCTTGCCCAGATTTTTGAGAAACCGTTGGCTCAGAATTCACTTCTGATCTGTTTGTTACAGCCGACATTAGAAAATTGTCATCTGTAAATATTTCCGAATCGAAGGGAAATATGCCGGTTTTTTTAAATCGTGAACTAATATTCGTAGGTGTCATTGATCTTTCGTGCCCAACTTTAACAAAACCTCTGATGTTAAAAATATTAACTGGAATACCGGGATGATGAAGAAGCCAGCTTTGTATTGCATTGTTATAATGCGCTTTAAAAGACGAAAATACTGCTACATCTAAGGGTTGTAGTTTGTTAGAGCAATGCGGATGTAGCGTCAATATTGTGACTCCATTCAATTTGGCAAGATCCAATGTTTCCATGGACAAATGGCTTTCGTGATTGTCCATGATTAGCAGGCTAGGGTTGTCACGAGAACTAGAAGAATGTTTTATAAAATGATTTATCACTCGCGGAAATAATTCCCTGTCCATCCATCCTGTGGGCGTAGCTAATCCCAGCGTACCAGGTGGCGCTACTTTTATCATAATTTCTTTAAAGTGGACCCTTGGAAATATTATCGCCGGGGGTAAGGCATAACCGGCGGCACAAATTATACTGCAAGTTGTTACTAGAATCCCTCTTTCGCCGCTAGTACATTGGGACACCTGTTTCATGCCCTTTTTGCATGCATTTTGGGCAGAGCTTGTACTGTGGTGGTTCCGGTTTCGTCTAAGTTGAATATTCTACTGCCATCACTGAGACGTGGTTCACGCTTAAGCACGGTTTCGAGATTTTTGAAAAAGCTTGAACCATTGTGTCGGTTAAATGGAATAGAACGGGATAAACTGCAAGACTCTGGTTTTCGACAACTTAATTCTGGATGCCTCTTCCTGAAGCCGAGATACCACTCTTTTCCTGCCATTTTTTGTTCTTTCCATTTATTAGGAATATCCTTATTATATTTTGTTGTCGACTCAAATGCTAGCTTTTGCGACATTCTAGCGGAGTAAGGCCATAACACATTTTTGCAGATGTTAAAATATAGTCAACTAAGGTTTTTTCTTCATCGTGTCTAAAATTTAAGTTCCAGATAGATAATAAAAGGAGAAAACACGCGAGCTATATTTTAATTCTTACCTAAATAACGTAACGCAAGCGACACCTTGTAACTCTGCTGCTCGTCTTATAGGCATATTTTCTTCAACAACGAGGCGAACAGCGGCTTTCATATGCTCTTCACTGAAAGCTCATATATTTGTCTTTCGCTTACGGTTTTTTCTTCATCGGGTCTAAAATTTAAGTTCCCGGTAGATAATAAAAGAAGAAAACACGCGAGCAATATTTTAATTCTTACCTAAATAACGTAACGCAAGCGACACCTTGTAACTCTGCTGCTGGTCTTAGAGGCATATTTTCTTCAACAACGAGGCGAACAGCGGCTTTCATATGCTCTTCACTGAAAGCTCATATATTTGTCTTTCGCTTACGGTTGCGTGCAATCTTAAAATTTAATGTGACAACTGAAATAAAAACTATCATTTGAAATATTTACACTATTATACCCTATGGAGTACAGTGAAACATGTTTCACTGTGCCCCGCTGTTGCTTGTTTCAATCTGGACCATCAGTCACCGGCAAAAACAATAAACTAAATAACCTAATCGAATATATTGTAAAATGCTGCAAACGTCATAAATAACATGCAAATATGTGCTTTACCGGACACAATTTTTAGCAAACCATAAATAAAAAAAATTGGGGCCTTACCTAGTTTAGAATGTAACACTTAATATTTACGGCGGACCATAAAAATAAGTTTGTATCCGTGTGGAACACTCTCCCCTACATTTCATCACATGACAAGCCCATACGCAGCCCCCATGTGCCATGTTGAAAGAGCGGGGTAGCTTAAAAATTTCGTACTGTTTTGTGCAATGATGACTGAGAAAGCAATATTATCTCCACAAACAAATCCATCATTATAATAAATTATTAATGATTCTGTACTTGTTCACAATTCAATTGAAGCTCGTAATTGTGAACAATTCAAAAAGGTGGTTAAAGTGTCATGGGCGTTCTCAAAAAGACAATATTAGTGAGTTAATTGAGAGGTTAGAAGTTGTCTGTCAATACAATCTATTACCTAAATTAGGTAAGTAACTATTGAATTCTACTACTAAAAGGTCTACCTTGGGACAAAATTTGAAATGTTTATTCCAATTTTCAGGGCACACTACGATATTTTTTCTTAGTCGAAAATCGGGATTTTTTATTAGCGATTTTTTATTGAAAAAATGACTACGCCACTGGATTCAGAGTGCCTTTAAACAGGTGTGACTAAAATTTCATGAAAAAATATTCATTAATAACAAAGTTATGGCAACTCAAAAATTCGAAAACTCTCACAGCTAACAGTCACAAAAACACCCTATATCAACAGATATAGCCATGAGAATATTTATTTTTATGATTTCAATAATAAAGTGCAACCAGATGAAAAAAAAATTGATGGCGTAAATTTTTTTAATGAAAATAACGGGATTACATTCACACAATTCAACTAATAATGAAGCAAAAAATATTAATAAACGTAACTATGATAACTAATCATTGAAATGTTTCGAGTCAGTGCAACAATTAATTCTAATTCATATTCTAGTAGCCTCTACTAATCCACCATGTATTTCGATACATTTGTCGTAGAGCTTACGAATGTTTCTGATTACGTTCCTTAGTTCTTGAGGGGTAATATCTGCACATACCTGTCGAATTCTTGTACAAAGTTCATTTCTATTTCTTGAACGGTTTTTGTAAACCTTTTGTGTGATAAGTCCCCAGAGAAAAAAGTCCAAAACTGTGAGGTCTGGAGATCTGGGTGGCCAATCTAGAAACTTACTACCACGGCCTATCCATCGGTTTGGAAAATGTTCGTTAAGCCATTGCCTCACAGCTCTGGCATAATGAACTGAACACCCATCTAACTGGACAATTAAATTTGATCGTTCATTGATTGGCAGCTCGTGAATAGCATCCCAAAACTCTGTGTTTAAAAATTCTAGCAACCTCTGCGCATTAATGTTTTCCTCAAAAAAGAAAGGACCAATAATTCGTTCGTTCAATATCCCACACCAGACGTTGATTTTTTGGGAATACTGGCTTTTACAATTTATTGCCCAGTTAGGATTATCCGCTGCCCAATAGCGGCAATTCTGTGATGACCCTACTACATTTGTAGTGAAAGTGGCTTCGTCGGTATATAAAATATTTTGTAGGAAATTTCTATTGTTTAAATATTCCCCTTGGGCCCATAAACAATATTCCATACGTCTTGCTTCGTCGCCTTCTTGCAGTGTGTGTAAAAATTTTGGCTTAAAAGGTTTAATATTCTTCGCCTTGAGATATCTCCGAATAGTTTCTCGTGGAATATTCAAATCTATTTAACATCACTTTTGATACTGCACCAGTTTCATTGAATATTTTATTTACTTTATTTACCGTACTGCAGCTAATACGAGAACGATCTGGATGTCTCTCATTAAATACTCTACAAACCTCTCTAGCACTTTTAACGTCATCTCCCGAAAGGCGTACAATTTCAATTTTCTTTCTTACGCTCAATCTTGCAGTCATGACACAAAATAATCCGAAGAACTGTAAGGTGAATATTGTTGGCAATAGTACACTTAAATCTTTCACAAGTGTCAAACTGTAATATCATTTCCATGGCAACTAAGATTTAAATTGAAAAATCTATTAGGTCTTAGTTTTAGTTAATTTGCGTGAAAACATGAATGCAATTCCGTTATTTGCATTAAAAATATTTACGCTATTTGTTTTTTTTTCATCTGGTGGCACTTCATTGTTGAAATCATAAAAAAATATTGCTATTAATGAATATTTTTTCATGAATTTTGGTCACACCTGTTTAGAGGCACTCTGAATCCAGTGGCGTAGTCATTTTTTCAATAAAAAAATCGCTAATAAAAAATCCCGATTTTCGACTAAGAAAAAATATCGTCGTATGTCCTGAAAATTGGAATAAACATTACAAATTTTGTCCCAAGGTAGACCTTTTAGTACTTGACATTTCAAAAAAAAACTATTAAAATCGGTTTACAACTTCAAATTTTAGGGGGGTGTTTCCATTAAAAATGGGTCACACACACACTCTCACACACACACACACACACACACACATATATATATATATATATATATATATATATAAAACCAAAAACCAATAGTTGGCAGTTAGTCACGGCTGACTAGTTAAAAAATAAAACTTCAAAGAGTGGTCTTTGTTAAAAAACCCTCAAACTCGTGGAGATAGCAGCCAAAAAAAACTTTACAGTTTAGAGATAAAGTGATCAAATAGTACATTACCTAAGCTTTCGAAGAGCATTTTCTTCACTTTCAAAGGCTATAATAAACCAGAAAGAAAAAATCGGTTAACTTAATAAAAAATTAATTTTTGAAATAATTACTAGTTACTTGTAGTGTTGATTTAAAATTAAACTCACATTTCACAAATTGCAGGAAAACCTTCATCCACTAAAGACAAAAATGTCGACTAAATATAATTTCTCTCCTACATATAGTAATGAGAGCCAGGATTTTTTCCTGTTTTTTAAAACCAAAAGACGTACAACAAGAAACGAACTGATTTTGTTGAATATATATTTCAACATGAAATCGACATTATATAATGTCCACTCCGGTAGCGAGGAGATTGATTCCCAAATTAGTGTTTTGAGTTAATGGTTGGCTGAGGTAACAGGTGAGTCGAGTGTTGACAATACAAACATTATTTAATATTTCATTTAAAAACAAAAGAAAAATTTTTGTATACATTATGGCTATCACAGCTCGGTTGCGAATGCAAATGATTTCCAAACAGTCGGGCCTTAACGTGACAGGTTAGGTCCCTTCCATGTGTTAGAAGTTACAGATCTTACATCACTTTTCCTAACTGACATTATTATTGTTATGAGAATTTTAAATTATTAATACTGATTTTCATGGAAATTAACATCAGACGAAAGTGGAGATCGTTAGTATTTGCGGGTGGGTTTTGTTTGTCTTTTTTATCTAATAATAGTAATGCTGGAATGGGTTGACAGTTTGGGAATACCGAATGTGAGAGGTTTGAGTGTTCACTGACTGTTGACTTATTTCGTCATCCCAATTTTTTACACTTTGCAAAAGACAGGTGGCAGCTGTCAGACAATAGTATGGTTAAATTTAAAGGTGTAATTTTTCAATCTTGACGTGATCGTAGGTGTGGACATTAATCTTTTATTGTTTTTCTTTGAAGTTTTCACCAAAGCAACCAAAAAAAACATAACAGTATTGCTGAGAAATTTAGATTTTTATTAAATGTTTTTACTTCAACCTTGCAATTGCCCCCCGTATCTCTACCTTTCGACAGCAGTCGATTTCATGTTGAAATATATATTCAACAAAATCAGTTCGTTTCTTGTTGTACCTCTTTTGGTTTTAAAAAACAGGAAAAAAATCCTGGCTCTCATTACTATATGTAGGAAAGAAATTATATTTAGTAGACATTTTTGTCTTTAGTGGATGAAGGTTTTCCTGCAATTTGTGAAATGTGAGTTTAATTTTAAATCAACACTACAAGTAAGTAGTAATGATTTCAAAAATTATTTTTTTTATTAAGTTAACCGATTTTTTCTTTCTGGTTTATTATAGCCTTTGAAAATGAAGACAATGCTCTTCGAAAGCTTAGGTAATGTACTATTTGATTCACTTTATCTCTAAACTGTAAAGTTTTTTTTGGCAGCTATCCCCACGAGTTTGAGGGTTTTTTAACAAAGACCACTCTCTGAAGTTTTATTTATATATATATATATATATATATATATATATATATATATATATATATATATATATATATATATATACAGGGTGTCCCGGGACTAATGGGAAAAAAGTCAGGAGCGTATAATCTGAGCCAAAATAATGTTAGTACTTCATATAAACTTTTTCTATGTAGGCCCTCGTTTTCGAGTTATAGGCCTCCAAAGTTTTAATTTTGAATTTAGTTTTTATTTTTATTTTTTTTACTAGTTATTTGATCTTTGTAAAATTTACGGCAAAGCTATAATGTACGTGTATGTTTATTTTGGAAAAGTAAACAGATTTACAGTAGTGCCTTGAAGCCAGGGACGGACTACTCGCAATGGTTAGTGATCCAAAAAAATTGCAGGGATGGCACACCCTGTATGAAATTATCGAAATTGACTTCCCCACACATTAAGCTAACGAAAAGGTACTTTTGCTGGAATTCGATAAAATGAGCCGTTTGGCTAATATTTACAGTTTTATTAATGCACTACGTACAAATTTACCTAACTAACTTATTAATACGATGTACTACAAAAAAATAATTTGATGATAGCAGATGATAAAAACATTAAGAACTTATTTAATGGGAATTAAAAAGGTACGCAGACAACGTAATTAGTTGCTTTTAATCAAAATTACGAACACAATATTATTAAACCATTAAGAAAACCTCATAAAACACAAGTTATAAAACAATCGACTGAAACTAATTCCTAAACAACAAAAACTAACGTTCTTCTAATAAATGTTCAATATGAGCTCCTCCCACTTCCACGCACATTCTAAGTCTACGACGGTTGTTTCTTTGCACTTCTAATAACATTGCAGTGTAACACATTTCTGTCTATTAAATCTTGCCTTGTTTGCACAGGTGTTGCGTATACCTTACTTTTGAGATAACCCTAGACGAAGAAATCCATAGGATTAACAACTCCTGATCGCGGTGGTCATTGAAAAGGGCCTCCACGACCAATCCATCTATTAGGAAACCTTGTGTGTAAATGCTATCGTACATCTAAACTGAAATGAGGAGGGGCCCCATCATGCATGAACCATAAATTTCTAAGAGTTTGTAGTAGCACATCATCAAACAGGTTCCATAACTCATTTTGTAAAAACTCCAAATATCTCTGACCGGTCAAAGTATCGTCAATAAAGTATGGCCCTATCAAATGATTGCCAACTATTCCTGCCCAAACATTAACCATGAATCTATGCTGGCTCCTAGTTTGACTAATGCCATGTGGATTCACATCATCCCATAAATGCATATTATGAGAATTTATGACTACATCTCTGTTGAAACCGGATTCGTTCGTAAAGAGAACGTTACTAATAAATGTATTGTCTGCTTGTTGTTGTCGCAGAAACCACTGGCTATACTCAAGTCGTGAAGGATGATCAGCCACTGTCATACTGTGTACTTTTTTCATGTGAAAAGGATATAACAGCTGTTCTTTTAGAACGCGATGCACAACTGATTTCGAGACGTTATGTTCTCTTGATAATTTTCGTAAACTCGTTGATGGTTCATTATCAACTGCATTTAACAAGTCTAGTTCAACTGCCACAGTACGTACGCTTCGTACTGGAGCTTCTCCACCTTTTTTTTGGCAAAAAACGTCCTAAAATTTAAAACTTTGTTTTGTATACATGGAAAATTACATTTACTTATTCATACCTGTTTCTCGTAACCTGAGATCAATACGCTCAAACATTCGTCTGTCTGGCAATGCTCTGTTTGCAAAATGTTCTGCATAAAGCCTTCTGGCCTCTAAACAGTTTCGAGAAACCAGTCCATACATTAAATTCATATCTGCGTGAATGTACGTAGTGCATTAATAAAACTGTCAATATTAGCCGAACGGCTTATTTTATCGAATTCTAACAAGAGTACCTTTTCGTTAGCTTAATGTGTGGGGAAGTGAATTTCGATAATTTCATACAGGGTGTGCCATCCCTGCAAATTATTTGGATCACTAACCATTGCGAGTAGTCCGTCCCTGGCTTCAAGACACTACTGTAAATCTGTTTACCTTACCAAAATAAACATACACGTACATTATAGCTTTGCCGTGAATTTTATAAAGATCAAATAACTAGTACAAAAAAAAATAAAAAATAAATTCAAAATTATTATTTTGACTCAGATTATACGCTCCTGACTTTTTTCCCATTAGTCCCGGGACACCCTGTATATATATATATATATATATATATATATATATATATATATATTACTACTTCCACTACGTTCCACTTAAAGCCCACTACGATCGCAACACCAACTTTATCGTTCCACTTAAGGCCCGTGGAGGTCGCAAGCGGTCGTTCAACGTCATAGATGGCGTCACTGTTTGCGATCGCGTCTCGCCCACTTCGCCCATACAAATTGGTGGGTCTGAGTGGGCTATTATCAAAACTTGGCGGCAATTCAAACATGGCTATAGTTTCTCATTCGTTTTGTCAAAAACTCAACCATAAATTCACGGAAATCCATGATGAATTAAAGTTTCGTTGTCATATTCTAAAATTGGGAGAAATATAACCTGACTTTATAAAATATACTATTGTTACGAAACAGCACACTGGTATAGTCCCTAAAACCGACTCTGTCTAAGCCAGGTATACAAGTTAAAATTATAGCGGATACGCAGTTATAGAAAACTGTTTAAGAGTTTAAGACTATCTTATGTAAACATTGTTTTTGTGACCAGAGTTATCTAGAAAAGGTCAGAATCAATTGTCCGGAATTTACTAGTAAAAATGGCTTTAATACGTAAGGAGACTGATCAGGAAGAGTTAGTTTGGTTGATAATTTGACATCGTGAAATAAACAAATAAATTAGTGAATATAAATTAGTGAACTGTTTACATAAATTAGTATAAGTGAATATACTGAGTATATATAAATTAAGTGTTAGTGATTAGTTTAGTGCTTAAATAAATTAAGTAAGTGAACCTACCGTGTGTTTAAAATTTATCCCACCCGTTTATTGTTTAAATAAATAACAAAAACATTACACTATATATGAATCTTATTGAAATTTACTTTAATGATATTTAACAGTACATTACAGCACTTATTTTAAAATATACTTACATAACAAAAAAATAAAACCACTTTCTAACAATAATTCATTAGATACTTATGCAAATCACAAAATCCACAAACTTTGTTTGGAAAATAGACACTGACCAGCCCTAACAAGATAGCCGATTTACGTCATCACTCCGGTCGTGTATAGTCTAGTAGATTAATCTAGTTTTTTGTTTACACTGCACTGATTTTTGTCTCTCGCTAGATTAAATCAACAGCTGTGTGAAATTAAATTTAACGAACTACTCTATTTAGTGTGTACATTAGCTTTTTACTCTAGCATTGTGTTTTGTGTTATCATTTCCGAGTGATGTCACGTATTAAAAATCTGACAGCTGCGGCTATAATAATATTAATTAATAAAAAAAAGAAAAAGTGGTAGAAGTAAATAGAAAATAAGTGTGTGGGTTAGAAATTGGATTCGGTAAAGAGAAGAAAAAGGATTCTTCACAAATTTATCAAAATAATTAAGAGAAGAGGATTAAAAATCGTATACAAATTTTTAAGAATCGATCTAACAAACTTTGCACATTTGTTGCCGAAAATAGAATCAATGATTTATAAAAATGATACGCAACTAAGAAGGTCAATATCCCTCGCAGAAAGATTTATTGTAACATTACGATTTTTGGAGACAGGTAAGTGTAGCCATTACAGGGTGAATCAATCACATGGAATACATTCAAAATCTCAATTGTTGTGCACATTTATACAAAATCCCGAAACACACCAATTTTCATTAAAAATTATCTTCTAAAGCTGAAACTTCACAAAACACCCACTGAGTTGACTTCACGCTCTAGCGAGATTAGCAAAATTTAATGTATTTAGTCGGCCAAATACATCTGAGACTGCCCTAGAGATGCAGACTAAAAGGTGTGTCCACTGCGTTCTACCAATATATTTGTTCATCTCCGTAGACTAAGGCCCTGTTCAGATGAGAGCGTTAGACGCTGCGTTTGCCAAACGCGCGTTAGCAAAGTTCCAGGGAACAAATGGGGTCGTTCACATGCAAACTCGCGGTTTGAACCAACGTCGTCAAAACGCGGCGGTTGTAGTTTTCACTTCAACCGCTGCGTTTACCGCGCGCTTCTAGCTACAAGAGTAGGCATTGGATTGTTAATATGGTGAATATGGTTAGTCGAGCGCGCGCTTTTGTCCAGTCTGCAAGTACTAGAACTCTATACAATGGAAGTGGAATCTATTGACACGGAGTTGTTTATTGACAAAGTTGAAAAAAGAAGATGCATCTGGGACATGGAGTGTTCTGAGTACAAAAATAGAGTTTTAAAAAAGTCTGCTTGGCAGGAGTTAGTTGACATCGTTGCAGGAGAAAACAGTACAAAGAAGCAGAAAACAGCTTTAGGTAAGTATACCCATTAAGTATTATGAAATTTATTAAAATGACACTAACATTAAGATAACAATTTTGTAAATTATTTGTACTACTAACATCTACTGTTAAAACCTATAAAATTATCCCTAATATGTTCATATTGTTATAGAACACAGTACCCTAATGTTATATCAAGTGTTTTGTGTACACAAAATATTGATAATGGCTTGTGTACATTTCAAAAACACTTATACCATACGATCTTGCCATGGTAGTTTCCCGTCATTAACGAAGTACTGTGCAAACCTGTCCCTTACAGTTCTTGCATAGTTACTTGCCCGAGGCACTTCTCCTGGCGCAATTCTTTCAAATGATGCTTGATAATATGTGTCTTCTTTCCTGAAGCCATCTCTACGCCTGACATCATTTTGTTGCACACAGCACGCCAAAACAATAGACTCAGCAAAATCTATGTGAACAATTAGGGGTCTGTGAAGTACTCGCCACTTATTGGTCATTATTCCAAAAGTGCATTCTATGTAGCGGCGAGCCCTTGAAAGCCTATAGTTAAACACTCTTTTTACATGTGTAAGTTGCTTCCCTAGGTAAGGATACATGATGTTTTTGGCCAGGCCAAAAGCATCGTCGCCAACAAATACGTAAGCTAAGCTTGTGTGATCTAAGTTTGTTATTGGTTTGGGAGCTGGGATGTTATATCTTTCTTCAGATACATGTTTGTAAAACAACGATTCTTTGAAGTTTGAAGAGTCATTACTTTTGCCATAAGACCCAACGTCCACATATAAGAAGCTATAGTTTGCATCACACACAGCTAAAAGAAGAGTTGATAAGAATTTTTTATAGTTATGGTAAATATATCCGGTTCCAGAGGGCTGCACAATTCTGACGTGCTTGCAGTCCACTGCACCTAAGCAGTTAGGGAACTTTGTATATTTTTGGAATTCAATGCTGATTTATTTCCATCATTCTTCTAGAATAGGAGGTATACATATAGGTTTAAGATTTCTCTACAGAGCTGAACATACTTGCCGCACTATATTTGAGATTGCTGATTTACCCAATTTGGAGGTCAGAAAAGGAGGTTCGTGTTGCCAAATACCTGAAAATTACAAATAACCTGTAATTTTTTTTAGGATGTGAAGTTCAGATTCGTGCAGGTAAATACCTGCATTAAAAATAACCTCTAATTTGTGCATTAATACATATATTTTTTTTAGGAAATACGTTGCAGAAAAAGTGAAAACGTGTTCGAGACAATTTTGCAAGAGAAACTAAAGACACTAAAATCTGGTTCCGGAAAAAGTAAGACAAACCCATGTATATACTTTCAACGACTGATGTTCCTTGAACCCACTGTAACAAACAGAGGTACTGCTAGCAGCCTACAAGAAGATATTCAGCGGGATGAAGATACCGAATTCGAGAAATTATCTTCAGCTCCTGATGGATCTAGCAAGGGATCTAGCACTGTTGATAAGAATGTTGGTAACAACAAAAAGTTCAAGATGAACCCTGTTGACAAGCAATTTGTCGAAATTTTAAATAACAGCTTTGCTCTAAGGGAACAAAGACACACTGAAATTCCAAAGGAAGGTGACGACAAAATAATTTGTTTATCTTTATATAAGGAGCTTAAAAATGTACTGAACACGCAAGAATCTGAACAAAAATTCAATTATTAGAAGTTATTCAGAGGGCTCAAGATTTCTACAACCCTCATCACGTTCCTCCACTTCCGCAGAGTTATAACTCTAACCTATCTCAGTACTACAATCAATATGATTATGGCACCGTCAAGCAACGAAACGTACGACCAACAACTCATTAAGATAACTTCTCCGGCCATTTCTCTGGGGGTACAGCAGCCAATCGCCATCAGGAGCGGACGCATCCCGTTCACAATCTGTGTTAGCATTGGATACACCTCATTCCCAATCGGTGTTAGCAGGAGCAGCTCTTTATCCAACAGATTCCATTGCTTCTCATGCTAGCTCTGATTTTTCTGATATATTCAACTAATTCAAATTTGTATACTTCACACGTGATATTTTCATTTAAATTACAAAGTTTAATTTGATGTAGGTACATACCTTAATGTTACGACGAGTTTTTATTCTGGTGAAATTGCAGCACTCAATCCACTTTCGCAAGGTATTAAATCATCTTTGACCAAAGACAATAGGTCATCAAAAGAGGTTATACTCATACGGAAGTAATTAAAAAACTTTGGAGGGTACTCCCTCAATTTTGAGGTATAGCGTCACAAATAAACCCATGGTTAATCTGTCATCTATCACTGGATGCACCCACCATCTTCGCCGCACTTTGCATCTACGATGTAACAACCAAACACAGGTTAACTCTTCTAACTCCATAGCTTCACTGCCTGACGATAAGCCAGATTCAACTCAACTTGTTATGTGTACGGAACCACTTTTTTGCTAACGCGCGGTCAACGAGGCGTCAAACGGCCTCATGTGTACAGGCCCTACCTCTATCTAGATTGATCTCGGCGCTGTGTTCATTTGTAGATTTAGGCAGGCCCCACATGATAGGTGGTCGACGCGCCTTTGGAAACGGCGCGGTTGTAATTGACTAAGAACCGAATGTACCTATTCACATGAAAAGGCGCGTTTTTCGAAACGCGCTGTCGCTGCTGGTTCTTAATATCCACGCCGCTGAGACTAGACGAGCAGTCGACAAAATACACTATAACATATAGAACTGTACAGTTGGAAGGTGCTGTTTTTGCAGTGTGGTGGTTTCGAAGCGTATAAAAAAGTGTTAAATAATTAAAAATAATGAGTCAGCAATTTCAAACTGATCAATTTATCGATGAAATTCAGAAAAGGCCAGCAATTTGGGATATGAGTAACAGTGATTACAGTAATACAATTTTTAGAAGAAACGCGTGGGAGAAAATTGTATTAATATTTTGCGGCGAGGGCGACTCTGATGAACAAAAAAAATTTTTAGGTAAGTACATGTTTATTATGGTTTTTTATTAATACAATTCAAATCATTCTATCTTGCCAGTCCACTTTACCTTCATTCACAAAATAATGCATACATTTATTTCGTACATGTTCTGTGGCTCTTGCTGTGCGTCGAGAAGACGTTTGTAGCAGATTATTTAGCGGTGCCGTATAAAGTGTTTCTTCAAACGTATTACCATCTCTTTGCCTAACATAGTTATGCAGCACGCAGATAGCTTTGACAATATATTCAGCAAAATTAATATTTACATCTAAGGGTCGATGTAATATTCGCCATTTGTTGCACATGATGCCAAATGTACATTCGATGTATCGTCTTGCTAAAGTTAAACGATAATTAAAAAAAAATTCGTATGAGAGTAATTTTCCACCAAATGGTTTCATTAAATTGTCCATCAACGCGAAAGCTTCACCACCTACGATTACATAAGGTATAATTGATCCACCAGTTATTGTCGCTGGTTCAGGAATATTCATTTTTTTGTCTATAAGCTTTTTATAGAATGTAGATTCTTGAAGTACTCCTGAATCACTATTTTTACAATACGCACCAATATCAACCCAGATAAAACAATAATTAGCATCACACATGCCCATCAATAGCAGGGAGAAAAAGTGTTTGTAATTATAATACATCGAACCAGATTCAGCCGGTTGGAGTAACAGTATGTGCTTCCCATCTATTGCGCCAATACAGTTGGGAAACTTTGCATTCGTCTCAAATAATTTAGCAATTTCTCTCCATTTATCTTCCGTGGACATGTACATTACTACCGCTTTTAATTATGTCCATAGCACTTCACATACCTTACGAATAATTATTGCAACAGTAGACCTTCCAATCTTATAAGAATAATGTAATTCGCCCATAGAACATCCACTTGCCAAGTATCCGCAACAAAGTAACGATATTTGATCTATTACAGGTGCATCATTACAAAAAAAATGGAAAAGTATCAGAGACCACTATGTAAAACAAGACAAAAAAAATAAACCCTGCAATCGGGCTCTACTGCCAAATCGCAAAGCAGATATATTCATTATAATAGGCTAAGGCTCCTGCAAAGTTCAATTCGAACAAATGAAACTGAAAGTAACTTAAGGCCTGACACAAATTCCGAAATTGAGATCGCAGAAGTGAAAGATGGCAGTGTCCAAAACTCGCCTGCGCCTGCAGAAGCAGCTAGATCCGCGGCACATTCGACAAGGGAATGACCACGAAACAAAAAACTCAAACTAAATCCGACAGCCAGCACTTTGTTGATATCCTGGAAAGAAGCTTAGCTCACAAACAAGTTCCTGAAAAGCAAGACGAGCAAGACGAAGAAAAATTATTCTGTTTCTCACTGTTCAAAGAAATAAATAAAAAACACGGGAAACAACGTTTAAAAACTAAAATTGACATTCACAACCTTATATTACAAAATCAGATTCCCGATCCAGTGCAACATCAGTCAAGTGAATTTAATTACGCAACACCAGCACCGCCTTTACCAAGATATCCAGTGGCACATACCCAGCAATATTTTCCGGGTTTTCAGGCACTTCAACAAAGCTGTACTCCTGCACGTACACATAACGATCCCGTTTATACTAATCTCGACCATGCACAAATTTTGTACGTACAATCACCAGCTTCCACAGGTGGCACTTCACACGATTCAGAATTAGAATTATTTTCGGATAGTTAAAAAGATTTACTAACTTGTTACAAAATAAACCAGATAATGTATCGGATATGTTAATATACTTACCTAAGCGTTATTATGAGTTTTTCTTCAGGTGAAATGCAATATTGTACTGCATTGGCATTGGGTGTTATTTCTTGTCTAATAATTGCCAATAGTGCATCAAATGATGTGATCGACATTCTAAAGTAATTAAAAAATTTAGGTCCGTATAGTCTGAGATGTGGGTAAAGGGTTATATACAAACTATTAGTTAGCCGGTTTCTTAAAATTGGATGCACCCAATACCTCCTACGTCTTTGCTGTCGACGTCTCATCCTTCTATATAACAACCAAAAGCACACCGCTGATTCAACGTTCATCGTTGTTGAAAACTGACTACTTTCTAGTTTTCTGTGCTACATGTGAATACCAACAAAATTGGGATCAAGCATCCGACCCGCGTCAAAGGCGCCTTGACCGCTTGTCATCTGGTATCATCGCGCAGCTCTAGGGAGACTAAATGTACGGAAAAATCTACAGTGTACACGTACCTTAAGAACATTTATAAAAATATATTTGTAAAAACAATACATTCTGTATAGGCTTTAATTGATTTATACCGTGTATCACTCAGGTACATACTCTCGAACAACACCTTTTTATTTTTCCTATTCGTACAGATAATATAATTACAGTCAACTTGAAAAATATATTTTTAAATCAAAACATTTATTATTTTAATGTTCTCGTAATTTCCTTCTTGTACACAGCAATTTTAACATGCTAACAGTAGGAAAAAGATGGCCGAACACTGAACTGCACGCATTTTAAACCGTTCTAATTTTGTTTAGAAAAATGTATCTTAATTGGTTCACCTGAATTTACATAAGATATTAAAAAGACCAAGTTTTGATAAACTCATATTTTATTGTTAGAATTCCTTATACAAGCTCAATACACTATTACCTTTGTTCAAAAGGAAAAACAATCCTACATTTGTTTACTTCTGAACTATTTTAATCACTACAAAAAAGACCCAATTCAACTCTCTATTTAAAACGTTTAAAATCCATACAATTTACTTCTTAAGAAACAAGTTGACTTTTCTTAGTCACGATAAAATAAATGAAATTATACTTTTAAAAGTGAAAATGTAATTTCCGGATGTGATATCTCGTTAGATATTATTTATGTTTCAATTGCTGCTATAAAAAATCTCACATTCTTATAATATGATTTCAGCTGTCTTGAAAAAGGAACGAATTGGTTTCGAAAGCTAGATTTTAATAAAAGAGTCTACACAATCCTTTCATAGTTTAATTGCTGGCCTCAGACTGCATCCCCAATATTTTGGAGATTTCTTTTAACTTGGTCAGTCGAGATTAAATTCTTGTATATATATATATATATATATATATATATATATATATATATATTTACAAATTTAATAAAATACGAGGTGTGTCTATATGAAAAATGAATTTCGATTTTTTACCGCATCTACTTTTAGTCGAAATTTCAATAATTTCGACATATTACCCTGACCGTTCTTCGAAGAGAAAAACAACTACTTTCCTGGCTAATACCACGCAGAATATTGAATTACATCCCTTTCGAAGAACCTGACGTCGATCGACCCTTTTGTCGATACGGACATCTGTGGTGATTTGCAACCGATAGGAGAAGGGCATAGTACACTGACCGGTTTCGACCTTCTTGGGTCTCCTCAAGAGTGCCGTAATGCCTTCTAGTTCAGAGTCTCTAATCTGAACTGAAGATTCCGTCCTCCGACAACCTCTATTTGGCTCGTGTGGTTACACACGCGCGAGAAGTGAAGATGGCGCCAATAATATTCAAATGGCAGTGAAAATCGATAATGGAAAATGAACCAATAAGTTTTTATAATATAGGTTTACATTTTACATTGATCAAAAATATTTAAGAGTTTTAGAATCAACTCTCGTAAAACTAGGTCTTTTATTGAAAAATGTGAAATATAAACTGACAGTAGGTGCCATTTTGAATGGGACTGTACCTTATCACGGAAAAATGCTCTGCTGTCCCCAAAGAAAGATCTGGGACGTAAAATAGCCCCGTTTCCCGAATCCGCGATAAAATTAGAAGACGGGTAACCTGGTAACTGATTTGAAGTTTTCTTTTGTTTTGGAATTTTACCTATAGTTATGCCGAAACGCAAGTGTTGATTTAATGTCAATCTACAAGCAAAATACCCCTTTATTAGGCAAATTAATATTCCTTCGGATGTAAGATGCAAAAAAGTGGCGCACTGAGTTTAGTGTTTCCCATAGCGGTGCAGATAATATTGAACACCATTTGAAGTCTGAAAAACATAAAAATGTCTATCGTGTCGCTGCCTCCAGTTCTTAGAAGTTGAACTTTTTCAAGAATTGAAACGCGCCAACTTCAAAGTGGCAGATGGCTTCTGGACTTCACAATTTGTGTTTATTTTCATTGTTAACCTGCCAACTGGCATAAATAAACACATGTCCCGTTTTGAGTTAAAAAAAATAGTCAGTTTATGTGACAACGTTACTGTCCTATTTTTTATGGAATACTTCCTTTAATAGTTTAATATTTTATTCGAGCCAACTTTTCTGTGTGTGGATGTAAAACCTTCTTCGTTTAGTAGTTACAAATTCAAAAAATTTCACGGAACCTACATGGCGTATCAGTTAGATTTGCTCATAAAAATTCGTCGAAGTTAGCTCAACATGCCTACAGTTTACTCACTCCACTTCCAACTTTTCCGCTATAACTTTTTAAGAACTTTTTTATCATAAAGTGTCAGAGTTTGCATAATGCCTGCAAAGTGTAGCACTAAAACGCTGCTCTAAATAAGCTTTTATTAACAAAACTTAATTCTTCCTTCCCTGAACTAGGCATAACTGAATATAATTAACTTTCCGTATATTTAGTTACCTCATTTTATGCAAAATACTGGGCACCATAAGCAATAATGTTAGCTATTTATATCAACTTTGAAAACTTACAAATTAATTTTTAGTAAACTCGATGAGGGTGTGACGGTAGAACCGTCAAACCCTTACTGTTGAATTTGAATCCATGTACTTTATACAAGATAGAATGGCAACTATTCAAGAATTACATGTTTAGCGTTTTAAAAGCCTATGCGAAGATTCAATTTTAGCTTCCAAAATAAAATTCAAGTTTCCGACCAAATTTCCTTGACACCAAATATACAGTACCTATATCTGAAAAAATTCGCAACAAAAATATGTTAATGTTACGGAAAAAAGTTATTCTTTATAAAAAGTTCTGCATAGTCCATAACTTAAAACGCAAGTTGCAGATGTCAAATTTTTTCATTCGTATACGAGTTTTCTCAATAAGTATGAATTTGGTACAACAGTAAAAGTATCTTTATTTGTGACAATATAGAAAATGTTAAAAACTTACATAAAATCTAGCGAGAATTTTGGTTAAGTTGTAAAATATTTATAATAAATTATTTTAAACATAAATCAACGAAAAACTCAAAAAACAATATGATATCAATCAAACTATTTGATGTTAAACTACTATAATTTTGATTTATTCATTAATTAAAGGTTGTTATGAACGGCATGTTATTTTTTCAAAATCTAAAAGATAGGTTATTTAAATATGTTTTTTTATTTATACAATCATTTTGTTCTGCAATATACGCTGTTTCCAAAAAAGACGTTTTCTACAATATAATTACTTTCTATTATCAAAACTTTGGCAGATTGATAATCCATAGAATGGCCTTCATAAAACACATGTTCAGCTAAAGCACATCTGTCAGGGTATAATTTACTGTCACTTTTATGAGAGGCGATTCGAATGGTTATTAATAAAAAAAATTATTTAATAAAAAACAAATTGATGAAAATACAAAAAAATAATTGACTAACTATAACGGTATTTCCGTAACATTTTATTGTTTACTAAAAATTCATAAACCTACATTATCAGCTAGACCAATTGTAGCATCAATTAATACTGCAATTGAACCTCTTACTCTTTGGTTAACTGAAATATTAACAAAATTTTACGACTATAACAATGAATATTATGTTAAAGACTCTTTTGAAATTAGTGAATCATTTAATAACTTACTATTACCACCAAATCACGTTCTTTTAAGTTTAGACGTAGTATCACTTTTAGTAATGTTCATTTAAATATATGTTTAACATCTCTTCAACATAAATGGAATGATATAAGTAAAAATTGTACACTTTAAAAAGAAACTTCATACATTTTTCTCATATACGAGGGCAATTCAGAAACTAACCTCCGGTTGATTGAAAAAAATACACCAAGTTAAGTAAAAATATTTTAATATATACATCTTACAACTACATCTTTGCACTATTTTTCGACATAGTCTCCATAACGATTGAGGCACTTATCGTATCTCTTCACAAGCTTTGAAATTCCTTCTGCATAAAAATCACCCGCTTGTGCCTTGAGCCAGCCTGTGACCGCATCTTTGAGCTCTTCGTCGTCATCAAACCGCTGGGACCCGAGCCATTTCTTCATATGCATGAAGAGGTGATAATCGCTGGGCGCCAGATCTGGGCTGTAAGGTGGATGGTTGAAAACGTCCCACTCGAAGGACTCAAGAAGGGCTGTTGTTCTGCGAGCAGAGTGAGGACGGGCGTTATCGTGCAAAAAAACGATACCGGAAGTCAGCATACCACGGCGTTTGTTCTGTATAGCCCGTCGTAATGTTTTTAGTGTTTCACAGTACACGTCTTGATTAATGGTCGTCCCACGTTCCATGAATTCAACCAACAACACCCCTTTGGCATCCCAAAATACCGTTGCCATCAGTTTTCTGGCAGAAAAATCTTGCCGGGCTTTTTTTGGTTTGGTAGGCGAATCTGAATGTGCCCACATCTTTGATTGTTCTTTTGTCTCAGGGTTCACGTACTTAATCCAGGTTTCGTCACCGGTCACGATTCTGTTTAACAATGGTTCTCCTTCGTCCTCATAACGTGACAGAAAGTCTAATGCAGAGGCCATTCTTTGACTTTTGTGGTGGTCGGTAAGAATTTTGGGCACCCATCGTGCACAGAACTTACGGTAACCCAATCTTGCTGTCACTATCTCATACAAAAGAGTCTTAGAAATCTGTGGAGAATCAGTAGACAACTCCGCCATTGTGAAACGTCGATTTTCACGAACTTTTGCATCAACTGTCTGAATGAGTTCGTCAGTCACCAAGGATGGTCTACCACTCCTCTCTTCATCATGAACGTTTTCTCGTCCACTTTTAAATAAACGTACCCATTCACGGACAACTCCTTCACTCATAACTTTTGGTCCGTACACGGCACAAAGCTCACGATGAATAGCTGCTGCAGAGTATCCTTTGGCTGTAAAAAACCTTATAACAGCACGCACTTCACATTTGGCGGGATTTTCTATTGCAGCACACATTTCAAACTGCCACAAAAACTAAACTAGCGCAGGTACGATGTTCACTCGACTACGGCTTGATGCCGACTGATCTGCTGAGCGTGTGAATGCACAGATGGCGCGCTACTCCCCCCACTACCCGCACTGTGACCAATCGGAGGTTAGTTTCTGAATTGCCCTCGTAACAACAAAAATTACCAACAAACCTTTGGAACACCTATGGACTCTTCAATATCTCCTATATTAGCGGACTATGCATTACTTTTATTTTAGCGTATGCAGGACCGCGCCAGCATCAATGACCGCCTGTGTGCTTAGCCAAATTTGCCGCCCCAAAATTTACATTTTTGTTGTAAAATATAAATTTTATGTAGTACATACCTAGTTTAACTGTAACAAATCAAATTAATTTAAGTGAAAAACAGAAATTATTAAGTATTATTAGGTATTATATATCTATGATGTAACCATATTATCAGGTGTTCATGTACACAATAAACATTTTTTATACCTATATAGGTACATATTTTTGAACTTCTAAAATTTGTAAAGTAAAAAAAAATTTACATCTTTTTTGTAATTTGTATATAATTGTTAAACCTTCTTGGCCGCCCGTGTGCGGTGCACACATTGCACATTGGCTTGGCGGGGCCCTGAGAATGTATGTTATTTTTGTTTTACCATTTAATTTATTCTTCATCAAAGAATATGTAGATGATATAATATTGTCTCTTCCATGTGATGAAATAAATAATATACTCTTTTACTTCAATAGCTTCGATCCTCATATACAATTTACAATGGAAAGGGAAAATACAGAACAAATAGAACAATCATTCCCTTTTCTTGATACCAAATTTATTAGAGATAATGATAATAGAATTTTCATTGATTGGTTTAGAAAACCTATCAGTTCTGGGAGGTATATAAATTACCATTCATATCATCCACGTAATACAAAAATTAACTTGATTAAGCAGATGAAAAAGAGAGTCCTACAAATTTCTAATCCAATATTTCACCATAAAAATCTAAAAATACTTTACAGTCTTGCCTATAATTAGTCATATCCTTCATATCTTTTGAAAGATATTTTATTTAATACTTCTGACAACAATAATGATATTACTAATGACACAATACGAAACGAAGAAAACAGTGGCATCAAGAGTGACTGCTCGTCACTCGCGCCATGTCACGTCTCGACTCCGCCCACTTTTAAATATTTTTGCGCTGGACGACAGATACTCTTATACCGAAAATTTCGTCTTTTCCCTCTCCCCGCAATTCTATTTTTTTTTAATAATTAAATTGTATATTATCTACAGGCAAAGTATGCATACATTTGCCATATAATTCATATGATCTTCCATTTGCAGCATCAATGATAATTTTCCATGTATTTATTGAAAATATATTCAGTTCTAAAAAATAAAAGTTGTAACTTTTGTAAAAATATTTCTAAAGTTGAAGGTTTTTCATGTGTGGTTTCGATACTTCGCTAAAAAAATCAATGTCGCTACCGGTGATTCATTTATTGCAGGTGTGGTGGTCGATCATTGAATTTCATTCACCCTGATGCCCTGAATCTCGTTATTCTTGACGTCGTTCCCAGCGTCATGCATACGCAAGGCTGTGCATGCTCTATTTGCGAATAGTTCCTAAAAATGATATTCTCGAGCACCGTACCTACAATCATCGAATTATATCGTCCCTCACAAAAGCGTCAGTTGACGTTACAATACAAATGTCATTTGTCATTTTGTTATGTCAAATATAAATATACACAAGCTTTTCAAATATGTTTATCAATTTCTTCTATTAAACCCAAATTGAAGAGGCAAAGAAATAATAATAATTTACTCATTTGGAACATTTTCATGAAGTGTATTTAGTCCAACAGCAAAAGCTATTCTGTAACTTCTCGTTACGGTAACGATTATCATGTTAATGATACTTTTTCAGAGTAGATTCTGTAATAATATCGTTGCGTTAAAATCTAAAGACAAAACGTAACGATAATATTTTTACAATTTTATAAAGGTTGGTATATTTTTGACATATTGTGTAGTTGTGTTAAGCTGGAAAAGATTACCTATATATTTGTTTCTAGAAGTTTTGTTAAATAAGATTTTTATTCACTTACTCACGTAACTTTTATTATGGATAAAGACAAAGTTAAAACACCAAGACAATATAGGCACAATGTATAATATATTTGGATGAATTGAATACAAAAATGAACCGTTTAGGAATAACAAATTTGATGCTATAAGCCCTGTTATTATTAAAAACATAGGTACGTATAATACTTGATTTTCTTTTTTATTAGCATTATCAATAAAAGCAGTAATTACATATGTTTTCTGTTATAGTTTTTACCAATTTCAGACATTTACCGACTGGAAGTGTCAAGTTGAAGCAAAGACAAGAAAGAATAGAATTATCACAAAAGATACAGGAAACATAGGGTATTCTATTAAACCTTTATCAGATACTGAAGAACGATTACTAGATGTTAAAGGTTGGGTAGTAGTCAACGGCAAAACCCATGTCCATGAAATAGGAATAGGTATGAATTACGTGGTTCTTTAAATTTGGTTATATCCACTTAAATTTTAAAATTGCAGACATACCAAATAATGAAGAAATTAGAGAAGAATCAGAGAAAGAGTCCCCAAATCAAAGTAAGATTCCTAAGAATCAACCAGTTGAACACTCGGTTGAAGAGTCACTTAAAAGACCATCAAAGAAAGAAAAACGTGAAGTACTGGGGTGCAAGACTTTAAAGGAAAGTAATTGTAATGATGAAAGTGAAAAAATAACAATCCTGAAAGAAATTGCAAAAAATGTCAAAGAAATGAGGAAAATAGACGAAAAAATGCTAAACCTGCGTTAATTCAATCTTCGGGTAAAGTATCCTGATTATGATTTTGTGTTGGACTTGGATTCATATTCTTAAATTGCCCACAGTGTGCCCCCCTGTCCGTAAGTTGGTGTCAACTTTTTTGGTATTGATTTTAGTTACTAAGTTATTCTTCATTTCTACATGTTCTAAATCCTAAAACGCGATAACCTAATATCAATATTTATTAGTAGTAAACAAGATTCGTCATAAAGTATCAATATAGCTCAAGAGGAAAGTACTTTTATTTTTAAAAATATCAAAAAATTGCACTTTAAAAAGTTGTTAGCAATTGAATTTAATACTCACTTGTAGAGTTACAGCCACCTGAGTCTAGTATTATGTCACTTTCTGTTTCAAATTTGGTTTCAAACTGTTACATATACTTTAATCAGTATTATTGGGAAAAATCGTATACAGACCAATTTTTTTATTCGAAGTGATAGAGTAGTACTTCCTAAGTAGTTAAATTATTTTCTACTACTCTGCCTTGACGAGTACTACTCTATAACTTAGAATAAAATGTTGTCCTATGTAAGGTTTTAAAAAACTTGCATTGTCGTTATGTTTAGTAAAATAACATAAAAAAAAATAATTCACTAAAACAACTTCAATTATCTTCCTATAAAAGAGTTAATTTGAATTTATAGCACATTATCGTATTAAAATGGAAATTGTGAATTTTCTGGAATTGTTATTTTAATAATTGATTTTTTTTATTTTGATTCTTATAAATGGTACCATGTAAGAGCCATAACACAAGAAACTTAAGAAAATTGTTCTTCAATTAAGTATTGTATTAAAATATACAATAAGTCTTGCTCAATTAAAGAGATTATTTATAATTTGATTCCAAACTATATTATTAACCCTATTTAATAAATGAGCATCGTCCAATCGGCCAATATCATCTTCATCGACAAAATTGTTGTCATCTTCCTATAAAATTAGATACTCATCAATTTGTATATTCCGAAAGAAGGAGATTGGAACTTAAGGGAACTGTGGATCGAAATAACAGCGAACTCATAATATAGGAAAATGCCGAAGAAGATGAAGAAGGTATAATCCTTTTTATAATAATGTTGTGGAGCATAACACAAGCATATATAATTCTTGGCACAAATGCAGGATCGGATTGCATACCTTTGAGCATTCCATTGGTTCTTTCAATGCAGTTCTGAACGTCTATGAATGACATTGTTACTGATTAGAGAATAGGCCTCTAAAATTTGGTTCATAACCGATACAAAATTTAGCAGGTAAGGTTAGAGTAGTTACATTTGTTTTAGAATGAAGAATGTAACAATTACTAGTATTACAATCTGATAAATTATATTAACAACTTATTGAAACAAAGCATCTCTTCGTTGAATGATTGGTCCTGATGGTATTCCAAATTTGGTCTTGAAACAGGGTAGTATATCCTTAATGCTGCCTTTGTGTCAGCTATTTCATTTATCTTTATCTTCAGGTATGTTTCCTGATAGTTGGAAGGAAAGTTTTGTTTCTCCGATATTTAAATCAGGTTCAAGAAGTGATATTAAAAATTATCGCAGTGTATCTATAACAGGGTAGTATATCCTTAATGCTGCTTTTGTGTCAGCTATTTCATTTATCTTTACCTTCAGTTATGTTTCCTGGTAGTTGGAAGGAAAGTTTTGTTTCTCCGATATTTAAATCAGGTTCAAGAAGTGATATTAAAAAATCCCAATGGCACAGGACCAATTGGACAGTCTTATTTCAGTAACATGTTTGCATAAAACCGAAAATAAAAAATTAGATACAAAAGTAATAGAGATGTATAAAAAACCAAAGTAACATTCTGGCATCAAATCAAAAACAAAAAAATTAAAAAAAATTCTGGTAAGTTTGTGAATTTTCTTAAATAAATGTTTTAATGTACGATTTAGAGAAAAATGTTAAATACAAAAGTTGTAGAACGTGTTAAGGTCTATAAAAAAGCTCAGTAACTTTTTTGCGTCAAATGAAAAACAAAAGAAATACGATTTTTTTTTCAACTTTGACAGGCCGCCATTTTGTTTTTACTGGGCTGATTTGGCTCATTAACGAACTCGTCGAATATTTTTGCCTAACCGATTTTGTAGCGAGTTTGGTTTCGATCCGTCAAAAAATACGCCCTCTATCGTGCTTACAAATTCAGTTATAATTTGTGAATTTTCTTAAATAAATGTTTTAATGTACGATTTTGAGAAAAATGTTAAATACAAAAAATGTAGAACGTGTTAAGGTCTATAAAAAAGCTTAGTAACTTTTTTGCGTCAAATGAAAAACAAAGGAAATACGATTTTTTTTTAACTTTGACAGGCCGCCATTTTGTTTTTACTGGGCCGATTTGGCTCATTAACGAACTCGTCCAAGATTTTGGCCTAACCGATTTTTGTAGTGAGTTTGGTTTCGATCCGTCAAAAAATACGCCCTCTATCGTGCTTGCAAATTCCGTTATAACACATACATATATATATATATATATATATATATATATATATATATATATATATATATACATATATATATATATATATATATATATATATATATATAAAACCTTTGGAACGGAGGGTGATTTTGGCATCTAGGAACACCAAAACGAAAAACTGCATTGAAATTTATCCGAAGTCGCGTCATGCTACTTTCTACAATAGCCCTATTTCATTCTGAAATAAGACTAAAATTATCGCAGTGTATCTATACAGTCTTCAATCCCAAATGTTTTTGATAGTTTGACGTATAACTGTTTGAATTGGCAGTGTTAAGCACGGCTTTAAGGGGGGGGGTCGATTTACGTTAACCAATGTGCTTATATACAATGGTAAGCTGTCTGCTGCCTTAGAGAGAGGGGATCAGGTTGATGCCATATATACTGATTTTTCCTAAGCTTTCGACAGAGTTAATCACTTGTTGATTGAGGAATTAAAAAATTTAGGTTTTTCAGGCGAATTAGCGAACTGGGTGTTTAGTTTTCTTAGTGGGAGAAGTTTGAAGGTAAAAATTGGGAATTTTTTGTCAAGAGTGATTGGCGTAAGCGCTGGGGTCCCTCGGGGGCACTGTTCTCCGTTGTTGTTTAGCCTGTTTGTTAATGATCTCAAAGATGATATAAAGGAGTGAGTTTTTAATGTTCGCTGATGATCTCAAATTATTCTTAGTGGTTTGGAATGACATCGATATTGGCTTAATTCAAAGGAAGCTAGATAATCTGTCTGAATGGTGTCGGGTAAACTTGTTGGATTTGAATGTTGAAAAATGCTTTAAGATGTCTTTTAGGAAAAAGGAAACTATGATCCCATTCTCGTATTCAATAGATGGTCAATTGCTGATAAGTAAAGAATTGGCTAAGGATTTGGGAATACTTTTTGACTCTCACTTAAGTTTTGGTGAGCATATCAATCAATTGGTGGTTGGGTCTCAAAGGATGTTGGGATTTACTTTGAGGAATTGTAATGATCTATCTCTGGAAGCTGTGAGGTCTGTTCTATCTCTGGAAGCTGTGAGGTCTGTTTATGTTGGGTTGGTCAGATCTCAACTGGAATATGGAACAGTTATTTGGACGCCTCAGTATTTATATTGTTTATAAGTTATTACTCGAAAGATTACAAAACAAATTCTTGAGATATTGTAATTATAGATTTAATTTGAATCTCATTGATCATGACTATTCTCATATTTTACTTGAACTAAAATTGCTTACTCTGGATAAAAGAAAGCTTATGTTTGACATTTCTCTGATTTATTAAATACTAAATGGTATTGCATCATGTCCATCCTTGCTACCTGAAATATGTCTTGAAGTTCCACAAAGAGCGCTGCGGCATTGTAAATTATTTTCCATTAGTTTTCACAGAACTAATTATGGTAGACATTCATTCATAGACAGATCTCTAGAATTTTTAAATAGAGAGGATAGATTGGATGTTTTTAATGGCTCATTCCAAGTCTTTAAGAGTACTTTACTAAGGTTCCTTTCAAGTGATTGTATATATATGCTTGTTATGATATTATCATGTTGTGTTACTGTTACATAGTTAAGTTAGTTAAATGTAAACATAACCATATTGTATGCTGTTGTATTTTGTAGTGGGTGTTTTTCGATTAAATAAATAAATAAATGTAACGATGAAATAAAACAATATAATTTATATAATTTGTTTAAAACTTCATTATATTTGAATTAATTTTCAATTTCAACTACTTGACGCGTTTCACTCACACAGTAGCTTTCTCGTAACGAATTCGTACGTTTACATTATCTTTAGTTAGTTTAATACATTTCATTCTATAATTTGGTTCAAAAGCTCAATTATAAATAGATTTTCTTTACGTTCTGTGTTGTTATTGACAGCAAAGGAAAAGTTTATATATATATATATATATATATATATATATATATATATATGAATATATATATATATATATATATATATATATATATATATATATATATATATATATATAGTATTAATATATTTATCTATGGTTTTTCTTTTTTTATGGGGCCAATTATATCAAATTCTTTTATTATAGCCCTACGTTGGACCGACAATTCAATAAATAATCATATTTATTTATTTATTTATTGTTTTATTTATAATTACTTCACTATTTATACCTTACTATTTGTTTATCGAACTTACCTTATTTAGTTTACCTTCGGCTGCTCATCAATTTTGATATTTGGGCATGAAAATACATACTCCTAATCTTAGTTGGATTCATGGGCGATTGAAATAAATTGAAAAATCAGCATATGCTTTTATATATTGATTTAATGAATAAATTGTTTCAAAGAAAATATGGATAAGAATGTTCCGATTGAAACTTATAATTAATTATTTATTTAGTATCACATTTTTATTTAATTATAGAAATAAAATTATGCGATGCCTATGGTGTGCTCCTATCGCATACTGAAATTAATAGTCAACCTTCAAAAATATACAACGCTTGCGCAGAGCAGTCTTTTGTTACACATCTCACAGTATTAAATAACGCTAAACGTTGAGAAAATTGAAATATATATGATTGATTTGTGTGGTTGTGTGTTATTTTAACTTGTATAAAACAAGAAAAGATTCTATGGTGATAAACAACGAAACAGATTAATTACATATATGAAATTACCAACTATAAACTATACAAGTATTTTTAGAAATCTCTTATAAACTACATGGATAGATTGAAAAACAGGTAAGTAATCATTGTTATACTCTATAAAATTGAACGATATTAATTATTTTTCAAAATTGTTCTTTGTATTGTTTATTTATGGCCTTTAATATTTATTTTATTAGTTAATTGAATGATCATTTATATTTATTGTTCGTCTTTGGAACCCAAAGAAATAAATTCACTAACCTGTTATTTGAGAAAACGATTGTCTCAAAATGTCCGCACCTTTTAACGTCCTTTCTCACTGCTGTAGATCACCAAATTTCTCATATTACTTAGAGAAGACTCGTTTTGGATCGGGAATTTGTTTTGATTTGTTGGTAGGATCTCTGGTTGTAAAACTACTTTGTAGAATGGCCTAAATACTTAATTTTAATAATTTTTCGCAAAACATTTGAAGAGCCCCGACATGGAGTTGCTTATGCTTCTACCTTCCTCGCCACACTCAATTGTTTTTTTATCAACAAACTTGCTTCAAACGGATGTTCATAAACTACTAGATATACAATTTTTTAAAACGATTGATTGTCATTCTTATTTGTCCAAAATCACTCAATTATTTACATAAATGTCCTGTTGTTTTATATTATTTATACTTTATATTGTTTATAATTTCATAATACGTCACAATCAGTTCTATAAATTGTTTTGTTAATTATTTTAATTTTTAAAAATCCTGTGATTGGTGGAAACTTAAATTATAATTATATAATTTTGGCAACGTGAACAATTATATATCATATATGTAATTATTCCATTTTTATTCTACTATTTGTTCATTCAATTATCATACATAGTTTCTTAATTATTTCCAAATTTTATTTATTCATCCCTCATGTGTTCAATCAGATTTGTTGGTACGCATGTCAACATAATATGACATTTCTGGTTTTTGTACTTCCCTATATGGAAATAGATCTTTAAAACTTATATGTATTATATAAATAATATTGAATCTTCCATTACAAAATTCACAATTGTTTTCTTTTTTATGATTTAGATACTGTAGCTTTATCGTTGATTTCTCAAGCTCAAGCTATTAGTTTGTCCTTCATATTCCTCCATTAAATTTTGGTTATGTCTAAGGTTACATATTGCGTTAAGTTAACTTATTTCATTGTCATTTATATTTGATTATTTGTTTTATTATTATTATAATATGACTTTATATGTTTTTATCTAAATTTAGTGTTTTATAAACTTTATTAAAATAATCTCAACTTTTGGAATTCTAAAAAAATTTCTGATAAAAATTGGGGAGTTGGTAATAGTGTAAAGTTTAGTGCTGAATTTATAGTTTAAAAAACAATTACTTGTAATATTCCTCAGGTACCTGTAGATATAAATAGGATTTTTATCCCAAATAATTTAACATTAACCGACCCTATCACAAACCCTCTGAAATTGATATCTTGCTTTCAGCAACTGGTTGTTCCTGAAGTCGTCAGGCTGGGATCACAGCTACCTGTTCTCCAAAATACTAAACTGGGTTGGCTGTTGTGTGGATCTGCTCCTGTAGTATCTTTTCAAAATGGAATTGTTCGTTCATCATCATTTTCTAATAATGCAATTAATGATGGAACTACCAATTTATTATGTCATTCTGAAGGTACTAATGTTGCTGAACTAATTCTTAGTAATAAAAAATTTTTGTCAACAGGTGATACGTTATCTGAGCAGTTGCTTTTGGAATATTTTAAAAGACAAGAAAATGGGTCTTTTCAGGTCTGTTTACTTATGCGAAATGAAAATGAGTATTTAAAATTGGATAGTTGTTTTGAATTAACCTGCAAAATATTGCAATCACGATAGAATAGATTCCAGAGAAATCCAGATTTATATTTGCAATATAAAAAATTCATTGAGGAGTATCTTGACTTAGGACAAACTTGTTTACCCAGGTTCGAAGGATTTAAGTAAAATAGCGTTTTTAGCACATCACTGCGTTGTTCGGAAGGATGCTGTTTCGACTAAATTGGGGTGGTGTTTGACGCTTCAGTAAAACTTCTTCAGGTTTATCGCTAAATGATATTTTGCTTAAAGGATACCAAGTTCAACCAGAGCTATTTGAAATAATGGGCAGATTTAGAACTTTTCAGGATTCTTTGATGTCAGACATTAAAAAGATATACATGCTGATACAAATAACTCCTGATCAGCCTTTCTTACAAAATATTGTTTGGAGAGATATCATCGAGAAACCTTTAAATCTATTGAGTTGCAGACTGTTACATATGGTACCAAATTAGCACCATTTCTAACTACGAGATGCTTAAGACAATTAGCTTCAGATGGAGCTATGAAATTCGCTCTTGTTTTTAGGGCTTTAACATATCAATGTTACGTTGATGACATTTTAAGTGGAGCAAATTTTTGTGACGAAGCTGTAAAATTGAAAGAGGAGTTAGATGTCAGTTAGTCCCGGGAGATTTTATATTACATAAATGGTGTTCAAATGATATGTCTATTTTAGAACCTGGGCCGGTGGGAAAAATAGAAAGTCATATTGATGTTCATGATGAGAATTTTTCCAATAAAGTTCTTGGTCTTACTTGGTAAAGATATATTTAAAATTTCAATTTCTGACTCTAACAATAAGGAATCTGAAAGGTATACAAAAGGTTTGGTTCTATCTATGATCTCACAGATGTTTGACCCTATGTTGTGCTAGTAGTGGCAGTGGCTAAGATTCTAATGCAAGAGATATGGTCTAAAAAATTCGATTGGGATGAAGACCTTCCTAATAAGATTTTACAAAAATGTTAAGGTTTTCTGAAGATCTAACAAATTTACGTCGATTAGAAATTCCTAGGAGGATTTTTATAGATTCAACTATAGTCGAGCTGCAACTTCATGATTTCTCAGACGCTTCATTGGCAGCTTATAAGTTTGCCACGTTTTGACTTTGCAGAGCTTTATTGCTAGCAAGGCTGGTTCACAAGGTTTTATTGTTCATAAATATTAAATTTAATTCTTCATTTTTGTGGACAGACTCAATCATTGTTCTTTCTTGGTTGAATGCCTCACCCACTCGTTGGACAATAACGTTTGTGGGAAATGGCATTTAGAAACACATCAAATCCGAAAATAATCCCGCAGATTATGTTTCGAGAGGAATGTTACCCTCTATAATATTAACAAACAATTTGTGGTGGCAGGGATCAAGGTTCTTATTAGACTCTGATGCCAACCTTTCAAAGAGTTTAAATTTGAAGTTGAAGGTTTTCCTGAACAAAGAAAAGTTGTTTTATTGGAAACCATCACTTAGTTTTTTATAGATTGGACTAGGGTTTCTAATTTGAATCGCCTTAACAGAACTAAAAATTTGACTGCGAATGAAGTGAAAAGGTCATTACAAAAAATAATTAAACTTGTACAGTTAGAATCATTTAAAATGGAAATTGACTATATAATGCTAAAAAGGGAATATTATTTTAAAGACTTTAAATATGTTTTTGGATAGGGATGGTATTTTAAGAATTGATGGCAGACTTGCAAGGGTAGAAATAGAATACAATCAGAAATTCCCAATTTCTTTGCTTGACAAACATTATGTGTTGTAATGGGTTCTACTGCAGTAAAAATGCACTTGAAGAAGCTTTTATTAACTTTACTAAACTGACAAACGGAATTATTTTTATTGTCAATCATACATCTTAAGTGAATTGTCAAAATCTTATTTCTAGGAGTACAAAACTATCCGACACACAACATATAACACTAAGACAGAAACTCCATCTATATTCATCACACCCCCTCAATTTTAATGTTGGAATTTTAATATTAAACAAACATTCAAATTGTTAAATGAAATAGCAAAACTATAGGATTCTACAAAAGATCTAGTATCTAAGATCTAATAGTTTGGAAGTACCTTGAGCCATCAAAAGCTGTTGGATTAAGTGGACCGCATATATCTGTGTGGATTAATTCACCAATTTTTGTGGCTCTCTTATCAGAATTCTTAAATGAACACCTAGCACCTTTGCCTTCCATGCAGGTTGAGCACACTTTAGTTTCTGTGGGCAACTGCAACTGTACCAAGACGTAATTTCCTGGATGACCCAGTCTTCTGTGCCATAAACTTTGTTCTACAGTTATATTGCACTGTTCAGGTTTATCTTTCCTTTCTGTTTTATCTATTATTAATAAGTACAATCCTTTATTGAACTCGCATGTCAACGAAAAATTCTTCCCAGTTATGGTTGTTTTGTTCTTTTCTACAATACTCTTGTGTCCCTTTGATGCAAGTTTTGATGTTGATAATAAGTTATGCTTCAAATCCTTAACTATCAATGCTTCTATCGATATCTTTTGTCCTTGACATTATGTTTTCAATATTCCCATTTTATTAGCTTGTAATGTCTCTCCGTTTGCAATATGAATTGTTACTGGTCTTTCTAAGTTTTTAATATTTATCATGTATTTATCCAAGTCTTCTTTTAAGAAATGATTGCTCGCACCTGTGTCCAAAACCATTATTATTTTCCCATCAATTTTTGAACATAAATTTGCTGCATACAGCTGAATTTCACTCTCATTCTCTTCTGTAACATGGGCTTGATTTATGTGTTGTTTACTACTCTGTTCACTTCCTCTCGAGCCTCGCCTGTAATTTCTTCCTCCTCTGGGACGTCTATTGTATCCACCTCTACCTCTTTCTCTTTTAGGGTATGCTACAAACCAATGCTATTGACTCCCACATTGGTAGCAGCCACTAGAACCTTTAAAACTAGATTCAATGTTGTTAAATTGTGTGTTGAGTTTGAGTTCTTCGTCTAGTAGTCTATGTTTCACAAAATCTAGTTTCACATTTTCTATATTATTTGTACCAAGTAATTATTAATAAAAATACATGTAGTAATTGCACATGTTTATTAATAGGCCTAACCTACCACTCTACATCTGTTATGTATGTTCTAACGTTAGTGCTGCCAACTCTACTCCAGAAGTGACACTGCACGAACATAGAACTACAAATATATATCATTATAACTATTACATCTTCCCTTTTCAGATATTGAGTACAATTCATAATCTCGTAATTTATCTGGAAGTCTAACATTACGTTTTGGACGGGTGGAGACTGAAGGTGTACTTTCAATTTCTGAACTACTATTATTATCAATTATTTGAGAGTTCATATTGCTAGAATCAAATTCAGGAGGGTTGTGTATAGGTGGAGGATTCAAAGAAGGACGGAGATGTCTCCTGTTCCTGCGATAAGTTGCATCTTCTGTCTGTACTATATATGAACGCGGAGTGTCATGTTTTTCTACAACTTGTCCTCGTTCCCATACCTTACCTTTATTTATAAGAACGCTTTCGCCTTCGCTTAAAGGTTTAAGTTCTTTGCCGCCTATGTCAAAGTATTTTTTTTGGATTAACTTTGCCTTGTCTTTCTTTTCCTTAACATCTTCTTCAATTTTTGCATTCAATTTCTCTGTTAAAATAGGTATCCTTGTTCTTAGTCTTCTGTTTAACATCAATTCCGCAGGAGATATTTTTAGATCTTTTAGGGGGGTACACCTATACTCCAATAACATTGTATATATATCGGTTCTACTTTCAAATGCTTTTCTCATCATATTTTTCGCAATTCCTACACCTTTTTCGGCTAACCCGTTTGATTGTGCATATCTTGGACTAGATGTGGTTAAGGTTATATCCCAGTCTTTACAAAATTCACTAAATTCAAAACTTCCATATGGCATGTTGTCTGATATAATTTCCATAGGAATTCCAGTAGATGAAAAAATTTCCTTTAATTTCAAAATAACTTCTGAACTAGTTTTTCTTCTCAGTTCCTTGATTTGTAACCAATTTGAATAGTAATCTATTACTATTAAATAATTTACATTTTGAAATTCTAAAATATCTGTTGCTACTTTTTCCCAAGTTCTTGACGGTATATCATGTGGGTGTAATGGTTCCTTTTGATTACACTTCTGAAATTTTTCACAAACGCTACAACGTTTGATTTCATTTTCAATATCACGTGTTATTCCGGGCCAATACACTACTTCTCTTGCTCTTAACTTGGTTTTCTCAATTCCAAAGTGTCCAGAATGAAGATCTTTCAGTATACTTGACCTTTCACTTTGCGGAATTATCAATCTATCTTCCATAAAAAGTAGTTATACCTGAGCTTCCAATAGTGTGAAATTTCTTCTTGTATATTTTCCTTTTTTTCGGGCCATCCATTTTTGTGAAAGTATAACACTTTTTTTAAAACTTCATCATTTCTTGTTGATTCTGCTAATTTTATTTTCCTTGCTTCGGTTGTTGCTAAATTTTTTTCAATAATATGAACTACATGATCCATTTCTTTGTCATCTTTAACTGGATCTTTTAAATATGCACGGCTTAAAGCATCAGCTACATGCATTTCTTTACCAGGTAAGTATTTCACTTCAAGATCATATTTCATAAGTTTTAAAATCATTCTCTGAAGTCTACTTGGAATTTTAGATAAATCTTTCTCGAAGATATGTATAAGTGGTTTATGATCCGTTTCAATTATAATTTTTCGACCATAGGTATAGTGATGAAATTTTTCCACACCAAATACTATTCCAAGTAATTCCTTTTCAATTTGCGCATAGTTTTTTTCCGTTGCAGTTAGTGAACGTGATGAATACGCTATTGGTTGTGAGTTTTGCATAATACATGCACCCAATCCATCTTTAGACGCATCTGTTTGAACAACTGTCTGCTCAGACTCATTGAAAAAAACTAAAACTGGTGCCGAACTCAATGTTTTCTTTAACAATGAGAATGCATTTTCCTTATCTGCTTCCCAATGAAAATTAATATCATTTCTTAAAAGTAATCTTAACGGTTCACTCATTTTTGAATAATTTGTTATGTATTTTGATATAAAATTAACCATTCCTAAAAATCTTTTCACTTCTTCCTTATTCTTTGGCGTTTCCATTTCAATAATAGCTTTTACTTTTTCTGGGTCTGCTTTAAGTCCTTCCTTGCTTATTATATTTCCTAAAAACTTCACTGAGTTTACTCTTAATTGTAATTTTTGCTTATTAAATTTCTTGCAGTTTCCAAAACTTTCAATAAAATCTGATCATGTTCATCTTCTGACTCTGCAGCAATTATTAAATCATCGAATACTACTTGAACTCCTTCAATACATCCAAAAATTTTAACCATAATTCTTTGAAATACCTCTGGGGCTGACTTTATTCCAAAAGGCATTCTCATAAACTTGAATCTTCCAAACGGTGTATTAAAAGTACATAGATCAGAACTTTTATTGTCAAGTTTGATTTGCCAGAAACCTGAACTCATATCAATTACACTGAAGTACTGTTTATTATTCATAACTGAAGTTATATCTTCCTGTCTTCGAATCTGAAAGTGCTGCCTCTTAATAGCTTTATTTAGATCTTTTGGATCAAGGCACATTCTTAGGCTTCCATTCTTTTTTTGTACAATTACTAAGCTATTTACCCAGTCAGTTGCATATTCTACTTTTTGTATGACTTTTTTTCTTCTAAATCTCTTAGAAAACTTCGAAGTTTGTTCTTTAAGGATAAGGGAATTTTCCTTGAAGGGTGAATCACAGGATTAACATTTTCATCGATTTCGATTCTGTACTCACCTTCAATCTCTCCCAGACCAGTAAACGCATCGCTATATTTAACTAAAAGCTCGTCTTTGGTTAAACCTTTTACATTTAAAACATTAATTCTTTGAATTAGATTTAGACAAGTACAGCCTTGTAAACCTAATATTGGTTGTGTTTTAACATCTGATACTAGAAAAACTAAATTTTGTTTCATGTTATTTATGTTACAATTCAAATTAACCTTACCAATGGCTTTTGTTCTAAAATTTCCATATGAAACCAATGTAGTATTACCATTTTCCAACTTTAAATTATTGTTACTTTCATGAAGTTTATTAAAAACACTATAAGGTATTACGTTTACCTCAGCCCCTGTATCTAACTTAAATTTTATTAAATGTTTGTCATCAACTTTAATATCGGCATACCAAATATTTACATTATTATTTACATTTTCATTCGTATTTATTTCACTTATAAAAAATTCTTCATCGCCAGAGTCATTACTTTCTCTTTCAATATTATCTAATCTACTTTTTTATCAAAAGAATTCTTATTTCCGCAATTATTCTTACCATTATAATTAAGATTTTTTTTACAAGCTACAGCAAAATGATTTCTGCCTTTACAATTTAAACAGAGCTTACCAAATGCAGGGCATTCTCCAAGTCCATGCTTTTTCTTACATTTAGTACAATCAATAATATCGCTTTTGATTTCACTCCGGGTACTGGCTCCATAATTCTTCGTAAATGCTCCTTTCGACTTTTGAATGGAATCTACGTTGCTTGAATCTTGTATAATCCTTGCTTGTTTCTCACTTATTTCTGAAGCTACACAAATTTTGACAACATCATTTAGTGTGATATTTCCTTCTCTTAGCAATCTTCGCTGGATGTTCCTATCCCGTACTCCACAAACAATGCGATCCTTTATGAGACGATATTTCAACTCATCAAATTCACAAGAAGCAGCCTTGGTTTGTAACTCCATTAAAAACGATTCAAATGGTTCATTTTCTTTTTGATGAACAGCAAAAAAATTAAAACTTTCCACCGTTAAATTCTTTTGAGGTACACAAAACTCTTCAAATTTTTCCATAACTTTATCAAAATTTTCAGCATCATCAGCAGATGTGAATGTAAAATTGTCCATTATCTCCTGACCATCTTCACCAAGTAGATTTAAAAGTATCGCTATCTTGCGCTTATCACTTGCCTGGCTTAGATCGGATGCTTCCATATAATTGTTAAAACTTTTTTTCCATCTATCCCATTCAATATTTTGATTGCCTTTTATTTTAATTTGCGGTGGCTTATGAAATTCCATTTTAACTTTTAACCTTACTTTTTCTTTAAGTACTTTTATGTTACTTTCTGCTTTTCTTTTAAAAAAAATCGATGTCACTTTTTATTTTACTACTTAATCATCAATAAATAATACTTTACTTCTGACACCATGTATTATTTGTACCAAGTAATTATTAATAAAAATACATGTAGTAATTGCACATGTTTATTAATAGGCCTAACCTACCGCTCAACATCTGTTATGTATGTTCTAACGTTAGTGCTGCCAACTCTACTCCAGAAGTGAAACTGCACGAACATAGAACTACAAATATATATCATTATAACTATTACAGTTTTTAAAGCAGTCACTACATGGCTATATTTCGATGGTAGAGATAAAAGTAAGTGGCGTACTTTGTCTCCTTCATCTAATACTGATCCTCTCTCTTTCAGTTCTCTTATTGTGGTATCAAACCTCAAAAATAAATCTTCTAGTTTCTCAATTTCTTCGTTTTTCAGGTTAATCAATTTTCTCCACAATGCTAATTTAGTTAACGATGAGGTTCTTACAAAGACAGCCTTCAAATCTTCGATTTGTTCCTTTGCACTTGTGCTTTCTTTTATGATGTCTAGATGTTTATCAGAAATACCTGACACCATGATTGATTGCGCTTTCACATCCTTTTTGCTCCAGTTGTCTTTGTCGGTCTGACTCGCTGTTTCTACTGGTGCTGTTTGATCTGTGGCATCACTACATCCCTCTCTCCTACATATTGCCATTATTCTAAACAGCCAATTATTAAAATTGTTTGCTTCTAAAACCGGAATCGTATATGAATTCATTTTGCTTGGTTATTCAGCCTCCTTTTTTTGCGTTTTCAGTTTGACCTTGCTTGTACTTGGTATCGATTTGTCGACCCTTTTCTCAGTCTACTTACAGCCGTTATATTTAGTTCTTCTTGTGCTCTGGGCCCATAACCTGTTGTAATGGGTTCTGCTGCAGTAAAAATGCACTTGAAGAAGCTTTTATTAACTTTACTAAATTGACAAATGTAATTATTTTTACTTACGACCACCCCTGTAATTAGTCAAAAACACACAGTCGGCAATCAATGTAAGACGTCTATTACGCACGGTAAAACAAAACGCACGGTTGTAAAGTAAATCGCACGGCTTCCATAGCAACCACTTAGCAACTGTCAATAAACGTAGCTATTTTATTCAAAATGTATTACTTAGATATTTGACGTTGAATTTTATTCTATATATAAATGGTAGATAACATTTATTAGATATGAGGTTGCATTTAATACTAAGAGTTATTTGGAATTATATGATAATTGGTTCCGTTTCATTCAATCCGCAACTTTTAGCTGTCTTAATGTATCATATTAGTAAACAATAGTATATTATACACCAAGTGAATAAAGTGACCCATTTGATGCCACGGGCGGTGTTTGATTTCGGAGAGAAGTAATCCACCTAAGGGATTAATGTCACTATAATTGAGATGTGCATACGCTATTTTTTGCAATTCCGGTAATTCTACATACATTTTTCATAAAAATAAATACTACTTAGAATGGGACTCTTACGAAACTTGGCTGGGCATCGAGGATGGACTTTTATGAAATGCAACTTGGCTGGGCATCGATGATATACGTTTTTATTTGTACTTTTAATCCCCTAATAAGATTATCAATACAAGTAGGTCGTAGGTAAAGTATAGTACGTAACACGTGTTGTAACGCATTTTACGCACTCACGGAATTACGCACTCGCCGCTACGCGGCTTCGTGCGTAACTTTTCCGTTCGTACGTAAAATGCTTCTTACAACACTCGTTACGTAATATACTATTATTGCCAATCATACATCTTAAGTGAACTGTCAAAATCTTATTTCTAGGAGTACAAAACTATCCGACACACAACATAGAACACTAAGACAGAAACTCTAGCTATATTTATCATCATGTAGTTACATTAATTATCAAACTAGAACATCTAAAAAATTTCATGCCGATTCACAAACAGTATTAGCCAATTTAAGGCTAAAATATTAGATAATTGACGGCATCGTAGAAGTTAAACATGTAATCAATTGTCATCATCAATCATGTGTTATTTGTTATAAACTTCTTCACAACTGATGGGGGCTCTTCCCATTGATAGGGTGACGGTTACCCGACCTTTCTTAAAGACGCATTGATTTTGGTGGTCCCTTTACAAACAGGCAACATCTAGGCTTCGAGGATCCTCTACTAGTAAAGCTTACATTGCTCTATTTGTTTGTTAGGTAACTAAGGCCATTCACCTAGAACTGGTTAGTAGTTTGAGTATAGATGCTTTTGTACATACTTTGAAACGTTTTATAGGTAGAAGGGGTTGCCCGACCATAATATATAGCGACAATGCAACGAACTTCCAGGGCACAAATAACTTGCTCAGAGATATTTATTTATTTTCAAATAACAGAAAAATATGAATGAAATACATAATATTTTAGTTAATCCTGAAATCAAATGGCGTGGGGTATTTAATGTTGACGTATGAGGAGATGGCAACAGTGCTATCTGAAATAGATGCCATACTAAATTCTAGGCCTGTATGCCCTCTGTCTTCTAATACTGGAGATTTAAACTGTTTAACTCCAGGTAATTTTTTACTAGGCGAGCCATTAACATGTCTTTTAGAAACAATAGATTGAACTTTTGGCAATTATGTGGAAACATTTCTGGAAAAGATGGTATACTGAATATTTAACCTGCTTGCAAAGCGGAATTAAATGGTTTGAAACTAATCCTAACTTAACAAAAAGCAGCAGTGTTATATTGAAAAAATACAGTATTCCGCCTTTAGCCCGCGTTATTGATGTCATGCCCGGGAAGGGCGATAAAGTTCGAGTAGTAAAAATAAAAACTAAGGACGGAGTATTGACCCGCTCAGTTACTAAATTGTGACCACTTCCGTTTGAGGCAGATTATTGAAGCTTTCACTTCAAGGGGGAGAGAATGTTGCATTTTTTAATGTTGAAAATGGAAGTGCCCTCGTATATATAATCGTACGCACTCTCTCTAAGCCGCCTCGAATTTCGTAAAATAAGAATATTTTTGATATTTAAAAGATAGTTCTGTTCAAACAAAGTAGATATTAGAAGTAATGTATTCAACAGGTAGTTGATTTTTTCATTTTTGTCAATTCAGTCTAATATCAGATATTAAATACTACAATGATTATTTAAAATTGTTTTATTAAAAGTGGTCTTTCGAAAATAGTTAAAAATACAAGAACCATCTGGAATTATTAACAAACTCCAATACAATATCTAAATTCCAAAAATGTTCCAATCTATTTACTAAGGATAAAATGAACGGTTTAGGAGAAATTTGAATTTTTAAACCGGAATGTGTGTAGAGGAGCTTATTCTTCATATTCTATGAAAACAGACATTCTGGAGAAAACTGTCATTTATTGTCACTGCTTATTGAAAATCCTTCGAGATAGTTTCAAAACACAATAAAACAATTTCATTGCAATTTTAGTAGTAGTTCAAGCGTTTAAAGTCTGAATATGCTCCAGTTTTCTCCAAAATGTGTTTTTACAGGATATGACGAAAGCATACACTTCGATCTAAAAATTCAAATTTCTCCTATACCGTTCATTTTATTGACTTCAAACATGAGTACGTTTTCGTTAGAAAATGGATTGGAAAATTTATTTTTGGAATTTAGATATTATACAGATTGTCCTTGTTAAAATTACGGATTGTTAACCACTGGACACAAACCGCTTCTGGATTTCTGTGTAGATGTAGACTCATTTATAGTCTATCACAGCACATCAAGGATGTACGTAATCAGTCACTGAAATTTTATAGTAATCCAATGTACCTATAGTTTAGAAAACGCTCGTATGACAAAAATTTATTTGAACTTCTAACAATATTATTATTCTTATATAAGGGCGTCAAATTAACTTGGGCATAGGGCGAAATCGAACCTAAATCCTTCACTGATATTTAGTCAGTCATCTTGTAAATTAAATTAATGTAAACAAATTATATGATAATTTTCTTTGTATCTAAAATAATTTCTTCATGGGCACTAGCTGTTGATTAGTAGCCTTCATAATAGTCACTATATTTTTGGGTTTTTTTTATTATAATTATTGGAATTTATATCTGTGATGCTTGACTCAGCAGCATCATATTCACATGTTGTCCTCTGCTGCAATACTGTAGACCTGCTTTTACTGTCAGTACCTATTTTGGTTTTCAAATCGTCTCTGGCATGTTTTTCATTTCTGGTCACGTCTATTAGGATATCCTAACATTTCTACTTAGAAGGTATAAATAAAAACATTGTGGCAGAAGAAATTTTAATTGACTGTATCTTTATCTAATACAAATTAAAACTAATTGCAAGACATATTATTAATAATAAGAAAAACAAATTTAGAAAGGAAAATTGTATTGAATACAATATAAGTAAAAATGGTTCATTTCTGTAAATCAGTCATAACCAAAAAATGTCTTATCAAAACTCCCCAATAAACATATGAATATATGCCTTAGATATTTTACAAAATTTTAAATTATAATTCTTCAGTATATATAGTTTTCACAGCTACCACAACAGAAAAGCTGTTCTAATTATAGTTGAAGCTTATGTAATAAGTACATTTATTATCCAAGAACAGTTTATTTTTTGAGTACATACATATGATTTAAATACAGGAAATTCAAATGAATTAATCAAAATAATATGTATTAGTGTATTGATTAAAATCTTTTAACAGAAGATTAATTTTGTTAAATTGTGGCCTTAATCTATGGTAAACATATATTGACGACAGCACCATCTTCTATGAGTATGTAGTTTAATTTTAGGAAAGTATGCCATACAAATGTTTGTTATTATATTATTTTTGACACATTCATCATTATTTATTACCGATCTCTAGGTTCTATATGAAATATCACTACTACTGTAACTATTTTAAAAGAATAATACTTAATTTAAGTATAAGTAGTTTAGGACATTGTAAAAACGGAAGAGCTTAGATTATATTCACCTTACACTCTTAATCACTTGACATTGAACAAATTATTTATCAATATAATTAAAAGCATGTGTATAAACAATGTGAAATACACAATCAGTAACGTTTTTTCCATCATATTTAGTTATTCGATGTAGGTATAATTTATATGAAAATTTCGTTATTAAGAATTTTTTAAATGTACCCATGAAAACAAAATATTCAATCGTTTTCATCCAGCATTTACTGAAATTGGATAAGATTGTATTTCTTATCTATCTATTTAAGGCGTAAAATTCCAAACTCTTCAGTTAAAGAATCATTCAGTAAAAAATTACATAAAGGTGCCACCATAGCTATATCAGAAAATGTTAATCAATAACATCTAATTTATATCAATAATGAATCAAATCACTACGTTCTGTAGTAATATAAAATATTTGACATTTAAAAGCTATTATATATTAAGAATGTTTTTGAGGTAGCAATCAACTGCAAAATTAGTTTCAAACAAGTTAGAACATTTTAGAGTATAAATAAGTAACAAGTAGTAAAACTATGTTGACGAAAGATAACCAGGTAAAGCTTGAAGCGGAATTGCAAGCTTTTCTGTATACCACTCCAAAATAATCATCAAGTATTTGTGAGGGTACGCTGGAAGGACATTGTCTTAATTTATCCACAAGGCACCGACGAAATTCTTGGAAATCGCTAGAAAAAAAAAATTCAATATTTAAATAATTCTTAATGTATGTAAACATAAGCTACCATTTAAATTCCCAAAGCGACACACAAGTTCTTTGTCAAATGAATCAAATTAGGGAAAAAATTTAAGACGACTTTTCAACGCTTACACATCTAAAATTCAATGTTTTATCTGAGTTCCACTTTTGTTGAAGCTACCAAAATAGTTATTTGTGTAACTAGTGCAAAAAGTTGATATTTGTTGCACGATGCATGAAGTTTGGAGCTCGAAACGAAGTCAAGAGCTGCAACCTTGCTGAGTAGAACAATATGCTTTTTGCACATGTTACACACAACATTTTTTCTACGATCGAAATAAATATGTTTTTAAATCTAATTTTATTAGACTATTTTACAACAGGTACAACAAAAATTACTACTACTGATTTTTGGAGTTTTGTTTTCATTTTTGCTTCTGGATGTTTCATCATGTTCTTTACTTAAAACAGCTCTTTTTCGTATTGTAAAGCTTCCGGTACTGGTACTTGGTTCATCTTCTAGAATTTGAGCAGATATTTCTGATTTTTTAGATATTTACTCCTCAATGTATTTTGGACTAGTGCAAAAAAGTAAGAACCTTTTTGCACTAGTGCAAAAAAGTTAAACTTTTGGCCCAGTACATAGTTTAAAAAATAGTCACTTTTTGCACGATTGTAGAAAAAATAATTTTCCACGTCATCACAAATATCCAGGTTTGTTCTGTAGTTTTTTTATTCCCTAAATCATCTAAAAAACAACGTATTTGGAATAAAAAGTTAGTAACAAAAATGAATGTCGGTTAATAAAATTAGAGGTTACATTCAAATTTTGATCTACAGTGTATTAATACGATACACCAAAATGCGATGTTTCGTTGAATACAAAAACCTGATAATTAATGTATAACTTATTTTGAATATTATTTAAGGTCTCAAAAAAAGTCCGAGGACATAAAAGTTCCACATAACACATTATACAAAAAATTTAGAATATGCATCTAAAGCTCGAACTACATTATTCAAGGAAATTAATTCACAAAATATATTGTTACGAAATCACACACTGTTGTAGTCCCTGAATCCGACTCTGTCTAAAGCTATATAAGAAAGTTAAAATTTTGCCGAAGGCGCAAGGAGTTCTTCGAACTATTTATCATTATTTTTTGTGACTATTTTTATCTATAGACTTCCGGGAAGGTCGATTGTTTGTTGGGAGCGCAATCCAGAAACTTCCGGAATAGAAGGCACTTAATATATAAGAGACTACCTACCAACGGAGTTTAGTTTACAAATTGATTTCGTGGCAGAACAGTGAAAAGGGAATAATAGTAAATAGTACAGTAGGTATTTCTATAAATTAGTGAATAGTTAAGTGAATAAATAAATTAAGTGAGTAGACATACCGTGTATAAATTTATTGCACCCGTCAGGGCAAAGTAATTTATATAAATAAGAAAAATATTACATTGGTGGCAGGTATGGGGTAATATAAATAAATAATCACGTAAACATGAGCAAGAGACTAAGTGACCTGAAAGTGACGGAACTAAAAGCAGAATTGGAAAATCGCGAGTTGGAAACGTCCGGTAAGAAAAGTGAATTAGTTGAAAGACTTAAATTGGCACTGGAAAATGACGGCTTTGATCCAGAAACAGTTTTATTTAATGACGAGGCTTCCACGAACGATATTTCTGCTAATATGGACGATAAGATTTCTGCTATGAAGATCGATATTTCTAATAATATGAAAATCGATATATCTACAGATATCTTATTAATGAAAAACTACATTGCCGCTAACATTGAAAATTAAATTTCGCCTCTAAAATCTGATACTGACAATAAAATGACAACGATGAACGATAAAATCAAGGAATTAGAAAGAAAGATTTAAAGACAGATTCAAAAACACGAGGTACGCCAGAGGAAGAAAAGAAGACCGAGCAAACAAAACCTTGCAAGCCAGAAACACTACTCAAGATACAATATATTGGCAGTTTTGCCTAGTTAAGGTCCAAACGTTCGAAGGAAAGTCGTCGTGTACCAATTACGTAAAACAGTTTGAAGCAGCTGCCAGAGTGAATAATTGGTCCGATAAGGCGAAAGCAGTGGACTTAACAATCGCGCTTCCGGGAGATGCCTTAGATGTACTTCAGACAATACCTTTGGAAGAAACTGATTACTTCGAGCAGCTGAAGAAGAGGTTTGACATGCGATATGGTCACGAACATCTAGAACATTTGTACCAATTCCAGCTGAAGAACCGTTGACAGAAACGTGGTGAATCCCTTCAAGAGTATGAAGTGGATATTGCCCGACCAGTTCGATTTGCTTATCCATCAGCCCCAGACAACATATGAAATGTCTGGGCATCCAGGCCTTTATTGATGGGTAACGTGACCCCGATATGCAGAGGACGCTTCGTTTAGCCCATCCCAAAACATTAGTTGACGCTTTGACAGCTGCTCTTGAATATGAAGCAGCAACGAAGGATTCGGATTATAACAAAGTTAGCACCATCCGAGAAGACGCCGGCGAGGACAGATTTGACCAGACGTGAGTTTGATAAAAAGTATGATGGACAAGATGCCGAGAAAGATCAGATGTTGGAATTGTGGCGAGATAGGGCACGTACGCAGTTCGTGTAAGCGCCCCAGGACTCCTGCAAACCAAGAACCCCAGTCACAGGAAAACTAGAAAGGGTCGGCTACGAGGGGGCAGCACCGACACATGATCGTTCCAAAGACCCTCTCATACTGATAGCTTCTCTCAGATGTCGCAACGACAGTGTATATGTAGATCGCAAAGTGAATGGTAAGAAATATACTCCGCTGGTCGACACTGGAGCAACTAGAACGATTATACGACCAGAGATAATAAACCCCAAGAAGAAGCTTCTACCAACGAGACTGCGACTGCGGACCGCCACAGATGAAAGTGTCAACGTTCACGAGGAGACACAAATCCAATTGGGAATTGGCACAGAAAAGTTCACGCATACGGTAATCGTAGCTGACATTGAAGAAGACGTGATTCTGGGAATGGACGTAATGAATCTACATGGTTTCCAATTGGACTTGAGAAACTGCACAATTAAAGTGGTTTCCGAGGAGGCATTCCTTCATCCATATGAAGGCAGCACGGCGTTGGCAGCTGTATAGGAAGATACCGTTCTACCTGCACGAAGCGAAACCATGATAGTAGAGCGGCTACAGGGAATTATGGAGGAAGTTACACCGGTTATGATGGAGCCAAGGAACCACGACGAAGAGGTTGGCAAAGGAGTACTAATTGGAAAAGGATTAGGTACGTTGGTGAAGTAGATCCTAGTACGTTAACGATTACCCAATTACCATCAAGAAGGAAACCAAGATTGGATCTTGCGTACCAGTGACGTTTATAGTTCGCCAAACAACGGCCACTGACAATTCTAATGCCAGATTCGAACAGTTGTTATCAGTAGCTGGTCAATTCTTGAATCGAGCTGAGAAAAATAAATCAGAGAATTTCTCTTGCAGTATCAGACCTATTCATACCAAAATGAGGGAAGACTGGTAGAACCTCAGCCGTCAAATACAAAATCGATACAGGTGATGCCAAGCCAATTAGGCAATCAGCCCGAAGGCTACCACGAGCGAAAAGAGAGGATTCTGAAAGAATAATTTGAGGGATGGAAAAAGTAATAGAACCATCTACTAGTCCATGGTTGTCTCTAGTAGTGCTCGTCAAGAAAAAGGATGGAATTACGAGATTCTGCGTGGACTATCGCCATCTAAACAACGTAACAAAGAAATACAGCCATCCTCTGCCTCGAATCGACGATATGCTAGAAACTTTCGCCGGCAGCAAACTGGTTTCCACCTTGGACCTGAAGTCTGGTTATTGGCAAGTAGAAATGGACCTAAAAGACAAAGAGATGCCTGCTTTTACCACCGGATCTGGATTATGGCAATTCAACGTCATGCCATTCGGGCTCTGTGATGCGCCCGCGACATTTGAAAGACTCGTGGAAAATGTCCTGGAAGACATGCCTGGACTATTAGGACGACATCGTAGTACTGGGTAAGACATTTGACGAACACCTGAAGAATTTGGAAGATGTATTCAAACGACTCCGAGCTGCCCAGCTCATTTTAAACCCGAAGAAATGCCAGCTATTTCAAATCCGAGTCAACTATCTGGGCCATATAGTGAGCAGTTTAGTTTACAATTTGATCTCATGGCAGAACAGTGAAATAGTAAATAGTGAAATATTTATATATTAAGTCTAAGTAAATAAACAGTGTATTTAATAGAAATTAGTGAATAACTAAATTAAGTGAGTAAACATACTGTGTGTATAAATTTATTCCACCCGTCCGGGCAATGTAGTTTATATAAATAAGAAAAACATTACAATATTACCCAAAAGGAACATAGAAGACAATTGACACATTGCAGCTATACATTGATAAGAAGGTATCAAATAAATAACTGATGGATACCACATTCAGTAGCAACGACCATAATTCCTAATTCTATTTTTGTGTTCAAGGAGTCACTGAAACTACAGTTAATTTTCAAATACTAAACCATTTATTTAATCTATTCTAGTATTTAGCACTACTATTCTCAATATAAATGATAAAATTATAGTTTTTAAAGCAGTTCCAGACCCAAAATATATTTACCATTATTAAGGAAGGTTTTTTGTTATGTGTACTGCGAAACTGAAATTTAATTATGAAGGTGAAAGTTGAAACAGGACGGTAAAATGTTTAAACTGCGTAAATTTTTACATAAACATCAGTTTACTAAATCACGTTTTTAAATTTACGACTGCAACGAAACTTTTGTGAATATCCTGCGGCAAACAATAGGCTTAAAGATTAAGTTTTTAGTCACTTATGATAAAAAAAATTTCTTGTTTTTCTTTAACTATATATTTATGTAGTGTATTTGTGTTGCATCTCCTCCTACTTATAAACTTTAGTGTGGATTCAAACATGCTAACAGATACTTATTGTTATAATTACAATTATTCTTATATTTTTTACTACTTTTCATAATATTGCAATTTAAACATTTCTCTTCCAAATTTGCAGAGTTACGCGCCTTCGTATAACCCTTTTTTTAAATCTGATTTTGTATCTAAAACTTAGAAATATCATGGAAATCTGTTATCACGATTGCGCTCCGTTTTGCCATGACAGAAGGAAACACAAGTTATTTCATATTTGATGTGAATATAACATCCGAGACAATCTTTTTCGTGACCATATTTTCAATTACGGTGTGCAACTGTTAACTCATCTTCACAACAATGTCGTCGTAATTGTTTTCGGATTTAAATGAAAATATCTTTTGCAATACATTATGACTTTTTCAAGAAAATACTTGATAAGATTGTAGTTACAATCACCATAATACGAATCCATTATCCATTTATATAGTTCCAAAATTTTTAAAATTACTTATTACTATATCTAAGAAAATGATAATTTTAATAATACTTTCAGCGTACATTATTGTATTTTTTTAAATAATATATACTCTTCAATCCTCCTACTTGGATTTCTCAACAAACTGTGATCGTGTTTAAGCGGGAATATGTGATTATCATCAATAATGAGCAACATCAAATCCAATACTTACCTACATTCTGCCTCGTCGTAAGTTACCATAGCATTATTAATGCCGCTATTTTGTCTCTTCTGAACGATACTAGTGACACAGTTTTGTAGTCCTACTTTACTTTGATCAAAACATTGGAGACCATTATTGTTAAGAAAATCTAAAATAAAAAAAAACAAAGGTAACAATCGTTCCATTTTATGACACTTTAAAAAATAATTAAATTTTGAAACGTGAGAAACTAATTTGAATTATATGTTAATTAGATGAAATTGGAAAATTGATAAAAAATACTCACCAGTAATGTGCTCAGCATTATTGTCACAGAAAAATGAATAGGAAGCATCAAGTAAGTCCATACTCTTATCCATTGCCTCGACTTCATTGGATGATAAACATAATTTATACATAGAAAGAATAGGCTTAATACAATTATTAGTCGTTGGCCAAATACCACAAACCTTTTTAAAAAAGTTTGGAAGATCATTCGTTCTCATTGCTTGACCTAATTCATTTTGTAAATTTTCCACATTAATATTCTTCTGTAAGCACTCGCTGACCTTCTCCTTTTCATTCTACAATACATTTATATATTTATAAGTATTTAATGGATAGTTTATTTTATTCACAATTATGACCAATGAAACATTAGGACCCTAGACATTGAAATTCAGAATTTTTGTTCGATTTTGGCAGTGCTCTGCTCGCTTCCTTTACTTCAAAGTATATTTGAATGGAAATAGTTAAAGAAAAATGTGCATTTAGATTATAATAAATGAACATTAAATGATATTATCATTGCCATTTTCGGGTTATACATATTCAATATAATGTTTTTAACAGGCAGTTCGATTATTTTAGCGAGAGTGAGTGACGAAGTGCACCACGAAAAACATCGCTGTGAAAGCTTATCTTTTAAGACTGTGTGTCATCTGAACATTATCTAAATCCTAAGTAAAAATTAAAAAAAAAATTGTAATTGTCAGATCATAATATAGTATACAGGATAAGATTATCCTGTATATTATATAAGACTCAGTGCCTACCTCTAATAACTCTGGAACTTCAGGATGACCAGCAGATTGGCATTTGGTCTGTAATGGACCCATAATTTGTTGAATAATAGGCATAAAGACATTGTTGACTTGTGACGCATGGGAGGAAGACTGAGCGTTTCCTGAAGTAAACCGAATGTTGGAAAATTGTTTATCGAAATCATTACCTAGTTGGTTGAATTGACTGCTCATTTGGTTATTCAAGTTATGAAGTTGTTTGCGAATATCTTGACTCAACTGGTTGTCCAATCGCTCGAAATCTATATTTTGCGAGTATGCGCAACCTAAAAAGATAAAATTATGGATAATAATAATTCAAAACTTATAGGCATATTTGAAATGATGACATTAATGATAGGTATCTAATACAGGGTCTTTGGTAGAGAGCTGTAAACAAACGAAAATGGTGGGAATATATTTTAAAGTCTATTTACTTTAGTCAAAAATATTACCATTTTAGAGATCTTCGCCATTTTTCTTTGAAATTTCATCAAAGTTAGTCTTATAAATTGAGTTTCTGAGAAAAGTAAGCACTGAAAACGTTTTTTTTGCAATTCAAATGTAACGTTTTTTTTGGTCAATAACAAAAAAACCAATAACATTGATACGAAAAATTTACAAAAAGTAAGGTTGAAAATTTAAAATGTTTAATTTTCAAATATTTCATACAAGTATGCATAAAATAAAAAAATTATAATGCGTAAGAACTTCCATATGCATTTCAAAACATCTTTAGTTAACGCTCTTTAAATTGGTGTACAACAATCGCAGCAAAAAGTCTTATTTATTTGGAAATTTAATCCATTTCCATGAAAATTGTGTGTGAAGGAAAAGTATGTTCAGGTGATAAAAACACAACATAGTTTGTTGTGCCAAGGAAATTATTTTATTTGTTTATTATTTTCTACATTTTTGTAAAATCGCAAAAACTGCCCCCATCCTGCTCCCGCTCTCGCTCACCTCTTCAACAATAAACTGATGCCCGCAGTACTCTACCCCGATAACCTGCTATAATATGTATATCCGCATGATATGCAGTTGAACATTTTGTTTTTGGTGTTTCTTTAAGCTGAATTTTCCATGATTGTTTTTTACTGATTGCTGTACTCCATTTAAAAGAGCGTTAACCAAAGATGTTTTAAAATGCGTTTGACAGTTTTTACGCATTTTTCCGCAATTCTTTTGATTTTAAGCATCCTTGTTGTATTTGAAAATTAAACATTTTAAATTCTCAACCTCAATTTTTTTCTATTGTTTCCAATCAATGCAATTACTTTTTTTGTTGTTGAATCGGAAAAACTTTTAAAATTGAACTGCAAATGAAAATAAACGGTTTTAAGGATTAAAACTAACTTATCCGCACTTACATGCGGTACTTCAAGTACCGTAGGACGTGTTGTACTGGTTCTGGTGAGCTGAAAATCAATAGAGTTCAATTGCGAGATGTCCTGAACAATACTCAATCATACAATTTGTGACCTGTTACAAAAAGTGGCCAATGACAACATGCACACGGGATTTTTTTCTAAAAACCATTTTTTCGTGTTTTTCTCATTCAAAACCGAACGATGAATATTTCGAAAATGGAATACTTTTGACAAAAGTAAATGGTCTTAAAAATGATCCAAATGACCCTACCTGCTCGCCATTTTCGTTTGTTCAACCCTCTACCAGAGACCCGGTATGTCCAACGTAATAAACAGAACTTCGTAACAAAAATATTTAACACATTCTAGCGTGGCCTCTAAAAATTGGGTGCGCAGTAGCCTTGCTGTTACAAGCGGCTCAGAGCTCAGTCGAAACGAAAACTTTATACTCTTCACTTTGGTCAAGTACAGTTCGCGGAGACATTTTTTATTTTTGTCATTGGAAGTATAGCGTTCCTCTTTTAAATATTACGCTGTTTCCTTCACTCATCTGTTCACCTCAGAGGCCAAGCTAGAACGGTCGTGCTTGTACTTGTACACTGTTTTATATATTTCTTATTATTAATTCACTTGTTAATAAAGTACATTTATGTAATAATTAAAATGTGTAAATTTGGTAAAATCTAAAAAAAACAATAATAACTAAATTACCTTGGGCATAACCAATACACTATTTATTTCAGGTCTGGCTAACCACTCGTTAAAGTGCCAACGATTTAAAAAAAAATTCATGTGTACAAATTTTCAAATTTGATTTTAAATGATACCAGAAATCAAAATAATAAATGAATGAAAACTACAAAAATATGTTATTTCTTCTGTCTCATAAACAATTTAATTATTGAGAGGAAAAATAGTGTACATAACTGGAAAGTGCATTTAAACACTCACTTGTTACGTAATATACTACTATATTGTGTATACAAGTGCGATAATAATTCGATGTTATCTTTGGATCGGACTACCGGCTAGCATGTTTCAATTTGGTCATCTATCTCGGCACCATAGCTACAATAAAGTGATTTGATTGGTTGCATTGTATCGGATGAGTGGGTGCTGAGATCGCGGTCAGAAATGACTGTGGCGTGCCGAGATCAACGACGGAATTAAACCCAGCTGAAAGCGCGATTTTTTAGGGGCATAATGACTACACAAGCAATGTTCAAACATTGCTTAACACCATTTTATTAAGTGATAGGTATGAGGTACCTACATAAGGAATAGCCAGATGCACTAAACAAGAACATATCGTAGGTCAATACAAATTAATGTCCTGTTGCGTTTAGGATATTGTTGCCAACATTAATCTGCAAATTTATAAATCTTTTGATTTTTCTTCGCTTTGATGAATATTTCGAAGACCGTAGGTTATCCTTTAATAGTGGCTTTCGATGTATATTTTCTAGGTAAATAACTACCAACAGTATCAGTAAGATTCCCAAGCCATGCGAGTCGATATTTGTTTTAAGCCTTGTATGCACATGCGGTCGGAAATGACTGCGTAGTGCTGCTTAGATCGTAGTTGGAATTCAGTGTAGTTATAATTAGTGGCTTTCGATTTGCAGACACGAGCACTCCACACTGCTCAGGCTAAGTACTCGATAGTGACAAGACAAATTTAACTAGAACGCTTGCATGTGCACCATATAACCTCAAAATAAAACAAATGACAAACGAAGTATAACCTGTGCATGAAACACGAATAAAATTGTTGGTGCTCGAGAGGAAAGAGGAGAAGAAAGTTTGTGTGTCTGGCCGCACCTGTGGGCTTCAAGCAAAAGTCGAAATGAACGCGAGTGTTACCTTCGAGTTTGCTCGAGCGTGCAAATCGAACGCCACTATTAATAGTAGTTATATGATCTGTGGTTATTATTCGCATAATCGCCAAATGCTGAGCTGTGACACTTTAATTTCATGCAGTGATTTTGTTTTATATAGGTATTTACGCTAATAAAAACAGTCTAAGTATGGAAAAATTATTATCCACTTAATTCCTCATAATAAGTGTATTCGAAGTGATATAAAAAGTGGAAAGGACTTGCGTCAATGGCTAGGAGAGTATAGTAAATAAGTACATACATATAGGGTTCAGTTCCTTCTTTAAACTCGGAACTCCACAGTCAGTTCTGACCGCGATTTCCGCACCCACTCATCGGATAAAATGTTACCAATCAGAAAGCATAATTTTGGCTATGCTGCCAGCTAGCTACCATCTCAATACCTAAAAATTATTTAGATACCAGAATTTGGTTTTCAATGTATAGGAAAGATAAAACAAACTTGGTCCTAATAATAACCTTGACAATAGCCTTTTGACTCCTGATTCATGGTCAAATTATCCGAAAAAAAATATGTTGAATAAATATTCATAAATTTAATGTGTCAATTGAAAAGCTTTGACATCAATTATTGCTCAAAACATTACTTAAATACGAATTTAAAAGGTTAATATATACCTTGAACTTTTATAAAAACAATTGGTATTCATTTGCAAAAATGTCTTAACGTTCTGAATTGTTTTAAATTGAAAACATTTCAATCTTGCAACTAAATTCACAGGAATAAATTAATAGAACACTTGTTAAAGTACAATAATTCATTTTAGTCTAGGATATTTTCGGAAAGTTATAAATAGTATTTTATAAACAGTGATGGGAAAATATTTTATAAAACAGAGGTGTACTACCCGATTTAATGCAAATTTAGTACACTCATACTGGAATATTAATCGTTTGCTACTTTATTTCACATATCTATCTGTTTATAATAGGTTTGTAAGTACTGCTACTGTGGAACAAACACAGTACTAGGATCCTTTCGCGTGGGCTGGGTCGCAAAATAGTATAAATATAGTGAAAATATGATAGGTATATAGCAGAACAACTCACAAAGCGTGCCATTTCGAATTTCCTTATATTTCACAGTTCATAAAATTGCTCATTTGCTTTTACAAAAAACATATAGTCATGAACCAAGTGTTTGACACTTAGTAAGCAACAACTGTCTTTAGAATACTTGAGTACAAGTTATGATAGATTTTTGAAGTGAATTTTTTTATTCGACACTATAGGAGTTTTTATATGAAAGTAAACTCGTAGAGCTAAAGTTCATTTCAACCAAGAAGTACATAATGACTCATCCAAATCTGACCGAACGCTTGCCGTCAGCAGATGATCAGTTGCGTAAGGAAATTTCATTAGATAATACTTGAAAAATTGAAAAATTATTCTGATCTATTTTTCAATGTTCGTTTAAAAAATAGATGCTCAAATTTTGTTTACCTTACAAACAATTTATTATTATGAATGTGAAGTATAATTATGCCACCATTCACGTTTTAACATTACTTTAGTTGAAGAAAATTTTAAATTTGATTATGAAACTGACTCTTACTTTGACAATAATACCAACAACAATCACATTCGAGCAGTAATTGAAATAATATTATGAGTTGGTACAAAAACGCTCAATTTTTTCGACACAGGGAAAGGAATAACTAAACGGAACACTTCTGAACGCTAACAAGGTAACGGCTTCGTGGCGTGGGTCCACGTGCAACGCCGCTGGACTCCCACCACTCCTAAAGTTTGAATATGGACTGGTCCGACGAAAACTCGTCTATTGCGCATTGTGTACTTCTTACTTGAAATAGTCTGTAACAAATCTGTTATACTCATTCTTTTCAAATTATTATTTACTTAAGCTGAGTGAGAGAGACACAATGCTGTTCTACCCTCCTGTTACCCCACTCTGCTCTCCAACTGACTACGTCACTATGCCAGTTAATAGTGTTACGAAACAGCCCACTGGTATAGACCCTAAATCCGACTCTGTCTAAGCCAGGTATGAAAATTAAAATTATGGCGGATACGCAGTGTTTTTATAACTGTTTCGTACTATCTTATCTAAACATTGTTTTTGTGACCAGACTTATCTAGAAAAGGCCAGAAAAATTATTTGTGTCTGTGTAAGCCGCAGCCCGGAATTTTCTAGTAAGAAAGGCATTAATATAAATAAGGACCGATCAGCGGAAGAGTTAGTTGATAAAGTGATCTCGTGAAATAAATAAACAAAAATACACCGAACAGTAATAAGTGCTAATTAATAATCAAGTTTGTGTGCCTATAAATTAAATTTAAGTGATTAGTTAACTATATATAAATTAAGTGTTAGTGAGTTAGGGATGTTTAAATAAATTAGTAAGTAGCCATACCGAGTGTTTGAAATTTATCCCACCCGTAATAAAAACTTTTAATAAATAAGAAAAACATTACATTGGTGTCAGGTGTGGGGTAATATAAATAAATTGCTACGTAAAAATGGCCAAGAGATTAAGGGATCTGAAAGTGGCGGAATTAAGAGCAGAATTGGAAGATCGTGAGTTGGAAACGTCCGGTAAGAAAAGTGAATTAGTAGAAAGACCTAAAGTGGCACTGGAAAATGACGGCTTTGATCCAGAAACAGTTTTATTTAATGACGAGGCTTCCACCTTAATCTCGTTAATTTCTGCTAATATTTCTGCTAACATGGACGAGAAGATTTCTGCCATGGAAGAGAACATGGACGAGAAGATTTCTACTATGAAGAATGATATTTCGGCTAACATGGACGAGAAGATTTCTACCATGGAAGAGAACATGGACGAGAAGATTTCTACTTTGAAGAACGATATATCTGCCGATATCTTATTAATGAAAAACGACATTGCCGCTGACGTTGAAAATGAAATTTCGTCCCCAAAATCTGAAATCGAGAATAAGATTACAACGATAGACGAGAAAATCAAGGAGTTAGAGGAAAAGATTGCCGATTCAAGAACACGAGGCACGCCAGAGGAAGAAAAGAAGACCGAGCAAACGAAACCTTGCAAGCCAGAAACACTACCTAAGTTTGAAGAAATTGGCAGTTTTACCCGAGTCAAGGCCCCAACGTTCGATGGAAAAACGTCGTGGACCAATTATGTGAAACAATTCGAAGCAGCCGCTAGAGTGAATAATTTGTCCGATAGAGAGAAGGCAGTGAACTTAACTATCGCGCTTCGGGGGGATGCCTTCGATGTACTTCAGACGATACCGCTTGAAGAAATGGATGACTTCGAGCTGCTGAAGAAGAGGTTGGACATGCGATATGGTCACGAACATTTGGAACAGTTGTACAGATTCCAGCTGAAGAATCGAAGGCGAAAGCGTGACGAACCCCTTCAAGAGTATGAAATGGATATTATCCGACTAGTTCGAACCAATCTTCAAGTTGCCAGCGACAGAATGAAAAGTCGGTACGACACGCAGGCCACAGAAGGCGGTTTTAAAGAAGGGGACAAAGTATGGTTACACAACCCGACGAGGAGAAAAGGATTTTCTCCAAAATTACAAAAATCCTGTGAAGGTCCATACTTAATCAAGAAAAGGATCAATGATGTTATATATCGCATAAGCAAGATCCCCAACGGAAAACCAAAAGTAGTTCACCAAAACCGACTAGCCCCATTCGAAGGAGACCATGACCTAGAGGAAGGAGTAAACCTTATTCAATATGTGTCTGACTCTACCTTCGATGAATTTATGGGCGCGTATGGAGGTACCTGGAAAGCTAGATATGGAGTCACTTCGGAACAACAACAAGATTTGTTCACTCTCCCGGAAGATTATTCACTGGCATACAACATCCCCGCCCGTATCAAGAACGCACGAGGGTTGGCAACCGTATTTCGAAAGAAGTTCGGGCAATTAGAAAAACTTGAAGACCAGATTCCAGCCCCTGGCAAGACCCTGAAACTGAAACATAATTCGCGGTACGTCTTCTACGTGGTAACTAAAGATGAATTTAAAGATCGATCTACCTACCGCGATGTCTGGGAAGCACTTCGTAACCTCCGAGACCATGTGTTACAATCCAGCGTGAAGAAACTGGCTATGCCCAAGATTGCGAGTAACCAGTTGGATTGGCGAGTTATCAGGAACATGGTAGAGGTTATCTTTAGAGATACCAGTGTCCAGATATTAATTTGCAGCTACAACCCCCGTTATCAGTATCCGATGAAGACGGTGCCCTGCTATTTCCATAAGATCGGAAAGTGTAGAAATGGGGCCAGTTGCCGATTCAAACATCCAGTCTCGGCTACACAAAAGTTCCAGGGGGAACTTCCATTTAAGGAGGGGGTAGTATTACGAAACAGCACACTGGTATAGACCCTAAATCCGACTCTGTCTAAGCCAGGTATGAAAATTAAAATTATGGCGGATACGCAGTGTTTTTATAACTTTTTGGGACTATCTTATCTAAACATTGTTTTTGTGACCAGACTTATCTAGAAAAGGCCAGAAAAATTATTTGTGTCTGTGTAAGCCGCAGCCCGGAATTTTCTAGTAAGAAAGGCATTAATATAAATAAGGACCGATCAGCAGAGGAGTTAGTTGATAAAGTGATCTCGTGCAATAAATAAACAAAAATACACCGAACAGTAAAGTGCTAATTAATAATCAAGTTTGTGTGCATATAAATTAAATTTAAGTGATTAGTTAAGTATATATAAATTAAGTGTTAGTGAGTTAGTGTTTAAATAAATTAGTAAGTAGCCATACCGAGTGTTTGAGATTTATCCCACCCGTAATAAAAACTTTTAATAAATAAGAAAAACATTACAATAGAGTATCAACGCTAGACAGCGAAGCATTATGTGCAGTTACGAAAGCATACAAAAATTAAAGTTTAAATGGTCGTTTGTTCGAACATTCAATAAATTAATTTCTCAAAAAGAATATTTACTTTTTTTATTGTAATATTTTATTGTCTATCCAAAAAAGTATTGTTTTCCATTTGGAAACATTTTTTTTGTTTAAATGTTTTTAAAAAATTATCGTTTTATTTAGTTTGTTTAAGAACTTTCTTTGTATTCTCCTTGACAGTTTTTGCGTAATATAAAAAGTTTCACTTCTAACGCTGTTATACATAAATGTTTATTGATTCTTTCATGTCATTTTGGAGCAACCAAGTCCCATGTAGCCAACAATTTGAAACGTGCCCAAAAATGATGTTTCTAGCTCATGGATTTCAGAGATATTGGGAAATTATCCGTGAGTACTTTACTTTGGTGAACGCGAATAAAGATAAGTTGACATAGGTAGTGCATCACGATCGTGTCTCACGCTTTCGTTGGAAACGAAAGTGCGGATTAACTAAATCTAAACGATCGTATGGCATTTGCACGACAAAAGTACCAGTCTTCAATATTCCTGCTTCGTCGATAGCAGAAGGCTGTGCACAGGTGGGTGTAATAATAGGATACTATATTGTATCACAACTAATCAATCGTACAAAAGTGATTAAAAGAATATGGGGCCACGCAGATGGTGGATGAGAGAATGGATAAAAAACAGAAAACGATCCGTAGCAACGCATTCTGTTGAGCAGAAGTTTCAGAACAAATACCTAGAAGATTTTAAAAATTTACTAAGGATGTATGAAGATGACGTTGCATTTCTATTGGAACGGGTATCAGCAAAACGAAACTTATGATAACGCTAAGGTATTTAGCCTCAGGAGATAGCTGTAAGAGTTTGCAATTCTTGCGGCTATTTTTTTCAGTTCCTGGGCATACGAGCTTTGCAAATTCTCAAATTGAATAATTACGTGAGTGGCTGTAAAATCTGGCAAATTTAATGCTTCTGAAATTCGTTGAGCAGCTGCAGCGCGCGTTCCCCTTTTTTATATTCCTCATTGGTAGGGTCCCATAATGCAGGTTCATTTCTGTAGTATTCTAAAAATGTCAACATCTCTGCGTCGCTCATGTGTAGATTCTCGCTAGTCAGTATGTAACAAATTTCAACGCGCCTAGATTCCGTTTCGCGAGATAAAAATGCTCCCGAAGTTGTGCGATCTTGTCAAAACCAATCGGCATTAATATTAGTTCTACACAATTGGTCGTTACCAAGTGGCGTAGATAAACAAGACAGAATTTGGTTTCTGCGATTGTCAATGTTCCAATTTCAGGTGGATTTTTCTCTCGTGAAATGGAGTCTACCAATTCTCGACGAAAATGGGTCGTAAAATATCAAACATGTTTGATTTGCTGATTCACAATCGTGACGCCCTTCGTATCGATTCGTTTCCATTCTTCATTCACGACCTTGCTGTTGACATTACGCGTAGTTCGCGAAACCGTGAGACACGATCGTGATTCACAATCCGTGTCAAGTTATCTTAACGATGTTTCATCAACAAAGAAATCAAGAAAAACAGATTGACAGTTGAGTATATAGAAAAAAAATTAAATTTATTTTTAGACAGCAAGATTCTTTTGAAGATTGTGAGCACACTTATGAGAACTGCACCCCGAAAATAGAAACAAACGGTTCTTTTCAGAATTTCAGTTTGTGTTTGTTAATATGTTACGTACTATAGGTTTTTTTATATTTCCCCTGTTTTTGGACGAATAAAAACAATTTTCATTGTTGCAGTGGACATTCTAAAAAAGAATTCTTAAGTAGGAATATAAATATGTACTAAATAGATGCGGATAACATCTACTTTAAAGTATTCGTTAAACTGATCAAAATATTACCTAAATACGGTTCTGTTAGATTTACAGTTTTTGCAACCACTGAGTAAAAACTATAGAAGATGTAATTGAGGGATATTCTATCGACCTTCAACTTTTTCATCTAATACCACATTTGTAGACTGTTTATAATTAGAAGATACTTCTGTTACTTTTTACTATCAATAATTCATTCCTGGCAAAAATTCATATATTCAATGCCATGTAACATCTAAAACGTGCTTATTTGACCGATATAGAGCGTGCGCGTACTGATCAGCAGTTTTACTCTGTGACTGAAATAGATTCTCCGAAACTTGAAGGTCAAAAGGAATATATAAATACAAGACGGAGTTAGGCATCTGCGCGTCTTTTACAAATAATTGAAATTAATCTGTTGAAATCGATAGGAAATATTGTAACAATTAACCTTCGACTTTCTATATTTAAGTATACTGTGCAAAAACAACCATCTGAAACACATGATTTTTAAAAAGCTAATATTAAATTATAGGGTGGTAGATTTATCTAAATTATTTGTATTAAGAAAACGTTCATAGAAAAAATAAAAATATATCATATCAGTTGTGTTTATACTACCATGGACCTCTAGAAAACTGGATACGGCAGGATAGAATGGAAGAGACACAACTTCTTAACTTTCTAATTCACTTGCCATAGTAATGTTAATCCTACGGTATACCGTTCTTGAGTTATTAAACATGGTCTATTTAAAAAAAATAGCACTTTAACGAAATTCAACCTTAGCTCATAGCGGTTGCCAACTCTGAAAATGAGTTTTTCGTTATTTAATGGGAAAAAATCGGGACAGGTTCAATAAAATCGGGGCATCATGTAAAACGTTTTCAATCATGATACAAACGATGCAAAAGGTTGTTATAACACAATTACTACTTGAGATAGACGAACTTAAAATACAACACAACAAAAAATTATTTTCTCTATGAGTTTCTCTTACTAATATTGATGAAAGCCTAATAATGATTTTTTACTTTTGATTTTGCCAATTTTATAGATTTTTTTCAAATGATAAGAAGTAGGCCTATTTAGGCGCTTAAAAAGTAGCTCATGGTTAGGCCTCTAATAACAGATCGGAATAAAACAATTATGTAGCTTATTTATTTAATTAAATGTAATTAGGTATACTGAAGTTCTTACATACAATGAACACTTTGCAAATAAAAAAATTCAAAATCGGTTTATAAAAACGTATTCTGTGCAATAATGGTTATTTTAATTCTTGACCGACATGATAAAAATCGATACAATTAGCGTCCCGCCAGCTCTGTCGTCCGGGACACGGGACACAGGCACCTGAAATTGAGACATCCCGATTAAATCGGGACAGTGGGCAGCTCTGCTCATACCATATTTGCCAAGTTTTAAAAATAAGATCATTTTGTTCATAACATCTTTAATTAAAATCTTGGTGCGCTAAGCTACCTCTTCCTCTTAAGTTTCACAAGATGGCTAATCTAGGGAATACGTGGGATTGAGAAGCAATTCTCAGCTCTATTTGGTCAATTTTTAGTATGATTTTAGAATGCATTGCTTAATGAATCGGGATTTTTTTTCACTGTCTTGAAGTAATCGAATAGTTCACTGCTGTGAGTGTTTTTCTATTTACCAAAAACAGTCACGACAGATTTTCCAACCGATTATTACATTTGAGGGTTATCCAATGTACTGCTACTACTATTATTTGCTCCCTGTTTGTAGTGATAGTTTCATCAATGGATATAAAATGACGGTAAAACTTTTATCTCCAAAATGTGGAGAAAAAGCTAAAAATTTCTATCTTACCAAGGCAGACGGTAAATTATAACCAAAACGATATTATTGTTTATCATATATATTATAGAGCGCCCAAGCAATTAATACATTTGTTGCGGTAGTGATAATTTGGTACCAAATCAGTGTTTTGAGATAGTTCTCAGTGACATGGTAAAGAAAAACCTTTGTTGGCTAGATATATTTCTCGATTTACCAAGTAGTTCCGGCAGTTAAATTAAATAGTACTCCGAATTAGCATTCCTATTTTACTTTAGTATATAATTTTGTCACGGTTTCAAATATTGTTCTAATGTCAGTTATTTTCTACGTGCCTAAAATTGATCTCAACTCTGTCACTAAAGTTTGAAAAAATCAGTGAGCTTTACACTCAATTATTACTTGACGTTGTGTAATGCCATTAGCTTTCCTATGAATATTGGTAAATACCTACATTCTAGTTTTCTCTTGTTAGAAATCTTATGTGTGAACCACCGGGTAGGTTTATGCAAAAAACCGGTTTTGTTTATTCACTTTCAACACTTGTGATTCGCTTATTATTTTATTTTGTTGATATTGTTTGGGTCGTTTCACAAAGGATCGATAATCGACCTTATTGTTCTCACATTAATGTTAGAGGTACAGACCATTGCGTTGTTGTCGCTTTGTGTGTGGAAATATTAATCGAAAGGCATAAGAGTAAACGAAAATCCAGAACGATATGGCCGCATCCTGTATGTTTAGAAAGGCCAATGAAAGGCGTGTTTGTCACCCTGTACTCAAATTTACGAGAAGATCCGGCAAATTCTTGATGTATTTTCGGATGGATATGACACATATTATAAGGATTGTGGGTAAATTGAGTAAGCATTGGAAAAGGCTACTGATGCACAGTTGGTAATATACTTTTGGTACACGTCTTTAGTTGGAAATATATTGAATTGTGGAATTACCTCTGGCAGTACATTTGTGATATAGTGGTGACATTTTTCTTTTCCTTCGCAATTCGAAGATCTACTCTAATCGGTAAAGAACGAATGATTTTTATACTGTTCTGAAGATGTATACGACGTACAAGGTTTTTGTTAAATTACAGTAAATAATAGTTTTGTGTCCATACAGTATTTTTCCTTTATCTCTGCCATTTTGCGTTGTAATCTTTGTTGCAACAAAAAAACGTCACGGGATAAACTGATGCCCTTGCGTTTTGTAACGGTCGACCGATGATATGCGAACATGTGAACGCAAACGTAAGATAAAACAATGATAAAGGTCGGATTGTCATTATCGTCAGTCCTGATGATCGGTCCTTTGTGAAATGCACCTTAGTTATACATTTTATATTTAGTTCTAGCTCTGCAAAAAGTAAAATTCTTGTCGACTTATTGCCGGATTGTACATATCACGACTAAACCTGTATGTAAAAACTTCTTTTTACAAATGAACGTTCAATAATACCCAAACAATCATTTGTCATATTCAATTTATATTGAATGTTGTTCTTTTTATATAAAATTAATAATTTAAGGAGATATCATATTAAGGCTATTCATCTAAAAAAGGCTTGGTTAATTTAGTATGTTTGTGGTACCAAGGCCTTTTTATTAATGTTTCTATTAATATCACAATAAATTTGCGTAACATTCATTCATTAACTGCAAGAATTATTCATGATTCCATAAAAATGCAGTTGTTTCTAAAACTCCGTTTTATTTTTTTATTGTTACTATTTTTAATTGGTATACGTGCGAATAAGAAGGATGTAAATAATTAGCCAGTAAATGGTACTACGTTAAATAATATTATTAATACGAAATTATTTGATACATTACGAGTTTGTAAATGGTAGAAGATAACGAAACTAAAGTAGTAGGATTTTTTACCAAACTATTAATTTATGAAGAATAAGTAGAATAAAAATATTTCCGACTGTGAAAAAAACCAAACCGACATCATTGTAGTTAAGGATCATTTGTGTGTTATTCATTACTCTTGTCGATAACAAGACAAGTGTGGTTTTTAGCAAATTTTACTAAAATTCTGAAAGAAGCACTAATAAAATTTCCAAGTAGCTGGCGTTAATGTTTTGCTGTGGCCACGCGGTCACCAGATTTAAACTCCATCGAACATACGTGGGATATGATAGGGATGAGACTGTCCAATTTGCAACACCCTCCACAGACTCTGACGCAGTTAATCCACGAAGTTCAAGTTGCTTGGTACGAGGTGCCACAAGCAGACATCGACCACCTTCTTTTGTCAATGCCTAGACATGTAGAGGAGTACATTCAGCTACGGAGTCTCCTAACACATTATACTCTTTTTGTCATCATTTGATTCTTGATAAATTATTCATTCTGGGTGTAACATTTTAGTCTAGGGCATTTAGCACTAAATCACCCGAATAGAGGAAATTTGGGAGCACAACAGATATCGAGATGCGGTTTTCTGCATTGTGTTGGGGAAGGTCCAAGAAGAAACTGACGAAAATGTGGGTTAGCAGTTTTTTGAAAAACGCCTTCTGGGCCCTATTTCCAAGTACAGGCTTGGTATGGTTCACCAGGTCACGACGAGACCTTAGATCCGTTACAATGGGGGTGGGAATTGGTGGATGGAGAGCTCAGTCCTGTCACCATGACCCAGGAAGCCGGCCCCGAGGAAATTTTGAACAAAATTTCGTGTTCTTGCCAAACTGACTGTGGCATGAGGTGCGGTTGCCGCCGAAGTGGGTAGGTGTGCTCACTGGCATGCAAGAATTGCGATGACAATTGCTCAAACCAAAAAAGCGCTCCCGATGGGGCCGATAATAGTGACGACGAAGAAGATAAAGAAGAGGAAGAAAATGGAGAAGGGGAAGAAGGAGAGCAACGGGAAGAAGAAGATGAGGAGTTTGAACAAGATGTTTAGTTCTTAAGTTGAAAATTTCAGTTTATAATGAATAATTCAAGATTAATAAAAACTTCTATTTGTTATTTGAATAAAGAATTATGTTCATAATTTGTGATTTTTCACTAGCTGCTTAACCATTTCCTAGCCGCCCCTGAGTGACCTGGATATTACAATGCCAGCATTGAATTCAGCATCTCCGAAAACCCCCGAGTAACGAGTTTGGAGCCATTTACATGGACTACGCGATTTCCCCCCAGAATGACCCACCGGATACCCCCACAGACCCGCCCCCGTACACCCCCGGGTAATTACAATGCCACAGTTGAATTCGGCATCCCCAAAAACCCCCGAGTAACGAGTTTGGAGCGATTCTCATGCACGCTGCCATTCCTGCCCCAAGTCACCCCCCGCGCACCCCCGCAGAGCCACCCCCGCACACCCTCGGGTAATTCTAATGCCAGAATTGGATTCTCCGAAAACCCCCGAGTAACGAGTGTGGAGCGATTTTAATGCACGCTGCCATTTCTCCCCCCAATTCACCCCCTGGACAGCCCCACAGAGCCACCCCCGTGCACCCCTGGGTAATTAAAATGCCAGAATTGAATTTGGCGTCCCCGAAAACCCCCGAGTAACGAGTGTGGAGCGATTTTAATGCATGCTGCCATTTCTCCCCCCAATTCACCCCCCACGCACCCCCACAGAGCCGCCCCCGTGCACCCCCGGGTAATTCTAATGCCAGAATCGAGTTCGACAGCCCCGAAAACCCCCGAGTAACGATTTCCGAGAGATTTTTCCGCGTTTACAATCGTTCCCATAACGGTACAAATAATGATGCAATTGGAAAATGCATTTTCCGGCCCAGAAGGCGTTTTTCAAAAAACTGCTAACCCACATTTTCGTCAGTTTCTTCTGGGACCTTCCCCAATACAATGCAGAAAACCGCATCTCGATATCTGTTGTGCTCCCAAATTTCCTCTATTTTTGCTAAATGCCCTAATCTATTTCTAATGTCACTGAGTTATTAACTGAAGTGCGTCTATCAGTTCCTGTTTATTACTATAAAACAGAGCTGTTAACATAGTTGGAACAAAATAAGTTATACATTGCTGTCTACATGCAAAAAATTCAATTTTACGTGAAATAATTGAGCACGTAATAAATCAAATATTTTCGTGTGAAGTTTATAAAGTGTGCCATATAAAATATGTTTTATACACTTACATAATCTTCGGCTATATTTACTAATTATTTGTATTACTGAACTTCTTTGTATCACTTCGTATTGTAACTAACAAATTTCTCACTTCTGTTCTATTTTTTAGTTAATGCAGTTAATTGATTTCTATAAGATAGTTACTAATTTACTCATCTGATGTCCCTAATTTGTTGCACGAAACATTATTAACGCTTTCCCTGCCGAGATGTTTTTGGCATGTCATCTGCACAGGCCAAAGGTTTATTTTTCATTTTAGTTTTAATATGCGGTTCAGTATATCACCACACATTGGTGGATACCCATTATTTGTCATTTTTTGTCTCTGTCAGGTTTTTGAAAATGTGTATCCCCAACGATACATTTGGCCTGTGCATACCAGTTTTTTACTACAAGCCGAGTGTATCCCTAGCGATACACCACAGCTCTGATCAGACACAGATCAGATCAGACACAGAAGCGAAGGCTCGCGTTGGTGCTGAATAGCTCTGGCGGTGATACCTGTAAATTAGAGGAAAGAGTAGACGAAATCACCTAGCTTTCGCTTCTGTCTTGGTGTTTATTCTGTGCTGTGATGAAGTTTTGTTACAGGTCAAATAAAGAAAATTAAAGTGAATAAAGAACTTAGTAAGAAAGGGAGAAAATAGTGAGAAAGAGGGAAAATAGTGAGAAAGAGAGAAAATTGTAAGTAAGAGAGACAATAGTGAGAGGGCGATTCAATAGTGAAAACTAAAGACCAAGTGACTAAAAAATCAAGTGGATAAACTGTTTCTTAGTGACTGATTGTAAAAAATAGTACCTAACTTGTCGTGATATTATAATGGCGAAGCGATACCTAACACAAAAAGACTTAGAAGAGCTTGTGGCTCAAATACAAAATGATGACGATGACTTTGAAGTCGATATGAGCAATGAAGATGTATACTCAGGCGATGACCCTAATTATTTTCCTGATAGTGATAGTAACTGTGATAACTCTGACAGGGATGGCAGTGACGATAAGGGCAATGACAATTATGGCAGTGACAATGAAAGCAACACCCAAGCAGCCAAATCAACTCAGTACCTAGCACCCCAAATCAGGATCTTTTTCCAACAGAACCTAGCACTTCACGACAAAATCTTCCTCAAACTCCTAACCCTCCATCACGTAAGCGTAAGCGTGACCAGTTGTCTGTAGATAGATTTACAAATACTGCTTGGAATGATCCTGTTTGGAAGACAACAAACTTTTCCATTTACTGGAACAACTGGGATGGACCCAACGATCTCTGGAATACTAGCACTTCCGGAGCCAATAGATTATTATACGCTATTTCTTACTAATGAAATAATTCAGATAATGGTCGATGAGACTAATTTATACGCAACCCAGACATTGGAAAGTGCGGGCGATGTTCCACCTTTTTCTCGTTTACACGAATGGACACCAACTAATGCAAAGGAAAGAAACAGTTTATTGGATGGATGGGAATCGTGAGACTGCCAGAACTTCACAATTATTGGTGTACAAGTAAACTTTTCTCTTTTGAATTACCAAAAAACATCATGTCAAGGAATCGTTTTGAGCTGTTACTCAGATTTTGGAACCCATAAATGGCTTTGGATAGCCTGATCCATTCAGCCACGAATTTATTGTACAGCTTGTTTCAATAGTTAGCATAGGAGGATAGGCATAGTATATAGGTATATTGTTAAAGTATACTGTAAACACTGCATTGACAAAGCAAATAGTCTCCATTCACGGCCCTAATCAACTTAAGGATGGGTCTTACTAGTGGAAACATTACAACAGGATTACACAGGGACACTTTTCACGCTAAGGTGCCTTTCATAGCGACTTTATAACAGACAAAACGGGCAACGGGTAGAAGGTGAAATGTGTTCAGAACTTCAAAAATGCTTATACTCCAGGTGATAGAATATGTATTGACGAGACGATGGTTCCGTTTAAAGGTCGCTTGAGTTTCCGTCAATATATTACGTCAAAGCGGCATCGTTACAGAATCAAATTATACAAGTTGTGTACAGATAGAGGATACACTTAGAACATATCGATCTACGTGGGAGAATACCTAAATGAAGATCAGAATCAGAGAGCATCAATGAATGTTACCCTAAACCTAATCAATGATCTGCTGAATGAGGGTCGTACGCTGTACGTGGATAACTATTATACAAGCGTTCCGTTAGCCTACAAATTACTTGAGCGAAATACTCATCTCGTAGGTACACTGCGATCTAATGGAAAATATATTCCTACTGAAATCAAAAAGACTAAGTTACGTAAAGGTAACATTTTCGCAAAAGAAGCACCAGCACAGCTTTGAAATGACGTGATAAGAGGGACTTAATGATGTTGTCTACATGCCACATGGGAACCGCAACTGTTGCGACAAAGAACGACGACAAGCAGAATTAATTAAACCTAAATGTGTCGTGGACTATGATAAAGGAAAGTCTCCTGATGATGTTAGTGACCAATTAGCATCATACAATTCGGCTCTTAGAAGATGTAATAAGCGGTACCGCAAGCTAATTATCGAAGTAATATGGGGTACATCACTTGTAAACGCACATTATCTATACAGTCTAAACTGTGTGAACAGTAATGGCATGACTATAATTGCTTTTAGACGAAGTGTCATTTCGTCCCTTCTGGAAGAGGACACTGCTTCAACAAGCGGCGCCGGTAGCTCAAAAAGACGAGCTGTTGCTCATCACCTTATCACACACCAAACCAAAAAGCGAGCAAGATGTGTGAACTATTACAAACTTTCTGGCAAACAAGGCAAAATTATTAACGGAAAAAAGGTAATGGCTTCACAAGTTATTACTATCTGCGATACGTGCGACGGCAACCCACATTTGTGCAAAGTCTGTTTTTACTAAAAACAATAAGTTTCCTTTTTAGTTCGTGATTTTTTTTATTTCCTCACTATTTCCAACATTTATGCTACTAAGAATGTTTTTTGTAATTTTGAATTTCGAATAAATAATAGAAATCAACATCTCTATTTATTACCCTTATTTTACATATGTGTGAATTCCCCAGGCCAGAACTATATATGCTGTGGCATTTGTACAGGCCAAAGGCATGAAACTCTAATAAAAATGTAATGAAACGATGAGCGCTTGAGATACACTGGTATACAATTCAACACGATACCAGGTGTATCGCTAACGATACACCCGGAATGCCTAGAAGGTGTAAGATGTATCGCTAGCGATACACACGGCAGGAAAAGTGTTAATTTACCTCAGTCCAATAGTATAATGATCCATAGTGCATAAATCACTGTAACCAATATACGTTTGGAGTAAATTACTGCTCACACAACGTAACCTCAGATTAACACATAAAATAGATATGTTTGTTTTGATTTTTTATGCCCCAAACATCGAGTCGCTTTCAAAGCTCATTTGCGGACACCGCTTTGCAATATTTACCAATTCTCTTCAGTTGCAGGAAAAAAGATTTTAGAAATTTTTTTAAAAAGTTATGCAAAAAAACTCATGCTAATTTATGTTTTATTCGTCTAGTGTAACCTATTCCGTAGTTTTGTCCTTGTTCAATTACCATAGAAAGAGATATGCCAATATCGTAAGAGTGTGCTCGACGATAATTTCGAATGCAGTGTAGTAATGGTAGTAAATAATGTCAATTGACAAACGTGTTTTGTTTATTGCGATCGCCATTACGAGTAGCGAGTAAAAATTAGTTCTTTAATGTTTTTGGATTATTATGGTTCGTCAGTGCCAAGCTTGCTAGAAAAGCAGCCGAAATTACCAAGTAATTCATTCATTATTTTACTACTGGCGTATATGATTGTTAGCAACAGAAATAAATAGCCCTCTCTATTGTATTGTATTACTCTAAGATTGTAACCGCTTATTGATGTACCTTTTCCCTTCGTCTATCGCACTGCTTATTGTTATTTTGTTACTGCGATTTTAAATATTAGTAGCGAAGTATAGCTGATAGATTCTCCTAGCAACATATATATTTCCTTCAATTTGTATTTCCAAAATGTGTTGTGGCATACCATTTACCCCACATTTCAAATTATCCAATGTGATCTAGCTAATAATCCACCTCAAGCTGTCTCATTCCTAGTATTGATTTCCTGTGATATATATTCGTCGTTTAGATAACATTTCCTGGAAGACGGAGGAAGAAAAGGTAGTATTGAATGGCCTCTTCGTTCACCTGATTTCAATCCAACTAGCAAGACTTGCGTAGTTAAGGCAACAACTTATCAATGAATCTCGATTAATTTCGAAATGTGACCTGCCCAATTAACATTGAAGCACATTTTGAACATTTGATTAAAAAGTCATTATTTTTGTAATTTTCAGTAATTTTATAATTTAGTTGAAGATAGTATATATTTAAAAATTTATTGAGACAATAAGGCTTTGTTTTATTTATTCAAGTAAGGTCTTCCTGACTACATAAAATCGCAAACTTTATAATATGGTTGAATTCATGTTGAAGGGAAGTTTCTAGTAACGACACAACATACAGAGTGACATATTTAAAAAATCAGAAACTAATAACATCTGTGAATATTGCAAATGTCAAATCAGGAATCTACGTACAGTAAAACACGCTTATTCTTAATTTTGTATACTTCGGTCTACCCGTTTTCGATATAATCCCAATTTGTTTAATAAAAGTGTATCAGGTGTTTTCAGACTGTCCAATTAATTTGTTTGATAGAACTTGTACTAGACTGAGGAGCCACTTCTAAGGGCGTATTTGACAACATTACTGGATTGATGGAGTGACAGCGCACTCCCAATATACTCCATACTTAATCTTGTTAAAGATATATTTGTTAAATGTTTGCTAATTAGAGATATTTCAAACTGACCTAATTTTGTACTGGTTTAACCTCTCTCAATTGTTTTGAAAATAAACAAAGAGGTTTTTTGTTTTCATAAATGATTCTCGGAATATATTGTAATTTAAAATATTTTTGCTACTCTATTTACTTATGAAAAATAGAAATATAAAGACCGTTTATACAATAAATTTTTTCATTCCAAAGAGATAATTTTGCTAATTTTATAAAAAAAGTTAAAACGGTATTTCCAGCAACCTACTAATAAATAATTGTTCAATCAAAAGAATAAATACCTGAAAGTACCTATTAATTAGATAAATTGAAAACAGAATATATATATATATATATATATATATATATATATATATATTTCAAGAATATGTCTTGGGTTTTAGTCAAATAAAAACAGTATTGAACTGATTAAAAAGTCATTTTAATAAAATTGGTACAGCCATTGTGACGTTTCGGTCTGAATGTTAGACCTTTTCCAAACTAAAAGAATGTGAATTGTAATGGACAAAAACAATTGAAATTACAAAAAAACTCACCTCGATGTGTAGTATTCCGATACATTTTTAACATTTATCCCATATTGTATCCCTAACATCCACAACACAAATTTTAAAATATTTTTGCTAAGCCTTTATTTAAAAACATATACTTTAAAAAGACAATAACATAACGTATATATCGTTATAAATATCACTTGGTGGACTGGTTTCGTTTTAGTGTGAGACTAATTAAATTTATCATAGGAGTGGAATGTAAGTTGTATTCAGTTTGTCTATATCTTTTTTGTCGTTTATACAGTAGGAGGATTTTTGAATAGCTACCATTTCATAGAACTCTCGTTTCTTAAGATTATTCTCTGTTTTTAGAATTTTAGTCTCTGTATAATTGAACTTATGGTTTTTATTCCTTTCGTGGTTAGTTAGTGCTGTAGCATTTTTTTGTCATATTTATGGCTCTTTATTCGGTTTTCTAAGTATTGTGACGTTTGGCCAATATAAGTAGCTTCGCAGTTATTGCATGGAATCTCATAAACAATATTACTTTTTTTTTAAATTCGGAGTTTTTGATTTTAGCATAGTAATATTGTTTATGAGATTCCATGCAATAACTGCGAAGCTATTTATATTGGCCAAACGTCACAATACTTAGAAAACCGAATAAAGAGTCATAAATATGACAAAAAAAATGCTACAACACTAACTAACCACGAAAGGAATAAAAACCATAAGTTCAATTATACAGAGACTAAAATTCTAAAAACAGAGAATAATCTTAAGAAACGAGTGTTCTATGAAATGGTAGCTATTCAAAAATCCTCCTACTGTATAAACGACAAAAAAGATATAGACAAACTGAATACAACTTACATTCCACTCTTATGATAAATTTAATTAGTCTCACACTAAAACGAAACCAGTCCACCAAGTGATATTTATAACGATATATACGTTATGTTATTGTCTTTTTAAAGTATATGTTTTTAAATAAAGGCTTAACAAAAATATTTTAAAATTTGTGTTGTGGATGTTAGGGATACAATATGGGATAAATGTATCGGAATACTACACATCGAGGTGAGTTTTTTTGTAATTTCAATTGTTTTTGTCCATTACAATTCACATTCTTTTAGTTTGAAAAAGGTCTAACATTCAGACCGAAACGTCACAATGGCTGTACCAATTTTATTAAAATGACTTTTTAATCAATTCAATATATTTAGAGAATGGCTGTTCTACGCAGATAGTATGCATAATTTTCATACGCTGCAAACAATACAGGGCTAGTGTCTCCGCACGACTCGTCTCATGATTTTTCCTAGAACCTCTTGGCTGCATAGGAAAGTAAATATACCGGTTAAAGAATTCATAAATAAAATGTAATCAAATTCCACAACTGTTCGCCAAAATCTCAGAGGTACAAAGCGCCCAGAATGGTGGATATAAGCTTATGTATGGTAATTTGTCGATAAAGTATTGTTGCTCTAAACTACCAAACATTTAGCACCCATTTCATTGTAAACAGATCTTGGGACACATTATGCGAACTAAAATTTCCAAATTAACTTGTTATATTGCCTTTCTTAGAATCTAAACTTTTATCTCCAGAGAGCCTATTTTTCATGCGCTTTGTAAGGATAACCCTTCCAAAGCCCATGGGGAGTTTGTATATAGAAGAAACAAAGTCATAACACTTTATTTCAAGTAAAAGGGCTACTTTCTGCGGTCGACATTCATAGTGGAGCTGTAGCTCACGCCCCTGTGAGATATTTTTAAACTGAACTAGACTAAAAAGATATATAATAATTGAAGCAAAAAAATAACGGATGGAAACTATCAGGAAGTTGGCCAAGGCACAAACTACAAGAATTTGTGAGATAAAGTAAAGGACAGAAATAAGTTCAGATACTTAATGATAATTAATAGATATAGGTGTTAAAAACCAAATTTATTTCGAAACGAAAAGAAATAAAGCACCAACGACTCAATTTAGTATTAAAAGCTTTCATGTTATCGGTTATTGAAAAAATGAATAATCTACACTACCAGATGACTGTGTATTAGGATTTTAAGAATGAAAATATTGTCAGACTACTTAATAATTGATAACTTCTTCAAATTAATGTCGTTCAACATGAAATACTCATAATTTGACGCGTAATATAGGATACAAAATATTTACATAGGGTAATGCCGGAATAAATCATTTTGTTTTTGTTAGTTGTTTATTTTACGCACAATTTGATGGTTTCCGAGGCAGCATAAATTAGGTTGTTATATGCTGTTAACGGTTATTAAATCCGGTATTTGGAAAATTCTACATGGCTTTTCCATGTACATCTTTTTTTAAACTGAATCCTGCTGGGTTTTGCACTATTACGTGGCATTATTCCTAATATAATTAGTTGAAACAATGTTATTCAGTGTTGCATCCTGTCAAGCTGATAATTACATTAGTGATGATGATAAGTAGTTGAATTTTATTTTTTTATCATTTTTAACACAACATATATATTTTAGTCAATGGAAGCTTCTAGGAGATAAGATATCTATGACAATAATCATTTAGTATTATTTTTTTACATCTCGTTCGAAAACACGATATTCGGCATCAATTACTAAAATTACATTTAAATGTACTCTTATAATAAAAATCCCTTTCCTTTCATAAAAAAATCATTCGGCTTATTCGAACCGAGTATAAGAATAGAGTACATTAAGTTTCAGGGTGTGTTCTCAAATATTTTGCCGTTAGATGAACATACTAGGGTGTGGAATGATGGATGTATAGTCATCACGAAGATATAAAGTCACGCTTGGCGCACCAAACCACAGCTACTGACCTTTTTCAGAGTCCCTGTCCACCCCAGAGTACACAAAATGTAACTCTTTTTTAAGTTGTTTCCAACATTTTTGTCCGTCGTTTCACCTATGGAGACTAGTATGTAATTGATATACACTGAGAATCGTACTATTTCAAAGATATTTAATTATCTGCAATTATTGTTATTGAAAACTACATCGTCGAAATCGATATAACCATATCTATGGGTATAACTTAAATTTTTTATACATAATTGAATATTCTCCATCAAAATGGTCTAACTATCCCTACCACTTTTACTTCTACTTTATTCTGACACACTTATAGAAATAAGGCTGCGTATTATTAAGGAGATTTCATCATGAATCAAACACAAATCCGTTGTACATTTTCAAAAGTTTCTTTTCTCTATTTACATATATCAATTTCTTGAATTTCTATTTTTATTAATATTTTAGTGAATACATTTTCTTGATTTTAGGTTAAATTTGAATGAAAATGTGTATTTTATAGAATTGTGTTTTTGACGTTTTGAAGTTTATTTAAACGCGAAAATTCTATTCGATTTGTCGTATACCTTGCACATTATTGAACCGATTTCCAGAGGTTGGGCTAGCGAGATGCAAATCGTCGGTCTCTTGTCAAATATATATTTGACGTTAAAATCTTTTGTGTTTAGTTAATTACTCATGAACAGGAGTATAACTGGCTGAATACCATAATCTACCATTTCAACATTTTCATGCATTTGCTCTGCATGTTTCACAGTCAATTCGAGTGGCAATTATCCTTGTTGAATATTCGGCTTTAGAACTACTAATTTCACATATACATGGTAAAACTCAACAAATTAAACAAACTAACTACCATCTTTCACGCAATTCCATAACTAAAGGAAAAGGCAACAACAAACACCAAGTTCTCCGATGGGCCAGAACCCGCAATGAATTTGTCTGTGTTTATACATTGGTATTGTTACATAATATGTTTGTGTAAAGACAGTTTGACTAGCTACATATAAAAAAAATATAAATCATATTTGTTCTTAGATTTTTAGAAATATACATCTTAAACACTTTTACTTTGTGGGCTAAAATTTGCGGTTTTCTGAACTATATGGTGTATTTTGGAAATATAAACAGTAGTACAACTTGTATTATAGGTCAAAGTATTCTTGATTATTTTTAAACGATTATGTATTATTATCTAAGTCCGTTATTTTGCTTGGTCTTATCTTCCAATTACGAAACCTAATCACGTTGACGCGAATTTAAATTTTATTATAGCTAATATGCCCACAAAATAAAACGAAGGAAGTAAATAATGACATTATACAGTGCGGTCGTAAATTGTGCCTCCCCTCATAAATTCTGAAAACGATGATATATAATAATGAAATAAAAACTAGATCAAACTACTTGACTTATATTGTGTAATAGAGAGCGTTACTGTCTTTAAAATTTGTAATGGAAAGTAAGGTCACAAAATACTTCAATTGGAAGATATATTAATTATCTTTACATCAATAGTTACAATTTACGATTTTTTAATGATTTTAGTGTCTTATCGTGAAGTAAATGAATGCATCACATTATAATCTCAATAACCCTTAAGTCATGTTTTCTACAACCGCATCGCTTACCACAACCAGTTACACAGCTACAGCTAATACTTTTAAGTAACGTCTCTGGAATCAAATGTAAATCATCTGATATATATTTAGGCACAAGTTTATCCATATGCTCACACCAACCCCATTGCATAGCGTTATTTTTTTCCTTAGTCGTTGTCAGAAAAACCAAGCCAAGTTTGTACTTGGTGATAAACTCTACTGTTGTGCAGCTGCACCTTCCGTTGGCGGTAGTTTCTCATATTCTTTGGTCTTTTTCAGGCGTCGGATTGGAGTTCTTCCTGTACCCATTTTTCCATTCTTTTCTGTCCTTGGCCAAAGCCCTCATTTCTCCTAATGTTTTTTTTCCTAGGTCTTTCTCTTTTTCTTGATTTTCCTATTTCAATAACTTTTTTCGCTATTCTATCTTGCTTCATTATTACTAGGTGGCCCAACCATTTTGATTGTTTCTCTTTAATCATTGTTAATATTGTTTCTGGTTTCGTTATGTTTCTGATCTCTTCGTTCCTTACTTTGTCCCATTTTGTTTTACCAGGTATTTCCCTTAAATGTTTTATTTCCATTGCATTTATTTTTGTTACCTGCCTTTTCTGCAGTACCCAGTTTTCACTAGCATAAGTTATAGTTGGTACTGTAATTTTGTTATAGATTTCCAGCATTGTGTCCGTATCAATGTGTTTAAGGAATTTGTAACAAGTTTCTCAAATAACTTTTTTTTTAAATAAAAAATAAGGGTACTTTACTCCTGAGCAAAATTCCTATTTTTTGACGCACCTCTCATACGAAAACGCCATGCAGATATTTTATAAAATATGACTTTTTTCCTAAAATTTATAATAAAAAAGTTGTCCATTTGTATACAACTTTTTGGGAAACACAATAAATATATATATAAATATATATATATATATATATATATATATATATATATATATATATATATATATATATATATATATATATATTGAAAACATTTATCTCATAACGAATTCGTAATAAAAACGAAAAAAATTCACGTTAACTATGTTTTGGACAATTTAGGGGACATTCGATATACTTCAAAGGTTTAATCTGAGTAACTATATTCATGGGATCATTTAATAAACAAATCTTGGAGTGGTAGATATTACAAATGTTAGTATTTGGTTATTACAATTCCACGTAATTGTGAACGTATCCTATCAGAGGTCAATTCCAAAATTATCATTTATCCAGTCAATAGACTGAATCTGAAAGTTATGTCGCATTGAAATGAAATAATAAAATGTTTAACGAATCATATTTTACAATGAATAAAACAATTATTAAATAACAATGAGTAATTGATTAATATAGGACGTTATGAAAGATGGAATGGTTGGATAAGTGACAAGACGAGACTAAATCAAGCAAATTTGACAACTATAAGATTTTAAAGGTGACAATTATATTAAAGCTTCTTTACCTCCAGAGCGTATTACAATGGTTCATCTGATTGGATATAATCGTAACGAGAAGAAAATATTTTTTTTGAGAAATGTGAGTGTCAAATAAATGAAAATTTTGGATGGGAAAATAATTTGAGATCGGTACATAAAAAATTTGTTTCACGAAATATTACTGCTTACAATTAGAAAAAGATATAATTTAGATAATTGTGTAAAAAGTGAGAGAACTTACTGGTATCAGGAAATTATATAAAACGTATCTGGTGTGAAAAATCCTGTGTTCTGGTGACAGCCGATTTGTATCCAGTTTGAAATGAGACAAGATTTCTTCAGAATCAGCGAAGTATACCGAGGATTGGTAACAAAATTTTAAATATTATATCGATATAAAAAAGTTTAAAAGAAAACAAATTCAATTGAGAATCAAACAAAAAGCATGCTAATTTGAACGTAAATTTTTTTGATCGTTGAGGAACTAAATTAAAATCTAATTAGTGCGTGTAAGCTCCAAAATCTTTTCAATACTTGTATTTTTTTTTATATTTTCCATTCTATTCCGGGACTGTGGTTAAGATTTAGTTATAAGGTCTATAGTTAGTTGTAAGTTGTATTGAAATAATAATCCTGGAGATTGTACTAGCAATTATTTGCAATTGAATTCGACATTTTAAATTTTTTTTCAAAATGTCATTTGCACAATAAATTTAACAAATTGGGAAGAACTTTGTAATTTTGGAAATTGTTATTTAAATATTAAAGGATTTGTTATTTTATTCTGATTTGAAGAATAATTTCATTCACTAAATTTAAAAATAATAATAAAATTGGCGCCCGAAGGAACTCACCTGTGATAAGATCTCAGGCCGTGGCAAAGATAAATTAAACTTCAGAAGAATAAAATTTATTAAGTGATTGACATTAAAATAAACATGTCAATATATATATATATATATATATATGTGCCCAAGAAAAATGAAAAAAATTATATACAACGTTAAATAAAAACAAATAATTTATAATTTGCAAGGGCTCGATTGCAAAAAACACATCATGTCATTTTACGAAAATATTCAGCAACAATATGGCAGAACAGTTGTAACAGCAATGAAAACCATAGACAGATAATATCAGAACTCGCTAACCAACGAAGAATATTTCTATTGCGATGCAAGGACACCAACATCGATATTTTTAAATTTTAACGCGTCTCACACAAATGTAACAGGTACGCACCTTAACAAAATTTAGAGACCACTAAATTAAAAATTATAAATTTAAGTATTTCGGAGACAATACAAAACATAAAAATATTAAACTCTGTAATTACAAATAAAACAAATAAATTAATTCATATTATTCCTGACAATATCCTTGAACAATTTTTAAACTTAGAGAAAGATAAATATGAAAAACAATTTAACAGAATTAGGGAAAAAAATAAAAACAAACTAAATAACTTAATTGCACGAAACACCATGCAAGGATATTGATCCAACAAAATGGATTCAAAATCTATCAAATACAGATATATCTGCCGATATAGCAGATGTGTTGGCGTTGGGTAAAAATTTTGCGATTCAATACGATACCGAAAATGAGCTACCATGCACAGAGTATACTGCTTGCATTGAAAGCCGCGATTGCAAATCAACGTAAACAAACATAAAACAATATTACAGCCGAAGCAGTTAATGCTAACCACAAAAAAAACTTCGTCATTGCAGAGGTAAAAACAATTGTAACAAAATAAATGGTTTTAAAGATTAAAACTAACTTTTCCGCATCTGTGAGATGCCCTGATTAATATTAAATCATAAAATTGTCACTTGTATACACTTCGGGGGATATATCGTGGTAACAAACCGAAATTTCTCCAAAAGGAACCAAAAATGCAGTATATCTGGATTTATAGGACCCGCTGTACTCGCTATAGTCAGCTGAAAATCAATAGGGTACATCTGTGAGACACCTTGAAAAATATCCTATTATAAAATTGGCCACTTCTATACACTCCGGAGGCTGTATCGTACTAAACCTGAAATTTCTCCAAAAAGGGCAAAAATGTGGCACTTCAGGTACCATAGCACCCGTTATACTAGTTCTGGTGAGCTAAAAATCAATAAAGTTCATCTATAAGACGTCATGAACAATATTCAATCATAAAATGGGTCATTTGTATACACGCTGGAGGCTGTATCGTGCTAACAAACTGAAAATTCTCCAAAAAATGACAAAAATTTGATACCTCAAGTACTATAGCATTCGTTCTACTGGCTTTAGTGAGCTGAATATCAATAGGGTTCATCTTTGAGACGCCCTAAATAATATCCAATCATAAAACTGGTCACTTGTATATACTCCGGAGGCTGTATCGTGCTAACAAACTGAAATTTCTCCAAAAATGACAAAAATATCGTACTTAAAGTACTATAGCACCTGTTGTACTGGCTGTAGTGAGCTGAAAATCAATAGGGTTCATCTGTGAGATGTTTTGAATATTATTCAATCATAAAATTGGTGACTTTTTGTACTCCGGAGGCTGTATCGTGCTAACAAACTGAAATTTCTCAAAAAACGACAAAAATGTCGTACTTTAAGTACCATAGCATCCGTTGTACTGGCTATTGTGAGCTGAAAATCAATAGGGTTCATCTGTGAGATGTCCTGAACAATATTCAATCATGAAATTGGTGATTTGTTGCACTCCGGAGGCTATATCGTGCTAACAAGACATGTAACGAAAAGTGGCCGACGACAACGACGACGACATACACACAGGATTTTTTTCTAAAAACCATTTTTTTCGTGTTGTTCTTGATGAAAAACGTAAAAATAACTCAAATTTTTTTTTCAAAATTTCAACTTTTTTGTGGGTAAACCAATACTTTTCTCGTATATTAGATAGGTTGGGCGGAAAAGTAATACAGAAAGATTTACAAAAAAAAATTTAAAAAACCAAACAATTTGTTAAAAATCACCATCAGATCATAATACTACAACCTGATAAAATAATAAAACTGTCATAATGAATACTAAAGATTATGACACAAAAATTAATGAAATATTAAACAATACAAATATATATCAAACAATAAAAGCTGATCAAACAAAGCCTTTTCAAGAAAAAAAATAAACGATTTTAAAGATTAAAACTAACTTTTCCGCGTCTGTGGCCCTGAACAATATTCTATCATAAAATTGTTACTTGTATACAGTTCGGGGAATGTATCGTGCTAACAAACCGAAATTTATCCAAAAATAACCAAAAATGTAGTATATCTGGATTTATAGGACCCGCTGTACTCGCTCTAGTCAACTGAAAATCAATAGGGTACATCTGTGAGACACCTTGAACAATATTCAATCATAAAATTGATCAATCGTAGACTCTCTGGACGCTGTATCGTGCTAACAAACTGAAAATTCTTCTAAAATGACAAAAATTTGGTACTTCAAGTACCATAGCACCCGTTGTACTGGCTTTAATGAGCTGAATATCAATAGGGTTAATCTTTGAGACCCTCTGAATAATATCCAATCATGAAATTGGTCACTTGTATATACTCCGGAGGCTGTATCGTGCTAACAAACTGAAACTTCTCCAAAATGACAAAAATATCGTACTTAAAATACTGTAGTACCTGTTCTATTCGCTCTGGTGAGCTGAAAATCAATAGGGTTCATCTGTGAGATGTCCCGAATAATATTCAATCATAAAATTTATGACTTGTTGAACTCCGGAGGTTGTATCGTGCTAACAATCTGAAATTTCTTAAAAAATGACAAAATGTCGTACTTCAAGTACCATAGCACCCGTTGTACTGGCTCTGGTGAACTGAAAATCAATAGGGTTCATCTGTGACATGTCCTTAACAATATTCGATCATAAAATTGATGACTTATTGCACTCCGGAGGCTGTATCGTGCTAACAAGACATGTAAGAAAAAGTGGCCGACGACAACGACGACGACGACGACATACACACAGGATTTTTTTTCTAGAAACCATTTTTTCGTATTGTTGTTAATGGAAAACGTAAAAATAACTCAAGAAAAATTTTCAAAATTCCAACTTTTTTTGTGGTAAACCAATACTTTTCTCGCATATTAGATAGGTTGGGAGGAAAAGTAATAATAAATTTGTTAAAAAACTTTTGGACAATCAATCAATCAGTGCAACGGAAGCTAAACAATTACAAACACATAATACCATACCACCAAGAATTTACGGTTTACCTAAATTACTAAATTACATAAACCAGACTTACCATTACGGTCAATCCCCCTTTTACAAACTGTCTAAATATCCGTCATACTGTCTCTCACAAATATCAACAAAAATGAATTCTATATACAAGATTCGTTTACACTTAAACAATTTTTAGACACTGTTGAAATACCAAACAATTATAGCATTATTTCTCTAGAGGTAGTCTCAATGTATACATTCCAAATTAAGTAATAACCCATATATTAAAGAATAAATGAAAATCATTAAAAGAACACACAACTCTCACATATGAAGAGTTCATAGAAGGAATAATGCTAAACCAAAACAATAATTTTTTTCAATATCAAAATTATTTATTTGAACAACTCAATGGGTGCACTATGGGTTCAACAATTTCATCAATTCTCTCACAAATTGTAATGGACCTTGAAGAAAATGTATTGAAACAAATAAATTTCAATTTTTTTAAAGATACGTTGATAATTGCTCAGCTGCCGTTCCATCCAATCATATAAATCACATACTGACTGCTTTCAATAATTTTCATCCAAAGCTCCAATTCACAATTGAAACGGAACAAAACAATACCATAACTTTTTTGGAAAAGACACTTATTAAAACTACAGAAAATAAAATTGCAACAAAACATTTTATCAAAGAAACATCATCAGGTCGCTACTTAAATTACCACTCCGATCATCCTAATTCACACAAAAAAACAGTGTAATCATAAAATTAGTAGATAGAGCTATTACACTCACATCACCTGAATATCGTCAGGAAATTTTGGTTCCCTCTGTTTGTCCTTTTGTAGCAAATCCCCTTTAACCGTTGCCTTTCTTGTATGTCTAATCAAAGTCGCTATGACGGGCACCTTAGCGTGAAGAGGGTGTCCCTGTTTATCCTATGTGTTTTTCTTCTTTCATTTCCCCCAGAATTTTGGAAGTTTAGGAAATTTGCATGGAAGATAGAGTGACAGTATATTAATTAAAATATAATAAAACAATAAACTATCGTGGCTAAATGGGGTGTAGCCACAAAGCCAAATGGGCTCCTGGCCAGAAAAAGAAAAAAAAACTTTTTTGGAAAAGACACTTATTAAAACTACAGAAAATAAAATTGCAACAAAACATTTTATCAAAGAAACATCATCAGGTCGCTACTTAAATTACCACTACGATCATCCTAATTCACACAAAAAAACAGTGTAATCATAGAATTCGTAGATAGAGCTATTACACTCACATCACCTGAATATCGTCAGGAAATTTTATCTCAAACAAAAACAATATTGCAAAACAATCACTATCCTTCCAAACATATCGACATAATTAATAAACAACGCACACACAACTTTTACAATACCATACACAAATCAACTCTCAGAAAAACTAAACTATGTATTATCTAAACATAACATAAAGGTTTGTCATAAGGCACAAGATACTTATTTATCACAATGGTTCTCCAACATCTTGAAAATACATTTAATGGCCATAAATATACAAAAAATGCCTCTACTACGCTTTATAAACATGAGAAAAATGAAAAACATAAATTTGACTTCAATAATACTAAAATATTAGACCAAGATCCTAATTACAAAAACTAACAGTAACAGAAATGATACATATAAAAAAATTGAATAATGCAGCTAATGATAAACAAGATATTAAAAACCTGAGCTAAATATACTATAATTTATTATAAGAATAATATTGATTTTATGAATGTCCCTTGAATATTGTAAGATCATAGATAAACTATACTTCATGACACCGGCAAGCTCGCGCATATTTAAAATGTGAAGCGATACTACTACATTATGTAGAATTTATTTTTTACCCAATGCCCAAGAAAAAGTAAAAAGCTTATATATATATATATATATATATATATATATATATATATATATATATATATATATATATATATACTCCATATTTTTACTTGTTTCTTGATTTTTACAAAAATATAATTTCGTGTGTGGTAAATATTGATTAGTTTTGAAATATATGTTGATAAAGGTTATCACAACAGTTAAAAATTGGTATAATTAAAAATGATGATGCACAACTTTAATAACAAATATTTGCTTGTTATTTTCATCATATCGTACTAATTAATCTTGATAGAAAAAACATAGTTTTCGTACTTTTTATTTGTTCGACCTTTCTGATAATGTTTTCATATTTACGCTTTTAGGCTCACTGTGGCTCGGTTATCGGCCGATTTTTTTCTCGGGCAGTGATCGCCGAATAGTTGTCCCGAAGAAAATTATAAGTGGTGGTCACAGTGGTACCGTTTTCGTCTAAACCTTTTGTCAAAATTCGAAAGTTTCACTTGAGACAACTTATATCGCAAAATAAATTTTAACACGTTTTTAACTGCAGACACAAACCTAACCATCTCTAAAGTATTTGTATTAAGAAAAAGGAGAGAATATCACACGAAACATATTTTTGCTACAGAAGAACATTTTGGTGAATATCTTATACTCTCTTTCCTCAATTGTTGAGACAACCAATAAAGTTATTTTAATTATAAATATATGAGAATTTTGATAAAATGTAAACAGTCGAATTTTCATCAAAATTAATTCGGCCGGAAAAAAACAAATTTTGTATTCGTCCGATGTCCGAAGAAGTCAGCCGAACTAGTCGGTCGGAATCGGTTGTACTGTTACCATATCGATAGAATGTCAAGAGATAAAAACGTTCGAACATGTCGGCCGATAACGCCCAAAAAAAATCGGCCGAAAACGGAGCCACTGTGATCATTCCCTTACTCAAGTTTTGAATTTTGAACGTCTAGAGTATTTATATTTCGAATTTACTGAAATTCAAAATATCAAAACATCATGTGCAACTACAATACAAGTTCCAAGAACATTGGCTATTTTCCAGACATTCTCATATAGACTAAATATACACAAACGATTAAACATCAAGAATGCGTTTAGAATAAATTTAAAACTATATATATATATATATATATATATATATATATATATATATATATATATATATATAATTTGTAAATATTTCTGAAATAAATGTTTTTCGTTTACCTAACATTACCTAGGTGGTTTAAGATTTCTTTATTCACAATAAATAATATCTGGGTGTTACAATAATAGTAGTAGATTCTTATGAAAAAGTTAAGGCAGCTACCAGGCGCGTATACAAGGGGGGAGAGCAATGGGGGGTAATAAACTCCCTTCCCCCTGGCAGACGATCGTCGTCACCCTGATTTACCTTAACATGTTTAGTACATTATTAAATATGTCATAATAAATTTTATGATTACAATTTGTCACTTTTGCCAACAAATATTTGGACGAAATATTTTTTTATTTATTGGATAAAAGTGCAATAGGGCCAAATGTGCTACAGGATTCCATTAATGGGTACATATTTTATTTAATTGTTTTGTAAAAGTATTTTTTTATTTTATTTATAGTGTATGATTTTTACATATTTCTAGTTTTGTCTCTTGGTTGATTTTTTGTGCTATATTAAAAGGTTTTTTACTTATTACATTTTCAGTTCTTAGAAGCAATAATTTGTGTATTATGTAGCATTAGTAGTATTAAAGATTATGTTGTATTAAAAATGAGCACACTTTTTATTCTAATTTTTTGGGAAAACTAAAATTAATATTGTAAAAGTGGGTAGTTCATAATCGTTGATCCATTTTCATTCCTTCGTTCGAAAACAAAAACTTATAACCTCCTAAATAATTATGTATCTCTGATATTGGCCTAGTTTCACCCACATATGCTTGGCCACAGAAACATAGAATCGGGATAGAAGAGGTAAAGGATCTTCTCTCGAGAGGAATACTATTTCTTTGCGGGTTTATAATATGAATTTAAACTTTATTTCAATTCAGTTCTTACATGTATCCGGCTCAGATCAGTTGTCGACTCTTTAATTCCATTTTTCACTTCCAAATTGAACTCAGATATCTATAAATCTCTCTTTTCTCCAGTTGGCACAAAAAACTGACAGCATGTCCAAATTTCAACGCTCCAGACCAACATGTCTTCCTTCACTTCAATTCTTTCGACTCCATCCTCCATTTTTGATCCCTCACGTCCGTTTTGTGATAGATCGAAATGGTAATATTCTTCTTCCACAACTTGTGCAACGCAGTTTAATTATAAGAAACTACCTCTATTTGATTAAACTGCACAGTTTTAATCATAACAGTTTATCCTTAAGTGGCTTTAAGAGTTATAGCTGATTGTTGTTTCTTTGGGAAATACCCACATTTATATGATAACAAATCTATACTCTACCTCTGTTGGTGGATGATCTTTATTTAATCTGTTTTGTTACATATTTTTTATGGTTTTATTTTATTTATAAATTCTACAGGTATTTTTTCGCTATGGTAATTTTATTTATATGTAGTGTGAGTAAATGTCACTCTGCATATATTTTCCCAGTGTTTATCGAATTCATTTTATAATAACAATATAGTATATATAGTCTTTGTAACAAATCAGTTTCAATTATTAGTATTGTTGATTGTGACACAGAAAATTGCTTGAAGAAATATGAATCCATTTGTTATATTTACTGAATCTTATTAAGTTGGGCACGTACACGTGATAAATATTCAGTATCACTTTTGTTACTTACAATTTAATTGCGTTTCTTCATGGAAGATAAATTTGACATAAATTGAAATGGGGCATTACATTTTTATTAGAAAGCCTACGTAAGCTCGCATATTATTCTTATTAAATATGAAACCTAGCTACTTATTTCCATCTAAAAAATATTATAAACCTGGAAAACCGGTATTATGAAGTCTTGTAGGTATTGTCATTTTTTTTCAATATTCTCATGTGTAGTGATCAACGATATGGCCACCAAATACAATTTTAATGCTAGTTTTGTAATCATTCAAAAGTCAACAGCGGTTATTAAAACCATATAAATAGGTCACGGATCCAGTTACAAAAAATTTGCTGTTACCACAGCGACCACCCGCAATTTAGTACATCTGCGCAAAATAATTTGAAATCGAAACAGAAAACAAAACCAGTGAAAACCAATAAAGTTTTGGAGGCAAACGTAAATTTAAGAAGGTCAAAAATGTAAACGGGTCATTTTGGACAAAAATGTTTGAAACCAAAGTTGTGCATTTTGACCTGCTGATTAATTTTATTTATCGATATACATTTTTGCCGTAAATCTGTTCAGAACGGAGATATTTTGGATCATTTCTATTCCCCATATATAATGACTTTTCGAGAAATTAGGAGTTTGAAACCCGATGAGTAATTTTATTTAGATTTTTGCCAAAAATTGACCCCCGATCGAAATATTTCGCATGTTCGCAATATTTAACCCACCCCTAAAGTGAAAAATTTTTCAAACAAAAGTGATGCATATTGGACCGTTGAATAATTTCATTTACGTACACATTTATCAGAAAAACAACTCCCAACAGAAATATTAGCATTTTAATTTGATATCACTCACCGTGGATAAAGAGGTCGATCAATTTTTACCAAAAACTTTTCAGCTCTTTCTTTTATTCCTAAGAATATATTTACCAAATTTGGCGCCAATCGGTTAAGCAGTTTGGCCGGAAACGAGCGCGCAGACAGACCGACACCATTAAGAAAACACATGATTTCGAGGCCTGATGCTTCAAAACACGTATTTGCGCAAAAAAGTGGGAGGTTCATTTTGAGGCTAATGCATGATCCCCCTTTTACTACGTAATGCGGGTGGTAAAATAGTTATTTGTAAAACAAGTCTCACAATAGGTTTGTTCTCACACGAGTCACAAACCATCAGAAACAGTCAGGATTCTGCGCAATCCATTTCTCCGCGTTCATACATAAGTTTCTGATTGTTTGAAAACAGCTGGACGATGTTCATAAAGATTTGACTGATGGTTTTCCAACTGTCCAACGTCCAGCTGTTTTCAAACAATTAGAAACTTATGTACGAACGCGGAGAAATGGATTGCGCAGAATCCTGACTGTTTCTGATGGTTTTAAACTAGTGTGCGAACAAACCTATTGACTCGTTTTGTAGTACGAGTGAAGTTTCAATTGCTACAGGAATAAAATAGTTATTTGTAAAACAAGTGTCACAATGACTCCTTTTGTAGTACGAGTGAAGTTTGCACAACGAACCGCAAAGCGGTGATTTGTGCAAATCCCGAGTACTACAGAAAGTTATTGTGACACAAGTTTTACACAATATTTTTTATAATTCGCATTTATTTAATTTTTTAAATAAAATATAATTACATATTATCCCTGTTTTTAAACTAGGAGGAGTGGTTTGAATTTAAGTTGGCAATTCTGTAGATTCCTGATTGGTCAGATCACAGATGGTTTTATTAAGCACTTTTGACTTTTGACATATTATGATCGAATAATTGTGTAAATTGTAAACAAACTTTCATTTAAGCAAATAGAGGTTGATTATTTGTTTAAAAAGAGCTACTTTCGATCTATTTATATTATATCATAAACAGAATTATTTCTATAATACATCTTCACATAGATATCTGGTAATTTATCTCAAAAATCGAACGTTATGTATACCTACAGTAGAAACGCTGAGTCCTTTCCGACACGTGATTGATACGTCATCAACCATATGCAACTGAATCAAAACAATGTGACAAATGATAGTATTCAGTTTCGTTCTTTTTCTGGTATTAGAAGAAGACAGTACCAACATAGTATGTGTTGGATAATATCGTCAACTAAGTCACGTGACAGAAAAGCTTCAGCGTATTATTGATCCTATTAGAGCAAAAATCCGTTAAGTTCAAATATTCCATTTTTTCGATCTTTACATCATTGTAACGTGCGTTTCACGCTCTACCCACTGGTTTTATAATTACATTTAAACATATTCAGATAATAAAGTTTGCCTTTACTTTAAGTCCTATTCCTAATTTTCAGTTTTGCAAAAATCGATTAAGTCCGAACAAATAACAGCTAAGTCCAATTCATGTCTAATTTAATCAGTGTAAAAAGCCACTACTTCCACTTCTCGTATTTAAATGGACTTATAATGGTTATTTATTCTCTACTCCTAGATCAGTCTGTGTTGATAACTGACAAGAGAAGTTGATTTTGGATGTGCCAGAAAACATATTTTATTATTTTTGGTAAAAATATCTACTTATTTTTATACATATGACAACACGTACAAACAAAATGGTTGATATGGCATTATAAAGTCAAGTATCCACTAATAGTGAAGGTGAGTGAGTAAATATAATTGAATAGATGAGGCTTTTACTTGATGAAGATCCATACTGAACGATGAAATAAAACAATATATTTTGTTTAAATCTTCATATATTTGAACTAATGTTCAATTTAAACTTGTTGACGCGTTTCACTAACACAGTAGCTTTGTCAAAACGAATGAAGGTAACATATAAAAATGTCTTAATATATACAGTGCTAAATCTATTTACTAAGGTTAACAATGGTATTAAAAGATATTACCTGGAAATTCATTCACTACAAACATTCCTAAGCTATCTTCTTGGTAAAGAGGTTCAATAAAGGAGACTGATTGATATCTATTTGGTCGTTAAGGAGATTACCTGAAGATCTATTTTTGTTAATCTCTAGGGCTTCTAATGAATTTAAACTACAGGTAAGTAAGACATAGACCTCGAAATGAGAACGCCAGAAATCGAGCAAATTGCGTAAGAAATATTTCTTTGAAGTACTACAAGGTAGAGAAAAAGAAGGGTATGCCAAACATTCTTCTGCAAAACTTTATGTATATCAAATAATTGCATTATAACTGCATTTAAAAATAAAACCGAGCATGGTACATTTGGGGGAGAGGATAATAGAGGCAGAAACTTAGGCGGTCCATCTAATAAAACCAAAGAAAATGTTTTAAATCAAGTTTTACAGCATATTGGAAGTTTCCCAACTCAAGAGACTCACTATTGTAGAAGCTGCACAAAAAGAAATTATTTGGCATCGAATTTATCACTTTCCAAGATGTGTTCTCTGTACACAGAACAATGTAATAATTTAAACATCTCAACTGTTTCAAAATCAATGTATGGAAAAAAATTTTGTGAAAAATTTTACTTATCGTTTTATCGTCCCAAAAAAGATTTATGTCTTACTTGTGAAAAATATAAACACGCCAGTTCCAAAGAAAAACTTATGAAAAATAAGTATGAAGAGCACAACGACGGAAAAAATGATTGTAAAGCCGCAAAGGATTTAGACAAAAAACGGGCTGATAATTGTACCCATTTTCTAACGGCCACAATAAATTTACAAAGTGTATTGCATATTCCATGTTCAGCTATGTCTACGATGTATTACAGTTGCAAAATAAGTCTGGTCATACACATATGGAGGTCGATAGCATGCACAGCGCTATTGAGTATCAAAAAAGAAACATACCGATTTATACCATGCAAGATTGGTTAAACATTTTTAAATTAGCTAGGTCTAAAAGAAATCGAAGCCAAAATGACGCCTATATGGTTAAAGAAATGTTCCACACCGATATCTATGATCTCCACGATTTTGTAAAAAAAACTATCCAAAATCGAAATAAAGATAGGAATGCTTATACCGTAAATTGGATAAAGATCGAATGTTTAAGGTATGAAAAAGCATCTACTGGCGTAATATTCTTTAGATACAGTCATAATGGCCCGTATGATAAATTGATAACGACAACGACCGATAATATTTCAACTCCCAGATCGTTAAGAAGTTCCCAAAAGCAGTCAAACGTCAGCTTATGAACGTCAATTACCAATCAGTGAAGCAAAAAATAAAGATTTGTTAAAGCTTTGCATAAATGGAAGCATACCAAAGCAATTCCATGGTTGGTATGAAAATTTGCCGACTAGTTCTCAAATCACTGACACCATCGATGATGAGGAAGATGAGGAAAAATAATTAAGTATAGTGCTTCGTATTTTGTAGCAGTTTGTTTTTGTATTATTTTTTATTTTTGTATGGCAATAAAAATTGTTGAAACTGAAAAATTTCATATTATAATGAATAAATTCCAGTTAATATTAGATTCTCACATCAATATTACACACAAACACTAACAAACTACCTGCTACATAAAATACTTAAGTCCACAAATGTTTGCAGTTTTAAGTATTAAAACCGTTAAGTCCAAATTCGTCAAACACATATTTTTGTACAACGCATAAAAAAGAAACTGTTCTAAGCTCTAAGCACTTTTTGGACTTAACGGATTTTAGCTCTAATACGACGAATTGACAAATCATTGATGAATAAACGTTAGCATACTTTATTTATTAATATTTTTATAATTTATTCAAATTTACCTTTACGACCATTTAAGATAATAATTTGCTAGCTAGAACAACGCTAGATCATTTTATAATTTGTTTCAAGAAAGTCAAATGTCAAATAAAATATATACTAAATACAATAATCAACTCTATGACACTAAAAATTATTAAAAAGTGTTCAAAGAGACTTCAGTGTGACACTGTAAACAATGTTATAATGAAGTCTCTTTTATACTCAAATTATAAAATAGTTATTTGTAAAACAAGTGTCACAATGACTCGTTTTGTAGTACGAGAGAAGTTTGCACAACGAACCGCGAAGCAAATCACGAGTACTACAGAAAGTCATTGTGGCACAAGTTTTACACAATATTTTTTATAATTCGCATTTATTTAATTATTTAAATAAAATAGAATTTTATATAATCCCTGTTTTTAAACTAGGGGGAGTGGTTTGAATTTAAGTTGACAATTCTGTAGATTCTTAATCGGTCAGATCACAGATGGTTTTATTCGGCACTTCTGACTTTTGACATATTATAACCGAATAATTGTGTAAATTGTAAGCAAAAAGAGGATGATTATTTGTTTAAAAAAGAGCTTCTTCGTATATGCTCTTGCGATCTATTTATATTATATCATGAACAGAATTATTTCTGTAATACATCTTCACATAGATATCTGGTAATTTATCCCAAAAATCGAACGTTTTGTATACCTATATATTGATCCTATACAATATAAAAATAAACACTTGACAAATCATTGATAAATTAACTTCAGCGTACTTTATTCATTAATATTTTTAATATATAAATCATTCTAATTTACCTTTAATATAATAATTTGCTAGCTAGAAGAACGCTATACCATTTTATTTATAATTTGTGTCAAGGTTAAAGTCAAATGTCAAATAAAAATATAACTAAATACAATAACCAACTGTACCCTAAAAATTACTATAACAGTGTTCAAATAGCTTCATTGTAACACTGTCTCTTTTATACGCGAATTATAAAAAGTTATATTTTTGTGCATATTCTAAGGGGAACTGCCGTGACCGTTCGGTTTATCAGAGCAAGGTCGTTCAGTTAGATGATACCACCGCCATACTCATTGCACATAAATAATACGAATTACGAAATTAAGTTACCATAATTTTATGCTCTGCAGTGTATATTTAGCTAGACCAATAGAAGAAGGGGTAGTAACAGTTCATAGTTCCTCTTATGAATAATTATAATTTTATTAAAACAATACACAAATGGTTAAATTGAAGGTCGTACTCCCATCACCATTGGCCGATTATCAGGGAAATATCAATACCAAGATATTTGTGAAATAGTTATCAACTTTCATGAATCAGCTGTTATAATATTGAATAATCATTAAGACCCTCAAAATATTTTCAAAAAATGCATATTTATCAGTGTACACACACATCCCCACATGTTACATATGTAGATAGCATATCTATTTTAATATTAATGTTAATTATGAATAATAAAAACATATTTCACAAAAGGTGAAAATTATAAAACTCAAAAGAAGTTAAAAGCTGAAATGTTTAACTATGTGTCTGACCAATTTTAGATTTTTATGTTCGAGTCTTAATTTTAAAAATTGGTTCAATGCCAACAACAATAAATTATCCTTTACTTCGTTATAAAAGCAACAGTTTTGAATTTACGCTCAATGATATATATTCAACCCAACATTTGTGTGATAGCAACACACATGAAAAAATTCAACTGCTTTACTTTCTTAAAAACACTTAGTAGGTATAAATAACAGGATATTACAGTTAACTTCAACGAAATTCCTAAGTGGCCCCAGAGAAGCTCTAAAAATCTCCCAATTCTAGTGGAAATAATGAACATTATTAAGAGGAAAAGGGATGCTATGCATTTACAAAAAAAGTCTAACCTAACCCTTGCGAGATTTTAAGAAGAAACATTACCTCAACGAACATTTTTCAACAACAACGACTAAACGTTTAAAAATCAATATAGGTAATATATGTTTCAGTAGTTATTTTATATAGAACAAAATTTATTTTTTACTTTATAAATATACCAATCCCACTGTCAATATTTGCTTCTCCTATCAACATAAATTATAACAGGACAATCTAAAAATATAATTTCCTTGTAACTCTTCATGTTTCGGGTGTACTTGATTGATAATAAAACTGATCATACTTAATAATTTGACACAGACTAGTGGTTTACAGTATAGATTCACGCCTCTAGACTGTCAATTTAAAATTGAATAATGTGTTAACAATATTGGTTTATATTTGAAATGTAAATTGTCTGTTTAATCTAGACTAGTATCAACAATTGCAGGTCTGCCGACCTTGAATTTATCAAACGTATACTAGATTTTAGAATTTTGGTAAGGTTAGGCTATTTTTCAGTATTTTTCAATACCTTCCATCACTTTAGTTTTTGAGGCATCCAGTTCTGAAGAAACTGAAATGTGGAGATATAAGTAAAGAATTCGAAAGATTTGACTATAGAAACGTTTTTAAAAGAGGCTGCTAACGAACTGTTTATTAAAGAGAGTGATGCTAATGATGCATTTAAAAGATCGAGAAAATACGGAAAAATTTGCTTATATTTATGATATGTAAGATAAAAAGTTAGAAGGCGACCAGAGCAAAGATTTGTAAAAAAGACTAAAAAATGCATGATACTTATATCTACCAGATGGAAGTTGAACAGGCCATTGACTGAAGAAAACGTTTGCCTTCACCTTGAAAGTAGAGTATATATTCAAACAATTGAAGGTATGGAAATTCATGGTATGTCATCAGCATGAACTTGAGACATCTAAAGGTTGTTCATGAATCCAGATGAAGAATTATACATATTTCCACAAATTCCAAAAAGAGTTGATGCTATTCAGTAAGAATAATCTGTCTTTTAGTAAACATAACAGTGATTCCAATATTTACCTAAATGAACAATTTTCTATCAAACTGGATTTATTATCAGTAAGATCACTATATCCTAAAGTGAAAAAGTCACTGGAATTTTCTTTAACATATCTTCTAAAAATAAGGTTCTTCATTGAATATTCTCCATAAAGAATTTTTTAATATTATCATACACAAATTTAAACAAAAAACGCTCAGTATCTTCAATATAAAACATCATATTGCAGATTTGATTTGATCATCTAGTTAAGAAAAAAGACCGATCATCGTTATCTTACCTTTTGTTCTCTACATTTCCAGTAAAATTTATTAATTCGAGACATCTAGTTGTACAGTCAATATTGAAACAAAAAATTTTTCGCTTAATTGATTCATATAATAAGTTGGGTAGAGTATGTAAATTGTAATGGAAAATATATATTTTTAATAATATTACAATAATTGTCACTTATTTTCTGTTGATTCACAACACAGCATAATGTTTTTTCTTAGTTAAACCTGTGTGGATATACTTTTTATTAGTGTAGTTCAAGTGAAAATGGCACGAATGGATAGATTATAAATTTTTAGGAATATCGCAATATCAAATATATTGTTACCAATTTGGAATCACCAAATTGTTTTATGTAACTTGTTAATTCTGAGAGTATCGAAAAAGGCGTTACAGAAAATCGTACTTAAAACATGTTCACTTTGATATTTCAAAAAATTTCCAATAAAAATAAAATAATGTTTGTGTTTATTCTTCAATAATTTTGAAATAATGAACCCTCAAGTCGTTCACCAAAATAATATATAGGTGAGATGATAATTTATTGTAAAAACTAAAACATTCTATATTAAAAATATGAAATATTAGGCTACTTACCTATTGTCATCAAAACGAGTGTAGCCGTTAGAAGATTCATGGCGCCGAATAGACTGACCTATTTCACTAGTATAATCCTGGTTCTCTCTGAAACGACTGAAAGCTCATTCACTACTACGACTACTATACTAATAGAATGGAGTTCGCAACTTAGCATTCCATTTTGTTTTTCACGCATCAGTGTTGTTCTGATCTAATCGGACGCGGCAAAGCTATGACGTAATATTAATGTTATAAAATATCCCATTATACCTTGTTTAACAAATTAATTAATATCGCTGGTGGTCAAGCCCGAGATGGAAGACTTCTAACAGATTTTGTTGGGTGTTTTCTTGAAATTGGTCCTAATTACAATCTTAATCGGACATTTTATATACATTTCAATTTACGTACAGAATATTGATATGAGTATAGGAAGTACCGAATCATTTGAAAAGTTCGCTAAGGGATTGTCAAAATTTTCGTTCAATTTTTCTCTATACTCACGCAGAGTTTGAGCGTCATCTATCATTCAGATTGTTTACAGTGCTCCATTTGTCAGTTCACCTCGAGTGTATTTTACGATTTTAACAATAGATAAAAATACCGATCTGTCTTAAATTTTTAATTGCAAATTCAATTTATTGCACGGAAGTGCTGAAAATGTTACAGCTCTTTCACATTATCCGGTTTTTTAACGGACCGGTAAACTGACGGACCGGTGAAATTACCGATCGCGCAACGTATAACCATTTATACGAGTTCGGTGAATTTGTTAGTTCTAGTTGAACAGTTGTAGTGAGCAGTCGTCGACTACACTATGAAAGGAGAACGCAAAAAACTAATAATCATGTATTTGGTTTACTGTCGACACAGACGCACGAAATGTCGCCACAGAAGATTTTGGGTGCATCCAATAAATTTGCAAAGGAATGAAGTAGGTGCTTTCAATACCTTATATCCTTGTTTATTGGCCGATGGACAAAATTTTTTCAATTACTTCCGGATGACAATCACAATATTTGAGAATTTACTACAACGAATGGAGCCATACATAGCTTGACAAAACACGCTGATGAGGGACGCAATTAGGCCTGCCAAAATGTCCGTCCAGCTAGGAATGAAATTACGTCATCATCTCCAAGGACAATCCCAGACAAAATGATTTCGTGGATGATTTGATTCGGCATAACGTGAGTTATGACGTAACTTCATTTCTTGCTGGGATAAACTCCAAGTGCACATATAATAATAGTATAAGCAAAAGAGTACACAGACATTAGACGTAGTATTTATAAAAACGAAAGAGTACACAAACATTAGGCCCTATATATATATATATATATATATATATACCTCTATCTAAAGTTTAGCAAAGTCCAACTCAGTGTCACTGTTGTCAAAAGTTTGTACGGAAAGCGGAGATGTAACTTGTGATTGTGGACTGGTTGTGTACTGTAGTTGTGTGTCCGTTGTTGACGAGGTGGATGGATTTTGTTGCAAATATGATGACTGTTGACGCGGGACTTCAAATGAAGAATACTGTGACGTAAACACATTCGGTTGATATGGGTCGATGGAAGTGTGAGTAGTGGGCATGAGTCTTGCACGTTTGTTTTTGATGTTTTTTATTGCATTCTTGCATTCAGAACATCCATTTTAAATTCCAACGTTTCATCATCATCAAAAGTTTCCAGCGAGGACAAGAGGCTGGCAAAAAAGTTCATATGAGGATTTTTGTCCATTGTGTCGCCTTTTCCTGTTGGGTTTTCCAGAATATCAATCAAAATTCATCAGGCTTGCGTTGCCTGCTGGTCTTTCCAATGACTAGCTTGGATGTAGTTTGAGAATTTGAGGGAGGCTGTTGACCATTACCTCCTTCTTCACTGTCAATGGTTGCCGGTGCTTCTGGCGTTAGTGTGTAGTCTAAACTTGACGAAGTTTTATTTGGTTTATAATTTTTTTTCAAAAATAAAAGTTGATCGAAAAAGATGTATTTGCGTCCCGTTTTTACTGCACCGACAGATGTTTTCTGAAGTTTAATTTTTTTGTCCCGGACATTATTCCACTTTGTTTCATCGATTTTCCTGAAAACGACAGTGACTTAACAAATGCATAAATGTTGTGAAAATATCTAGCAGTTCATTGCAAAATTTTCTTTTAAGTACTTAGCTAACGGATGTTCGTTAACCGATCTCCATTACACCTACCGATTGGGAATATCGACCGTGAGTAATATTATACAACACGTTTACTGCAATTTATGGGACTGTCTGTAAGAAGAATTTATGCCGCTACCTAATTAGGATCAATGGAAAGCCATTGCAGAAAAATTTGAACACAATGCGAGTTTTCCCAATTGCATTGGAGCAGTGGACGAGAAACATATCCGTATGATAAAACCCGAAAACAGTGGATCCATTTTTTTCAACTATAAAGATTATTTTTCAGTTGTCCTTCTGGCAATAGCAGACAGTGATTACCGATGTGTATTTGTTGATATCGGGTCATACGGGAAATATTGTGACTCTACAGTATTTAAACAAACTTCGTTTTGGAATTTATTAGAGCAAAACACATTAAAAATTCCGAAAGCTTCATGCCCACCTGGAACGAATACGCCGCTACCATATGTATTGGTAGGCGATGAAGCATTTGCACTAACAAGTCATTTACTGGTGGAAATCATTTTTCGGTTAAAAAAATAATTTTTAATTATCGACTGGGCCGTGCACGACGTTATGTTGAGTGTGCTTTTGGAATATTGTCGAATAAATGGCGCATTTTCCACCGCCCTTTAAACGTTTCGCAAGAATTTGCTATTTCCATTGTTAAGGCAGCTTGTATATTTTGTAAGGCAGAAGGATGGTTACACTTTCGAGGATTTATTAGAAGTGGTTGGATTTGAAGATATTGAACAAAATGGGCATGGAGTACGTGGCGACGATCGGCAAACGAAGTTCGAAATCAATTTGATGATTATTTTAAAAGTGAAGCAGGTTCTGTACCTTGGCAGTTATCGAAAATTTAATTTATACTGAATATAAATATGAAATATTAAAAACTTACCAAATTCGTTCTTTTCTGCATCACTGCAGTTTTCAAAATCGTGTTTGAACGCGCAGCAAACCTCTTTCCAAGCCTCTCTTGCTTTGTTCCTATCATTATAGGACTCAGAGTTTTGTCCCAGGGTACTGGACGCTGCTCAATTAACACCTTCACTGCTACTTGAATTTAGGGCGTAGGCGCCTGGCGCTAACGAACTTTTTCACATAAATCTAAGAGATTTCTATCAAAAAACGCTTTTATAACTGGTTTAAGATAAGTGTCTCCAAAAATCAGTGCCGAAATGGCCATGACGTATAAATAAGTCACGCGCACTGATCACTATAATGGAAACGTAGTGCTGATGACTTATTTAGACGTCATGTATGTAAAACAGCAATAAACTAAATAATACATTAAAAAAAACATTTGGGAAAAAAGAAAACAGGAAAATCTAGCGGTATTTTATTAATTTTTGTGAAAATGACATTTCATTTGTTTTTATGGAAATTTTTAAAACAATCGCCAATACAAAGGTATGGTGTACCCACGCATGCCGGGCAATGGTATGACGTGTTCCTTCTTCTTTTTATTTGATTCCAACACCACGTGCAGCGTCTCGATATGGCAGCTTTACCCTTAGGCCCTTGGGGATTTTTCTTAGGATTATGTGTATTTTTTGTTATTGGCGTCATAGGCAGTGTAGCCTTTGGAGGGACTAATTTGTCGATGATATTTAGGCGGAAGTCATACATTGTCATTTTTGATTTCGTGAACTTCCTATATAACAAATATGAATTAATGAGAAGCATTTGCAGCACGTGTACCCCAAGCTTTTTGTACCAGCGAAGGGTTTTCTTCTCACATGGATATTATGAGAGCAGCTGATCTTGCCATCGACTCCTCCCATATTTTCGTTATAATGGAAAATAGGTTTAGGATTTTCGCGATCCCTTCCTAATTTATCTTGGAATGCCACCATTTCATTTGTAAATTCTGTGGAAATATATGCCACATCCCTCTTATCTCGCCATTTACCAGTAAGCACGCCATCGTCGCTGTATTTGACGATGGTTTCCCCCTTTTTCAATTTAGCAATTTTTACCTCAGGGGGAGTGTTCTTGCGGTCCGTCCTGAGAGTTCCTGAGCAGTAAGTCTTACGGCACAGTAGTTTTACGGCCAAGGCATGGCTGTTGTAGTAATTGTCTATATAAACTGAATGGCCAACGTCTAGCCTTCCACCCAATAAATGAAGTACTACATTTGCCGCATGGCCTTTGCCGCCAAAGTCGTCCAAGTGACCGGTGTAGACATCGAAGTTCAAGATTGTGCCATCAGGCTCTGTCAGAACGTACAAGTTAATTCCGTACTTATGGCGTTTATTTTTGATGTACTGACGAAATGACAATCTACCCCTCCACAACACCATGGACTCGTCGAGCGAAAGGTATTTCCCCGGGTAGTACACCTGTCGAATTTTTTCATTGAAAAAATCTATCAGTGGCCTAATTTTGAAGAGACGATCTCTTGGAACGGGCTGTCCTTCTTTCGGGTTCTGTACGAAATGTAAACACCTGAAATTGAATTATATTCGTAAACTTCATTATTCCAAAAAATATACTTCAATCTTACCTCATAATGAGAAGGAATCTATCTCTGCTCAACGCCGACGAAAAAAAAGGCATACTAAAAAATCTGGAAGTTTTCCAATAATCTTGCATTCTATTCGTGGATATAGTTCCCATATGCAAAAGTACGCCGAAGAATACACGCATTTCTTCGATGGTAACATCGCGCCAACGAGTAATCCGCGAGGACTCAGCTGTTCCCGGTGAAAGAAAAACTTCCTCAGCGTACCTATTTGTTTCTGTGACTATAAGCTTGAAAAAACTATCGTCAACCAGCATATTGAAAAAATCCATTGGTTGGTTGCCTTAAAAAATTAACATGATAAAATAGTATTATAGTAATCTAAAAAACTTACCATCGGGCACAACCAGAAATTCCTGTTTTTTCGTAAAGGGTATGTTTTTCATTGTAGGATTGTCTGACCATTTAGGGGTTGATGGGGGCGTGGGAACTGTTGGGGTTGATAGTGAATCGCGGAATCCAGTTGTTGCTGTCACATTTATCAATGTTTGTTGCTGAACGTCCCTATCCCCACTTTCACTTTCGACGTACGAATCAGGACCGGAAGGAACATAATCTTCGTCTGACAACTCCACTTCCACATCCGAATCACATTCTTGTAGGTCCACATCATCATCCTCCGATTCACAAAACATCAGCTGTTCCAACTCCCGTTCAGATAACGGTCGTTGACGAACAGTTTTTGTAGCAGGTCTTATCCTTTTGGCATTAGATGGCCCGGCTTCTTCATCTGCCATCACTATCGTTTATTGTATTTTTCAAACACGTGCAACCACGACAACAAAGTACAACCGATTACTGCGACGCTACAGCTACGACTAAGCTCGAAAATATGTATAACCGATGATTTCTGTATAATTCACGCTTTTCGCGTTAGTTGGCTCTGCCTGTTCACTCCGACATCATAAACTCAACTGAACGAGTTTTTACATTTTTTAAACCCTTTCGACTATGCTCACGTAAAATACACTCGATTGCTGCAGTGCTACCCTACCACTGAATGCTCGAAAACTTAAAGGACAGATGACTCATTTATAAGTCACGCGCACATGACAAATATAGCGCATTACTTATTAATGAGTCATGAGCAGCGAAGGTGTTAATGTTATTAAGATCTCGATGTCGATTTCTTGATCCATTGCAGACCGTAGCTACAACACCACTGAACGATTGTAGTAAATTTCATGCAACTTTCCTACCGGAACAAAATAATACGAACAAGTTCATAAGCCTTCATGTGTTTCTAATAAACAATCCGTTGCTTTTGTTGGCCCGGTGACGGACGAGGTAGAAACCCCTCCGATGATGCACCGGTACCAGGCCGATTTTTTTACGGACGTTGATAAGTGTGAATGCTCCAATTTAATTCAGTTTGTTTCTACGGTATCCGGTAATTTCACCAGTCCGTCAGTTTACCGGTCCGTTAAATAACCGGATAATGTGAAAGAGCTGTTACGGTGAATGGACTTTATCAAAAACACATGCGTATGAGCGGTGTAAATATGGCCGGCCGTCAACATCTTCAAATGGATTTAATATCATTAAAGTAAAAGAAATGATTATTATGTAGCAAATTTTTATACTAGAAATATTATTCAAGTTGGGAAGCGCCACAGTGTGGCGTATACGAAGACTTCTAAATAGTAATTTCAGTTCAATGAACACTTAACTTACCAAATTTGTCTAATATAAGACAATAAAACAATGAAACATAAACATTCTATCCAACAAAAATGACAGTGACAAGTTTTTTGAAATGTCAGCTGTCAGAAGAGGTCAAAATAAATCCTTATGTATGGAACTCAATTAATAGTTTTGTTCCAGCAGTGTGTATCAAACATTCTGAGCATGCGTAGTTTGAAACTCGTGTTCCAACAGATACAAATTCTCATATTTCACAGAAATTTTCGCGTTCCAGCAGCTTACAGAACATGTATGGAACTTGTACCGATCATGCAAAAAAGTTCTGTGTTATAGATAGAACTTTTTGTACATTTTATAAAATTAATCTTAAATTTCGTTGCGAGTTGTGCCGTTAAAATATAGATTTCGTTTAATATTCGAATATTGTGCAAGCTGCAATACTAGACGTGTTCATAAATGATATCAGCGATAGCGATGCTTCCGAAAGTGAAATTCAGTTGATGAAGAATTATTTGAAGACAGGGAGAAGCCAAAAAATAACAAGTACATTGAAGATACTGTTCATAAATACAGTGACGACAAGTTCATTGAACATTTTCGACTCAAATGAAATGTTAGCAAATGACATATAAAGCAACTAATAGCTCAATATTATTATTTATAATACTCATAGAACATATATCCCGTTATACTCTTGTCAAATAGGTTATGTTAAACTAAGTAAAAAAAGAAGGGAAATATTTAGCATTCCAGCAGGCAGTGTGTTGAACAAGTTCGCCACTGGTTATACGCGTATATAAAACTATTCAGTACATGTTCGATACACATAGCTGGAACAAACCTAATGTTGTTTGTCGCTGTATCTTTTTAATATTATGAGGTCATAATAACTGTCTTTAAATTCGCTTGAAAAGGGGCCATTAATAAGAAGAAGTAGGTGTGACAACCAAAACTAACCTAAAACAAACCCAGTGACAAATAACCTGATATTGATATCTTACCTTTTATAACATAACATAGATACAGAAATGCACTGAGCGATATTTTCACAAAAGTGACCACTCTCTAGAGAGAGACAACGCAACTACGTTGCTGTTTTCACTGTAAAACTGAATACGGATCGCTCAATCCATTTATATATGTCTATGTTTTATGATTTGAACTAAACAATTCAATAAAGAAATGAATAAAGGCCAGAGATTAAATTTTTCCTCAATTGACGAGGTTTCAGACTATGCTGATTCTAAATCCGTTTGTACCTAAGCTCTAGTACTTCCGGATACCAGAAGCCAGAATATAAGATTTTTTTGTCGACTTTGTCGACTTGTTCTTAGAAGTCTAAGATTATACAATTACTTAGATGTTCCAAATTGATATATTGTAACGGACTGATTGGAACCACAAATCCTAAGCCCACAAATTCCAAAACAAGATCAATCAAAGATCCAACCATTTAAGGGAAGATTGAAGACCTGGCCAACAAACGAAAATATACTAAACTTCAATCAACGGTATCTTGATGAAAAAAAGAAAGTTTTAGAAAGAGGGTTTTGAAGGTTAAGTGTGCTAAGAAACATGTTGTTTTAGGCATGGCGCATATGGGGGCGCGATCGACGTGTGTGAGTTGACGCGAGCTGCATGACACGATCGCGCCACACGCTGTCGTGTGAATTTCTTACTAGGAAGTTCGGAAACAAACGAAACACGCAAAAAATATGGTTGTTGGCTCTTTGCAATGTCCATATAAGTTATTGTTTTGAGTTTGAATGGGTTCCAATAGGCGCCTTCCCTTAATTAAATCACCTTGCATACGTTCGTCTATTTTTCAAAACGTTCGATATTCTCGTCTGAAATTCATCAAATATGAGTTGAATCCCTTCAATAATTACAAATCCCAGAGAAAACAATTCTTAGAGAGCGTCTAAAAAATTGTTTTTCGCTGTTTGCAATTGCCGACCTCCTTTTAATCCCTTTGAAGCGTTGCATGTGCACATACATATGAGTGGGCCAGACCACGATAATTATTCATTAGACTTTGAGGAAATGTTGAAACAAGTCGAGTCGATTTTTGCTCCAGGGGGGACACATTATTACGATACAGATATCTGTCTTTTGTCAACCCCCTTCCTTCCACTTCCCCAACCCCTTATTTTGAAATAGGGAATGTACCATGTGAGGCACATCATTAGAAAGGCATTTAGATGGAGATTTCCGGCATATGATAATCCATTATTTGCTTTCGATATTTACACCGTCTTTGCAAAAAAGTCTAGTCTTAGGTATTTTTGAATACTGTAAAAATGGTATATTCAATTGAATAACGACTTGAAATTATTTCCATGATTAAAAAAAAAATGAGAAGTGTGTAGGAAGAGCAGCAAATTTATTTAATCGGCTTCGAGAAGACAGGCAACTTTATCACTCATATGTATTAGAGATACTTGGGACTGAAGTAGCATTTTCAGGTCATTTTGATTTAGATACAACAACAAGTACAAAACGTTCACCAACAACTTATTTTCATTTTTATATTTCTGAATATATTACAAACGTTATTAGAGATATGCAATAATGAAACAAATACATGCATGGGGTCTTCGTGGAACCTTACCTAATCTTCTAATTGATTTTCTTTCGGAAAGATCTTTTTGTGTAAGAATTGATAATGAATGTTCATCAACACGAATCTTAGAAGACGGAATACCACAAGTCTCAGTTCTCAGCGTAACTCTTTTCGCCATTGCAATTAACTCTCTTTTGTTTGTAACATCGAAGAAAATATTAAAGCAGTCCTATATGTCGACGACCTAACCATGTATGCTTACGGTCACTCAATTCTCGAGAAGTATTCACTACAAGGGTAAATCAATGCTCTAGAAGAAACTGCCAGCGCTAGCGGTTTTAAATTTTCACCTACGAAGACCCACGCCATCTATTTCTGTAGGTTAAGATCCGACCATGCTGATCCTCAACTAAACATGCAAAGTCAAAACATCGAGGTAAAATATTAAACAAAGTTATTTAGGTATGATACTTGCAATCGGAGCCCTATAAGCAATCGTATGCGAAGTTTCATCTTTACCCCTAAAATTAAGGAGATATATGCGACTCATAACATATGGTGTGAAAATACAAACGTTACCCAACCATTTAAACAAAAACATTTTCAAAAACCTTTCCAGCCTGCATACACTAAGACCTAGTTCAACTGAACCATCCAATATCTGAAAAAATAATTTAAAAGTATAACACTCATCCATGGCTAAGAAAACCACTACAAATAAACACTCCTCTCAGCAAAACAACAAATCGATCTACCGAACGCTCTTTTTAGAACAAATAGATCTATACAGCGAACATTTAGTTATCTACACTTATGGTTCAAAAACAGATAATGGGACAGGGGCGGCAATCGTAATCGGTGCAGACTAGTTTTTAGTATACTTAATGCCGAGTTGTACGCAATATGGCAAGCACTGTTGTACTTTAATCAGAGCAGCTTTGAAACATGTTTAGTTTGTACGGATTGCTTTACTGCCACTCTCTCGATCAAGAATCGTTTCTCTGCAAACGAATGGGTTGTACGATTCCAAGATTTATCAACCCATTATACCAAATGCAAAAGAACATTTCAATAATGTGGATACCGGGCATCCCGATATTATCGGTAATAGCCAAGCTGTTCTAGCACGAGCGGAACTGTTGTCGAAGGCATACCTATTACCTCCTTGGATATAAAAATGGACATAAAGAATAAAATATACGAAGCATGACAGAATAGATGGAATACATTTGATGGACAATTAAGGTACATTAAACCGAGTGTACAAAAATGGTTCTACCCTTAGGGTAATATTAAACATAGTGAGGGTTATTTATTCATAAACACGTTTATTTTTGCGGCCAACAATTCTAAACGCCAGTAGTGAAATAATGAATGAATTACAAAAAGTGGTCTGGTAATTTCGTCTGGTTTTCTGACAAACTTGGCACCGACGAACCATGATAATCCAAAAACATTAAATTAATTAACTTAAAAGTTGATTTTGTCACTAAAGTCTTGAAAAACACATCAAAACGAAAGAACTAAATGTTTACTTTCTAGTCGTAATGGCGCTCTTATAAACAAACCACCTTTGACATTATTTACTACAATACTATGGCGTATTTAAAATTATCGTCGATCACACTCTGACGATATTTGCATCTCTCTTTATATGGTAATTAAACAAGGACAAAACTACTAAGTAGATTATTACTATTGACACATTAAACAGGTACTGATATTTTGAGCAATGCTGCCACTCTTAGTTATAACCATAAAGGTATCTAAGGATACAACAAATTCTTGTTTAAAATTTATATAAGAATATGCCTTTATTAAATACAATTCAAGTATTATTTATTAATTTTAAAAGCAGCGACTCAAATGCATAAATTAGTGTGACTTTTTTATTTGCATAACTTTTTAACAAATTTTCAATTAAACTTCTAATTTCTTTTTTCCCGCAACTAAAGAGGATTTGTAAATATGGCAAAGCAGTGGAAGTGTCCGCAAGTGAGCTTAGAATGTGACTCAATGTTTGGGACAGGAAAAAGTCAAAACAAACATATCTATTTTATTTGTTAATCTGAGGTTCTACCCTAAAACATTAACAAGTCGTCCTTAGCCGATTAAGGACAGGTCACATAAACTTAACCCATTTATACCTCCTCCTTAGAAACAACAGACCTAGATGTGTTAGGGGCCGAAGTCCACTGACAACGCAACATATTATATTCACTTGCGCAGCCTTCAATTTTCATAGAAAATACCTCAAAATACCTCAGATAGAGAATGTTCTTAGAAACCAAAATGACGAGATTAAGGTGGTTACTTATTTAAAGTCCTCAAATATATTTTATAAAATATAAATTATGGCGATGATACATCGACCAGCACAATAATCTAGATGTCGATGCTCAAAACAATATTTACCAAACATGTAGATAATTTAATTGTGTTTAAATGATATATTGGTTTTTTTTTTCAATAAATAAGAATATGGTAGCTTTCCAATTACCGCCATCTAACGGCCAAAAGTACAAAATCTTAAGATTATTGCAAGGAAAATTAAGCCCTTTTAAATGACACGAAGTTTGTTAAAATCGCTCATGCCAGAAAGTAACATTAGTTTGTTTAAGGAACATTTGAATTAGCACCCCCCTACCATTTTGTTACATCCATATTATGTATTTTGTTAATAAATAAATGTAAAATGTAAAAAGTTGCACAAAAAGTATATACAGGGCGGTCCTTAAGTAATTGTACATAGAAGTATGGTAGATTCCTGACTTTAAAATATTACGATTTAAACCAACTTTCATTAATAAAATGTTGCCAATAAGAAATAAACAGGATGTTAAAGGTTAAATTTTAAAACTTCTTTTTTGCAATAACTCTAACGTTTTTGGATATGTATACATAAAAATTTGGAAATAGAGGTTTTTGGGCACGAAAAATCATAATCTGGTACCCACTTTAATCTAATTTGTAGAGGGCGCTACATAGGCCACATGTGTGGCATCAATGTGCCCTAAAAATTTTTGCTGTTTAAGTTAGCGGTATTTTTGTAAAAGAATATTAAAGCCACGTTATTTTAATAGAAAAAAAGTATACTTGTTATTAACCTTAAAACTTTACGGTTTACGATATAATCGTATTTTAGGGATCAGCTGCATGATTATTACTGAAAACATTTAGAAAACAAATTGAAAAAAAACTAAGCTAAATAAAATTATAACATCAATTGTGTCACATTAAATGTTCGATATGTCCTCCATTATCGTCGATGCATTTATCTACACGTTCCATAAAACATCGTCTCATATTAAACAATATCATTGGATCAAAGAAACCCGCTGCTCTATTTATTTCTTTTCAAAGTTGGTCGCTGGTATTTATGGGATCCTTAAAAACAAGTTGTTTCATTGCACCCCATACACTGAAATCGAGAGGAAGGAAAATGGCTACCACGACCAATCCATCGTTCAGTAAATTCGTTATTTAAATATGTTTTGACTGCTCTCGTATAATGCGGCGGTGCACCATCTTGCATGAACCACATATTTCGTCTTATATTCGGTGGCCATTCTTCCAATAGATTAATGAAATCATTTTGCAAAAAATGTAAGTAGTACTCACCATTCAAATTACGAGGTAACTCGTATGGTCCTAAGAAATTGTTACCACACCATACGTTTATTTTGAATTCATATTGGAAATGGCTTACTCGTTTATCATGGGGATTTTCAATAGTCCAAAGATGATTGTTCCTCAAATTAAAAATACCATGGCGATTGAAGGTAGCTTCGTCGGTAAATAATATTCAGTCGACGAAGGTGTGATCAAGATTTTGTCTGTTTCGGATTGCACTTGCAAATTGGTATCTGAACGGTAGATCTGCTGGCAATAAATTTTGTTCCGGAGTAAAATGGTTTGGGTGATACTTTTCGAGGTGTAGTCTTTTTAAAATAGAAGTTTTACTGATTTCTAAGGCAGAAAATAAACGCCGTGTACTAACTTGAGGATCATCTTCAATGCGAACCATTATTTCGACATCTTTATCAGGCGTAATTATTCTTGGTCGGCCTAAGTTAAATTTTGCTGTCAGTAAATAGCAACCATAAATCTCATATCTGTATTAGAATAATTATTATGCCTCGGCATTTTCCGCATTTTTTAAATTAACCAATAAAATGCAAAATAAATATTACAAGACTGACATAATATTGAAACAAATCGAATGCTTTGCTGTCAAAACCATTCGTGACGTCAGCCTACTATGTTAATAGTTTCCGAAATGAATAATTATTACTTTGGGAAGAAATAAATAAATCAGCGGGTTTTTGGATCCAATGATGTTGTTTAATAGGAGACGATTTTTTATGGAACGTGTAGATAAATGCATCGACGAGAATGGAGGACATATCGAACATTTAATGTGACACAATTGAAGTTATAATGTTATTTAGCTTAGTTTTTTTTCTAATTTGTTTTCTAAATTTTTTCAATAATAATCATGCAGCTGATCCCTAAAATGCGATTATATCGTAAACCGTTAAGTTTTAAGGTTAAAAACAAGTATATAACGTGGCTTTAATATTTTTTTACAAAAATTCCGCTAACTTAAACAGCAAAAAAATTGAGGGCACATTGTTACCACAAATGTGGCCTATGTAGCGCCATCTACAAATTACATCGAAGTAGGTACCAGATTATGATTTTTCGTGTCCTAGAACCTCTATTTCTAAATTTTTATGTATACGTATCTAAAAACGTTAAAGTTATTGCAAAAAAGAAATTTTAAAATTGAACCTTTAACATCCTGTATATTCCTTATTAGCAACATTTTATCAAAGCGAGTTGGTTTAAATCGCAATATTTTAAAGTCAGGAATCTACCATACTTCTATGTACAATTACTTAAGGACCACCCTGTATAGTAATAATACTTTATACTACGAAATAAAGGCCCTTAGTGCAGTTCTGCAAATATAACTGCAGTATTACTGTTCACGAGCTTGCCTCTTGTGTTAGTTTGGGTTTGGTGACTCTTGATTTTGAAAACCTATGTTTTAGGTCACAAATTAAACCACATATCCTGGGACCAAAAATAACTCGATTGATCTTACACATAAATTTGGAGCTTTGGGGATCTCAAGCCGCTAACATTTTTTATTGGGTGCAATGATTCCGTCATTTATGTTCTGAAATATGTTCTAATCTTAATAAAGCCACTTGTCAAATTTCATTATAATATGTCAAACAAATTAAAAAAGATAATTTACTTATCCTAACTTCGAAGAGCAAGAGTAACTTTTTTCTATGCACATTTGTACTGAGGTACGTAGGTTCAATCGAGTTATTTCTTAACCTACCTTTTAGTTACACCCTTTATAAAAAAATGCAGGTGACAAATACTTTTGAGCGGTAGTGTAGTTATAGGTATAACAAATTGACATTTTAAAGAAAAAAATTGAATTGTTTACTCCAAAATAAAAAGAAAAAATAAATTTCGAATACAGAAATGATCCTCAATACAGATCTGTATAGAAAACGGTAGATATTATAATTAAACGGTGTGAAATATTCCTCACAAATCTCCATCAGTTAATTAACCAGGTTGCTATAGTTTAGGACGGTTTTAATAACTAACCGTGTTCCCACAGATTAGTTGTAAATATATTGTTATAGAGTGCTAGTGATGTTCATTCTTCTCAACCATTACAAAAAGTTTAGTGCTTTGTATGACAAATTGTGTCCTTTTTGCCCACCCGTCCGAGATAATAATTTAATCATGTTTTGTGTCCACAAGTCCCCTTTTTTTGGTAAAACAGAGAAATCACGAGCACAAAGCCATTTAAAATTTATTATCTCTCAGACTTAAGCGACAATTTTCACCATTCGCTTGAAGACTTTGAGGATCAGCCAGAGCGAGACGCGAATCTCCGACCACTCGTATTACGTATTTACGTGTTTCTGATAAAGTTGTTTCATCACGTAACATTTTCAGTGCTTCCACGTAGGTTCGCGATCTTAGCACCTCATATTTATGTGGAATTTCGATTGATCAATTATACCATCTAAAAAGTCAGAAAATGGTCATAAAGGGCCAATTGGTACGATTAATTGGCCAGTAGCAGAAAATTTTTGGGTGAAATTTTTTTTAGCTGAAACCAGTTTCAAAAAAATTATATATTTTTTCAGTATATACTCGTAGAAGCCTCCTCAAACACAAAAACACTAATATTTTTCTGCGGAAATGTATCATTTTCCCGATTTTAGCCTAACTGAAACCAGTTACATGAAAACATTTTCATTCTTTATATTTTAAACACTTTTTTAAACATAAAGACGCAAAAAAATTCTTGCGGAAACCCTATAACCTTCCATAATTCGTCCACGATTATACTTTCGTTTTCCTAATTTCGGCTCGTCAATCTAAAAATAAAAATTTCTCGATTTAAATTTGTTAAATTCTACAATATTTTATCAATAAATGAAAATGGTATATTTCCGCAAAAAGTTTTTTGCGTGTTTATGTTTAAAAAATTGTCTAAAATGTAAAGCAGAAACGTATTTTCTCGTAACTGGTTTCAATTATTCTAAAGTCGAAAAAATGAAAATGATTCATTTCCGCAAAAAAATGTTGTGTCTTTCTGTTTGGAGAAGGTTGCAAATAGTATATAAAGGAATATTTCTTACATAACTGGTTTCAGCTAAACGAAAGTTGATCCAAATTTTTTATTTAGCATCAAACAATCAATACAAAATTTTAACGCCTCATTTTTCACAATTACAAAAAGTAATAGCTAATCTACTGATAATTGGTTAGTTAAAATAAATTATTCATCTGTTCAATTTTATTTTTAAAATAATCGCGCAGACAGTTGTGCGCATGCGCTGTTTCATTCGTTATTGTAAATAAATTTAAAAATATTTTTTAAATAGATATTAATAAGATCATTATCTATTACTCTTTAAATTTGTGAAAAGTAGGTGCTAACATTTTTGATTGACCTCGTAAAAGTCCTTTGACCTTTTATGAACATTTTCTGATCTTTTAGATATTATAATTGGTCAATCGAAATTCCACATATGAGGTACAAAGATCGCGAAGCTCTTCTACATATTAAAGTGCGTATACATAAAAGTGCGTATACATTTGCGCTCTGTTCCTATTCGTCTAAGTTGGTACGTATTTTCAAGTTGCACGCGCTCCGCGCACAAACAGCGCGTCTCTATCCATCTCCTGTCGGTTTTTCAACGCCTCGCTTTGTAGGATCGTTGTTCAAATTGAGACGGCACTGAGAAAATTATGTCGTTTTCCTCGCGCTTTCGTTTTATTTTTATGAAAATAGTTCAGTAATTGAGTGGTCAGAAGAATATTTGATGAAGCTTATCGATATCTATCGAGGCAAATCTTTATTGTGGGATCCACGACACAAAGATCATTTAAAAAACACTGAAAGTAGATGCCCGGGGGACAATAGCAGCAAATATGAGGGTATCTGCTTATATATGTTGAAAAGTTTACTTCTTTGTTTTCTTCCCATCGCATCGGCACGAGAAATGCAAAGTAAAATGCAGCCAGAGTACAGGAAAAACTAAGTTATATGTACAAATAGATAACTCTTGTACTTATTAAATGACACGATTGGACTGAATGCTTAACGCGCGTTTGCGGGGTTCCTATGGATCGTGGGAAGTTTGTTGCAACAACAAATACAATAAGCATCTAACGCGCTCGCGGCGCAGCGCGCTAATATATACGCACTTTTAGCATCTCCTATCGGTTTTTCAATGCTACGCTTTGTAGGTTCGTTGTTCAAATTGAGACGGCACTGAGAAAAGTCTGTTGTTTTCCACGCCCTTTCGGTTTAAGGCACCCTCAGACCAATGCGAAATGTTCGCTCTCGTTGCGATTATTTCGCGGCAAAAAATTGTCTCTACTGTAATTCCATGGCGGCTTATGGAAACGCTCAGACATACGCGTCAGTTTGCCGTTATAACTGCGATTGTGCAATGTTTTTTTTAGTTTAGTTTTAATGCACGATTCCTATTTCGCAAACAAAACAAAATGTCGAAGTCGGAAGCTTTAACAGATTGTTAAAAAATATCCAATTTGTTAAAACATCATGTTTACAAAGACATTAGGAATTAGTTGACAAAGAATTGAATGAAAATGGTAAGTAGTACGGGAATTGCTTAACATTTACATATATACCTCTCATATAATACAATAGGAATGGATGCTGATTTATTAATATCAACATAACCTCACTATTTATAAGTAGGTAATATTTAAGAAGTAAAAAACTGACAAATTTTCTCGATATAAAAATGGTAACCTTGTTGCATGTCTTAGGTCATTCTCAAAATTAGTGAACGCACCAAGTTCAGGTTCCGGTGGCTCTGAAAGAACAGATTATCGCCTTTTTTTCGCAAAAATTGTGCAAAATGCATGTTTGTTTTTACAATTAAAATTGCAGTTTCCACCTTTGTTTCTAATGGTCTATAAAATATTCGAAATTTTTCAGCTAATATGCTAAAGGCATTTCTACCACCCTTCTTGCAGTCTTGTATATTTCTCCTTTAAAATGTCTGTATGGTTTAAGCGCAAAAGCTTCATCTCCAGTTAAAACATGAGCGCAGGGTTCATTTTGTCCAGGCAGATTTTTAGACCAAGGAATTTTCATTGTATTTATTTCGAACTATGTTAGATTGCTCAAAAATTCCAATGTCGCTGTTTTTCCCAATCCGCTGATATCTACACATAAAAATTTATCTTGTCCAACAATAGCCATCAGTAGGTACTATTGAAAATTTGTGTAAATAGCAACAATAGTTGGATCCATTTTCATCCGGAAATTTAACGGTAACATGCTTGCCGTCCCAACTGCCGATGCAGTTTGAGAATCCCCATAAATTCTGAAACCCATCCGCTGACTGTTTCCAAATTTCCGATATTGGTTCAGGTAAATACGAATTTTCTAATCTTATACAAATAGCTTCAGAAACTTCTGTCACATTTCACTTACTGTTGAAAATCCAACTTTAAAACTGTGGCCTATTGTGTAGAAAGTATAACCCGCGGCAAGAAATCTGTAAAAGAAATTAGTTTGTTCTACGTGATGATATTAAAAAAATACATACGCAATATATATCAGGTCTACCGAAACCAATGCGGAACAACAGTAAATAACATCAAAAATGGGTTGTAGGCCGAGCAAATGAAAGCTTTTCGCCCATACTTGGCTTTTGCTAAAACTTCTTCCAGTGTCAGTGACATTAGTTCCTACAAATGGTATTTTTAAGGAAACTGAATTAAAATCCAATGCCGAGTCTGAAAATTTTGACACTAAAATGGCTGATTCTGAAAATTTAGATAGCACTCGAACTGTAGAAGATACGGATCCTCAAGAAATGAACCAACAAGTTTTAAATGTTACTCAGCCTTCCCAATGAACGTTATCAAATACTACTCTAACTACATCAACTGCAAATAATGAAGATGGCAGAAAGCGTAATAACTTTACACCATTGTCTTCTGTACAAGATATGGTAAAGTAAAATATTTTGAATATAAAAAAATTGAATATGACGCCACTGACTGTCTTCTCTTGTCCCACGCAAAGACTATAAAAACATTTTCCGGAAGGAGACAGGCAATAACTAAAGCGAAAATTGCTCAAGTCATCATGGAGCAGAAACTTTTGCATCAAGAGGAACTCAGCACAAATATGATGCCTTGACCTGAAAGTGGAAATAGTTCTATTTACAGCATTTCATCTGGATTTTTACATGATTATAACTCTGTTGCACCAGTGCATAGACCTGATAGTGGGAATCCCAGTACTTTATTTGGACTTTCACAAGATGGTAATACCTATACTATCAAATTGACTGTCTCGACATAGAGACCTTGAGTTTCATTTAAAAACATCTATACTATCACATCAAATTGTGGCTTTGCCCCACGCTGTTTGAAATGCGCTGCCCCCCACCTGACCCCGGAATGTCCGATGGAAAGATCAATACCGACAAAGTGTGCCAACTGTAGAGGCGATCACCCTGCTAACGCAGAAATATGTCCAGAATACATTAAAAAAGAGACTGGCTCGAGGCGAAAGGAACAAAAACGTCAAACTAAGAAACAGCTCCCCAATACATCTCAGTTCCCAACGTCAAACCCTTGGAACAACAAAACTACCCTTACTCACTAAGACTTTCCCAGTTTACCCACAAAACAACCCACCCCCGCCCCACAACAAAACATCCCAAAAACCCGACCCAACCCTCAAACAAATATTGCTCCTCCCTATAAACAAATTTTCACAACTCAACTCCATGTTCCAAGAGCTTCAAGCATCAGTCAATCTAGATGAACTTACCAGGGCCGTATATAGCTGATCTCATCCATGAAATGAAAGAAGCCACGAATAAACTGGGAAAATTTACGATTTATAACAACTTTCGCTGGTATTGATAAATATGACATCTAGGCAGGTAGGTGGTAAAACATGAATTCGAAAACGAAATTTGCTTAAAATAATCTTCTGTAATGTACATGGACTAATTAATAAGCTCCATCTTCTCAGACACTTTCTCGACATTATTCTTAATCGAGACGCTCCGCTAACCTAATAAATACGTGGATTTAAGAATTTCTGAATATAGTCTATTTAGACAAGATTTGCAGTATTATTAATAAAAGACATGAAATTCCAACTCTTGCAACCAAATAAATTTTCAATTGAGCATATCTCATTACTTATAGACAATAAAATCAAAGTAGTGGGGTGTGCTGTTTTGGATATTTGTTTGTTTATTTATTTATGTATTCTCGCTCTACATACAGGTATATATGTATATTCTGATATACATACTATACCTCGAAGATTAAGCTCTCATTTATTCACACATTACCTGTATATAAATTGTCATTTTTTATCTTTACCTTGTGAATAAATTATTATTATTATTATTTATACAGTTCGCCTAACAACAAACTTTACGAATAAGATTTCTTTAACATCACAAGAACACACAATAGGGTTCTCATAGTGGGTGACTTAAATTGTAAGCCCCCACTATGGGACTCATATGCTACATACGCTAACCCCAACGGAAATACTTTCCTGAGATTCTCTTATAATTCGTACTGCAACATCTTCAGCACTGACGATCCTACTCACTTTCCCTATTTCAGCTATTCCCCTATGTGATGATTAAAGGTAAGCGTGACACATACTAAACCATTTTATATTCCAGACCATTAATTAGGGAACACTTACCTCCAATCTGTGGGAACGAAATAATACCATATGTTCAAAATCTCACTGGGATATATTATACTTAACACAAATAATACAATTAACCATGACTACCATCAGCATTTCGATGACCAGAGTTACACTTATGAGTAAGAAATACAAATAATGTTTACAATGCAGAACTAAACTATTTATACATGCTGAATCAATATTCTTCAGTCCGTTAACACCTTTTACATTGAAAAATATTAACCTTGTCCGGGTTGATTGTTTTACAATTTCTTAGCGTTCTATTCTGAACGTGTTTTATCAATTACCCAAATAAATGTATTCCCTAAAGAATCGTGGTTCACTCTTACTGACTAACCTCACTAAGTTCATTAGTGTCCTTCTGGTTCAATAACCGTCACATCATCCCCTCTTGGAAGAGGAAAATTATCCCTGATAATTTTTCGATACTAAAACTAAACTGTTTTGTCATTAATCACTCAATTGTTTGTCTTACATTGATTGTTTGTTTTTATTCACTCGATTGCTTGTTTGTTATAATTGTGTTTGTTTTTATTGCATCACACTTTGTTTACAAATATTAGGATTATTATACAAATAGGGTCGGTTTTTATGAACGGTCTGTTTTTTATTATTTTGAGATAAAAGCTCACAGTTTACACCTATTATTTTTGTTATTTTAAATGGGCCTAAGTCAAATTTTGTTCTTTCCTCTTTATTTAATATTACTATCTTAAAATTTACGGGTGAAGATTCTTTTTCACTTTTATCTACTCTAATTAACTTATGTTTTAGAAAAAACTGTCTAGCTCGATCGTGTGCTAATTTATATTTTAATTATTTATCGTACCTTTCACAATTATAATACGGCTCAATTTCTGTATTCAAACATTCCGGTATATTAGGCTTTCTACCTGTTGTATTATAGCAATATGCAAACATTTTCACAAATTCACACCAATTATCTCTAGATTCATTTGTAAAATTTCTTACATACTCGTTGGACATTCGATGAAGTTTTTCACAGCTCCCTATCGATTCGTGGTGATCGCTGTTGAAAAGTTGTGTTTTATTTTTAACAGTCCTGCTAAATTACTCATTACTTCGATCTTATATTCTGTTCCTTGATCTGTCCTTACTTCTTTGATTAAACCATAGGCTGGTATAAAGTTGTCAAATATAGCAATTGTCGTTGCTTCTTTGTTTCTGACCGGTATCATGACCGCATATTTTGTCAGTTCACACAGTATCGTAAAACAATAACGATTTCCATTGTAACTTTCTACAAAAGGGTCTATTGTATCTATCTATATAGATATATATATATATATATATATATATATATATATATATATATATATATATTATATATATATATATATATACATATATATATATATATATACATATATATATATACTAACTTTTAAATATTATGGGGTACAGCCAAAATGTATGGGTGGTTAAGAAAATTCGATTTTCACTATACCAAGCTTTCGATAATTTTATTATTATCTTTTTCAAGGCTAAAATACAATTTTGTTAAACTAAAAAACAAGGTTTATGTTTTATATAAGTATAACTTACTAGTAAATTGAATAAATTCTTGAAGGATATCAAAATTGATAACATTATTATGATTTCAGTTTCATATAATTAAAAAACACTGATATCAATTGCTGAGAACGTTGTCTGTAGTATCAAGGAATAAAATTTTTTTGAAATGATTGATCAGTCATAGTTTTTTTGACTTTTTTTGATAACAGTGACAACTGACAACGTTAAGGTTTAAATACCTTAACTTACACTAACTTTTTTATCTAGTGTGAAATTATATCTTGTCATTCATATATTAATGACAAATGTAAATATAAAGGTTAAAGGTTGAATATCCTGATTAACACTAACATGTAGATTTAGTATAAATTTTCATTATATGATTTGAAATTCATTTAATTTCATTTAAATTTGAAAATTACCAATAAAAAATTTTTTTGTAATGACAAGTTAAATTTATTTAAAAAAATGGATATGAAAGAAATTGAAACTTTATAATAACTATGTTAGTTATCATAAAATCATGCATTTTATTTAATATTCATCATCTGATGTTATGTGTAGGAAATCCGTGTCATTGTTAAAGGTTGTTGGTTTATTTTGTAGGTAAATAAGTTGAGTATATATTGCACTGACATTGTTGATATCTGACCTCTTATTCATCGATGGTTGATTTAATTTTATGTTTACTAATTCTATGAATTCTCTTTTAGTTTTATTAGATTCTATACTCAAAATTTTAGTTTCTTTATAATTCATTCTATGTTTAGTTTCTAAAACATGTTCTGTGAGTGCACAAGTTTTTTTATTTAGATTGCAATCACTTTGATGTTGGGTTATACGTTGCTTTAGGGTACGTGAGGTCTGGCCAGTGTAAGTTAAGTTACAATGTATACATGGAATGTTATATATTACGTTAGTTTTCATTACTTTTTCATCTTTCTGTTTAATAATAATAAAATTATCGAAAGCTTGGTATAGTGAAAATCGAATTTTCTTAACCACCCATACATTTTGGCTGTACCCCATAATATTTAAAAGTTAGTTTTTCAACTATTCAGCCGTGACTACCCTTCTACTTTATATATATATATATATATATATATATATATATATATATATATATATATATATACAGGGTGTCCCGGGACTAATGGGAAAAAAGTCAGGAGCGTATAATCTGAGCCAAAATAATGTTAGTACTGTATATGAACTTTTTCTATGCAGGCCCTCGTTTTCGAGTTATAGGCCTCCAAAGTTTTAATTTTGAATTTGGTTTTTATTTTTATTTTTTTTACTAGTCATTTGATCTTTATAAAATTTACGGCAAAGCTATAATATACGTGTATGTTTATTTTGGAAAGGTAAACAGTTTTACAGTAGTGCCTTGAAGCCAGGGACGGACTACTCGCAATGGTTAGTGATCCAAAAATTTTGCAGGGATGGCACACCCTGTATGAAATTATCGAAATTGACTTCCTCACACATTAAGCTAACGAAAAGGTACTCTTGTTTGAATTCGATAAAATAAGCCGTTTGGCTAATATTTACAGTTTTATTAATGCACTATGTACCAATTTACGCATTCACCATTTTTATAAGTACACAACTAATGGGAAAAAAGTCAGGAGCGTATAATCTGAGCCAAAATAATGTTAGTACTTCATATAAACTTTTTCTATGCAGGCCCTCGTTTTCGAGTTATAGGCCTCCAAAGTTTTAATTTTGAATTTGTTTTTTGTTTTTATTTTTTTTACTAGTTATTTCATCTTTATAAAATTTACGGCAAAGCTATAATATACGTGTATGTTTATTTTGGAAAGGTAAACAGTTTTACAGTAGTGCCTTGAAGCCAGGGACGGACTACTCGCAATGGTTAGTGATCGAAAAATTTAGCAGGGATGGCACACTCTGTATGAAATTATCGAAATTGACTTCCTCACACATTAAGCTAACGAAAAGGTACTCTTGTTTGAATTCGATAAAAGAAGCCGTTTGGCTAATATTTACAATTTTATTAATGCACTATGTACCAATTTACGCATTCACCATTTTTATAAGTACACAACGAGGTAAAACTGACTTATTAATACTATGTCCAAGATTTACCTACAGTATTACAAAAAAATAAACGGTTTTAAAGATTAAAACTAACTTTTCCGCATCTGTGGCCCTAAACAATATTCTATTATAAAATTGTTACTTGTATACACTTCGGAGGATGTATCGTGCTAACAAACCGAAATTTTTTCAAAAACAACCAAAAATTTAGTATATCTGGATTTATAGGACCAGCCGTACTCGCTCAAGTCAACTGAAAATCAATAGGGCACATCTGTGAGACACCTTGAACAATATTCAATCATAAAATTGATCAACCGTATATTCTCTGGAGGCTATATCGTGCTAACAAACTGAAAATTCTCCAAAAATGACAAAAATTTGGTACTTCAAGTACCAAAGCACCCGTTGTACTGGCTTTAGTGAGCTGAATATCGATACGGTTCATCTCTGAGATGCTCTGAATAATATCCAATCATAAAAGTGGTTACTTGGATATACTCCTGAGGCTGTATCATGCTAACAAACTGAAACTTCTCCAAAAATGACAAAAATATCGTACTTAAAATACTGTAGCAGCTGTTGTATTGGCTCTGGGGATCTCAAAATCAATAGGGTTCATCAGTGAGATATCCTGAATGATATTCAATCATAAAATTGGTGACTTGTTGAACTCCGGAGGCTGTATTGTGCTAACAAACTGAAATTTCTCAAAAAATGTCAAAAGGCCGTACTTCAAGTACCATAGCACCCGCTGTACTGGCTCTGATGTTTATTTGTGACATATCCTTAATAATATTCCATCATAAAATTGGTGACTCATTGCACTCCGGAGGCTGTATCGTGGCCGACGACAACGACGACGACATACACACAGGATTTTTTTTCTAAAAACCGTTTTTTCGTGTTGTTGATGAAAAGCGTAAAAATAACTCAAAAATTTTTGTCAAAATTCCAACTTTTTTGGGGTAAACCAATACTTTTCTCGCATATTAGATAGGTTGGGCGGAAAAGTAATGATTTGATGATAGCAGATGATAAAAACATTAAGAACTCATTTAATAGGAATTGAATAGGTATGCAAACAACGTAATCAGTTGCTTTTAATCAAAATTACGAACACAAAATTATTAAACTATTAAGAAAACCTCAAAAGACACAATTAATAAAACATTGGACTAAAACTAATTCCTAAACAACAATAAAAACTAACGTTATTCTAATAAATGTTCAATATGAGCTCCTCCCACTTCCACGCACATTCTAAGTCTACGAAGGTTGTTTCTTTGCACTTGAAAGAGCAGTCCCATATTATTTCTAATAACATTGCAGTGTAACACAATTCTGTCTATTAAATCTTGCCTTGTTTGCACGGGTGTTGCGTATACCTTACTTTTGAGATAACCCCAGAGAAAGAAATCCATAGGATTAACGTCTCCTGATCGCGGTGGCCATTGAAAAGGGCCTCCACGACCAATCCATCTATTAGGAAACCTTGTGTCTAAATGCTGTCGAACATCTAAACTGAAATGAGGAGGAGCCCCATCATGCATGAACCATAAATTCCTACGAGTTTGTAGTGGCACATCATCAAACAGGTTCCATAATTCATTTTGCAAAAACTCCAAATATCTCTGACCGGTCAAAGTACCGTCAATAAAATATGGCCCTATCAAATGATTGCCAACTATTCCTGTCCAAACATTAACCATGAATCTATGCTGGTTCCTAGTTTGGATATTGCCATGTGGATTCACATCATCCCATAAATGCATATTATGAGAATTTATGACTCCATCTCTGTTGAAACCGGATTCGTCCGTAAAGAGAACGTTACTAATGAATGTATTGTATGCTTGTTGTTGTCGCAGAAACCACTGGCTATACTCAAGTCGTGCAGGATAATCAGCCACTGTCATACTGTGTACTTTTTTCATATGGAAAGGATATAACAGCTGTTCTTCTAGGACGCGATGAACGACTGATTTCGAGACGTTATGTTCTCTTGATAATTTTCGTGAACTCGTTGATGGTTCATTATCAACTGCATTTAACAAATCTTGTTCAACTGCCACAGTACGTACGCTTCGTACTGGACCTTCTCCACATTTTTTTGGCAAAAAACTTCCTGAAATTTAAAATTTTGTTTTCTATACATGGAAAATTACATTTACTTATTCATACCTGTTTCTCGTAACCTGAGATTAATACGCTCAAACAATCGTCTGTCTGGCAATGCTCTGTTTGGAAAATGTTCTGCATAAAGCCTTCTGGCCTCTAAACAGTTTCGAGAAGCCAGTCCATACATTAAATGCATATCTGCATACTCAATAAAAGTGAATTCTGCCATTGTAACAGTTAAATTAAGGACTTATGAATTATTGACAAGTAATGACAACGAACTATTCTACACAACGTTTGACAACTAATCCTATGGTTACTTGATAAACGGTAAAAACACTTTTAAAAAGTTTTTTCCAACTTACGAATTGATACGTCGTTAATGTTTTTCATCTTCTTGCTATCATTAAATTATTTTTTTGTAGTACTGTAGGTAAATCTTGGACATAGTATTAATAAGTTAGTTTTACCTCGTTGTGTACTTATAAAAATGGTGAATGCGTAAATTGGTACATAGTGCATTAATAAAACTGTAAATATTAGCCGAACGGCTTATTTTATCGAATTTAAACAAGAGTACCTTTTCGTTAGCTTAATGTGTGAGGAAGTCAATTTCGATAATTTCATACAGGGTGTGCCATCCCTGCAAAATTTTTGGATCACTAACCATTGCGAGTAGTCCGTCCCTGGCTTCAAGGCACTACTGTAAAACTGTTTACCTTTCCAAAATAAACATACACGTATATTATAGCTTTGCCGTAAATTTTATAAAGATCAAATAACTAGTAAAAAAAATAAAAATAAAAACCAAATTCAAAATTAAAACTTTGGAGGCCTATAACTCGAAAACGAGGGCCTGCATAGAAAAAGTTTATATATGAAGTACTAACATTATTTTGGCTCATATTATACGCTCCTGACTTTTTTCCCATTAGTTGTGTACTTATAAAAATGGTGAATGCGTAAATTGGTACATAGTGCATTAATAAAACTGTAAATATTAGCCAAACGGCTTATTTTATCGAATTCAAACAAGAGCACTTTTTCGTTAGCTTAATGTGTGAGGAAGTCAATTTCAATAATTTCATACAGGGTGTGCCATCCCTGCAAAATTTTTGGATCACTAACCATTGCGAGTAGTCCGTCCCTGGCTTCAAGGCACTACTGTAAAACTGTTTACCTTTCGAAAATAAACATACACGTATATTATAGCTTTGCCGTAAATTTTATAAAGATCAAATAACTAGTAAAAAAAATAAAAATAAAAACCAAATTCAAAATTAAAACTTTGGAGGCCTATAACTCGAAAACGAGGGCCTGCATAGAAAAAGTTTATATGAAGTACTAACATTATTTTGGCTCAGATTATACGCTCCTGACTTTTTTCCCATTAGTCCCGGGACACCCTGTATATATATAAAGAAGATGTAGGAATATGTTAACAACAACAACAAAGAGAATCATGGGTAATTCATGCAAAGTAAAGGGCTACTGAAATAGAGTGGTAACCGTGGACATGCATGTTTCTGGCTCATTTTGCCTCATCAGCACGGCATAACCAAATAAAGATATGAAATTTGGGAGCAAAGATGTTAATCGAAACATGGAAAAACACAAAATAACGGATTTCAGCAGGGAAACCAAACGCTCATTTGTGTCTTCAATTGGAAGATCCCGAGTTTTCAGGACATCAACCAACATTGTTGTTAACATATCACGCGATATTCCTACATCTTCTTTGTTATTTACTATGGGTCGGAAGGTTCATGGCGGGGGGGCTATATGCGCCTCCGTGTCGATGTTGGTTGATGTCCTGAAAACTCGGGATCTTCCAATTGAAGACACAAATGAGCGTTTGGTTTCCCTGCTGAAATCCGTTATTTTGTGTTTTTCCATGTTTCGATTAACATCTTTGCTCCCAAATTTCACATCTTTATTTGGTTATGCCGTGCTGATGAGGCAAAATGAGCCAGAAACATGCATGTCCACGGTTACCACTCTATTTCAGTAGCCCTTTACTTTGCGTGAATTACCCATGATTCTCTTTGTTGTTGTTATATATATATATATATATATATATATATATATATATATATATATATATATGATGTCGAATGGTTTAATTGAAGTATCCGTAACGACAAATTTCTCTTTATGACGAGGCTTCGCTTTATTTACTTGACATTAATGACAATTCTTTACGTACTTTCTCACATCTTTCTCCATGTTTTCCCATTTAAAATTCGCTTTTATTTTCTTTAATAGTCTATTATTTCCTACGTGTTGGGTCATTGTAATATATTTCTAAGATCTCTTGAATTTATTCTTTCTCCTCCACCATCTTTGGTACTTCGCAGATACATACTTGTACATTTTTTAATCTTTTATTACCTTCTTCTATAAATTCCTTTATCGTGCACTTTTTAAATATATAATCATTTACATATATTTTATTTTCCTCATCTCAAATTTTACCGAAAGCTTATCAAGCTCTTCCATCGTTCATCTTAAGTCGAAGTTGTATATTCCGGTAGGTAAGGCTTCGCTAAATTTCAAACTGTTTTTGATCCGTACGCTCGCTCATATTTAGTGAGATACGGTTATCTTCAAAATGTAGAATTGGCACTTATGCGCCTCTAAGTTATTCAAAACTTTTATCACTGAAGGTTTTATTGAAACGGATATCTTATGGCCTCAGAAGATCCTCCTAAATGCGCATTCTGTACAGATACTCGACTTACTATTGAACATGTTCTATTAAAGTGCCACCAATACCAGATAGCTCGAAGACGTCATAATATTAATGGAACACTTGGAAATATCATTGGCTTAACCAACAGATTTAGTGACGTGATTCATTTTCTTAATGAATGCCGCCTTCTCAACTCAATATAAATCTAATTTTTTAATATTGTAACACTGTTGTGATTTACATTGTTATTTAATCTGTACTGTACCTCATATTGTTCCCGTGTCAATGACCTTTAGATGTCGAGACACGTAAATTTCAATAAAAAAAAACTTTTATTACAGAAGGTTTTTCTATTGGCATTTCCTCTGCCTCTAGTCCTTTCATAAGATCCTTTTCTAATCGAGCGTTTTCCTTGGGCGTTTGCGCTCTTGTGATTGCCAAGATGTGTGAGTTATTTATATATAAATCTCCTATAGATATTATTGATATACTGTCCGCGCAGTTTGCTTTTCCTATAACATACTGTATTTCAAAATTGTATTCTTCCAAGTCAAGTCTTATTCTAGTGAGTTTCGAAGTTGGGTCTTTCATCGAAAATAAATGAGTTAGTGGTTTATGATCCGTTTTAACTATAAACTGTGATATTCCATATAAGTAACATTTAAAACGATTAAATCCCCAATGAATCGCTAACAATTCTTTCATGGGTGGGTTTGTTAAATTCACTTTTCTTAAAACCTCGAGAAGCAAATGCTATTTTGACTCAGTATCGCCAAACATGCGCTATTTGAAGCGTTTGTGGTTAAGATAAATTATTTATTAAAGTCTGGGTATTTTAAAATTGGTGGGGTGATTAAAGCTTTTTTTAGAATTTGAAATGAGTTTTCACACTCTTTCGACAAATCAAATCTCACATTTTTCCTAGATAATTTATTAAGTGGTAGACATATTTCAGCAAAATTCGGGATAAAGCCTCTGTAATAATTGCAGAGAATGCAACAAATCTTTTGACCTCGTTAGCATTTTTTGGAACTGGGTATTCTTCTATGACTGAATATTTTGCTTTGTCGGAGGAAACACCTTCGCTTAATAAATTGTGACCGAAATACGTGATTTCTCGCCTGAAGAATTGGCATTTTTGTGGATTTAATTTCAAATTGAATTTACGACATGCGTCGAACACTTTCCTAAGATTGCTTAGATGCTGATTTTCCGAGATTCCTATGACTACTATATCATCCATATAAAGAAATGCTTTTTCTGGAATTAAGCCTGAAAATGCTATTGACATCATCCTCGAAAAACTGTTAGGACTTATATTTAATCCAAAGGGTAGTCTTGTAAATTGAAAAGAGCCTTTTTCTGTACTGAAAGAAGTATACTTTCTAGAAGATTGTTCTAAAAGTATCTGATGAAAACCTGACATAAGATCTAAAACTGAAAACCATTTTGATCTGCTTAACTGATCCAAAATTAAGTCTATTTGGGGTAATGGAAATTTATCTGTGACTATTTTCTTATTTAGTTGCTTAAAATCGATACAAAGCCTCCATAAGTTTTCATGACGTCAATTTTTTCGGAACGAGCAACAATGGACTGTTATAATCTGAAATTGAGGGTTCTATGATTCCTTGGGTTATACGTTTATCAACTTGACTGTTAAGTTCTGACGATTGTGAGTGTGGAGTGGGATAATTTTTTATATATACTGGTGTATTGTCTCTTACCGATAGCTTTTGCTCATAAAAATTATTGTGAGTTAAAATGTCATTTTTCAAAGCAAATATATCTGCATAATGTTCACACAAATTTGTTAAATAGTTTCTCACATATTCCATTACTTCTAAATTTAATAACTCTCTCAATTCTTTCATTCTGTTCTTGCTATCATTCGTAATTGTATATACATCAAACAAACCTAAGTCCAAGATTTCAATATCCTTAGTTTTTTCTGAAATACTTTCGTAATTCGTATTTGAAATTCTAATATATGGGTTTTTCCCTGATATGATTTATATAGCTATATATACTTTCGGCGTTATTTCCTGTTGTTCCACTACTTTATCTTTTCGCAAATTCTTAAAATTTTCTACTAATCTGTACACCTCACATCTAGGTGGTATTGCTAACGTATCAAACTCCGGGTTACCGAAAATCTGAATTGTTACTTGATTTCTAGAGTTGCAATTTATATGTAATTCTGATTACGAATAATCTAATATACAATCATATTTACTCATGAAATCTCTACCTACAATCCCATTAGATGGTATAGGACAATTTTCTTTCACTACAGGAAAGCAATGATTTAATATTACGTTATTAATATAAAGGTTAATGTTTATTTTACCTAAAGTTTTAGCTAAACCTTGTGTTATTCCCTTGATATTTAGTTTATCGTTAGTTTGAATTAAATGATGTAGAAAATTTTTAGAAATTTTGATCAAATAAATGTCTGCTCCTGTATCCAATATAAAATTATAAATGTTGTCAGATATGCTTTCGATAAAGTTAGAAAGTGATAAATCTAAATTATATATTGAATTGGTTTCTAAAATTGTGGATTCGTCATTTGTTTTATTATGCATATTCAAAACACCAATTGCTTTTGATTCACTCTTGACTCCTCATTTTCTATCTCACATATTCTTACGTTATTGTTATTGCAATTGTTAATCCTGTTGAATTCTCTATCTTTATTGTGATGATCTATATATTCATTTCCGTGGTTGTATTGTCTAAATATCCTTCCATGAGGCTTACCGTTGTGAATTCTGCCTCTCTCTCTCACAATTTAGCTTTACTGCGCATGTCACTCTCCTAAAATTATAAAATTCTTATTCTGAAAGGTAAGAGAAAATGCTCATATACTCCTATGGAAGTACTCTACTGGGTAAAACCAAGAGAATGGTGAGATTTTGAGAGAGTGGACTTGCGCACATTGTCTTTAGTCACAGAATTAGACATATAAAGGCCAATGAAATGAAAACGGACATAGGTCATGTCTCTTTAGTCTATGATTAAATATTAAATAAAATGCATATTTAGGTTTTGTGGCTTTTGGAGTTTAATTGTTTATTTATTGTTTTAAAGTGATTGATGACGATCTAGTGATGCAAATGCTAATAGACAATGTTAAGAGGGGCCTCACGTTTTAGGAACCTGTAAACAGTTGGCACCCGTGATTTGCAACAAAATTTAAGTCATTTTGTACACAACAAATCTAAAGAACGCGGGGAAATTAAGTGTTGAAATTTTAACACAATATAACTTGGACCTTTGTCTTGGGGATCAGGTATTTTGGTTGAGTTTTATATTGTTATAAAAAAGATATAAGCCATTAAGTGATGGTGTGATTTTGACAGTTTTGACAATTTGTGGTCACCAATCTGGACACCAAAACCTGATCCCCAAAAGGAATCCTAGAGAATTCGATTCTGAAAATATGAAATCTCAAATCATTGTATTTTTTGAGATTTGTTGTGCGCAACTTTTTGCAAACGAACATCTTTTTACTTTAGTTCAACCGCTCCACCGTCTTGATGCATGGCTCTGTATAGAACAATATAGAACAATGACAGAAGACGACGGTCAATTTATAGACAAATAATATTATAACTTTCTCTATGGGTCAAATATGCTGTTGTCATATGTTTTGTGTTCATAAAAATATCCCAAATTTATAGTTTAGTGTGTATTGTATTTGTAAGTGATTATAATTAAGTAATTTTCATGCTAAATAAGTATATTTGTGCTTCGTAAATGCTATTTATATTTACTCCACAAGATTGTGTTTAGTGCATCATGCTTTGTTGCAACAAAAATGCACTTTTTGCACCTATTACACAAATAACTACTTTTTAATGTTATTCTTATTTATTGTTGGTAAATACATCAAAGTGATTAAATATATTATGTGAGAATGATTTTGAGTTTTTGTTCTTTGGAATAAATATATCATGTTTATACCTGATAATAGTAATTGTGATTCCGCTTAAGTTGAATTTTATTGTTGTGTTTTTCTAGACAAATTTTGTTCGTCATGAGGTCAATTATTTCGCTTATTGTATTTGTTTGTAAATTCAGTTTTGATACAGAGTGGAGGCATTTTATTTTAAGTAGTGCATCATCACCTACAAGCCCTAAAATATTTTATCAATAAATGTATGTGATTTAATATGCAAAAAGAATTTATAACACATGGTAATTATTTGTTATGTTAAATATATTTACCATCAGGAGAAGCACCTAAAAAATCGTGTTAAACATCTACCCACAATCCTGAATCAACCACCACAACATTTTGTACTTGTTCAAAAATGCTCTTAGCCACTTTTTCCTTAAGAGTTCCATACTCCATTACCTCCGTCATACAATAACTCTTTTTAAGAACAGTTTTAACAAGAGAATGACAAGGTGTATTTGTTTTTCTCTTAACAACCTGTCCAAAGATTTTATAAGAAAATAGGATGGTTATCCACTTTTTAGCTTGCCTTAGCCTATGCACCATAGGTAATAGTAGTTGTTGAATAAAATTAATGAATGAAGTAGGTAACATTATACTTTAAAAATCTTTGAACCATAAATATTTTAAAATTTTGTCTAGCCAATAGTCAAAATTTCCTTGCAAATTGTTTGATTATAAAAGCATTTCAAAAAATCAAAGAAAATAAGAAACCAAATTATTATTAAAGGATGACTTAGTAATAGTCTTAGTTGTTGATATTAAAAAAAAATGTAAAACAAAGGACGACTAAAAAGTTAATGTTGTCTACTTGTTGCACTTCGGGGGCTGTATCGAGTTATACAGATAGGTTTTCTTTTCTAAAAACCATTTTTTGTGTTGTTCTTGCTGAAAAACGTAATAACAACTCAAAAAATACAAAATTCCAACTTTTTTTTGGGTAAACCTATACTTTTCTCGCATATTAGAAGGGTTGGATGGAAAAGTAATAATACCAATAATGTATTATACAAAAAAAAACAAAATATTTACCATTCAGGTGATCACACATATGTGTATCTGTCATGGAAAGAGAATGAACCAACTATTTTTTTGTATAATGAAGGAAAAATGTTTCAGTTCCAACCTCCACAACACATATGATCAATTTTTGCAAACAAGGTAGAAGCAAACTTGTACATGTTGATTGTATGTTTGATTTTGTACTGTATATATCGATCTCCCCACAATATATACATTATTATTTGTCATTACAGATCTTTCGCTTTAAATTTTTTATTAGCTGTTATAGTTGCTTTGTAAGTTTTTTAAACGTTTGCTATTTTAAATTTAAATTCCTCACTGTACCTTACTTTCCTGTTTCTATTAAATGTAAAGCATTGTATTACAAGTAAATATTTCTTTGTATAATAAATTTGGAAACTCTTTGTTTATATTATTTGTTTCTAGACAAAATTGAATATATTTACACATGTAGTTGAAAAAAGAGCCTACATGTCAAATAAAATTTGAAAGCAACCAACAGGAACTCTGAAACTGATACAAATATGATTAGATTGAGGCAAAGTTGTGACATGACGTTCTGTGTTTTCAGACTAAATGGCCTATTTTAAATCATGTAAATTTGCAACTTTTCCGCAGTTTAATTTTCTTAGCATGAAACAAACAAAAATTTATAATCATGAAAACATTTTATTATGGTAATATAAATGGTACACATTTTGAAAGGTAGAATGTTTTTAAAGTATGAATATTTTTCTTCCATTCTTAATTTCTAGCAATTTCCGCAATGCTGTCACTTAGTATCCATATTATTAAATAGCACATGTCCTTTCATGCAATATGTAATGCACCTTGTATCAGGTTATAATAGTTATATTTTTCAATTATCATTATTATATATTCATCAAAATGAATTATGCAATTCTTGTCTTTTGAGAGCGGTTTTAATTTTTCTTTATTCAGATACTTCAGAGGTCACTTCACTTCAATAAAGCATTTTTCGCTTTTCGCTAACAAACCCATATTATCATTAAAACAGGGTTTCAAGAGAATGTTGAAAGATGGTTTGATGATACTAGAACAAACTATCAGTATTATTTATCTCACATTTTCACAATAATCAAATAATCCAGTAAACATAACCTCAAACATAGCTTTTAAAATTAAAAAATACGGATTGCAGGATAATTTACATTATCATAACTATAATTTTTGATATCGGGTCGATAGGATTACGTACTTTTTAACAATTTATTCCTTTCAAAAACATTTATGAAACTCTTAAATAATCAAAAATCTACACTCAAATGGAAATTATGTCAACAAATTTTGTTTGGATCCGTGTATATAATATTCTCTTATCTATGCACAGGTGTGCTTTGGTTTGGATGCAACATAAAAAACACACATAAGGTTTCTGTGCTCACAAGAAGTTGAAATATTTGAAATCAAAACATCCGAACAGAGATGCGCTTCTTTGAACCGTCAAGAGTGGAAAGACAGAGAAAGAAAATATGTTGAATACGTAAAAGCCGATTCAGTACTACTATCGACATCTATCGTAAATATTTTGAACCAAATAATTACTAAATTAGTAACTAGTATTGTGTAGGTTTTTAGGTTTATATACCTGTGAGGAGGCCCCTCTTAAAGATGCCGAAGAACAAGCTGCAAATAATAATATACCTCGCCTGTACTACTAACGTCAAGATCCTTTCTTGGACTTGTCCAATTTGAAGTTTATCAAGCATTTTCGACTAAATAAAGCCTCACACAACATTTAGTATTCAATAAATTATTATAAAAAAAGTAACACTTTCTCACATCACAATACATCCAGTCGAAAAACATTTCTTCTCAATCTCAAAATGTGTGGTTATCATAGTCAAATCAAGTTTATTTCTCTATGGTGGTTATGTTTATATATACATTAGAACTAATAATAGGTCAAAGGTAGTCGTTCTACTTGGCAACTCTGGACAAAATGTAGTAGACGAGTCGAATCATCGTGAATATGGTTTTTAAGGACCGTGTGAGCGATGAGTGAGAGAGTACTCCTATCGGTGAGTATTCGTGCACGAGCACTCTCTTATGTTGTAGAATAGAGCACCCGGTGGCGTTAGGGATCGCACCTTTCGACCCTTCCCAGGTACTCTGCACTACGAAACAATATGAGATTGATTATAATTCAATATTATGTTCCAGCAAATTTTGACTAACGCGAATATGTTTTTATTAAGATCGTTGTTTTTTCCTCTACAATTTGATACCAAACTCAAAATATTTCGTCTTTATATTAGTGAGTAAATGCGCATTTATAATTTCGTATAATGTTGAGAAATATACTTAATTATTTTCACCGAATTTAGAGCTAAAGCCGTAAAACAATTTTATTTTGTTGGAAATAAATAATCGTTTTAGTAGAATCCGCCGTGGCGTTCATCGTTACTGCCTTAACTGTCGCTTCTCTTGTGTACTTTTCTGCTAGGTTCGCCGACACATATGCTGCCTGTAATTTCTCCGCCAACTTTTCTATTTCCGTCGCGTAACTTGTTACATCTTTACCATTTTGACGTACTTTGTTCAACTTTGCCAAAAGAAGACTTGGGTTATCTCCTCTTATTCCGAACTTAAGTTGGTCCCAAATTTCGATAATCGAATTTTCCGTAGTTATTAAACCTCTGGCATTGCCGGTTAATCTAGTTTTAATTAATAGTACTGCGTTCTCTTCATTTCCTGTTACATTTGATTGCAATAAATCTAACGAATCCAAAAATGATGGTAGCTTACCCGCTTTACCATTGAACTCAGTGGGTCGCACCTTACTTGCAAAATTGAAGAAATTATTCATACTTACAGCCATTTTTACCTGTTTGCTTGTTGTTTATAATACAGAGGTATCAATCTCCTCAAATATCGATGTAGGTATTTTAATATTAAAATTTAACGCTTGAAATTATTTAGTTTTATCTCTAATTTTCTCAAAATAATTTGTACAACTATCTTGCTGTACTATAACTAAATTGTTCCAATTTTTACTAACTAGTCTTGTAAGATTATTATAAAGAATTACTATATTATTCATTTTTTTGCTATGCATATCTGGATTTTTAGGAGTTTCTTTCTTTAAAATCCTTTTCCCTTGTTTATTTATATCCTCAACAATTGATTTTAATTTATGTTCAAATTGTTCTCACGTAATTGACATTAAAAAAAATTAGGCCTAGGTACATTACATTACACTATAATACGATTTGTTCATAAAAACTGATTATATGGATACTTACCATTTTATTAGTCTTAAAGTTCCTACTGTCTTCTGGACTCCTATGCTTCGGGTAATGTCCCTCTTCAATTGTCTGCGATGAGTTTTCTATAAAGACCATATGAATTTCAATATAAAGGCCACCGTTATAACATACAGTAATACCATAATCTGCGTCGTGAAACTCTCATGTTGTACTAAAAAATTATTGTTGACTGTACCAGTCTCCCGGACCTCTTGCTTCGTCGATTTACCTACCATTTTTCTGTTCAGCTAATTCCCAAAATTCAAATAAATGATCATACACTTGTTGAAATTAAATTTTGCAGTTAAACGTTTGCAGGATCGCCATGCGATGGTTAGAAGTAAGCGTGTCACATGCTAAACCATTTCATATTCCAGACCATTAATTAGGGAACACTTACATCTAATCTGTGGGAACAAAATAATACCATATGTTGAAAATCTCACTGAGATATATTATACTTAACACAAATAATAACAATTAACCATGTTCACCGTCAACATGTCGATGACCAGAGTTACACTTACGAGTAAGAAATACAACTAATATTTACAATACAGAACTAAACTATTTATAAATGCTGAATCAATATTCTTCAGTCCGTTACCACCGCAATATTAACATTGTCCGGGTTGATTGTTTTACAATTTCTTACCGCTCTATTCTGAATTAATTACCCAAATAAATGTATTCCCTAAAGAATCGTGGTTCACTCTTAATAATTAACCTTACTAAGTGTATTAGTGACCTTCTGGTTCAATAACCGTCACACCTAGCACAATCGACCTTGCCATAGGTGGAAATATCAACACCATTATCAAAATGAAAACCATCCCAGACCTCAATTCCGATCATGATCCTATCCTATTAGAATTAAAAATAACACACACTACACACACACCTCCAATTAAAACACACGATTACGCAACCACAAATTAGACACTATACAGAAAACACATAAATGAACATTTAATAATTACAGACTAAATCGAAAACCCAAATCAGTTTACTAACACAATACAGAATTTACAAAACTAAATAATCACAGCCAGAAACAATACAACTTCCCTTAAACCTAAATCCCAAACTCAAAATACCCTCCCGGACTATATAATAAAAATCATAAACGATAAAAATAAAATTCGAAGAAGATGGCAAGTTAACAGAAATGACGATGACAGACAATTATTAAAGCATTATCAAAACGTGAGAAATACTTTAATACGTGAATACAGGAATAATACATGGAAAACTTTCTTAGAAAATCTCTCTCCAAAAGACAACACTTTATGGAAAATAGCGAGAAAACTAAAAAACAAGAGAGAAGAAGTTACAAAAATTGTCTCAAATGATCAAACGTACACACAAAATTCCAATATCGCAGAAGCCTTTGGAGAGTATTTCCAGAACAATTTCACAAATAACATATCAAATACACAACTTCACCATAACATAACACAAACAGTTCTAAACCACTTACACAATGCACACACATTAAACACCAAAAACTTAGCCACCACCTCAGAAATACACAACACTATTGCCTCACTTAAAAATAAGACTGCGCCGGGAATGGATGGCATCGCAAACTTCCTCCTCAAATATTTACCTAAAAAAGCAATAGTGCATATCACCTATATTGTAAAATATATAATCAAAATCGGCAACTACCCAGATATGCTCAAGATTGCCATTGTTATCCCAATCATTGAAGCCAACAAACAACCCTGCTATGTGGATATTTATAGACCTATCTCCCTATTAAAAAATATAGCAAAGGTGATTGATAAAATCATTTTTAAGAGAATACAACTCTTTGTTGACAGACAAAACGTAACACCCCAAGAGCAATACAATTTCAGAGGCGGACACAGTACTGTGGCTCAAATTATAAAAGTCTTTAATCACATTAGAGAAGAGACTCATAAAAAAAACAAATCTCTGATGGTTATCATCGATATTAAAAAAACCTTTGACACTATATGGCATGAGGGATTATTATTTAAATTAATTAATCCTAAACTCCCAGAATACTAAATGAAAATTGTTAAATCTCATATAACAAACAGATTTTTTTATTCTTGTGTTAACGAAGGCTTAGCAGGTCCTTACTCCATACAAGCCTGAGTTCTACAAGGATCAGTCCTGTCACCCTTGCAATATTCTTTTCGCCCACGATGTACCCTCCTCCCCACAAATCCTAACTAACATGTATGCAGACGACACTTGTTTTGTATCATCTGCATCAACACCTGACATCGCACTACAAAAAATTCAAACGTACATTAACACAGAAATACATGAGAGACAATAAACTTACGATCAACGCCTCCAAGACAGAGTACTTGTTACTCAGGAGAACAGTAAGGAATAATGGCTCATTGCAATCACAGTTGTGTGTAGCTGGGCAAATTATTACTCCCAGTAGCACATTAAAGTACCTCGGCTACACAGTGCATTGCAACAATAACGCCAACGCGCACATTATGCAACAAGTACAAAAAGCTAAAATTGCAATGAGCAAATTGTACCCTTTGATATGTAAGAAAAGTTGTCTTTCAACAACTAACAATCTAATGATTTATAAGCAAATCATCAGACCCATCCTAATTTAACTCCGCACCAGCATATTACACAGCCACAAAACACAATTTTCACAAATTGCAGGTGGGGCAAAACAAGTGCCTACGCATGGCAATACATTACAAAACAGTTTACCAAAAACTTCCTAAAAACTCATGATTACAGGAACTAGCGATAAGCAATAATTATATTGTAAGAAATAATAATGTTCTATTATATTCAATAACTATATTTATCGTAAAACGTAGAACAATCTTTTATTCTATCTTTCCTATCGAAAGTTTGTCGAAGACTGCCCAGACTACCTGGCTCTCGCACCCTCATTGTCCATCCCTTTTACTTGATACACATATTAGCTTTGTTCGCGGGTCTGATTCGCACATTCAGAACTGAGCGAACCGCGCACGACGATTTTGAATATGCGCATGCGGCCAGTCCCTAAACTGGTTCGGAATCAGACCCGCGAACAAAGCTATTATATATATTAGCTTTGTTCGCGGGCCTGATTCCGAACTAGTTCAGGGACTGGCCGCATGCGCACAGTCAAAATCGTCGTGCGCACATTCAGAACTGAACGAACCGCGCACGACGATTTCGAATGTCCGCATGCGGCCAGTCCCTAAACTGGTTCGGAATCAGACCCGCGAACAAAGCTATTGTTTACATTTGAACTCTCCTATCAGCTTTTTGTTATTGTTATCATGCAAGTAACGCTCGCTTAAGATTCCTTGGAGGACCTTCCATACAGGATTCAGGTAAATCTTACAAGATGGACAACTATACGCTACCCGTCTCCGCGCGCTGTTGTCAAAATATGTTTTATTTCTAATAAAAATATATAACAAATTGAAGGAAAATACGCAAAGTAACATTGATTTGCAAAAAAAAGAATAGTCATAAGGCATATGATACTATTTAAAGGTGACAGTGAACGACATACAGTAAACAAATTTTCATGATAGATGTTGTTGATTTACGTGTTTTCAACAATAAAATTATTTTGCTCTAGATTACAACGCTGTAGGACATCATCCATTCACAAAACATAACAAATCATCGCGTAGTTGCCATCGTAGATTTGTTTGTTTGTTTACAGTTGATTTACTATTGCTAATTGTACTTTTGCTGATTTCTTAAGTGTATTATAACTCAAAAACATGGTTAGTCAGTGTTATATTAGCAAAAAATTGGTTGGATGAACCAAATTCTCCCTTTTTACCATTCAAGTTGTCATTTAAATTTGACCTACATTTTTTAAGAACCAGTTAACAATATGAAATACGTAAATCATGGAATTTTTTGTTTCACTGATCAGTCAATCATTTTCAATTCAAAACAATCTATAAGCAGTATGTAATTCTACAGCATTTCTATCACACATCTATTTCTAAGTTGAGAATATCCTCAAAAGTTAAACAGAATAATCTGAGCAGTACGCCACTAGTAATTTTATGATTCCATTTAACCCATTAAAGCCCGAATTAATTTTTTTTCGAAAATTATCAATTTTTTGGTAAAGATGATCCCCATTACCAAATTAGTAATTATTTTCAAAAAAAGTTTTGCAGTTTTTTTAAAAATATGGCAACGCTAGGTCTTTATGAGATCACACAGACTATTTTACAAAATTACTACACATGCATTATTAAAAACATTTATTCAAGTTTGTCAATCATGTTTCTTGAAATATAAAATTACATTCCAAACATAACCCGACATTACATTTCTTACACATTGTACGAATGATTGACGAGCATCATTCACCTGCACATCTCTTCTTTTTTTTCTCTGGGGTGGGTATCAAAAGATGATCTTTTCCATCATATCTTAAATCATCACTAATTCTGTTCAAGGAAGTGCTATGTCTTGATGTAGCTGGCCTTCCTCCCCCTTGAGGCGCAGTTCCATATCTAGATAGATAAATATTTCCAATTTCACGTCTGAAGTCCAGTTGTGGCATTTTTGTTCCCACAGATTTTCGATAAATAACCCAAGCATTTACAATTGATACATCAATCAACCATGTAAATATCACCCACCACCATTTTTTTGAACGTATTGCAATCCTATATCGACTGACATCTCCGTCCATTAGGTCAGTTCCACCCATTCCACTATTATACTGACTAATGGCAAAAGGTCTTGGTACTTGAATATGTTTGTGTTCGGCTTTTGAATATCTTTTTGCTTGAGACAAAGGATTCACACCATAAGCATTCGAAGCCATTGTTATTGCATTATTGTCCAACCACCTTATGAATATAATGCCATTACTTTTTTCAATCACAGAACAATAATCTCCTTTGCGTCCCGTTTTGATTAAAACTTTTGAAGATGTAAGAGGGCAGGACTTTGGTACCCTATTCTGTCTGATAGTTCCGGCAGCGTTGTATCCTTTCAATCTCAAATATTTTAGTAAACTCATGCTGGTAAATAGATTGTCAAAATAGAAATTAAATTGAAAGTTTTGTTCTTTTTCAATTTCATCCAGCATAGAGATAAAAGGTGCAGTGCACTTTCCAAAAATTTGTTTGTCTACATCTGTAGACTTAGAGTCTTTGCCATGATACATATCAAAATTTAATAAGTACCCTGAAGCAGCATTTATGCACCACATTTTGAATCCGAATCTAATCCGTTTACCCCGAATAAACTGTTTACATCCGTGGCGACCGTAATATTTCACCATGGACTTGTCGTAATTTAGATTCTCTTCTGGAATGAAGTGCTTCAAAAATTTTCCTTTTAGTAGATTCATTAGAGGTCTTAGTTTATAAACTTTATCCGTTACATCTATGTTATTATTATCTGCACAATGGATGTATTTCATGATTTGAAAAAATCTATTTCTTCTCATCGATTGACTAATAACCTGATTATTCATGTCGGGGCGTGAATCCCAATAAAATCGCTTGCCTGGGTGTGGATTGTAGCCAGACAACAAAATCAGGTGCATTTTTAGAAGAAGCATACCTCATTGATTCCTCTACCAGCAAATTTATCACATTCTCATCAAAAAAAAGTTCAAATAGTTCAGTTGGATTCATATTTTTGTACAGTCCATTTTTATTATCAGGAATCATAATTTTATTATGTTTTGGTGGAACCTCTAAATCTCCAGATATCCAAGAAAAGTTTTTGTCTAACACAATGCGTGGCGTAGTACATGACTCATCTTCTTTGTTGGCACCATCATCCATGTCCTTGCAGACAGTTGGCGTCCTGGTAATCGATTTATATCGAAATCATCTTCTTCGTCCCCCGATTCTTCATCTGTAAGAATATTAGGCTCAGGAGGATCAATGAATATCTGATCCACTGCTAAATCATCTTCATATACCATTTGGAGAGCTTCCTCTAAAGTAAAACCTCGCCTGAAAAAAATAAAGATAGAAATAATTAAATAGTTCCGTATTGACCTAGCGTTGCCATATGGCAACACTGAGATAACGGTCACTATGAATGTACCTCAAAAAATAATTTTATTTATTTTACAACATTATTACTAAAGTTTCATGTGTTTATTTTATACTTATTACGAAATTACGCAAAAAAATAATAATATAACCAAAAAATGTTACTCACTCGAATCGAATGTCCATTTTGAATATAAACACAGAAATTCGCTGTTTAAAAACGCCTCCTAACAAAGTGCAAACACACAATAAACAAAGAGATTAGAAAACACGTGTTCCTAAAAGCTTACTGAAACGACTTCTAGCGCCATCTCTCTTATAAAAGAAAAATTTTATACCTTAGGAATATTTTTGCAGACACCTGTTTCGCGTTGCCACATGGCAACGCTGGGCTAAAATGGGTTAAACAGCGTTGCCAAAGTAGAAAATTGAATGTGTTCTTTTCTAGCACATTGTTAGGGAATTTAATGATGGCTTCCAAACAATCCCGATATTATAAATGAGCTGCTAGATCTATTTATTATTTTCTATGTCGTTGGGTTGAACATGTATCGAAGTAGAGATTTGAAAACCACAGTGTATAATAATATCATTGAAACGGTAAATAATTAAGTTTCCAGACTTTTGTTCCACTCCATATCACGAATAGCCCACTTTCTCGAAATACGTTAACATCATCGATTATTATTAATAAGGAGTTTTTCACATACACCAATTACAAAATATTTTTCATATTTTACATAGATTTTAAAGGAAGTAAACTCAATTATGTTTGTCGAGAGCAATTAAACATATCTTCAGAACAATTTTCTAAATTGGGTCGACAAATCTAGATAGAAACTCTAATTTGGGTAGCAGTCCAAGCGCCTGCAGATGACGGGTGCTCATTCGATGTCTGTGTTCTGAGCTGATCACTTCACAAATATCTCAGTGGCGTAGTAGATCTGTTGTGTGTCAACTAAAATATAATAAACCTTTTTTTCTACGACTATTGTAGAATTTCTATATTCTGACGTAGTTTTTGATTATGGAATAGCTTCATTCCAGCACTAGTGCAAGAATATTTATTCTCGACCTTGTTATGTAATGAGTACTTGTGACGCCCTCTAAATATCACAGGTTCATTTAACAGAAAGAGAAAATAGGCGTGTTCCGTTTTGTACACCTGCTGCACTGCGCAGAGTAGAAGTAGTTCAGAAATACCAAAATGCATAAAAAATCCTCTAAACTTAACGTAAAATGAATGGTCGTTGAATATTAATTGTTAGAGCCATAAGTGCAGAGTAAGTGTACTTTATGACACTTTTTAATAAAAAAGAAGAAAATACACTATCTATTAGCAACAATTGTCAACTGTCAAATTTTCTAATTTTTAAAATTTTTAATTCAAATTCATATTACTTCATAAAAAGTGAGTAAATTTATATAATTTTATTTAAATAATAGCTATTACATGGCTTCATTCCTTTTTAGTGTCTGATACTGGTAGCAGTGGTAGTTTTGCCCCAACTCCTCCAGAAATTAGGGAGTTGGGAGAGGCCACAGCAGGCAATCTGTTGCCTGAAAAATCTAAACATATTTATCTTCAACAATATGACCTGTTTATCCAATTTATTCAATGGCGTAGATTAAAAAAAGCCCAATCATTTTCAGAGAATGTATTTCTTGTATACTTTGCAGAATTAGCAAAGTCAAATAAACCATCTACTCTCTGGAAAATATGCTCAATGCTAAGAACCACTATTAACATAAAACAAAGAGGATTTATCAAAATATGCCAGAATACGAGCATTTTCAAAAAGACCAAGAGATACAATAATAGTAGATTTTGTAAACCCAGATCCTGACGCATATACAGTGGCAGGACGTATTAACCATGTTTAAAGATGAAATAAGACCTTACACCGTTTTCGATACAATAACAGCAATTATTTAAAAATATTTATATAAAATATGAAATACTGATTTCAGTGCTGTCAAGCCAGTGACAGCTAACCTATAATCTATTTTGCTACTTCTTACCGCGGCTTCACAGAACTTCGATTGCAGCGTGGGGAAATTCTGTGATTGGTTAATTTTGTATTCCCCTCACTCCCACCATAGCACCAGGATGCTGCTGCTTGAAGTTGACACAATTTTAACTTGATGCGTTTGCAGCGTCTTAAAAAGAGAGGTTAGTATGTAAACTAAAAATAAAATGACCGAGTTTGTAACTGTTGAAAGCCCCTTTTCAGGGTCTCCCTACAACGTTCGTTTATCTGAATGCGAGATTACTAAACATAATTTTTCTCCAATACCCAGCAGAAAAAGAACCCTCCATAATCTCATATCTACTAATTTATCAAATATACAACAAATAACAATCTGTCCAACCTTTACTTTGCAACGCGCCGCAAAATATTTCCCTTTGGTTTCAAAATCAGCACTATGGTGGGGATGTGTCGCACGCTGCAGTGGACCTTCTTTGAAGCCGGTGTTACAAGGCGACCGCGAAACATAATGATTGTTTATCCTTTTCTATCATATACGGATTGTGCATCAAACTATCTTTCTCTACACATATTATGAAATCAGTTATCGTAATTTCATTGCAGCCAACGTTAAAATAGTTATATTTGTTGTGTTAATTCAACGAATAATAAATCAATGGTTAAAGTCAGTATGAAAGACTTCATTTGTTGAATAAGACCTCCAAATAAATTTATTTTCCTGTCGTTTTATTCGCACTCGAAAAGACCGGGCCTAACATTTACAATCTAGTATAATATTAATTTTTTCATGTCGCTATGATTATTGGAATTATGGGAGCCTGTAGAAAAAATGAACTCTACTCAATGAAAATACAGGATATTGAAGATTTGGGCTCTGCAGTAGTTATTAATGTTCCGGATACAAAAACCAAAATCCCCAGAAAATTCACGATTACCGGAAAGTTTTAACAGTTATTCAAAAAATATGTTTCCTCCAGATATTGTGACAAACAATTTTTTATTAATTTTCAAAAAGGACGCTGCACAAAACAAGTATTAGGCATAAATGAACTTGGGAATATGTCTAGACAAGTGACACAGTTTTTAAATTTATCTGACTCAAAACTATATACAGGACATTGTTTCCGCAGGACCTCAGCAACAATGCTTGTGGATTCTGGGGCAAACATAGAAACCTTAAAACGGCACGGGGGCTGGAAATTCACAGAAGTTGCACAAGGATATATAGATAACTCCTTACAGAACCGCCTAAATGTATCGACAAGCATAATGTCGCAAATTGATAAAAAGCAAGAGCTATCACTCAGCGAAACTAAGTTTCAAGAACAAAATTTGCCTAATTCACATCTGGGGCCTTCTTGTTCCAACCAGCAGCAACAAAATATATTTGCCTCATTGCGCACCAAAAATATAAGTGATTCACCTGAACAAGTCACATTTAAAAGTTGTACAGTTACTGGCGTAACTATAAATAATTATATATATCACACTAATCCAGACAATGAAAATTAAAAAACTAATATAAGCAAATATTTTCAATTTTTAATTATTAATAAGTTATATTTGTTCATTTGTTTTTTATTTGATAGTCGTAGAAAAAGTATAGTCTAAACCACGGGTGGAATTCAAAATTCTACACTCGTAGAACCGTTTCCCTCGCCTACGGCTCGGGAAACAAATCTTTCTACTCGTGTAAAATTTTGCTTATTCCACCCTTGTTATAAAATATACTATTCCCAAATACCATGGAATTTAGTAGTAAAGTTAAATATAAGTTCTGAGTGATCAAAGTAGGGAACTGGTCAGCAAGAATGATTTTTATAACCAATTTGGAACTCAAATACAATAGGATTCACAAAAACAGAAGTTGTTTGCTGCAGCTATGAATGTTCTTGAATTTCAAATTTGCTTTTCTAATCCTGTTCTTCAAAATACAATCTTCAAGTTATAAACGCCATTTTCTCGATTGCGTTATTGAAATTAGTACCACTTGCGTCTATTACAATGAATTTATTTAGTGGCAGTACACAAAAATTATTTGTAGTAAACATATTTGAACGTGAATCAAATTATCTCATTGCGTTATTATTAAAAGAATTGGCACAAAATACATACGTGTGAATTGTGTATACAATTACCTTTCTTATTAATATTTGCTCTGTTCATATTGGCCGGTTGGAATAAATAAAAAAATAAGAGAATGAGTTTTACAAACACTTTCGACTTGGAACAAGGCTTTATCAATAAATCTTTTCAGCACAGACCTACACAAAAATTGTATAAAGAAAAAGAATTCTCCCAACTTACTAACCTTGCAAAGTTGTTCACAAGCATTTGATAATAGCATCCAGAGTTTTCGAAATACTCGTAAGTGCGCTTAAGGTGTTTGGCACTTGGAACAAAACAATGCATATAATAGGGGAGTTTGGAATTTATTTGTCACAAACTTAGAGTTTCTTTGTTATAGTTACCATTCCCGAGAACCTTTTATTTAACTAAAGTTGTCGAAGGTAATGTTATCTTTAATCAAAAATTGTTAGAAGTAATCTCGTTCGAATTTTTTTGTATACGCTAGAATTGGAAAGTAGGGGTTCGAAAATCATTTTAGAATTATCTCAGGTCTGTTCCAAACGAAATAAATACCGTTCTAGTACCGTACAATCTCAGTAACGCATCAAATTTGATGTAAATTACACATACTTATTATATTCACTAATCAGCAGGTCAACTGGGTTTGTATCGTAATTGTACGGTTTTTGTGTGGGTTGGAACAGACCTCCTCATCAGAGTGAAAGAATATTATCAGATCAACGTTAAGTGGATGCGAAATAAACTATATTATGCTTTGGGGGTTTATTTAGGAAATACCATAAAAATTGAATATTCAACTTTTCCAACATCTAATCAAATTTCATACGAATAAAAATTGTAAAAAACTAAGTTCGTGGAACATTGACTCAATGGAAATATTCGATGTGTTTACCTAACTCAGAATGTATTTGCCAGTCAATATAAGTACGTTATACAAATAATAGAATAAACTTTAAGAGAAGCAGCAAAAACTGTTTCAAATCACTGCTGTCTATTGTTCTATACAGACCGGATAAAAATATTTGCAATTAATTAGTAGATATAGTCCGGAGCCGAGGCCCTTTTCCCAAATCGTTAATAACAACCTAATTCTTTGAGAGCAGCTTCGTTTTAACGAGATACCAACTGTTGCTTGGTAAATATTAATATAAATAAATAGTCACACTTTCCTACAAATAAAGGGGTAGGTTTTCCCAGTCCTATACTCTAAAGTTGTCATCTTATGATAATGATTTTTCCATTAATAATAATAATAAGTTTATTTATAGAAAAAATGTTATTACGTAGTTATCATCAGAATTGTTGTTAAAATCTAAATAAACATGGAATTCCCACTAGAACTGAAGTTGCGCGTGGGTTTTGCACATTTAAATTTACAATATTTCGTATGCATAGATATTCACAATGTAAAATAGCTTGAATTGGTTTCACCTTGTTGATATTAATAATTTCTAAAATATTAACATTTAACATATCTTTTATATATTGTTACGAAACAGCACACTGGTATAGTCCCTAAATCCGACTTTGTCTAAGCCAGGTATGAAAGTTAAAATTATGGCGGACGCGTAGGGTTTCCTAGAATTGTTTACGAATAGTGACCATCTTATCTACATTGTTTTTGTGACCAGTCTTATCTAGAAAAAGCCAGAGCCAATTGTTTTTGATTAAACCGCAATCTAGAATTATCTAGTGAAAAAGGCACTAATATAAATAAAGGACCGATGAGCGAGAGTTAGTTTAGTTGATAATTTGAGATCGTGAGATAAACAAGTAAATAAGTGAAGTGAACTGTTGATATAAATTAATAATTAAGTGATTAGTTAAGTATATATAAATTAAGTGTTAGTGAGTAGCCATACCGTGTGTTTAAAATTTATCCCACTCGTTTACTGTTTAAATAAATAAGAAAAACATTACCATATATAACCACGAGAAAATTAAGAATAAAAATAGTAAACAAACAATTTGTGGAGTATTAAGAATTGACAAACGAAATTGATTCATATAATCCAATTAATAATATCTAACTTTTCGATTTTTAGAATATATTTTATTTTTAATTCATTTTGTCGGGATTTTGGCAATATCGCAAATTAAATTCCTTTCCTCATAACAAAAAGTTCCCACCGCCTATGTCCTATTTTTACCTTACAAAAATTGACAATAATTATCTACATTCGATACATTCTATTAATCGAAGACTCGTCGTGATAGAGATATTTTTTTATTCATGTTTCCGGAAACCGATAGGAATTGTAGAGTTTTACGTGCATGTCAGGGAGCAGATGAAAATGCGCATATCAAGTCAAATAAATGGAATAACAGACGGTCTTAGGCATGTGAGACCTCAGACCTCTTCATTAAGAGAAGGCACACGCTGAAACATTTAAAAAAGAAGACATTATATGTTATATTGTATATTTACGCTTGTTATTTAATGAATTGCACATATTTAATTGTTGAAATATAGTTTTTGGTACGTTATGAAAGTTATGTAGTTTTACTTACGATAAATAATTTAGGTATATATAAGCAAATCAGATTAAAGAATTATTATGTTCAAAAGGTTTAAATTTATTTGTTGAATTTCCCTTAATTGTTAATTAAACAATACTTATTAATGGAAGTAGAAAAAATTATGTATGCAACTTTCATGTAATGGCCATTAATACACTTGCATGTTATATACGTTTCGTATCCTACAACATGCTCTTGAATAATGGGTATCATTACATGATCGTTGCATAAAATACTATTGTGGTAAAATTTGAAAATTATGGATAGTGTGAAGGATGCTGAAAGAATTGTCATAGTTTTAGAACAAAAAAAGTGGTAAAAAATACAGGTAAACACAATTAATTGTTAACAAATTCAGCTAAACAGTTGGTAATAGACTGATTTACATAGCATAGGGTGTAACTCTAGACATCTCTTTTTGAGAAGTATTTCATACTATACAACATCATCGTTGAAGAAAGATACCATTTATGCATGGCAAATATAAACTTCAATATTCTTGGACAAGAAATTCATAATATTTCTTTTGTATCTCCTTATTAAAGAACAATCCTTCATAATATTATACCCAATACAATTTGAGGTTTTTATGTATATTGGATTTAAAATAAAAAGATAGATTGAAATACACCTCGAAAGATCTGTCAAATCATTTTTAACAGAATGAGAAGATTGAAAATCATGAAATACAAATTAATTAAAATATAAATTATATATTCTTATTATTTCAACATGAATCAAACACATACAAATACAGGTTGGCAAATTAATTTTGGCAGTTGACGATGCGCGAGTAAGCCATACAACTTGACAACGTTGTAAACACAGTTACCGGGAAGAGCATGCAACGAACATTCATTCCGCATGCACATTTTTAAAGGTTGTGAGACTGCTAATACGTACGAGGGTAACACAATATTTTGAATTTGGATTTAAAAATAATAAATTGTGGCACATGTATAATGCTATATAAAATCGAGTTTACAAAACAAAATAACATTAATGTGTTCTCTATTATTAATTAAATGAATAGGGAAATAATAACCATTAGATTTTTCTACGAAAATTGGTTTTTTTTGTACAGGCATAATTATTTATAGCTTCAAAAACGATACTATAATTACCCTTTATTATTTTATGTGATGTAAATAATAAATATATTCCAAGAGACATAAACTTTCACCTTTACTTCAAATTAATGTCTTTTAAGTGGTCCATTCATAATATTCGTCATTGCGGTTTATTTGTATATAAATTGGATGTCAGGTAGATTTTGTAGATAAAGCGTACAATATGATAAGGATTGTTAAACGGCTTTCTAAATTTAACAATGGCCAACAATTTTTCCTAGTGATAGTTAATGACATACGTACCTGTTAAGCTCTCTAAAGTTGGTATTCTTAATAATATGTAGTAGATAATAATGTAAAAATTGGGGTTTATACATAAAATTTGAAAAACAAATTGGGGAAATCGCCTTAAGAGATGGTAGATATTTCTACTTTCATATGTGAATTTTTAGGTTCTTTGCAAACATTTACTAGGAAATTAGAACATCCCTTCACACTTTTTATAGAGTTAGGACTGGCAAAACAAAAAAATCTTGTTTCTGGGTGCTGTCAATTATTGTTTATTTAGAACTATGTACAGATTTGCTACAAATATTATATTACTCTAGTGGAATTCGTCTCTAATATCTACAATTTTATAACACCTATTTACATTTTTACATTTTTTGCGTTTAATGTATTCTGTCATACCACCTACAAACAAACACTATAATGAAAAATATGTTTTAGATGTACAGGGATCATCAACAGTAAAATAATGATGTGCATCTACAAATGATTCTTCAAAATCACTTTCTACATCAACTTCATCATCCTCGCTATCTCCGTCTTCGACCAAATTAATAATAATATTATCTACAACAGTATCTAAAAGTGGTTCATTGTTCATAAATTCATTTTCAATCGTTTCAACATGTTCACATCTAACTTTCCAATCATTTGTCAAAAAATTCATTACAGAATTCTTTAAACTTTGTAAAATTGAAGGTAACATTTCGTTTGGCAACATATTCTTTAAGTGCCGCCCAAGCACATTCAATCGGATTTAAGTCAGGGTGATAAGAGGGTAGCCTTAAAACTTGCAATCCATGTCGAATAAACAATTAATCAATTTTATAAGTTTGATATTGCGGTTTGTACATTTTTGCAACGTTATAAAGATCCGGTTTTAACATTTGCTCACTGTAATATATGTTTCTTTCAGAAAGCCCGTTTTTTAATTGTTGTTTAGTCCAAGCAGTCGTAGGTAATTTTTCATTTAGAACATTGTGATATGGGGTGTTATCAATTACCACAACATTGTTTTTTGGTAGGTTTGTAATACGTTTTTCTTGTACCCACTTCTCATAATTTTCGTACGCCATTTCAATATGATAAACTCCTGTTTTTGACTGGGAGTTCCACATACTACCAGCATTAGGTACAAAACCATTTTCACTTCCTGCATGCACAATGATGAGCCTATTATCTTTTGAAACGGGTTTTCTTAATCCTTCGTTACTCTTGTGGTTCCATCCTTTAAGGTGCGTGTGGCATGAATGAATGTATGTTCCATCCATATAAATGATAGGTTTGTTCTGTTCTCTGTACTTTTTTATGTTTCTTAAAAATAGTAGGCGTAAATGTCTGATTTTGTGATATTCCATTAACAAACTTATGTTGTTTTTCATGTTGGTCCAACGATAACCCAAATAATGTATTTGTTTCCGCAGAGCTTCTTTTTTAATACGGGAAAGCGTTCTTTGGCTAACTTTCGTAGCAGCAGAAACTCGTTCAATGACCTGACAATAAAATAAATAATTTTGTCGTGGTTTTCGAACATTTAAAAGAAGTATTAAATTCAAAAATACCATATTACGTTTCAGTGCATTAGTTGTTTTACCTACGACCACCCCTGTTAGTAGTCAAAAACACACAGTCGGCATTCAATGTAAAACGTCTATTACGCACGGTAAAACAAAACGCACGACTGTAAAGTAAATCGCACGGCTTCCCTAGCAACCACTTAACAACTGTCAGTAGACGTTGCCTTTTTATTAAAAATTTATTATTTAGATATTTGACGTTGAATTTTATTCTATATGTAAATGGTAGATAACATTTATTAGATATGAGAATGCATTTAATACTAAGAGTTTTTTGGAATTATATGATAATTGGTCCCGTTTCATTCAATCCGCATCTTTCAGCTGTCTTAATGTATCATATTAGTAAACAATAGTATATTATACACCAAGCGACTAAAGTGACCCATTTAATCCCGCGAGCGGTGTTTGATTCCCGAGAGAAGTAATCCACCTAAGGGATTAATTTCACTATAGTTGAGAGGTGTATACGCAATTTTTTGCAATTCCGGTAATTCTACATACATTTTTAATAAAAACAAATACTACTTAGAATGGACTTTTACGAAACTTGGCTGGGCATCGAGGATGGACTTTTATGAAATGAAACTTGGCTGGGCATCGAGGATGTACGTTTTTATTTGTACTTTGAATACCTTAATAAGATTATAAACACAAGTACAAGTGGGTCGTAGGTAAAGTATTGTACGTAACTCGTGTTGTAACGCATTTCACGCACTCATGGAATTACGCACTCGCCGCTACGCGGCTTCGTGCGTAACTTTTCCCTTCGTGCGTAAAATGCTTCTGACAACACACGTTACGCAATATACTATTATGCAACGAGTGCATAAAGTGTTGCTTTTTTTCACGAATGGAAAAATTGACGCATGAGTCGCAGGCATGCAAAAACCAAAATATGTCTCATTTAGGTTGCCTAAATGGACTTGCGTCGATTTGTTTGTCATGATGACATAACGGTGCATAAAATTGACACATGAGTGCATAAAATACTTTGTCTCACTCTAATGTAACTTTTTTAAATCGTTTAACAAATAAATATTTTAAACGCTTCATTGAAATTATTTAAAAAATATCCCTCTGATGTTTCTCAAAAGCTGAACTACACGGAAGATAAGAAAAATTATAGAAAACTAACAAGGACAAAGAAAAAAGCATATAAAGATGCCTTTATATCCCGTTTAACAAGCTCACGTAATCCTAAAGACTTTTGGTTAGCAATTAAACAATAAAATTCCAAAATCACTCAAATCGAAATCTACTATCCGTGGAAATTTGGGAAAACTTTTATGATGGTATTTATTCGCAGAGAGTGTATGTTGACGTTCAATTCACAGACGTGTATCATCCTTTCCTTGATTCCGTAATAACATCCGAAGAAATATACCATGTTCTTAACAAGTGCAAATCTAGGAAAGCACCGGGAAATGATTTAATTTCCTATGAGTTCTTAAAAAATGTTCCTCACAATTGGATACTTTACCTAAATGTTTTATTTAACAATATTTTTCAAACAGCTCTCATGTCTTTGCAATGGACTGAAATACTACTTACAATGGTACATAAGGGTGGACTAGCGTGTGAACCATCGAACTATAGAGGGCTAGCATTAGCTAACTGTACTGGTAAAGTCTGAGGAGTGTCACATTTTGCCTGAAGCTCAGGCGGGTTTCCGTTCTGGACGAGGGTGCATAGATAATGTTTACACATTAAATTCCATTGTCAACTTACATATCAGGCTTAAAAAGCGAAAAATATTTGCTATTTTCGTAGACTTTAAACGAGCTTTTGATTCCATTGACCAGCAAATCCTATGGGCAAAACTTTTTCAGCTAGGTTTATCATCAAAAATGTTGCATGTCATAAAACACTTATATGATAATGCCACTATTGAAATAAAAGCTGCTGATGGATTTACCAAAGCATTCGACGTAACTACAGGAATATTACAAGGCGAATCTTTTAGTCCACTACTATTTTCATTCTTCATCGCCGATATTGAAGATTTTTTCTGTAAACATTGATGATAGGAATGAAATATTAACTCTTTTGTATGCAGACGATATTGTAATACTGGCATTTTCTGAAGTTGATGTGGGACAGAAGTTGCAGATCCTTGAAAAATACTGCGCTAAAAACAATTTAACGGTTAACACTACAAAAACTAAGATCATGTCGTCTTCTAGAGGTGGGTTTCAACAGAAGTCTTATAAATTTTATTATAACGAATGTTTAATCTCTATGACAAACCATTATAATTATCTAGGAGTACTATTTACATCATCAGGCGTATTTTGCGAGATGTCAAAAACAATAGCAAATAAGGCAAAGCAAGCTATAGGACCAGTGTTATCTTTAATGGCAAAAATGAAAATAGATAATTTGTCCCCGCGGATAAAACTATTTGAATCTCTTATTGCTAGTATTATGTACAATGCATTGCCTATTTGGGGATTAAGGTATCCAGATATTATAGAGCGTGTTCAGGTATCTTTTCTAAAAAGAGTTTTGATGGTGCCCTCAAATACTCCTGACTATGCTCTACGACTTGATGCAGGTCGGGTAAAATTGTCGTATAATTTGTTCAAGATAACATTAAATTGGATTATTAAGATACTTCTAATGGATGATTGCAGATACCCTAAGGTGTGTTTCAAACGGCAGTTGAAATTATTGCCTGTATGTGATGAGACATTTAATTGGGCAAAGCAAGTAAAGTCGTATTTGGATTTTATTGACGCATCTGATATTTGGGATAATATTAGCGCTGTTAAACTAAAAATTAATAGAAAGTCGTTGCTCTCACGGTATTATCAAAAGCTACATTTATTAGACGCTGCACGAAAAGAAAACAGCTCATTCCTTACATTATATAAATCACTTTCTAGCTCTTCGTTGCCCAGTTCTTATTTAATCCAGAAAATGCCTATGCAGGTTACCCGCACTATTTCCCAGTTACGTTTCACCAACCAGCTGCGTATAAAATTTACCTTGAATGGCTGCTCGTATATAATTGACCCATCAGAACGCTGCACTGTGTGTAACATGGAAGAGCCGGAAACTATCTTCCATATGCTTTTTGAGTGTCCCATATACACCTCTATGAGATCACCGAATTATGACCCTCTCAGAAATGTTGAATCTCTCATAGAAACTCTAAATAACCTGAATGTTAATGATGCAAAATGTATTGCTGCTTACATATGGAATATTCTAAAGCTCCGAGCATTCGTGATTAACGAATGATGATTTTTGACCTCTTTCGTTGGTTTCGGATTAGTCCAATAAACAAAAGAAATAATTTAGTTAGTTCCATGCGCCCATTATATGTGCTATTTTTTATTATTTTTTAATGCTTTGAATGTAAATCTTGATTTATTGTTTGTTATTTTTTCTTTATGTATATTTGCCTTATATTATGTAGACCAAAGATGTAACTAAAAATATTTAATTATTCATGCACTGTCAACCGAACCCTTGCTATGAATGTATGTTCTATAAGCAATAAAGTTTATTATTATTATTATATTATATTTTATGTACGTAAATCGATTTATAAAATTTACTATCGAGTGTAAATTTGTTAAATAATTACTTTGGTTTAAAAATTTAATTGCAATAATAAAAACTTACCTTTGTTAATGGAATTGTTGACTTGCCATTGTTTGCCTCTTCGGTCATGAAATTTAAAACGTTCATAATTATTTCACGACACTGCTCATTCAACTTTTTATGAACAACTTTACTTTCTGGACTCGCCATAACAAGTTAGTATTACACAACCTCGGTAATCACACTTTTCTCTGAACTGTACTGTCTAAACGAAGCTTACGGATTCTGCTAGCGAAGTGAGCTCTTGCAATCCGCATACGTCTTTGCTACGGCGCATCGGACGTTGCCAAACTTCCGACTGCGAAAATTAATTTGCCAACCTGTACCTGAAAGAAAAAGCTGCACATTCTCGATTCACTCCCCGTTGTCTCAACGTAAAACATTTTTCCTATTAGCCGACAACTTGAACGTTTTCATCTCAGTCGAGATTCGGAAAAAGTTTATCAGCTGGAGATTTACAACTTAGTGCGGGTTTCAGTTATAACTTTATGCCCAATAAAACTATATTCTGCTGGCTTTTAACTGCTTATCTATTTCGGAAGAATTAAACTTTTTTGTCTACGCAGATTCTTGATACTGTTACGAAATCACACATTGAAGCCGACCCTGTTCTGGTGCGATATCTAAAGTTAAAATTTTGGCGGGAGCGCACGGATGTCTAGGATGGAGTATTACTTTTCCGCCAACATATCTAATATGCGAGAAAAGTATTGGTTTACCCACATAAAAGTTGGAAATTTGAAATTTTTTTTGAGTTATTTTTACGTTATCCATCAACAACAACACGAATAAACGGTTTTTAGAAAAAAAATCCTGTGTGTATGTCGTCGTCGTCGTCGTCGTCGTCGTCGTTGTCGTCGGCCACTTTTCCTTGCAAGTCTTGTTAGCACGATACAGCCTCCGGAGTGCATTAAGTCACCAATTTTATGATGGAATATTGTTAAGGACATTTCACAGATGAACCCTATTGATTTTCAGCTCACCAGACCCAGTACAACGGGTGCTATGGTACTTGAAGTACGACATTTTGTCGTTTTTCGAGAAATTTCAGTTTGTTAGCACGATACAGCCTCCGGAGTATATACAAGTGATGAATTTTATGATTGGATATTATTCAGAGCGTCTTAAAGATGAACCCTATTGATATTGAGCTCACTAAAGCCAGTACAACGGGTGCTGTGGTACTTGAAGTACCAAACTTTTGTCATTTTTGGAGAATTTTCAGTTTGTTAGCACGATACAGCCTCCAGAGAGTATACGATTGATCAACTTTATGAATAAGTATTGTTCAAGGTGTCTCACAGATGTACCCTATTGATTTTCAGTTGACTAGAGCGAGTACAGCGGGTCCTATAAAACTATATATACTAAATTTTTGGTTATTTTTGGATAAATTTCGGTTTGTTAGCACGATACATCCCCCGAAGTGTATACAAGTAACAATTTTATGATAGAATATTGTTCAGGGCCACAGATGCGGAAAAGTTAGTTTTAATCTTTAAAACCGTTTATTTTTTGTGATTGTTTTGAAAGAGGGATTTCTAACAAGGTCGATTGTTTTTTGGGAGCCGCAATCGAAAAATTTCAGGAATCCGAATGCTTCAGAAAGGGTTTTAATATATAAGCGACTACCTACGAACCGCAGTGCAATCTACATTTTAATCAAGCCGTAAGCGGAACAAGAAAGTGACCAATAAAAGTGAACTGTGAACAGTTTATTTAATATAAATTAGAAATTAAGTGTGTACATAAATTAAGTAAAAGTGAATAGTTAAGTGTATAAATAAATTACGTAAGTAGATATACCGTGTGAATAAATTTATCCCACTCGGTGTGTTAGAAACTATTTAAACAAATAAGAAAACCGTTACAATATTAATAGATTATGACTTCAGTTCAACGTTTTAATGACACGAATTAGCTCAATTAGTTTTAATTTATTTCAAGTGACATTAGTAAAACAAATTTTATTCATTTTACAGTTTAGAATAACCAAATAAAATAGATTCATTATTTCAGCTATTGCTGGTATATTCTATGAGTTGGAAAAAATTGGCTAAAACTCAAAAAAATAACAAAATAGAAATTTCAAACAAAAACAGAAATCTAGAAAATTATACTATAAGTTACAAAAGTATGATGAAATTATCTTACCACTTATTATTATTGAAAATAATCATATCATGCGTATAAAAAAATGTTTATTATTACTAATGATGAGAAATTGTTACCATATCTTGTGTATTTAATATCCCAGCAAGATTTTCACTTATTATATCCCTGTTGTAAATTGTTTCTCTAGCTGGATTTGCTTTATTAATGTTCTCTTTTGAGCCAATTCAATCGCATAAAAAGGTTCAGATTACAGAGGTGGTGATGCATTTACAGGTTAACTTCTGCAATTTCGATAGTTTGTCTCAAATATCATCATATCATCATATTGAAAAAATCAAGGCTCACGCTCCATATTTCTATAAACCTAAAAAGTGTGACGTCAGAACAAGGCCGCTGACAGTTACTGATGGAAAACAAAACAATTCTTTAACCTATGTCTTTAACTGACCGCTTGTAATATTTTAAAGTTTATTCGTTTCTTCATTTGTAAAGTGACACTGCAGTGACTATCAAGTAATTATGCCTTATTGCTTCGCTCCGAGCTGCTCTCAAATCGCGAGGCGTGAAACTTGCTCTTTCTACCGCTTTCCCAGTGATAGAGAACTGTATAATCAATTAAAAAAATGGCTAGGTAAGTAGGCACTATTTTTGGAACTTATAAAATATGTTTATTGGTTTTTAGACAATAAATATGTAAAAGTATATCTACCTCGGTTTTGTAGGTTTTTTTCATGCTCGCCTTCAAACGACCTCTTAAGACTCCTAAACTTCCATCATATGCTATACCTATGACGTCTTCACTATTTAAACAATCTTCACCTTTCTTTAGTTTTTTAATTTCATCAAAAAACTGCTCCACAATACTCGACAAATTAACAATAGCCAGGTTTAAGTACATTACAAACCTAAAATCAGCGGCCATGTTTATGATGTCATTGCTTTTTTGGTCTATATGAAGAAATGTGAGGTTTAGTATTAGGGCTCTTTCATTTTACGACTCTAGAATCGTAATGTGAAATAACCCTCAAGGTAAACAAGTGTTACTCATAAACGGAGCCATGGATTTCAAGACGCTCACGGTCGCATTCATTGGAATCGCAATTATGAAGAGCTTCTACTTAAATATACGATATTTCGGCCCCTATAGAAAATTCATAACTATGCAAGGCACATCACAGTTTTTAGGCTTAAAATCTTAAATGGAAGGGGAGTTGACTGATACCCCATTTTAAAGGTAGTTTAACTACTTTTTCAAAAATACCACATACTTGACCCTATTCTAGCAGTTCGCGAGAAACTTGTTAAAAACAAGTTTTAGGTATCAAAAAAACTTTCTGATATTATTTTAATGAATTTGAATGAATGAATCTGAAGTTTTATTACATAACAGTAAATTGTTAAAGTATATAAATTCAATATCCAACAAAATAATAAAAAAGCATAATATTCAGTTAAAAATTATTATTAAAAATAATGTAATTTACCTAAATTACTAGGTAATTGTTGTAGTACAGGTTAGAACGTAAAAAAGAGCCCATATATAGCATTCTTGAGATTTTTGTTAAAATTGTTAATCATTCCGGACACCATTTCTTGTCCCCAACATTATTTTATTGTGAAATTAGTTTTGCGAGTTATTAATTTTTATATAATGTCTACACTAAACCAAAGAATTGAAATTATTCTTACTTATGGGCAAAGTGGAAGAGGTGCAAGAAGATCGTCAAGAATCCTTAAAGAAAGATATCCGAATAGCAATTTAAATCATAAATATGTCCTGGAATTAGTTGCTAAGTTTACTGAAAGTGGTTATATTGCTAACAAAAAAAGGAATAATTGCCGTTTTTTGGATGAAGCAGCACAAATAGAAGTTTTATACACCTTTACTGCAGAACCCTACACATTACTTCGCAGTGCGGGAATGTTACACGAAACAGTGAGGAAAGCACTACAGTTAAATACTATAGTTAAATAAATGTCACCCATATAAAATATAAATTCTTCAAGAGCTTTTTGACGACAATTTCGACAGAAGGATTGGATTTTCTGAAACAATGACGGTTTTTTTATTGATATTGAAAACCAGAATATTTGGCACAATATTTGTTTTGTGAGTGTACGTTTTTCATAATGGGCATGTTAACAAGCAAAATTGTCGCTACTGGAGCGATGAAAATCCGTGACTTTTTAGGGAAGGGCATACACAGTAGGAGAGAAGGGGGCACCTTTGAACTGGGGCACATTTGAACAGGCCCTGTAATTATTCAAGCATGCGGAGTTTTTAGTAAATACCATTTGGCAACACTGTCCATATTCTTACAAACCTCTAGAAACAAATGTCGTGATGTGATCAGTTACTTATTTGCGCCGGAACGCGGCACATTGTTTTTTTTACTCCGCTTATTTATAAGATATCACGTGGCAAGTTTTTGTTATTTTAATCTAGAGATTGTGTGTTTCTTCAATTTTTTTCTTCCATTACATATTGGATTGTCAAGATTTATTGTATTGTTACTAATATATAGGTATGTACACTTAAAATATTAAAAAAAATTTATTTTTGATTTGTACAATTGAACAAGGCAGCAGGGGCACATTTGAACAATGTTCAAAGGTGCCCCGTTTCAACTGTTTGTAGTAAAAGAGCTAATCAATTTTGTTGTTACCTTTTTTCAGACTTCTACAATGGTAAGGACTTATGTAAAAAAAGATCTATGCCAGAGTTCAGTGAAGACGATATGCAAAGGCCTATAGAAGCTTACAAGAAAAAAGAGCTATCCCTAAGAAGAGCTGCCCAAGTTTATGGTGTCACCCACACTGCACTTTTCTACCGCCTTAAAAAAATGTAAACTGTGTTGAACCACAAGGGTCTCTCGAACATTTCTCGTCTAAGCATAGCTTTAGACAGGTTTTTACGAACGAGCAAGAAGAACTTTTGGTTTCATATATTTTAAAGTGTTGTAACGAAGTTTTTTTTCGTTACTAACTAAATACTATAATAAACTACCCAACACATTTGAAGCCTTATTTCAGGATAATAATTATGATAAACTAATAATATTTCTAAAATTAATTAATATTGTAACACCGTTTCTTTTTCGTTACTAATCATTTTAAGGTTTCCGAATTTACTTTTATTTAATATTATTTAACCGTTAGATATGTAGAAATTACTTGGATATGAAATATTCATTCTAAATGTAACGAAGTTTCTTTCCTGTTCTTATTGATTTTAAGTTTCCGAATCTACTGTTATTTAATATTGCTTATAACCCGTAATATGTGTAGAGATCACTTTGATAAAATATTCATTCCGGATTTTTATTTGAAAATTTATGTTTAACCCTACCGCGGAATACTGAGTAAGGAGCGCGCAGGTCGAACTAGCGGAAGAGAGGGAAAAGCAGTTTGAAACCTGGTAGCTGATAGTCGACAGAGATTAGTATCAAAGAATACACCAACAACAAGAAGCGAAAGCCGGCATAAATCGTTTGATGTTCTGGGGGCAAAATTTCGTGACCTTGTAAAATTGAAGTTGACGGAAAGCTAATATTTTATACTGAGAAAAAGGTTATAAAATTCTGAAGGTATACCTACTTTACAGGCAGAAAAAATGTTAATCAAACATTCCAAAAAAATAATTGTTTACTAATGTATTTTCAAAACATTATTCCGAGAAAGTATTGTCAATGAAAGATTTAAGCATAAAAAACCTGTAATATGGGCTTGTTAGCACGATACAGCCTCTGGAGTGCAACAAGTTACCAATTTTATGATTGAATATTGTTCGGGACATCTCACAGAAGAACCCTATTGATTTTCAGCTCACCAGAGTCAGTACAACGGGTGCTATGGTACTTGCAGTACCACATTTTTGAAATTTTTAAAGAAATTTCAGGTTGTTAACACGATACATCCTCCGAAGTGTATACAAGTGACCAATTTTATGATTGGATGTTGTTCAGGGCGTCTCACAGATGAACTCTGTTAATTTTCAGCTTACTAGAGCCAGTACAACGGGTGCTATGATACTTGAAGTAGCAAATTTTAGTAATTTTTGGAGAATTTTCAATTTGTTAGCATGATACAGCTTCTGGAGTGTCTACAAGTGATCAATTTTATGATTGGATATTGTTCAGGGCATATAATAGATGAACGCTGTTGATTTTCAGCTCACTGGAGCTAGTATAACTGAGGATATGGCATTGGAGAAATTTCGGTTTGTTAGTACAATACAGCCTCCAAAGTGTATATAAGTGACAATTTTATGATAGGGTATTGTTCAGGGTGGCTCACAGATGCGGAAAAGTTTTGATCTTTAAAACCGTTTATTTATTAAATAGAACGCGTGCCGTTAAACTTAATTTGTCGGTTGATAAAGTTAATTTAACGAGACGCTTGGGCTTAACAAATATTGTGAAAAATATGCTTTAATATTTCTTTATACACAAAGTTTTAGTTTCTATTACTAAAAATAACATGCTATATCAAATGTATATTATTTTTGTATATTGATATTCATTCATTATGTGTAAATATGTATTTAAGTAACCGTATGTAGGAAAGGGTATATATTAAAACCAATGCGGTAATATAGATTATATATTTAGAATACCAGATTACAACAGGAAAAAATTCAATATACATGATGGTATAAAATTTGTATAATTCCGGTGATATAATATAACAATTACACTCTACCAGATTCAGAATTTAATACTTTACACCTAGAGAAAATATTTTAATGTCTGCAACATAATGTGTAGAAATGAAAAATATATTTTAAATAATAATACCTGACATCTATAACTGTATAGGACAGGTATATAAGTAGAATAGATAGTAACTTTTAGGTATACAAAATAAAACAAAACAAGGAAAGTAAGTCAATTTGAATATGTGCGGCCGTTGAAATTAGCTGACACAGTAATTAACATTTTTGTACCACTTCTAATATTAGGTTTTTTTTTATTTTGGCATCTTTTAGTAGTTTGATTCCTTTGGAAATGTGATGATTAATGAATATAGACCTATCAGAGATAAAGTCATCTATTACTTTATTTATACTTGTACAATATTTCTTGCGGCACTAGCTTAATTTTTTGTGATGGCTTCTAAAGGAGGATTTGTTTCTTATGTCGTGGATGTTCCTCCAAAACTGTACAAAGATGATAAATAGATAAACCAAAACAAACTATATATTCAGTAGAATACAAACGGTTAGCCTACTTTTTGGGACCACGGGAGCACACATTTATGAGTAAATTCTTCATTAAATCGGATATTCTAAATGACTAAGTAGTAGTTAAATTGATTTAACCACTGGTCTGAACATTTTTTCAATCTATTTACTAAACTAAAATAATGATTGATTTGACATCCATGCCATTATGTGAAACACATCTGAATCTAATTTAGTAGTATGGCAAGTTGTCTTAGAAGTTATATAATGTTAATGATTGAATGCAAATAATACATGCTATGTCTTCCAACAAAACGAAGCCTGCAAGGAATTGCCCAAAAATTTGTCCGCAAGCCTGGTTTAGATAACGATGCAATATTTAAAATTCTAGAAATAAAGCCGATGAATACAAACATTGTACCACATGCATTGATGATATGGCACTAAAAAGTCATCTCTTCTATAGTACTGCGAGATGTAGTAATTGGATTCATCGACATTGGGACTGGATAAAAAGAACTTTTTTCTGCAAAAAATACACTTCTAATTATGGCAGGAGGGGGCTCTATGTGAACTGGAAGCAACCAATTGCACATTTTTTTGTGGGTACCAAATTAGCAGTAAAAAAAGCTTCATCCTATCATTAGACATGCATACTAAAATTGGAGAGCTTAGGTTTGTATGTAAATGTTCTTGCAAGTGATGTGGGATCTAATTTCATTGAACTCGCCAATTCCCTTGTAGTTGCTCCGGATAATCCAGTATTCGCAGTAGATAACAAGGAGATTATTTATTTTTTTTATCCTTGTCATTTAATTAAAGCTATAAGCAATAATTCAATAAGAAATACATTTTGTTTTGAAGGCACACACACATCCTGGTCATTTTTAGAGTCTTTTTAAATTCAAGACAAACAGACGTTTTATAGATGTAAATCAAAATTAACTAACATGCTTTTTTTTCCGTCAAATTTTGACAAAGTGAGCTATTCAAGCTCTAAGTAATATCGTACCAAGTGGTCTGAATACATATATGAGCTTGGGGACATTTCCTAATGATGCTGTTGGAACCATTGAAGTAATTGAGAAAGTTTACAGACTTTTTTACTTATTTAATTCCACAAAACAAAAAAACGAAAACAAATGTCATAATGAATTTGTAGCAGCAGATTACCAAATACAATTTTTGGATGAAAGATTACTCTTTTTAAAAAATTTAAATATCAAAAATATAATGGTAGAAGATATGACTTCCAAATTAAGGATGAAGAAATGCTAGAGTATCACAATAAATGGTTAAAAAAAGTTGTGGAAGAAATTGGAATATGTTGATATTAAATATTCACAAACCTGCAAAATTAATACAGATTGTCTTGAAAATTTCTTCAGAAGTGTGAGGCAGCAAGGGGGCAATTGTGTTAACCTCACTCCTGTACAATTTGAACGTGCCTTTAGAAAATTGTTTTGCCAAAAATTTCTTCATTCTAATGAAATGAACTGTACTAATGACCTTGACAATTTAGTAATCAGGTTGAATTCCACTGTTTGTAATATTCCTGAAACTGATCAAGCAGCAGTAACATTACCAGATTACGATTATAGAAACAAAAAACTTTAAATGCATTCAATTATGTTAGTGGGTATTTGATGAAGAAAGCATTGTTTTTGCAAAGGTGTGAAACGTGTATAAAATTTTCAGAAGTATGTGAAATTCTGGATACAAATCAGTTATCGACATATTTTAAAGCATATGATACATACAAAAGTTTTTATGGATATACCATTTGTTCATCCCTGTCCTGAATTTCCTTTGTCATATGTTGTAAAATTATTCATTAGATTGAAAATAGTTGACTGCGTGAAATATGCAAATAAGATATAGTGACTGAGAAATACAAAAATCGAAAACTATGTATATTATTTCATGTGTAATTTTTTTTAGGCGGTAGCATTATTAATTATAGTTTCCTAGTCTTAGTTCTGATTATTCTTATACACTGTTGTTAAAAAATTATACAGAACAATAATTGAATGAATTACTTACTCCCTACTTTCTTTTGTTGTCCTTTACACTTTTGCGCTACCGGTTTCTCGAAGTAACAGTTTACATAATGTACAGAAAAAATCTTTAAATGTATGTGATGTAAACTGTGTAAATCAAAACTTTTATTTCAAAGTGATATAATTATTTGGACTTAAGTATATATACAATATTAAACAATATTTATTATCCAGTAAAATCGTACTACTTTATAGTTTACAGTGAGACCAATGCCAAGGTTTACCAACACTAAAAATGTATAAAAGAGCGTTTTGTTAAACGGGCTTACTAGCTGCTAGGAATACAGTGCTCTCATCCTATAGATGGGATAAAATCATTATTTTGGGATGTTCTTTCTGTTTATTATTCTTTTTAATTTTTAAATTATTGTTGCAATATTTAAGAGTATAAAAGATTTTTAATCTAATGAACAATTTAATAACATATTCCAATGGGAAAAAATCACATGGATGTTTAAATTCAATTTTTTGCATCTTTAAATGTAATTGATGTGAAATATGATTCCCGGTTGGAATATTTTCAAAAGATGCGGTAAATAATTTTTCTAACTTATATATATTTTCCACAAATCTTTCACTTGGAGCTCTCAAACTTCCAAAAGTACCAAAATCATTGTTGTATGCCTTAAAATATGTTAATAAATGACCAATATCCAAATCTGTTACTTCACGAGAATAATTAATGCACATATTACAACTATGAACATTAATACATTTTTTAATCAAATATCCACCTACATAATTAAAAGAATTTTGTATAATTGCTGGCTCTTGACGGTAATCTGTATCTGGACGAGATATTGCTTTTAATAAAATATTGGATTTAGATTGTTGTGGTTGCTTCTTGTTGGATTTTACAGATGTTAAATTTAATAATAATTTATCCATGTCATTAACGCAATTCATAGAACCAAAGAAGCTTTCAAGACAATCCTGATTGATTCTTCTACAACGTAGATATTTGAAATCGTCTGAGGAGAGTCGTCTCCAAAGAATTTTTAAAGAATTTATTGTTATAACACAACAATTTTTGCATTTGGATCTGGCGGTAACATCCACATCTTTTTTAACAAATATCTTCAATTTTGTGATAAATTCCACCATTTCATCCAAATATTTTAATTGAAAATCTGTGCCTTCAAACACAATTTTGTAAGGATTGCAATTCTTTAAATCCGCAGAATTGAGCATATCAAAAAGCTTATCAAACTTTTCAATAAATTCTATGGTCCCTATGGCACTTTGTGGAAGTATTCCTAAACTTACACATGTATTCATTGAACTTGCCACAGTATTGCTTAATACCTGAGTTGCAAGTTTAACACGCATTTTTTCAAAACTTGTTGGATATATGTGAGAGTTTGTAAGTTTCGGAGCACACCTGAAAAATTGTTTCTTATCATGTTCATAAAAAGATTTTACAAATAACCAAGACGTTTTTTTTATCATCAAAAGAAAAAACATTATTGATTAAATTATTTCTAAATGCTTTAATCAAGTGACAGGGATCAAATACATATACAATATTTTTATTACATATTTGGAATTCTGGATTAGTTTTAGAAACTCCCAGAAGTTTGCTTAGTTTCACAAAATTGGATCCCATGTCACTTACTAAACAATCCACAGTCAAACAATTTGCATAAACATTTTGTAATTACAGGTAGTAATTTTTCAGCCTCAAATTCAGATTCAACAAAAAAATAAGAAATTGGTAATTTCCAATTGGTATACCTCTTACCATCATGACTAAAGCATGTTTTGCCACCAATTTTTCCTTTTATTCAGTTCCAAAATCACATGAACTAATTATTTCATCTTTTCCAGTATCGAAATACAAAAATGATTTTAAAGACATCTCATCAATAACTAAACTGCAATGTTTGTCTTGTGGTAACATTGTGCTCGTTTTCATTTTGATTGCTTCAAAAACTTCTTCATTATTTAAACCTGCTTGAGAAACTAAACCCTTCGTCATGTTTTGCAAGGTTCTTGGAGTTGGCAGACTTATTATTTTTCTAAGAAATCTGTATGCTCTAGGTCCTAAAAAATACAAAGTGAGGGCAACCTTCTTTAATTCATCAGTATAACGTCTGCCAAGTGATTTTCTATTTTTTAAATTCATTTGGGTTTTGAGAATGTCTGCTAATGGTTTGCTCAAAAAATGATCACACATATCTTTAAAAAGTGCAGGGCTATATTTTGCTGGTGTAGGTTGTATATGTACATGATTTGTGCAACTTTTTCTTCATCATTTTTAATTTAAACCTTAATTTTTGTTTTCGTGGTGTGCCAAAAGTCATACTTTGTGGTGTTTGAGTTGAAGTTGATTCTAAAGGCACAGGTCCCAACTCAGTATCTTCCCCCTAACGTCCATTTTAAAAGTTTGATTATCTGAAAAGAAAAATACAGGAAGACTATATTAATGGACACAGAAGTGTATGTGTAGGTTTTATCATAAACAATGTGTTGTTTTATTCATCCGACATTTTGATTTTCTAGTATCTATTTTCTGAACACCATTAGAAGAATTCTCTTACATTAATACCATATCAGAGACTGATAGTTAATACTGCCACAAAGTGAACTTGAGATAAATAAAAAAAACATTTCCCTATCTTAACAAAACCACAAAAAAAACTCTTTTATAACAAAACCAAGATTCTTTTCAATAAGACACAGGAAGACTAAACATTGTAGGTGAGACTTTTGCCTAGTTAAATTCACAGTTGCAAACACTTAATTTTTCACCAACTTATCTAGTTATAAGAAAGCCATATATTTTGATGCATATTTTCTTAGAGAGGTGAATCTAAATAAATATTATATTTACCAAGCAGCGGAGAAGCATCATGGTCACTAGTATGTATTGCAGCGGCCTGAGAGGTATGTCCTGGTTGCTGTAATTGTGCGGGATCTGCAATTATGAAAGTAATTGTAGTAATCATTTGTAGAAATTTTACCAATTTATCTAGTTAGAAGAAAGCCATATGTTTTGGTGCATATTTACTTACAGAGGTGAATCTAAATAATGATTATATTTACCAAGCAGTGGAGAAGCATCACGGTCACTAGTACGTATTGCAGCAGCCTGAGATGAATGTCCCGGTTGCTGTAATGGTGTGGTATCTGCAATTGTAAAAGTAATTGTAGTCATCATTTGTGGAAATTTTACCAACTTATCTAGTTAAAAGAATGCGAAAAGCCATATGTTTTGATGCATATTTACTTACAGAGGTGAATCTAAATAAATATTATATTTACCAAGCAGTGGAGAAGCATCATGGTCACTAGTATGTATTCAAGCGGCCTGAGAGGAACGTCCCTGTTGCTTTAATGGTGTGGTATCTGCAATTATCAAAGTAATTGTAGTAATCATTCCCTCACACACATTCCAAGAATGTATTGATTAATCCTGTCAGAAAGTATTGATCAATCCTGCGGCCAGGTGACGAAAAATAAATATCAATAACAGCTGATTGTAATGTCTACTTAAATTTAATATTTACCAGACTGAATAACTATTTTTGTTGGTGGATCATTCAATAGAATATGACCCTTGCGTTTTAACCATGGAAATATGGTAGGGACAGCTAGCTGAAATAAATGCTTGGAATCTCCTCCTTTGGAAAAAAAATTTTCTTCAAAGTGAAGTTCACACAATTTATAATTCTTTTGTGAAACATCTGTAATCTTTCCAATTAAATATATACGGTTACAAGTCTCCAACCATAACTGTAGCCTATAAAGTAAATAAAGGTAGGTATATTTTTATATTATCACATGTCTATAAAAGAAATCAACTATTAATTTATATTGAATATTATGTATTATTGTTCAACATATTTTTTTGCTAAACAGGGCTCTTCAGCAGAAAGCTTATTGTAGTGCATATTAAAACATATGTTGTTAAAGGTAGAGGGACAGATCAATAACAATCAAAAACAGAATTACACAACTTACAAATAGGTACATGTAAAGTAGAATGTGAAATATTGAAAAATGACTATATAGCTATAATATATTGCATATAGAAACAACTTCTCTTACCTCACAGGGTCTTTGGGAAGACCAAACATAGTTATCTTTTCTCCGGTTCTCGAGTGACATCCACGAAATACACAACTTATTCACCCCATAACAAATGCAACAATTTCTCACTAAGAGTTCCCTAGTCACTTTCACTAAACGGTATTGTTCAAATTCAAAATATATATTAACAAATAAAAAGCGTATTACTGTTTAACAACAAAGAATATTCTTAGGTTAACAATGAAATATGACATTGACGTAAAACACGTATAAGAAAATGGCGTCCATCACACATGCGCATTCAGAAAATGAATTATCAAAACGCCGAAGCTTCGCTTCTTGTTGTTGGTGTATTCTTTGGTAGTATCGAGTCCCGAGTTCCAACCGCCGGCAGTAGAACAACGCTCCGAAAGTAAGCAATTAAATCAATTTATTTACCGTTCTTGTAATTATTTTTGTAAGTAGTTTCTTTTTGAATTTTTTTTTAGAATATTTGAGAATCAAAACATTAATGGTCTTTTCAATAGATTTTTGAATTTCTACTTTGAATTTATAGAATATTAGATATTTCATTTTCACTATAAGCATTAGTGGCTTTGTGATATAGCAGAAATCGAACTGTTATCCGTTTCTTTTGAATGTATTGAATAATTTTTTCCCGTTTTTCTTTTTAAAATAAAAACATTGAAGCAATAACTGTGAAGGTAAGAATATTTGAAAATTATAATAACAGTGGTTTTTAAATAGATATTTGTATTTTGAATTTATAAAATATTAGATATTTCATTTTACTGCAAGCGTTAATGGTTTTGGTGATATATCAAAAATATAACGAGAAACAGTACATTCAAAATCTCGACAATATTTTATTGAGTGCTAACCCGATTCCCTGTTTTTGCGTTTCGATTGAAATATCAAACACTTCCAGGTGTCTAGCCAGGGCTCTTCTGATATTTTAATTAGAAGGCGTATATTCCGGTAAATTGAAATCTTAAGGACTTCCAGGTGTCTAGCCAGGGCTCCTTGATATTTTAATTCCCGGATTCCAACCGTCAGTACCCCGTCCCGATTCCCCGTTTTGCGTTTCGGTTGAAATATCAAAGACTTCCAGGTGTCTAGCCAGGGCTCTTCTGATATTTTAATTAGAAGGCGCATATTCCGTTAAATTGAAATCTTAAGGACTTCCAGGTGTCTAGCCAGGGCTCCTTGATATTTTAATTCCCGGATTTCAACCGTCAGTATCCCGTCCCGATTCCCTGTTTTGCGCTTCGGTTGAAATATCAAAGACTTCCAGGTGTCTAGCCAGGGCTCTTCTGATATTTTAATTAGGAGACGTATATTCCGTTAAATTGAAATCTTAAGGACTTCCAGGTATCTAGCCAGGGCTCCTTGATATTTTAATTCCCGGATTTCAACCGTTAAATTTCTAGTCCCGGTCCCCCGAAATTCCCGAAAGTGGTCCCTCCACTTGGCCCGAGTTTTCGACAGTTTTATCCAAGAACCGGACCCTTTTTCGTATTGCCTTTCCCGATCTCTAGAAGCATCGTGTACTCAATACTCACATTTATTCTACATACCGGGTGCATCGAAAGTGATTGGACACTTTGCTAGCATCAATATAGACTCCGTTCAGTTGATTTTAATTTATTAACCTGTATATTGAAAAGACCTGTGAAATAGGAGTTTGCTTTTAACGCTTTTATAATAAACATTGCCTTTGCTGATAAAAACTCTCTCGCTTATGTCCTGCCCGCTTCGTTTCTAATGACCGCATATTAAATGTATATAGTTCGCTAACATTTCTCTGCTTTTCTGGGGAAACCAGAGTATGGGTTACCTTTAGGTGTGATAAGTTTTTTTTTCTTCTGTATATAGATAACGATTTGAGTAGCTACAAAGCCTGTATTTATTAAATAAAAACATTACTGTAATATAACCTAACCGAACCTCTGTGTTTTACTGACCTATTATAGTCGAGTACTTCCTTATGGTAGAGTAGTTGTTTGGCTGCACGAGTTTTAGCTTCTCCGTAGTGTGGATCAGGATAATAACATTTATTTCAGGACTAGCGAGAACCTTTGTTTTATATATTTAGCAACCTCCTGAATTTTGACGACAATAGACCCCTGGAATTTACCGTACCTCCATCTGAGGCTACCTGGAACTCTCGACGAGTGAAGTCGAGGGGCCGTGGAGACAACCACGTTAAAAATCTGACGCCCGAGAAAGTGTAAGGTGTCAGAAGTGACGTTTCCGAGGCGTTAAGAGGTAGAGCAAGAGGCCGCTACCGATAAACCACGCGCAGTGCAGCGCGCGGTCATCGCCTTAGGGAGGAAAACGCGCGTCACAGTGTTCGCGTATGAAGTACGGACTAACCTATAAAATCCTGCAAACTCTGGCTTACGAATATGCTTCCAGGCTTCAACGACAATTTCCAGATAAGTGGAATGAAAAAGAAATCAGCAGGTATAGACTGGGTAAAACGATTCATGAAAAGGCATCAAAACCTTTCACTACGGAAACCAGAAAACACCAGTCTCTCAAGAAGTACGAGTTTCAACAGACGAATGTAATGATGTTTCACGAAAACCTCCGCCGCGCTTTGGAGAAACATCCTTTCAAACCCGAGAGAATATTTAATCTCGACGAAACAGGCGTGATGACGTTTGTGCAAGCGTCAAATGTTATTGCAGCGAAAGGGGTGAAGCAGGTGGAACAGGCTGTTTCTGGGGAGCGTGGAAGTCTTGTCACTATGGTGGAAATAGTGAGTGCATATAGAAATGCTGTACCGCCAGTTTTTATTTTTCCGCGTGCCAGATTTCATGAAACCTTTATGATAGGTGCTTCACCAGGCAGCTTAGGTCTGGTGAACAGTCCAAGTAGTGGGTTGATGAACGCATCACTCTTTTTGAAAACTCTAGAGCATCTAGTCACTCATACGAGATGTTCCATGCAAGATCCCATCTTACTTCTTATGGATAACCATGAAAGCCACTGTTCATTGGAGGCTGTAATCTATGCAAAGGAAAATTGAATCGTAATGGTTACCTTTCCACCTCATTGCACACACCGGCTGCAGCCCTTAGATGTATCGGTCATGGGACCATTTAAGGCAAAATATAAAGTTGCTCAAAATGACTGGATGCTGTCACACCCAGGCAAAACGATAACTATCCACAATGTTGCTCATCTAGCTGGCAAGGCATTTGAAAACTCTTTCACCATGAAAAACATAATTGCTGCTTTCCAAAAACCAGGAATATATCCTTTTGACCGAAATGCGTTTAGCGATGAAGATTTCAATGCTTCAAATGTCACTGACAGGCCCAATGTATCAGCTCCAGTACCTCAAGAGTCAGATCCAATAAGTCTGCCACCTGAAGAAATTCCATAATGCAGCACCTTTCCTCAAACTGCACACAACTTATCGCTGCTATCTGACACTCAGTCAATGTATCTGTCGAATCCATACGCCCGTTTCCTAAAGCACCCCCAAGAGCCGAAAACTCTCGTGGCCGTAAAAGGGGAAAATCCAAGATTCTCACGGAAACACCTGAAAAAAATGCATTAGAACAACAAATGATTGACAAAAAGAAAAAAGCCAAGGTAACAAAGAATGTTTTCAACACCATAGAAACATCCAGCTACAGCAATTCATTTTCTGTTCACGATGATTCGGACGAACCGTTGTCCGAAGGTTCTTTAGAAGAAGAGTGCCAAATTGTAGTGAAAAATGAAGATTTGTCGGTTGGCGACTTCATCGTTGTAAAGTTTTGTACAAAAAGAAAACAGTTGTGCACTTTGTTGGACAGATAATGGAAAAAAAATATAATGAATTGCAGGTTAAATATTTAAGACGAAAAGGTTTCAAATTTAATTTTCCTGTCATTGATGATATTTCAACAGTTGAAATTGAGGATGGGCTTCGAAAACTAACAGTTCCTTTAAACATTAAAGGTACTGAGAGAACGCAGTCTCTAATTTCCTTCAATATCAACCAATCAATGTACAATTTCCGATACTTATCAAACTTGCTTTATTTCATGTATTATTGAATACTTTTCATTTGAGATTTTTAAGAATAAACTTTTGATTTGAAATAGTCTACTAGTTTATTGAAAATTGTGTACTTTTCATACTGTTCATATGTGCCCCACCTGCGTTCAAAAGAGCTCCACCTGCGTTCAAATGTTCCCCATGAGGGAGCACCTTTCAACAATTACAATATTTTTTAAAATTTCGTAAAATCGAATCATACTAGATTAAGCCATCATTATCTGTGTAAAACCATTGATTAGACTTAAAATGATGCCTCTGTATATTGGTTACTGATTTATTGCTTTTTAATTCAAAAAACCACCACTCCAAACACAAACATGTTGAAAGGTGACCCCCTCTCCCCTACCCATAGAAAGTCAACGTTTGGGAATAGTATTGTTGGACCTTCATTAATTGAGGAAAATCTACTTAAATTTGTTTCAAGAAATAGACCCCTTAATAACAACTAGTTAGAAAAATCAAATTGATGCGGCTGATAACATGATTTTGCTAGAAAATCTTATACACTTCTAACAAAACACATAACTTTCTTCCAGTTAGACAGTGGCTAAATTATAGTTTCCTGGCAGATGGTAGCTGCGTGTAGAGAGCTTCAGGCAGAAGTGTTAGAGAGGCGTTTGAGAGCAAACTTTATAACTGTTTAGAAAAGAATGGATAACATTTCGAAAATTTAATAAAACAAGTTACATTTTATAATTTTTTCATGTTCTATTTCAAAATACTTGATACATAAATATCTTCATGATTTTACTTGATTTCTCCAAAAGTACTAAAAAGAAAGAACAAGTATTCGCTATTTTTGACAAGTTAGTTAAACGAGTTTTAAAATAAGGTATCACTCAAGCCCCATTTCTATTTAAGATTTTAGGGGTTGTGTCCGCCCCGCTAGATGGTTGATGTAATTTAATTGAAAGCCAGCCTACAAACTATTTCCCTTAAAAAAAGTGTGACGTGGCTTTGCATGTTTTTGAATTTCTTCTAGGGGCCGAAATACACAGGGTGGTGTTTTCAAATTGACACCACGTATGTTAAATAGCACACCACTAATATAGACGTGGGCGAAGTCGCATCAGCGAGTTCTCTTTTCTTCCGTTCCCAAGATCTACCCAATAAATCTATATTATCAAACATGCTTTGAAACGACATGCCTACTCGTGATAGTACAAAAATATAAATGCGCGGTGGGAGGATATTGAAAAGCATATAGATTTGGAAAAAGGTTTTATTCTATAACTTGAGTGATTTAATTTTTTACAAAAGTAATGTTCTTCAGCTTTTTGCTTTACTAAAGACCTCTAGTAAGGATTTGTACAGCAGAATCTGCTTCGATTGAAAGTATTGCTAAATCAGACAGTCGGTCCTGCTCCTGCTTCATACTTCTTCTTAAGTAGTTTTTGATAATTTTTAACTTAGAGAAACTTCTTTCTGCGGAAGCTGTACCTACAGGCATAGTCAACATAATTCTAATAGCATTGTAAACATTCGGAAAGATGTCTCCCAATTCGTATGTAGTTATGTGTTCAAGATTGTAAAATATTGAATTTTATTGTTTACGATACTTTTAAAATATGTAAGATATTTGTATGCTTCCTTTCTTCATTGTATATATTTATTGCGTAAATTAATTTGAGTTAATAGCGTTGTAAAAATATTTTTCAGAATTGATAAGATCTTTTATATTGTTGTAAATTCAAAGGATAGTTTCATTTTATTTTCAATTTTTGTTAAATATCTTTAAAACATCACGTTTTGCAACAATAATTGTAAATAGTTTTGTTTGGGCATTGAAATAGCACATTTTTGAAAGTCGACATCTTGTCGCATTGTCATATAGTTAAGAAGTTAGGAAAAGGTCACGTTTCACCCTATTATATATTGTATTGTAAAAACCCTAAATTTAGTGTCACATCTGCATGAATTTTATGGTCGACGGTCGGAAGATATGAGACATTTTTGAATAACCTTTCTGAGTAAAAAGGTTACAATTGCTATTGGAGCATTCAATAGAAATTTAACTATCTACTGACAGCACCCATAGTTGATTCTTGTCTAGAAACCCGACAAGTCAAATGATACTGGCCAATAGGGAATATTTATTTTCGTTTGGTCGACCCAATCCACGTGTAAACACGCCCCTCGCAGATTTCTATTTAACACGTCTCACAACGTGAAGAAATCAGTTTTACCCTCATCAGTTCTACACTTATCGACGCGAGTTTTACACTCATCGAATCGAGCTCAACGTTTAACAACAAAGTTAGTTTTTTACACTCATCGAAGCGAGTTCAATACTCTCGATAACAAAGTTTCTCACCCATCATTTCTACACTTATCGACGCGAGTTTTACACTCATCGAATCGAGCTCAACGCTCAATAACAAAGTTTAATATTCATCAAATCGAAACATAAAGTGTCTTCCGATCTGAAACCACCGAAGTTCACCATTCACAACTTTGTACCATTTTTGTAAATTTGTATATAATAAATTATTAATTTTGTCAAATTAAGATTATTTACCTTGTTGAATGTCTACGCCAGTTGACGAAGTTCAGCTAGAAATATAATCAAAAACATTATGTATTGTATTATCTGATTGACGTCTCTAATGAAGTTTGCTAGATTAGGCACTAAAAGTTGTAATTCTTTGATATTACACCTAAATCGTTACAGTGCTTCAAAAGCTCGTTATTTGGCAAATATTTTAAATTATGTATGTTGTACAAGAATTCAAAATTGTTGTAATATTCAGTGAGAGAGCAGTAAATCGTCTGTTAATATCTGGTATCACGGCGTCAACCATTGTAATAAAAAAATCAATTCTGAATCTACTTTCAGCGGAATCAATAGGCTCATCTACAGCTTTATATTCATAATTAAACATTTTCTTTTTCTCGCGAACCCTTTTCTCTTTGAAAGTCATTGGAATATCATAACTGCTCTTTCATTGAGCCTGTCTCCCGAAATTTTTGGATCCAATCACGAAGATTGCGCAAATTGTCAATCGCGACTTTAAATTTATATCGACTTTTTGCTAGATCTTACTTATGTTATTTACGCGGTTGAATATTTCGTACCACACGTGTATCGAGATAATAAATTTTAGAGTTAGCATTTCAATTACAATTTGCTGGGCAATCGCAGAGAGTGTCTGCATCTTCAGATTATCTACACAATCGATAATATCATCAAACTTAATATAGCTTTCCCTGAAGCAATTCGGTTTCCCATTTTGAATCAGACAAGGATTTTAAGGTTATCTTCAATGTATACTTTACTAATTCCCATATGGTATAGATAATTTTGAGTCACGTGACTTTGACAGAGCGGCCATTTTGTCGGTAGGGCGTACAACGATGGGTCTGCCATTAGGTTCTCATTGTTATCTGCAGGTTTGTGATGTTTATCTCGAGGCTTTAGTGCGTTTATTGCATATTTTAGCAACTTTAACTACAATATGGCTTGGATTGAATACCACTCATCTCTCAAAGGATACGTGAAACCGTTGCGACTCAAAACTTTGAATTATAGACAATATTGATCCCTATACTCTTGGTGCAAGTGAACTGACCAGCAATTTTAAGTTTTTTGCCAACTGTGAGCATTATGGATATGGTGAATTACCTCATAATTCCTGACATTTATATATATACTTACTATGCAAGTAAAATTATAGTTTAAAAAATGTGTTTTTTACATCTGAAGTTGGTAAATAATTAAAAACTATATCCTATAAGAACGTTTTTATAATTTTACTAAATATATAACACTTCTTAAAGGTATATTTTAATTAAATGTATAGTATTCGCTTACATGTTTTTACTTATCTGTACATCACTTAACTGACACAATTTCGTATTAATAATTTTTTGAACAAACTGTTTCTATCACATTCAGTTGTTGTGATAAAAATCCATGAATCCTTTGACATAGTACTGTTGGACTCCTTTTTAGAAAGCTGATGTAGCTGAGCTTTTCAATTTTGGTCGTGTTACAATCCAGTTTTTTTATTTAAAAGTTTTCACCACGAAGCATTTGATGTAATAATGATGTTCAATAATTAAATGGATAAATGCCCATTCTACATTATTATAGATATCGCATATAATACATTGTCATTACAAAAATACAGTCTATAATTAAAAGTGTTTAATTAGTACTAAGTTACCATTTTAGAATTACACTATATTTAAAAACAAGTTTCAAAAGGCTGGTTTTTATGGAACGAGTCTATGTTTATAAAACGAGATCCATAAGCAAATTCGTTTGAATGTTAGCAGTCCTTCGACTTTCGTGTTTGTTTCACAGTTCAGGAATTTGTATTGCTTCTGTAGGTTGACCTGCTGTGGGTTCTATAATTAAAGCAATATTATTAGCTTCATCTAGCTCATCCAAAAGAAAATGAAGATTTTTATCGGGGATTACAACTTTTTTAAATAACAATAATCCTGACCATTTTAAGAAGTTTCGTTTGACGTTTAACAAATCTTACAAGACTTTTTACACTTTGCTCATCCTGTGTTCTGATGCGAATGTATCCCATATTTACAGAAGGAGCCCAATCAGGGCTATCCCTAACTTACAGTTTGGCTGGTTCTCCTAAAAAGTTGAACAAAAATCGTTTAGTTTAACACCATATTTAACTATAAATTCAAACATTTTGTATAATAATTTTTGTATTTCTTATATACTAATATAATTTACCTACCTTATACAAAATGATCTGTACAAATTCGTGCATGTTTAAAGAATGTATCGCTCAAATTGCCCCGTTCCCAACATTCTCGACGATGTTTTGATAAGGCGTTTAGCATTTCTCCTCGGATTTGTAAGGATTTGGGGATTCTAAAATAACGAATTTGATCCCTTTTTACCCCTTTAGAATATGCCACAATAGAACATAACGCCGGACTTTTAAATTATTTACGCTTTAAAAAACGATCTTTTTTATCATTTACAATGATGCGAACCGACAATATGGCGGACCTGTCGTGACGTCACCTCAAAATAATCTATAGTCGGCGCAAGAGATATAGTGTGAACTTTAAGGTTACGGCCAGTCAATATTATAATTTAAAATGCTTATTTGATGAAATATTCATTTAATATTATAATTTCAAATAATAATCGTTAAAATGTATTTAATAATTTTATAATTATTAAATACATTTATGGACTGTCTAATGATTATTTTTTACCCGCAATTATAGAGTGCCATCCTACTTTTTAAGATACTTAGCGTTAATGTATAGAACAAAATGCGTTCCATTAAACAATACTAAACAATTTATATTTAAAAACATCTTAAACATAACACCAGACAATTAACACTACCTTATATCTCGTTTTATTAAGAAGAATTAGGAATATAATTTTCAAATAACTTATTATTTTTCCCATCTTTCACTGAACTGTAAGTATATTTTGAGATAGCAATTTTTTCGAACACAACAGGTGTTCACCAGAGATAAGCAACACTCACTCTTTAGTTGGTAGGCTGACATCAAGAAAGAGTGTAGTGTTTTTCTCAGGAATTTCAGTAAGATACATATTTATTATATAGCAATTATATTTTTAGTTAGAAGTTAAATATTTACAATGTTGCGTAACAACGACGAAAATTTAAATCATTGTGATCAAAGTGAAAACAGGATTCGACGTCATTTAAATTTGGAAACACAGAAGATACGTTTCAATGAGTATAAGAATCTACGGGTAAAGTTTGGTTTCGATGAAGAAACAAAATTAATGCAAGCAGTATCTGATTTAACAGAAGTTCCCCTGTCAACTATTCGAAAAATAGCCAAGAATGGGCCTTACGAACGCAAGAAGCGATGTAATAAGGAATTGACCAAACCTTTAGATGTGTAATAAAATTATTAAAAACCACCATATATGATTGTAACAAAAGTAATGAGTTACAAACGATTGAAATAGTAAGAAATACATTGACAAATGTCGGCCGTAATGTAAATGTCTGTAAGAAAACTATTGAAAACTGGATTTAAAAATTGGGATTCAAATTCAAAATGATTAATGAACGTCAAACAGTCATGGATATTAGAAGAATAGTGGATATACGCGGTATACATACTTGGAACAAGTACCTAAGTATAGAGAATTGTCTATTTGGACGAAACTTGGTATGCTACACACGACACGGTTAAGAAAGGATGGACTGATGGATAAAAAATATGTATGCCAACAATTCCTGCAAACAAAGGATCCATACTTATTATTGTGCATTGCGGTGGAAATGAAGGATGGGTTACAAATGCCTTAAAAATATGTGGAAATAAAATGGAAGATTGCAACGTTGACTATCATAAGAACATGGTTTGAATTCACATTGATCCCTAACTTAGAGCCAAATAGTGTTGTAGTTCTTGACAACGCTTCTTATTATTCACGACAGATCAATAAAATACTAAATAAAAGCTACAAGAAGACCGAACTACAAACTTTTTTAATGGATAATAATTTGTACTTTGAAGATTCTTATAAAAAACAACACCTGATTGAAGTTTAGCAGACAAAGAAATTTAAGAAAGTATACGCCCTAGAGAGAGACTTCTTCCTTATTTTTGTATTTTCAATCCCATCGAGTTAATTTGGGCCCAATTAAAACAGAGATTAAAAAGTAATTAAAATTGAAGATGAGTATAAATTGGGCAAGTCCATATTAATGGAGTAAATTAATTTATTATTGATTTACAAGATAATAGTGATAGTGAAGCAGATGATATGGGAGAAGAATTAATACAATTTTTGGATGAAGAAAATTAATTAAGTTTAATATATTTTTCAGCTGGACATAATATTAATTTTTGAAGAATTGTTTTATTCATTGTTATAAAATTTCTTTTTTTGTTATTTTTTCATAGAATTTTGTTTTGTTCATAAAAAATCGAATGGGATACAAAAAGGGCTCGGTTCACGTCTGGTATCCCTATTAAACCGAACGCCCTTTCAAAAATTACGTAACATCAAATACAATATAGGTATTGGTAAAAGTAAACAAAATATTAATACCTTTTCAGAGTCTAGCTCCGCAGCATAACTTAAAGGGCATATATCATTACATTGCTACATTATATGTTTTGCGCCAACTATACTTTAATAAAAAAAAAATACTACATGTTTCATTGATATACCGTTTCAAACAGACGAATAAACTATCTCATTCTGAACTACCTACTTTTAGGAAATGTTTACTACCTTCACTGTTTTGTATGAAGTATACGTGTACAGAAACGGTTTTCAAAGCTAAGATGTGTTGCAAGTCTGTGACGAGTGTGACCAATATTTTTTAGGTTTTTATTTAATTCAAAAATAAACGGGGATTTTAAATCTGGTGGCATAGCATTTATAGAGGCATCGCATGGCCGTGGGCGAGGCCCACTTTGCCCATGCCTAGCTACGCCACTGCACAGCGCTACTGGAATCGGTTTCCCGAATGTGATCCTACAATCATAATGTGAAAGAGCCTTTACTTCACCAGCTGCGTGCAGTATGCTTTTATGGTCCTTGAGATGCATATTCTAGCTACACTCTGCACTTTCGATAATTTATCTTCCTAGTTTTTTCACATTGTTCAAAATTTTAAAATCGGTCTCCAAGTGCTTTCGCAGCATTAGTACTACATTACTTACATGTTGGTCCAGAATAATTTGTAATCTTGAGATTATATATCACATATTTATTCTTAAATTATGGATATTTTCTGTTTATACAATAAATAAAATTATTGAAAATTATAACAGAACAAAAAGTAGGTAGAACACACTACACCAATACTTTACAATTACACTCTGAAGACGATAACTTGCTTATCGAAACACACGTTAGACAGTGTAATTGTGAGTAGTGGCAGTAATTTGTTTGTTTTATTATGAATATCAGTAACGATTCCAGAAATTCCAATAGTCAAAAAGTAGGTCACTGTTCGTTAGGAAGTTCCAAACGACTAATTGAATTACTTTTTAGGTTGGGCTACGATTATACGTTTTATTTTGATAACTTTATCACTTATCAGTAATTCATTTTATCAATTACCTCACGAAATAAGTGTCGCTTTTATAATTGAAAAAAAAATCACTCGTGAAAAACTATATTATTTTCCTGTCCTAAGCAACTCTAAAAATATCACCTTTTTCGACAGAAGAAATAAATATATTCCTCTAGAGAACATTTTATTTTTACTGGTAAATTTATCTAACACGAGTTACAACTGTTAATTGATTCCATTAATTAACTGTGCCCATTCAATTCATCAACTAACTAACCTACGTATCAGTAAAAATAGGAAGAACAGAAAAATCAAAGAATAAAATGGCCGGGTAATATATTATTTCGTTTCTCCACGATTTTCTACTTTAATCACGGTTTCATTTAGAACAAGCAAGCAGCAACTTCATTTCTCCAAGTTGGCTTGTTACTTATTTTTTGCTGAGTCATCTCAGAAGGTGCCGAAAGTTCTATAAATGCAAAGCAATAATAAAGAATGGAAACTCCTTACCTTTTACTACACCGTCGAACTTTACTATTCGGACATGAATAGAAACAGTTAACAAGGTTCGGGAGCGGGAGGTTTACTTGTTGCTTATACAAAATTATACACTGAGAAAATTCATACTTGAATTCAGTTTCAAGTTTGCATAAACTGTCATTATTCCTTGTGATTTAAATACGCATCTACAACTGGCCCTGTATTCCATTTTTGTTAATATTCTAAACATCCGCTTTTGAGCCACAAATACGTCCTGTGTCGCGCTATCTCTCCCCCAACAAATAATTCCATACCGTAATAATGACTCAAAATTTGCTGAGTATAGCGTTCTGAGTGTTGTCTCCCCCATGTATCTACGAACGAACCTGATGTATCTACATGACATGACCAATCTAAATGTTCGTTAATATAGATTCCTAAGAACTTAGTACTTTCTGAGACTAATATTTCTTTATTATTTTACATTTTCAGGTTTTTCTATTGTTGATTGTTTGGCTCTAAAGATCATTACGTTAGTTTTATCTTCATTTAAGATAAGTCTATTTTCCATAAACCAGTTATTGACCAACAGAAAAAAAATATTCGCTTTTATAACGAGATCTTGTAAATTTTTACTGCCAACTATTAAATTAGTGTCGTCAGCATAATTAAACAATATGATGGTTGGGCATTTCTGTCCTTAATGCTAGGTCGTTAATAAACAATATAAACAGAATTGGGCATAAAATACTGCCCTGTGCTATACCTGTGTTATTGACCAACAAATCTGATTTGTAAGCTTTGTGACCTTTTCTTATCGTTACAGCTTGTTTCTATCATTTATATAATGATAATAACCAATTTCTAACATTGCCCCTTACTCCATGTATTTCAAATTTGTTAATCAGTATTTCCCTATCTAGAGAAGTCTATAAATATTCCAAAGGCCACTTCACCTCTTTCAAGTTATTCCATAATGTATTGGATAAACTGAAAAATGGCCGTTTGTGTACTTTTTCCTTTAATGAAACCAAGCTGATGTTTTGTAAGTAAATTGCATTTTTCATAAAATTTAGTAATCTTGAGCACATGGCTAATTCAAAGATTTTAGAAAATCCCGCTAGTAGACTTATAGGCCTATAGTTGTCCAGCTTTTCAGGGTCTCCCTTTTTGTACAGAAATTTAATCAATGCTATTTTAAGACTATCAGTGAAAATGCCATATTCAAAAGAATTATTTATTAGATAACACATGACATCCTGCTGCTCAGAAACGGATAATTTTACAATGATTGTAGGTATCTCGTCTACACCAGAGCTACGCTTATTTTTTGTGCTATTTCACAGATCTCTTGTGGTGTTACGGGTGATAAAAACATGGACATTTCATTTCTATTTACATTATAGGTAAACAGAAAGTACTTAGTAAGAGTTTTTTTTACAAATAACTTATCTCTTTCGTTTGGTTGTCGATCACTTTTTTAAATGAAACTAACGGTTTTTAAATAATTCCACAATATGATGAAAAAATGAGAAAGATTCTGAAAAATTGACAATTGTTTGAATATTACTAAATATCATCACCAGAAAGACAGGAGTTACATTTCATATGATGCCTACCTGATATTTAATAATTATTTTTGGCTAGACCAAGAAGTGACGTACCTTGTGATTGACTTAATATATATGAATAGAAGAAACTAGATAATGTATTAGAAATATTAAAGCTTAGATATTATTATCCCTATGGGGTTATGGATATCTTTTTCCCATTTATGATCAGTATAACTATGCAATGATATAGGAAATCAGGAAAACTATATCTCCTGATCTTTACAATTATTACTTAAGAAGACAGTTTACATGTGTAGAACTCCCTAGATTTATCTGTTCATTGACGACTTCATATTGTGGGTGTCTTATGTGTCTTCTAATTTCTAATTCTTCAAGGAAATCTAGTTCTTGTTTCTTATCACGAATATGTAGTACTTCTAGTTCTGTGTTAGGTGTTAATGAACTTTTGATGTCAAGTAGATGTTTTGCATAATGAGATTTCTCTGGTTATTTTAATTTGTATGCTCGTAGCTATTCACTGTGTCTAATTTTAGAATTTCTAAGGGTTTGAACCTAATAGATAGCATTACATTCTGGATATTTCAGACTTTTTTTAATGGGGATATTTTTGTTTTTACATTTAACAATTGTGTACTCACATTACTATCCGTTTTAAAAGAAATTGTTGTATTTGTTGCTAAAGATCCTACTATATATAGTATTTCTTTAGTTTGTTTAGGAAATATTAATTGTAGTGCCACTTTCTGTAAGAAATTTAGTAGAACATAAAAATATTAATCCAGGAATAATATCAGATATACTTAATTTATTTGATGAATGTATTAATCAGAATTATTTCACCTTTGACTATAAGGTATATTTCAAAATGAAGGTTTACCAATGAGAAGCCCTATATCACCAATTTTGGCAAACATTTTGATAGACAGTTTAGAAAAAAAATGTTTGAATGTAACATTTCAAAACATATTTTATTTTGGTATAGATATGTAGATGACATATTAGCTTGTTTTATAGATAGTGAACGACAATTAGATGTATTTTCCAATCGTTTTAATAATTTACACCCAAAACTTAAATTTACATTAGAAGTTGAAGAAAATAACTCAAATTTATTTTCTTGATTTAAAAATTCAAAGAGTTAATAATGTTATTCAATTTACAGAAAACCAAAACACACTGATGTGACTATACCACATAATTCCAATTATTTCATGTCACATAAATTAGCAGCATTTTCAGTTCCTATGAACAAATATAATTGTTATAGAAAAATTAATACAGTTAAACAAATAGCAACATCCAATGGAGTTATCCATTATATATAATAAATAAATATTTCCTAAACACACTAAAGAAATACAAATTTACAAAACAATTACATATGCTGGTAATATTTCTTTAGCAACAAATACAACAATTTCTTTTAAAATAGAAGCGTATAGACGAAATCATCAAGGAAAAAATAATAAATCCAATTCTATATTAGTGTCCACCTCAGATTAACAAATAAAATAGATATGTTTGTTTTGACTTTTTCCTGCCCCAAATATTGAGTCACATTCTAAGCTCACTTGCGGGACACTTCCACTGCTTTGCCATATTTACAAATTCTCTTTAGTTGCGGGGAAAGAGAAATTAGAAGTTTAATTGAAAATTTGTTAAAAAGTTATGCAAATGAAAAAAAGTCATACTAATTTCTGCATTTGAGTCGCTGCTTTTAAAATTAATTAATAATACTTGAATTTTATTTAATAAAGGCATATTCTTATATAAATTTTAAACAAGAATTTGTTGTATCCTTAGATACCTTTATGGTTATAACTAAAAGTGGCAACATTGCTCAAAATTTCAGTACCTGTTAATGTGTCAATAGTAATCTATTTAGTAGTTTTGTCCTTGTTTAATTACCATACAAAGAGAGATGCAAATGTCGTCAGAGTGTGATCGACGATCATTTTAAATACGCCATAGTATTGTAGTAAAAAATGTCAAACGTGGTTTGTTTATACGAGCGCCATTACGACTAGAGAGTAAACATTTAGTTCTTTCGTTTTGATGTGTTTTTCAAGACTTTTTATTGTGAAAATAAACTTTTAAGTTCATTAATTTAATGTTTTTGGATTATCATGGTTCGTCGGTGCCAAGTTTGTCAGAAAAACAGCCGAAATTAGCAATGCCATGTATCTAGAATACCATCCCCACTCTCTGTAATTCATTCAATATTTCACTACTGGCGTTTAGAATTGTTGGCCGCAAAAATAAACGTGTTAATGGATGAATAGCCCTTTCTATGTTTATTATTACTCTAAGGTGTCCACAAATTTAAACGCCCTCCTAAAAGATTCTGACGTTACTTTTGGCTATTTAAGTGAATCGTCAACAGAGCGCGCCGCCGAGGAATTATATTCTGGTCGTGCTTAATGCAACTCTGTCGAAATTATATTTTGTGGATTAATTCCACGACAATTAAAAGTTATTTTCCAAATCCTATAATTAATCAGACGTATGTTCAATTTTAAATCTAATTAAACATATTTTATGTCATATCGCCCTATATTACTGCAACACAAACCAACCGCGTATATTTAATTATCAGATATAATAAAACATTTGCGCGATACTTGAAACTATACTAATCTCAACAACGGCTTACAGTTTGACAGCTTGTTGTTAGCATCATTTATCATCTTAATTTGTGTTCTTGTGGTATATTCTCTGTGTTATTTTCGAAAATGAATGTTTCGAAAAAGTTAAAAACTTGGTTTGTAGAGGCCAAAAAATATAAGAAGTTCGGGATAACTTTGAATACGTGAACAGAGTAAACAATCATAATGACTTCTTCTTCTTCTTTCATTTAAGGCCTCAGCTGCTAGGGCTATTCGGTCTGTTTCAGTTTTACTTTCTTTAGGTTGACATCCTGTTGCGGCTTTCCGTTATTAGTAAGTATTGGGTGCGCTCAGAAAACATAACTGATAACTCAATCGTTGAGATGGCGCTTACTGGGCAACGAATATTTGACGTATGTCTGAACTATCATTTTTTGGAAAGTATAAATACTGAAAAATTCAAAGTATGACCAGATACAATCTAATTCTTGCGTGATTAGATAGTGACATAATTGATATAAACAGAAATATTATAGCCCATGCAATAGGAGATGTACAAGAACCATTATCACATGATTATAACGTGAGATGACGTGGTATTCGTGAAAAAAAAACAGGAATTATTATGAATAAATAATTTCAGCGTATAATAATCACGTTTTTAAGGAACATTTTAGAATATTATAGGTATAAATCAGTTCGTACTTATCACGAATTATGTTGTAATACTTATGTATTTATTGCACGAACCTCACAATCTGCAATGTGTTGTGCTCCGTGAGCGCACTTGAAAACTACTCAGAAATAAATGGTTTTGAAGATTAACGTGCTAACAAACCGAAATTTGTATATCTAAATGACCAAATTAGTATATCTGGATTTATAGGACCCGTTGTGCTGGGTCTAGTGAGCTCAAAGTCTATACGGTTCATCTGTGAGATGCCCTGTACAGTATGCAATCATAAAATTGGTCACTTGTAAACAAACCGAAATTTCTCCAAAAATGTGGTATATCTGAATTCATAGGACCCGTTCTACTAGCTCTAATGAGCTCAAAATAAATAAGATTCATCTGTGAGACGTCCTGAACAATATCCTATCATAAAATTGAACACTTTTATACACTTCAGAGGATTTTTTTTCTAAAACCCCTTTTTTCGTGTTGTTCTTGTTGGAAAACGAAAAAATAACTCAAAAAAATCCAAAATTCCAACTTTTTTGGGGCAAACCAATACTTTCATCGCATACTAGATACGGTTGGGCGGAAAACTAAAATCGCGACCTCTCACCAAACATGTGGAGTTTCGCTCACTAATCAAAGTGCAGAACATTCACTCAACGGTTGTGCTACAGTTGCGTTCTCTGAACACACCCATTATTTATAACCTGATCTGGAATGTCAGGAGATAATGTTAGGTTATGTTATGTCTTCTATGGGAAAATTATAGAGGTATTCAAGTGAATGACCGCAAAATACCAATAGAAGTTGGTAAATACCATCCTCGTTCAAGCGCCTTCGGTTATAGTTGGTCATCTAGTTGTGACGTCATTGTATAGCCCTTAGACGTCACCACTTGACGTTTCACTGACCGCGGTATTTACACAGGTCGAAAGCTGTTTTAAAACCCCCACCTTCTGAGTGACATTTGTTTGTTTTGGTTTTTGGTTATGTTGATCAGTAACTTCATTCAACAATGGATCAAACATGATTCAAATTTTCTTTAAATTATGAAGGCAAGGCCGTAGAAATTATTGTCGACGACATGGATACAGCTTCTCTGTTATTAAACGGTGGGTACAAATATGTTCTTTAATACCTAATTTTTAAGAAAGAAAAATGTATTGTACCTATATGTGTTTAGGAATTAGAAATTAACAACAAACGAACGACCATAGAGAAAGTAAAATTTGTTTGGTTCATCTATGAGAATGACCGCTTCTATTCACGCGCGTCCCAATGGTATTAAACAACATACGTCAAAGGGCTATGACCAAGGACAACCAGGGATATGACCGTGGTATTTACCAATGTCTCGCTTGAATACCTCTTATGACTTGAGGAGAACGACAAACGACGGTAACATAACATATGTCAAATGAGGGGATTGTACGTATGTATCTTGTGGCACTTACCATGAGTCACCGGTTCGAATATATTAAAATTCAAATTATCAATTTTAGTTATCGTTTTTAGAAGTTTGTGATAGGATTTAAACGAAATAAAAATACGCGTCTACTAAAAATGAATGTATATTACGCAATAATAAGAAATTGCTAAAATACCGAATTGCTTAAGAACACTTCGGATTGCCATGGCGTTTTCTGCTCGGATTAGAGACTCTGAACGAGAGAGCATGTCTATGTGCTGACGAGACCCAATACTTTAAACCGCGTTTTTAGAAGTTATGTATTTCTCCTTGTGATTTCGACAGTTAAACGAACACCGTCGTTTTTTCGAGAGAAAAGTAATTCAATATTCGTAGCGACTTGTAACCAAGATAGTAGTTGGTTTTTCCTTTGAGTTATAATATTGATAGTAATCACTTATTTACAAATACTTAAGAATATCTCGAAGATTATAATAATCATTTTACAACCTTTTGAAGTTTGTATAGCTTTGTATACTTATTTATACAGAAAGTCATCAATAATTGTCAATTAAGCAGATTATTAATCGAATCTTAACTGATTGGAGGGCTTCCATTTTGCAAAGTTTATTAAAGAAGTTAGCTATGCCTGAATTAATGCGTACATCATTTAGTCCCATTTTACTTTCGAAAACGTTGCATAGGGAAGAAGGACGTTGATTAATTAATCGTGGGAAATGTTTATATTGTTACATAAACTGCCTGGGAAATTAAACTGATTCCGAAGAATTTGCATGTGCGACAAATTTGTAAATGTAATTGGTGTAATAAAAATTCCAAATTTAATTGAGCATAAGTTAGAAAATGAATGCAGAATCTGAAAAAAAAGACTAACCAAAATTAGAATTTTGAAAATAAGTAAGTTTTTACAAAAAATTTATTTTCACTCTGAAGAAAAATCCTAAATTTTGTATTAATTTGTTTATTATGGTCAGTTTCTCATAACTTTTCAATTCATAGAAATAGTTATTTACATAACAAAGCTGCGAAACGAACTTTCGCACACGAGATTTAATGTATTTTGACGAACCGTAGGCGAGTTAAAATATCAATCGAGGGTGCGAAATTATGTCGGTGCCGTGTTATATACAATATTTTTTCAACAACTTATTTTATTCAAAACTAAAGTTTCAAAATATAATAGGTAATGATAATAACTAGAGTAGATTTATAAAGTATGAGCACAGCTGTGATATAAGTTTAGCTGCGGTCGCTAGGAGACCATCTACTAATAATTGGTGGTTATCAAAAAACTTTTCGCTCTGTCTTGAATTTTTATTTAATTATTTAAATTTCAAATTCAAGCTTAGAAAACTAGCAATGAGTGATAGAGAAAATCCAAGTTGTACACCTCCAGAAATAGTTAGTGCAGTAAATAACATCATTCAAGACCTTTTACCGTTGAAATCCAAAAGGCTGTACGAAACCACATACCCGTTGTACTGGCTCTGGTCAACTAAAAATCAATCAATCATCTGTGAGACGCCCTGAACAATATCCAATCATGAAATCGGTCACTTGTATACACTCCGGAGGCTGTATCGTGCTGGCAAACCGAAATTTTTTCTAAAATGACCAAAAAGTTAGTATACCTGGATTTATAGGATCAGTTTCACTTGCTCTGGTGAGCTGAAAGTTAATGGGGTTCATCTAATAGACGCCCTGAACAATATCCAATCATAAAATTGGTCACTTATCTACACTCCGTATGACGTATCGTGTTAACAAACCAAAAATGGCCAAAAATGTATCTGGATTTATAGCTCCCGTTGCACTGGCTCTGGTGAGCTGAAAATGGATAGGGTTCACATGTGAGACATCCTGGACAATTTCCAATTATATAATTGTCACTTGTATACACTCCGAAGGCTGTGTCGTGCTAACCTAACGAAATTTTTCCAAACATATGGTACTTCAGGTACCATAACACCCGTTATACTGGCTCTGGTGAGCTGAAAATCAATAGGGTTCATCTGTGAGATGCCCTGAATAATACCCAATCATAAAATTGGTGACTTTATGCATTCCGAAGGCAGTATCGTGCTACCTCCAAAAAAATCATTAAATCCTACTTTTTTGAGGAAAACCAATACTTTTCCCACGGTAAACCAATACTTTTCCCGTATCGTAGATAGGGTTCACGGAAACGTAAAAAGTATTAATCTAACACCTTATAATAATTGATTGAAACCGTTGGTATGATTTGGAAACTTATTTCCATTCAATTGAATGTATTGTTTAATTACTCAATAAACAACAACTCCAAACTATACTCAATGACATAGAAACCCGAACACCCAGTAAAAATTATTTTATTTCGGTAATGTGGCATTCCTATCGGGGAGTTCGTAATATGTAAATGATTAAAACTTCACACCAGTCGGGTGAGCATCTAAGTTTCTGCGATCGATGAGATCGAGACACTGAAAGGTCATTGGATGTCTGAATCCAATACTATGAGACAAAAGTATCTCGCAGGAGAAAAAACATCAAATTTATAATTCCATCTTTAAAAGTTTAGTACTGTATGGATGTGACACATGGCAGATAACCAAAAATATGGAGCGTCGACTTTTGGCATTTGAGATGGACTTTCGGACGAGGAAGGTCTGCCAAAAATTTTACTCCACCAGTAAAAATGAAAAGCGGTGGAATAAAAATGAGAGATGCCCTGTACAATATGCAATCATAAAATTGGTCACTTGTAAACAAACCGAAATTTCTCCAAAAATGTGGTATATCTGGATTTATAGGGCTCGTGCTACTAACTCTAATGAGCTCAATATCAATAGGGTTCATCTGTGAGACGTCCTGAACAATATCCTATCATAGAATTGATCACTTGTATACACTTCAGAGGCTGTATCGTCCTAACAAACCGAAATTTCTCCAAAAATAACCAAAAATGTAGTATATCTAGAACTACAGGACCCGTTGTACTAGATTTGGTGAGCTGAAAATCAATAGGGTTCTCTGATCAATATTCAATCATAAAATTTGTCACTTGTATATATCGTGCTAACAACCCGAAATGTCTCCAAAATGACCAAAAATGCGGTACTTCAAGTACCATAGCTCCCGCTCTGGTGAGCTGAAAATCAATAAGGTTCATCTGTGATATGTCCTAACCAATACTCAATCATAAAATTGGTAACTTGTAGTACTCCGGATGCTGTAACGTGTTAACAAGACATGTTACAAAAAGTGGCCGGCGACAACGACGACATACCCACAAGATTTTTTCCTTAAAATCCTTTTTTCGTGTTTTAAATTAAACTTATTGTTTCTAGTTAACTTCACAGTATATTGAAAAATGTTAAAAATTCTAAAAAATTGACAATTGTTCCGATATTATCTAAATATCATCGTCAGAATGACAGAAGTTGTATTTCATTTGATGCCTACCTGATGTTTAATTATTTATGGCTAGTCCAAGAAGTGTCCTATCTTGTGATTGACTTAATATATGTTAATAGAAAAAAGAAGATATGATATTATAAATATTGAAGCTTAGATATTATTAGCCTTATGGGGATATCCTGGATATCATTTTTCCCAATTAAGATCAGTATAACTGTGCAATGATATAGAAAACCAGGAAAACTATATCCGCTGATCTTTACAATTATCACTTAAGAAGACAGTTTAAAAGTGGAGAACTCCCTAAATTTATCTGTTCTTTGACGACTTCATATTGTGGGTTTCTTAAGTGTCTTCTAATTTCCAATTCTGCAAGGAAATCCAGTTCTTGTTTTTTATCACAAATATGTAGTACTTCTAGTTGTGTGTTAGGTGTCAATGAATGATTGGTGTCAAGTAGATGTCTGGCGTAATGGGATTTATCTGGTTGTTTTAATCTGTATGCTGGAAAACGAAAAAATAACTAAAAAAAAAAACAAAATTCCAACTTTTTTTGGGGTAAACCAAAACTTTCCTCGCATATTAGATACTGTTGGGCGGAAAACTAAAATGGCGTCCGCCCCCATGGATGTGAAACATGGCAGATAACCAAAAATATGGAGCGTCGACTTTTGGCATTTGGACGAAGAAGGTCTGTCAAAAATTTTACTCCACCAGAAAAAATCGAAAGGGAGGAACCTATAACAGCATGGCTCGGTGGAATAAAAAAAGCTATGTCGGAACGAAATCTGCATCCAGAGGAATGAGAGCGCTGAACTTGGTTCCTTGGATAACTCTTAAAATGCCCTGTATAACATATTATTACTTCAGATTTTTGCACGGGAACGTGAATATATAGGATGTTACTTTTTTAAAAAATGTAACTTTGATCTAGACGGCATTATGGAGCATCATGTAACATTGTGATTAATTCAATAATGTGAATCTTAATGATGGGTACAATCTTCCTAGTGTTTACTATGATACTTGAAAGAACAGAGAAACTACTGAACTTTGTCGCACAAATCAATCATCCATAATTCTATTTGATTGATTTTTATTTGATATATTGGAGGTTTAATAAATCTTAAGCAACATTCTGTCATATTTATCTTCCAAATTTATCATCCCAAGTAACGTGGAAAGAATTTCTCTCTGCTTAACTCTCAATTTACATTTAAGGATCTTTCCAGACAGTTTCACGTCGTGTAATACGTATAAAAGAGCAGGAATTCCTCCCATATATTTGATACTAAAATTTTATATAAAAAGTCTGTCTGAAACGAGGAAAAAATCATAATAAAGCAAACCCTAGTTTCAGAGCACACTTGACCTAGTTAGTGTCGGACCCAGTCTATCTGGCAATCGACTTCTACCGCCTTTGGCGATGCGGCTTTAGAAACCAGCTGCGTTTTCTCTTTCTAAAAGTACAATAGACCAGATATTTCGATTAAAAACCATAAAGCTCTATCAGGGTTATTATAAAAAAAGGCAAGTGACAGTATATTTAGAGAGCTAATTCATTTAAAGCAGGGAATAAGTATGACGACAGTATTAAGGAATCAAAAAGGAAATGGCTTTAGATAAAAATATGTGATGAAAGGATTCTCAAAAATAATATAAACATTTAGATTAATAAGACATTCAGAAAAATAAAAGTATAAAATACTACAATCGTCAATGTTAACCGAAACATTGGGGTCACGCCTCCGTAAATATCAATCACCTCCGTGAGTGTTTTGTTGTTATTAAGCATTTCGATCAATTCCCACATCATTTCATAACTTAATTTGTTGTTTATTCGTGTTTTGTGATTAAAATAAAAAAATCAAGAATCATCTACGATGGAATAAGGTTTAATTTAGGCAAATAGCTCTAATTTGCCCAGAATTGTTTTGTTGATGTTGAGAGAGTTTCTTGCATCAAATAAAGACTTTTACTCGTCTGAATTTCGAAAAGTGAAAACTTCCTTGTAAGTACATTTTTATTAATCTTTAGCGCTAAGTAAAATTTAATTCACACAAGTCATTTTTAAACTTAAGTTATTTTTAAGGCTAGCTTATCAGTTTATTTACACATTAGTGACGTTCGATTTGCACGCTCGCGCAAACTCGAACGTAACGCATTCTTTTGACTTTTGCTTGAAGCCCACAGGCGCACCTAGACACACAAACTTTCTTCTTCTCTTTTCCCTCGAGCACCAACAATTTTATTCGTGTTTCATTCACATATGTACATTGAGGTTATACTTCGTTTGTGATTTGTGTTATTATAGCAGTATTGATTATAATTTTCCCAATAATTCCACTCATTTCAGAGGCATATGAAACAAGAAACCAAAAGTAACAAATTTCAAAGAATTAACGAAAAATAAAACTATTTTTTGAGGTTATATGGTGCACACGCAAGCGTTTTATTTAAATCTGCCGTGTTACTATCGAGTACTCTGAGCAGTGTAGACTGCTGGAGCTTAACAATCTAACGCCACTATTATAATATTTCTAATGACATATCTTCTTTTTTTTTCTATTCATATTTTTGACACACGAAAAATGTATTGTTGACGTTCTTCGTTAAGCATAAACACAATGCAATATTTACTGAGGCCCGACGTTACATGCGTTTTCGCGTCTAATTCAACGTAGATACAATAAAATTGTAATAATTTTCGTTAAAAATTAGTTTATTGCTGAAATTATGTATTTTGCGGAAATAGCAGACTTGTACCTACATTGTGGAAGGGGATTTCAAAATTTATCATCATGTTTATTACAGGTCTATGGTATATCAGGTTTAATGATATAAATGAGGTATTATAAAGCAGCAGGACCGTCTACACTATCATGAAGAATTTTAGAAATTCATATTCTGAAGAAAATGTTCCTTGCATTTTAGAATAAAAGGGATTATCGTTGTAACGTTAGTTTCATACATTGTTGGCTTCTCTAAAACAGCGTTTAGAAACAGGTGGTTTTTAGTTTAAGTTTGTTTACATGAAAATATAAAGTTAAAACAACAACAATGAAGTTTTCTCAAACTGACGCTGCATCTGATTAAATAATTACCATGTATAAGTAGTGAAATTGTTGAATTTAAACGTGTAATCGTCAGGTAAATGGGTATTTAAGCACACGCAGCATATAATGATTAAATTTGATAAAATTAGACTGATACGACTAATAATAGTAATTATATTTCATAAGCAAACTGAAGAGAAACATTTTTTACGAAACTATTACGTACTTTATCGAATAGGTATTCAAAAACCATAACTTTGGCAATGTTAATATTATACATACAAAATATAGATGAAACCATCTACAATCATAGGCCATACAGTGACTTATTGGCACTCTAAGCGGACGTCATCAGCGCAACAATGTATATGAGGCAGAAACATGCATGTCTGCTGTTATCACTCTTTTCAGTAGCCCTCTTTTCTCTTTACGTGAAATACCAATGAATCTCTTTGTGGCTACAGAATATGTCTCACTAAATTGGAACCATATGGAAAGCACTTTTATTATTAATTTTAGGTAAAAAGTAATTATTTAAAAAGTTCTGCATGTTCCAAAATTTAAAATACAACTATTAGATATCAAGTTTTTTGAGCTGTATACAAGGTAGAGGTAAAATAGTAGAACAAATATTGAACAAAAATACCAGTTTATGCCTACTAAATACTGGCAGTAACACCCACTTCAACATAGCATCAGGACTTTTTTCGGCCATAGATCTCAGTTTCAGCGACCCCAGAACAGCATCCTTAACGAACTGGCGAGCATTAGAGAGCCTATACGATAGCGACCACTTCTCAATTCTAATCATCGACAACACTATTAAACCACCAAATAACTTGATGAAATGGAAAATAAAATATGCAGATTGGAACATGTTCAAGTTATTTACTCGTACATAATCGTTAGCTGACACACTTGACGATAACATAGATGAAACAACTGAACAATTTGTAAAATGTATAATCACCTCTGCAGAAAAGTACATTGGAAAGTTATTAGAGATAAATGGTCCCCTGCAAAACAGCTGTAAAAAATGTAACAAGGCTTTAAATAGGTATAAGTGAACCCGTTCCCAAGTGGATGTTGTACACCTTAAGAAATGAAAAGCCAGATAAAATCGTATCATTAAAGAAAGGAAAACGGTATGCTTGAACAACCGTGTGAGTAGTATAACACCAGCAACTACTCCTGGGAAAGTTGGGCAAAAAGTAAGACAAATGCAAGGCCGTAATACTTTAAACCCTATACCAGCAATAATTAAGAATGATCAACTTTTCACCAATAGCGAAGACATCACCAATATCCTAGCGGACTCCCTTCAAGAAAAATCTAGGAATATAAGCACACCTCAACCCCCCGTAGTCAAATATCCCCAAAATACTTTACATTCAAACTCACCCAATGCCCGTTTCATATTCCAAGAACTTAGACACGCAATTTTTCTTTCCAAAAAATCTGCCGCCGGACCAGATGGCATCCCTTTCATCCTCCTAAAACACTTTTCTACATCCATTCTTAACAAAGTCTTAGAACTGTACCTATAATAAAATATGGGCAAACCACAAATTCCCGAAAATAAAGAGAGTCTCTGTTATACTACCATTAATGAAAAATGATGCCGTTTCCCAAAAATCTGAATCCTTTAGACCTATTTCATTAACCTGCACGATGTCTAAGCTCCTAGAAAAAATGAAAATTAAACGGCTTCTCCGGTACCTCTAAACTAATAAACTGCTGAATCCAGCCCAATCTGGTTTTCGATCTCAAAGATGTATAACTGATTGTTTGACCTTGAAAATGGGGTGCTCCAAGGCTCTGGATTAAAGCCAACCTAATTAATTTTAGCCTTAAATGACATATGCTCTTCTGTTAGTCCCCAATAAAATATTCTATTTATGCCCACGATCTTTTCATATACTGTTCTGATAAATCGTCATTAACCACATCATCATTACTTCAAAATGCCGTAGACAAATTCTCCAACTCTGTTACAATAGTTTTCAATTTCTCTCCAACAAAATCGAAAGACATCAAATTCAGCAGAAAAAGGAGAATGAACAAATATCGCCAGATATTAAACTGAACGGGAGAAGTTTGGACGTAGTAGACCATTATAAATTTCTGGGATTAACCTTCGACTGTAAACTCAAGTGGAAACTCCACATAGGGAAATTGTCCAAAATGCATAAATTTGATCAAGACACCATAGCATCGCACACGGGGAGCTGATGATCAGCAACTACTAAAAATCTATAGAGCTTTCATCATATCAAAATTAGAATATGGCGGTATAGTGTATTAGCAAGCGAATCTACTCTAAATAACTTAAACTCAATACAAAATACTTCACTTCGCATCTGTTTAGGAGCCTTCAGATCCAGTCCAGCGGAATCACTTTGCTGTGAGGCAAATGAATTACCCCTATATCTGCGTCGACAACAGCTTCTACTGTCATATCCAGCACGGGTATTATCATGAGTTATTACCAGAAACAGGAAGTATAGAGCTCTTTTCTTCAATAAACCGTCCTAGAACTAATAGATCTGGAAAATCCTGACGAAATTCTTTACACCGACGCATCAAAGCACGAGAATAGAGTTGGCTGCTCTACTACCAGAAAGAGTTATTCTATCATTACACATCAATTTCCTCCCTATTGTAGTGTACATACAGGTGAACTTTTCAGTGTAGTCTCAGCTGTCAAATGTATTGAGGACACCCATAAGAAAATTACAATATGCACCGATTCTGTGTCATCCATCCTCTCAATAAGGGACATCAACTACAACAATTATTTAGCCCAACAAATTCAAGAAAGCATCCAATGCCTTTACTTGAAAGGAATTCACGTCATCATTATCTGGGTTCCCTCACATGTTGGAATTACTGGAAATGAAACTGCCGATAAGTATGCAAAAGCTGTGGCGTCGTCAGAGTTACACAAACAATGTATTCAGCTGTACAGTTACCTTAAAACAATCTTCAAAAAAAACATCAGAAATAAATGGGTAAATGTGTTAAGCAAATTGTCAGAAATTCAGCACACCTAATTCCAGCATATTGCCACTAACCAAGACGGAAAAAACTCGTTTTTAGAAGATTGAGAATTGGACATACTCGTGAAACTTAATGGAATCAGGAAAGCAACGACCATATTGTCTCCACTGTCATAATACCATTCTTACGGTGAAACACATTCTAATTCACTTCCCTCACTATGCTACAGCAAGACAACGCCATCACCTGAATGGTGATCTTAAGAATATTCTGTGTTCGGACAATAGTGCCTAAAAGACATTCAATTATTTCATTTCATCTAAGTTTATTGTATGTATTACGGTTGAAAGTTAACGTGTCTATGACCATAAGATGTCGAGACACTAAATAAATAAAAAAAAATACTTTCCAGTGGAATCAATGTATAGAAAAATTTGTAAAAATGACAATAGTATATTAAAGTATAAGTGGATAAAGGGGTCTTTCAAACACGCGCGAAATAGAGCAAGTGTTTGAAAGACCAGTTATCCACGAATACTTTACGCTATTTTTTTTTATTGGTGCACTTTGAAATCATAAAATATTATTATTATATGATTACTACAAAAAAATGGAAGTCCGTCCTCGATGCCCAGTCAAGTTTCATTTAATAAAAGTCCGTCCTCGATGCCCAGCCAAGTTTCGTGATAGTCCATTCTAAATAGTTTTTATTTTTATTTGACGTTACGAGGTACTGCTGTCAGATCAATAATCAAAAAGTTTCTTTATTTATATTTAAAAGTATACAATGTATACATGAATATATAAATAAATTTTTCAGAAAAAAATCAAATAAGACATTGGTTCACAATGAAAATATACAATTTAAAAACTAATAAAAAAATTTGTTATTGATACGTTTCTCGAGTTGTTGTTACCATAGGGACTTTAAAACACGCGCGCGTTTGAAAGTTCGATTTAAACACGCCAAGGCGTGCTTTAAATAGGTAATATGAGGCATCAATAAAAAAAAAGTTTTTTTGCTGAATTGTCAATACTAAAACCAAAAAGATTGAAAACTGCAATGACCTGGTAACGTACACATAGAGATGAAAGCGTTGTTGTCATATTTAATTCTAAAATTTCTTTATCTTTGTGAATAATTCGGAAATACTTTAAAAAACTCTAGAACTAATAATTTTAACAAGTATTCTTGAATTTTTGAAAATTCAGTTATGTATGTTATACTACGATTTATGAATCACATAAAAAAGGTTATTTTTATCAAATAAATTTTGTACATCTATTTCTAATGAAAATAACTATCTTCAAATAGTGGCAACATCTGCTTGAATTATGAACGTTTCGCTTTTGCTCATTCCTTTAACAAGGAAAGACGGATGGACCAGTAACAAAGTTCGGACCAAACCGATTAAAAAGTAACACCAGTGACGGAACAATAATGTGAACAAATACTAAATTACTTCCAAAATTTTTACAAATGCGTATAAAACCATTTGAAGGATATGTTAATCCTTTTATGGGCAATCAAACAATTATGCAATTCTGCATAAAGTCCAGTTAATGCACCAACACATATTTCACATATCAAAGTGTTTGTCGATTGTAAAACAACTGATACAGCTATATACGTGATAATTTGTTCACTACATGTTGACAAAATAAATGGATTCATAATTTAGTCATGATCGTTAAAGATATTTTCAAATGAGTCATAAATTGTGGTCATCCTTGCCTCTTTATCTTTATCAAATTGAGGAGTACTATTGTTTGTCAGACAAACGGGATCTATTTTTGCTGGTCTACAGGACAAAACTGAAATGGGAATTTGTTCCAAAGGTGTACAATTACCAATACCTCCACTTCTAACTTCTGATCTGATTAACAAACTCTTGTAAGATGACCTAAAGCTGTTGGATTTATTTTCCATACCCCTTTGGATCTAATAGAAACATGAAGAAGTACAGGCACCAAAAAGGAAAAGCGGTTAGACAAAAATAGAAGTCAACGAAGATGCGAAATATGCTATACGAAGAACTGTCCATACGTTTTTTTATGAAAAATGAAGTACCTACATTAAAGAAAGTACTGGAAACTCTTAGTGAAAACGAGATCATCCCTAAAATGGGAGAAGTTGAGGAAAATCTTACATGGTTTTAATTATAGTTATAAGATAATAAATAGAAAAAGTATTCTTATTATAAGATTTGAAATAGTATTGCGGAGAAGAGAGTATCTAAGGTAAATGAACGAGTTTTGGCAACAAGGAAGAAATATTTATTATTCGGATGAAACATGCGTCAACGAGAGGCACTCGATGAAAAAAGTATGGCAACATGGAAATGTCAAAATGTACGGCAAGTGGCTATTGAAGGCTGATCAACCGGTTTAAAAATTCCATCTGGAAAAGGCCGTCGATTGATAATTACACATATAAGAAGTGATAGCGGATTTGTGTTAAATGGTGAAATAATATTTAAATCCAAGAAAACGGGAGACTACCATGAAGAGATGAATGCAGAGGTGTACACGAGAAGTGGTTTGGACGCAATACTGAAAATTTAGAACCAGGATCTTACGATGAAAGCAGTGTGTTGATTTGTTTTTTGGGAAACTTCCCTGTGAAGAGAGTGTGAGGCCACAAACCCGACGAACCTGTAAAATCCAGACATCTATCCTCCAAAATTCTGGTGTGTCGGCGGTAACAATTTCTACTTTTATTGCGGGTGCGAATAAGGTTTGATGTGTAAAAAATGCGATGACAGTTCAACTTGATTTTATTTCAACTATATGACAGCAGTTGTCATCCAGACCACAGTATATTTGTTAGGTATACCTACTGTATCCAGATAGAACATCTAAATTCTAGAGATAAGTACACTCGCTTTTCCAGAGGGCGCTGAGTGTTGCGGCTAAAAACAAAGATAAGCGGCACAAACGTGCTCCCCGGCTTGAAGATCCCTAGGATATTGAAGGGAATTTATGGAAAAAAGAGATTTATATAGAATAATGAATGTGTGTATGTGTATATAATGAGTTATTACGATGGTAGAGGACAAAGCTTTACCACCAGGTGTTTAAATGTACCGTGGGAAGTATGGATCAATGCTACACGTATTACTCAACAATACCTTTAGGCCAGCGGAGGGAAGGCGCGTCGTCTTGATGTACGAGCACTACAGTACCTATAGCAACGGGTGAGTCGGGAGTGTTCCACTTTTGTTTTAACTGGAGGGTGTGCAAATAATCCATATGCCACCTTCCCCAATACGACTGCTCCAAGCTGTCTAACAATTGTTTACGGTTGGCGAAATTAGACTGTGGTTAGGTTAGGCCCTAATTCTATCAATTCTTGAATAACTATGGATATTTGATTTTACCCTCTTCATTGGATACTCCAAGTTTGACGCACTCTACTTCTGAATCGGATCATTTTAGAGCACTCCCGATTTTTTATATCATAGATTGGACCTTTGACGATACTTTCTCAGAAAATTGAATGAATACTTCCATTATTTTGGTCTGTACTATTTTTTATATGAAGGCATGTTTTATTTTAACTTAAATGCTTTCCTAATATTTGAAACATTTATCTTATCGAAAAATGGACAACACCAGTCGATTTGTCGTATCAAAGAACCCTTATTCTCATAATTTCAGTATTTTTTGAGAAGAAAAACGTAGATAGTAAGGAAAATATTGCATCTTTCGCAATACTCCAAAAATATATTTTTGGCCTATCATCCTCTCGAAACATGTTCGATTAGATGAAATTTCATCTAAAATCGATAGGTAACTTTGTTAATGCCCTAATTCTATCAATCGGATGCGGGTACATAAGGAAGTGGAGTATTCATTAAAAAATGTGCGGGAGTAAGAATTTCATGAGGCTGTTCAGCGAGGAAACAACGCGGTCGCGAATTTAAAATGCATTCAACTTGCGCATGTACTGTCATTAACTCTTCATACGTTAATATCTGATTACCGATCGTTCGATATAAATGAGATTTTATGATTTTTACGTTCGCCTCCCAAACTCCTCCAAAATGCGGTGCGCGTGGCGGTATAGTTTTCCACGTAATTTTCTTTAAATTGAGGTAGTTCCTAATACCTTCTACTGTTTCACGCGACTCTAAAAACTGGAAAAGTTCATCAAGTTGACGTTTAGCCCCTATAAAGTTTTTGCCATTATCAGAGTACATAAATGAAACTGAGCCCCGTCGTGAGATAAATCTCTTGAATGCACCTAGAAAACAATCAAAACTTAAATCTGAAGCTAGCTCTATATGTATAGGTTTAGTAGTTAAGCGTATGAATAAACAAATATAAGCCTCCTGACATTTGGTACCGCAGCGTCGTGTTAATGTGATACTGATGGGATCAGCGTATAGGCAACACCAGTATGAATGATATTCCGAGCAGAGATAATCCAATATCTTTGTCTTAGTAACGACATGAGTAAGTGAGAGCCTATATGAGAGTTTAATCGGTGATAGTGATCAATCAATATATCAATGATGTGATCCCTGCGGGGGAGAAGAATTGGATGATGATTGTCGTAGGGTATGTTAGCGTTTGATAATCGTCCGCCAGCACGAATATGGCCAGAATTGTCAAGAAACAGATCAAGCTTTCGAAATATTGATGAGGGTAATTTACCTTTGTGTAAATTTGCAAGTTCAGTCTTGAAATGTTTTTCTTGCAGGTCAGGAAGATAGCGGTTTCAGCGGCGTTTAAATCAGGAGCTTCGATATAAGAAGAGCGAGGTAGCTTTTTTATGAAGCGAAGGACGTACACAACTATGCGGGTAAGTTTAGGCCAAGATGAAGCTCTTAATGCAAGCTCATGAAGCGGAAACAAGAACTTAGTAGAATTTTTAATTTCGGGTATATCTTCAGAATATAAATTTGAAAAAGGACTAATTAGCCACGTAGAGATCGGGCCAGAGATCCAGGAAGGACCTTGCCACCATAGCGAGTGATTCAATATCTGGGACGGTAATAAACCTCGTGATAGACAATCACTCGGGTTTTCTTCACTAGATATATGGTAAAAGCGATCAGGTGCTACTAAATCATGTATTTTGGATACTCTATTTGCAACAAATGTCTGCCAGCGGTGCGGTGATGAATGAATCCACCAGAGCGCTACAGTGGAATCAGAAAAAATGAATGTTTTGTTGATGGGATAACGAGCGTGATAAGTATCATATAAATGTTTAATTAGTTTTGAAAGTAATAAGGCGGCACATAATTCTAAGCGAGCGAGTGTTACTGTTTTTAGAGGTGCGACTTTAGATTTAGAACAAATAAGATATATTGATGTGTCACCATTTGGACGAGTGAGATGCAAATAAACAATACAACCATAAGCTGTCATGCTTGCGTCGCCAAAGCCCACAAGATCAAGTGAACATCCATCACTGACTCCTACTTGACGTGTAATTTTCAGTTGCGATAGCAAACTCAACTCAGCCTTAAATTTGAGAAAGTTGGTTGCAATTGAACTAGGAAGTTTATCGTCCCATCCTATTTTAGCAAGCCATAATTCTTGCAAGAGTTTTTTCGCGTTCAGAATAACTGGTACAACTAATACTAGAACATCGAACAACCGAGCTATCGTGAACAGTACTTCACGTTTGGTGCAATTATCACCAGAATCGTTAGTAACAAAGGAAAATATATCAGGGGCGAGTAGCCACTTCAAACCGAGAACCTTCAAAGCGTTATCGTCTGTGAAATATACGCAAGCGCGATGCGATTCGGGTGAATTACTGGCCCACTTCACCAAGTCAAACCCACCAGACTTGAATAAAGCGATTAAGTCGTCTGATAATGCGATAGTCTCTGCTAACGAGGAACCTGATGACGTCAGATCATCCATAAACAGCTCTGAAGTAGCCACTGCTGCAGCACGAGGAAAACGAGTCTGTTCTTGTGAAGCTAACTCACGAACCGTGCGCATAGCTAAATAAGAACTTGAGCGTTGGCCAAAAGCCACAGAGTTGAATTGAAAGACGCGTATAGTTTCATTGTCACTAAAGCGGTATAGAATTTTTTGATATATTGTATGCGATTCTGCAGTATTTGTGCGAAGAAATATCAGTTTAATATCGGCATAAATTGCGACTTCAAATAAGCGGAAATTTAAAAGTAAAGTAAATAGGTCTGCTTGTAAGTTAGGACCAGAGTGTAGTACACCATTTAAATAAACGCCAGTATCAGTGTTTTAGCGCTAGCGTCTAACACAATGCGGGTTTTAGTAGTGGACTTATCTGGGCGTACTACAGCGTGATGCGGAATAAAATAGCCTGAATTAAAAACTTCTTCAGATAAAGCGATTTCTGATAAGTAACCATTACTAATATAACCCATGATTACATCATTATAATCTTTACGTAATTGTGGAAAGGAGCGAAACTGGCGCTCTAAAGAGAGAAGCCTACGGTGAGCAACTATGTAGGAGTTGCCTAAAGAAGCGGGTTCGTCCATCAAAGGCAGCCAAACAGTAAACCTACCAGTACTATCTCTAGCAACGGTAGAATTATAAGTCCTCTCATATTGTCAGTCATCAGGATTGTGTGAAGACGGCAATGAAACCTCTTCAAGAGCCCAAAATTGTTTAAAGCGTCAAATGTAATAGGAACGAAGAACCAGGCTATATCATCATAGGAGTGCGAGACCGGAAACTCACCCATAATAATATAACCAAGCGAAATCAGCAATACCGGGGGGTGACTTGGAGTACCGGTGGTGACGTCACCGCAAGCGGGAGAACCGACGAACTCGGCGTGCCGTATAGCGTGTGGTGAAGTGGGTTTACTACTTTTATTAGATCCTAGTTGTAAATACGGGAAAATCTGTGCCCCAAGTATAGCGTGTACTTCGCCCGGGACGTTCCAAGTCTCGTCTACCAAAGGTATATCCTTTAAATAATCCAAACATGAAGAATTTATACTACATGTTGGCAAGCAATCTGTGATTTCATCGACAACAACAAATTTTAAATTATATTGTTTGTTTGAAAAACGGGATTTAATTGCGAGAGTGATCCAACCTTTAATTGGCATCGTAACAGAGCCTACTGATTTAATATTAAAATTATTTACAGGTGTAATATTCACATTTAATTGTTTACAAAAACTGGTTGTTACGATATTATTCTGTGACGCACTATCTACTAACCACCTCATTATATAACGTTTCCCATTAAGTGGAACATAAACTTGCGCGGTAGATAACAATATCGTGGATTTGGTACAATTATTAAAACTGTTCCACTCATTTAATGGTTCACGCAAATGCAAAGTAAGTACGGCGTCCTTAAGCTTAATACTCACTTAGGCGAAATTCGCGTTTTTTGACATAATGTGACAAATCCAGATTTAAAAATATTCGCGGCGGGAAATTTTAACTATTTTGCGATTTTTACAAGTATCGTATGTCATAAGTCAAGAGAAAACATAACCTAGGATCTTTAATACGAGTATTATTTGTATATTTGTAATTTGTTTGTGTTTGAGCAATTGTTGTAAAAAGAAAACAGTCATGGATGCTTATCATTATAACAATTATTTACGAAGATATTTTTATTTAATGCTTTGTATTTATATTTATAATAAAAACCGTATAAAACCAGCCAAGAGGCAACAGAAAAAAAAATGGGTACGGGAAATTTTTTTGCAAAGAAAAGCCAAGGAGATTTTAACAATTTGTTAAAGGAGATGCGTTTGTCTGATACAAATAAATATTTTAATTATCTAAGAATGACTCCGACTCAGTTTGATTTACTGTTATACAAAATAGGCCCCTCAATATCTAAAAACGATAATCGTAGGGAAACTATCTCCCCTGCTGAAAGACTATCGTTAACATTGAGATATTTAGCGTCAGGTGACAGCATGGTATCTATATCATATTCGTTTCGAGTTGGAACCTCAACAGTATCTAGTATAATTAATGAATGTTGTCAAGCAATTTGGAATAACCTAAAGGATGATGTGGTAAAACTGCCTAACGAAGAAAAATGGAAAGAAATATCGCAAGGATTTTTACATACATGGAATATGCTTAATAGTTTAGGGGCACTAGATGACAAACATGTTATTATTCAGGTAAGTGCTTTTTGTTGCAAAGTCAACGAGTTGTGCCATTTATAATTTTTATAAAAGGATTTTTATTGCTGTTAATACTTTAATTCCTCATTTTAGGCAACACCAAAAGCTGGATCTCAGTTTTTTAATTAGGTACAAGAAATCCCATAGTCTAATTTTATTATCAGTATGTGACCACGAATATAAATTTACTTTGGTAGATATTGGGGCCCAAATAAGGCAGAGTGACGGAGGTGTGCTTAGAAGCTCAGAGATTGGAAAATGAGTCCAAAGAAACGAATTAAACTTTCCATCTGATGAAAAAATTGATGATTGTGATGACAACCTCCCACATTTTATAGTTGCTGATGAAGCATTTCCTTTAACAAAGAATATAATGCGCCCATACCCAGGAAACTTTTTAACCCAGACTAAACGAATATTTAATTATAGGTAACTAATAATACATTAGGTATACTGTAAGTGCACATGGAACACTTATTTATTTTTTTCAGTCGAACAAATACATTTTTGACTACATCTGAGAACTAGAATGATCCAAACTTATATATTTGTTTTTTACAGATTGAGTAGAGCAAGAAGAGTTATTGAAAATTGCTTCGGTATTCTTGTTGCAAGGTGGAGAATCTTTAGAAAACCAGTTATATCTTCATTAGATACCGTACAAAAAATTATTCAAGCCACTCTATGCCTCCATAATTTTATAATGAACACCAATGAATCAAAACATCTATATTGTCCACCATTTTATGTAGACCAGGTGGATAATGATGGAAACATTAGAAAAGGACTCCGGAGAGAGGAAGTGGGCTCTCAGAATATAGAACCCCTGCATAGGGCAGGAACTAATAATACAACAAATAATGCTGCCTACATAACAGGATTATTCAGAGGAGGTTTTAAAAATAGAATATCTACACAGTTTGTAAAAAAATAATTTATTTTTTTAAAAAACTAAGATAACTTTTATACACCTGATAATACCGAAAACACTGAAGCAAACATAAAAAAATATTAGTAGTAAATTAATTTAGATGAAAAATCAGTTGTGTATTTTTTTGGTACAATAACAAAAACTATTTTTAGTGCCCCATGGTACGCCAAGTTAACACATTTTGAAAATGTATCCAATAATACATAGTCACTATTTTCAGATAAATTTTCCAAGTGTGATAACTTGACGCACACCCTGACCATAGGGCGCTGAAGGTAGTTTTTGTTGTACCAACATACACAACAGAGTTTTCATTTATTCATCACTGGTACACAGCAAAATTAATTTGTGTCATCAGTTCCATATTTAATTTCAAACATAGTTTGCAATAACTTTATTTCGGCCTCTATTTTCTTCCTACCAGACATTTCCTCTAGCATTTCAGATATTCTGAGGCAAATTGGGTTTACCTTCACTGTTGGCACCTGAGGGGGGGGGAGAACTTGTTTGATTGCCTCTAAGATGGCACTCTCCACTGCATCACATTTTCGGTTCGCTAAGGACAAATTATAATAAATTAGATTGCCTCACAAGAGATCAGTAAAGGAAATATAGAGCAGCAATCCTAAAAACAAACGGTTCGTCCTTGTTCTTAGTTTATTACCTGGACTGGCTTCCATCAGACAGGCAAGCAGACAACTGTGGGGGTGATAATAAATTAGTCACCGTACTACAAAAAAAAATTTAAGTATGAATCGCAATGTCACAAAGGTAGTTGTCTGCAATTTTCCAGAAATAATGGATATTTTTAAATCATGGAGGCCATATTATGCAGATTAGCAATTCAGTATTTACTTCAGTGCTCGTCATTACTATAAATAATTTAGGAACCTACTTTCTATATTTTTATTTGATCTAACAGATATTTTATGACAATATAATTCTGCAATTAGTATTTGTCTATACATTTTTATTCAAAATTTGCAGTCTTCAGCAGGAATTTCATTGCAATGTAAAATATATTGTGTCATACTTACGATCTTTTTGGTTGTTAATCCGACAAAAACTTCATAATTTCAAAAAACTTCCAGGGCCTTTTTCTTTTTATGGCTCCAGAACCACTGGGAACGTATGTTTCCATATCATTTTTGACCTTTATATATGTGTCCTTCAAGTTTTTCCATTTTTTTTTATTAATTCAATTGAGTATTTTTCTAAAACAAATAACATCCAAATTTATTATATAGGTAAGTATTCCTCAAAAAGTACTAATCCACTTTCTAAATTATTTTTATGGAGTTATTCCTCAAAAATAAGATACCACCTAATTTATGTATATATTTATTTTTAATCGTACTATTTACCATGAAATAAGTAGACAATTTCAAGCCAAGCTTTATCTTTAGCAGATTTTGATTTCAACGTTATTGCTATTGTGGGATCCCACAAAATAGGGTGTGCCTGTAGTGCTAATATAAGAGTTTCTTCGAAGCTCCCTTGTGAATTTGATTCATCCGTTGTACTGGAATAAAAATGAGATAATCAACAATAATTTATTTCAGATCTACTCATATATATGCGTGATTTTACAATTAAGTAATACATCTATTTTCCGAGCTGCTGTATTCTAACTTATCTGAACACGATTTATTTTATCTTAAATGCTTCCTGCTGTTGTAACCTAGGAGGTTACGTACATTTTATTTTACTATTACCTTACTATTATTCTATATATATTTTTAATATTAAATACTATTGTTTTCTATTCAAATAATTAATATCTCTTTTAATCACATTTTCATTGTTTTATATTCTTTATCAGTACTTTCGAGTAAGAGCCATGTTATTTAAAACCCATGTCACGAATTAAATATGATATTAAATACAATTTTCTATACAATGTAACTTTTTGTAAAGTCAAGTTCACTTCTTAGAATGCATTTCAGACTTAAAGGGAAATAAGTTTAAGTTTCACTTTTTCTCATACAAACTGCCTACTTTTGCAAATTTAGCTACTTTTAAAATATCAAAACATATTTTCTTTTTGAGTGGCAACTATTGTTTAAACACATATATGTAGATAAAAAATGTATAAGATCATGATTCAACAAGCTCTATTGAGTGTAACAGCATAAACTAAGTAGTTACAGGGAATAAATGAAGTATTGATGCCCAAGTGTTTTATTTCAATCACTGTTTATCTGCGGATCACAACACTGCTAAACTATCCGATAACACTCGTTTATAAAAATTTAGGATTAGGATCATTTAGCAGGAGGCATGGGACATAGGATGAAAGAAATCATACCAAACTAGTTGAAATAGAGCTGTTCGGGATTAATATTCCTTTCACAATAGAATTACCACGTTTGCAAATCATCCGGAGTCTCCTCGGTCTCCTGTATCTGGAAATGTTGGCACAGGACATTTATTGTAACATTTTTTGTACAAACATTGCAGTAAATCTACAAAACACCAAAAATTATTATTTATTGAAACTTTTTAAAATGTCGTTTGAATTACATCCGTATCACCATCCCGTTCTTCGAAATTCATTGCAAATTAAAAATACACTCGAAAAATAATATAACAATATGAAGCAGTGTAGTATATACACAAAACAAATATATCAAGAACTAAATTTATAATCTGCACAAACCATCAAAAAATGACACTATGAATGACAGTAATGATAGAAAATCGCAAAATAGTTAAAATCATTTCAACTTTTTTGCGATTTATCCGCATTTTCGCGTTGGCTAATTTCGCATTTGTGAGTATGGATGAAATACGCGAATGTGCGACAACAGTCTGGATTTGAAACATTATGTCAAAAAAACGCGAATTTCGCCTAAGTGAGTATTAAGCTTTTTTAGACGTAGAAGAATTCGAAACGATTGCAGGATGGTACGCGGGGCGCGGTGCGGGAGCGACGATAGTGTCAGTCGATTCAGGCTGAACCACGACTGGTTGCACGGCCTGCGGTAGCGCTCGACTCTGGTTGCTATTAGCATTTGTATAAATTTAAATGTTGCGTACTGAAGTTATTATATTAAAACACCCAGTATTTCTCTAACTTTTAATTTAAAAAGTACAAAAGTTTTATAATGAAAAAACTACATTTTTAGCTTGTCATTTTTATATATGTATTTGTACACATAACCACACTCTCTTTTATCAGAGGCCTACTGCTCGCCTGTTTTACAGCCACAAACAGATATCAATAATATTCTTAGTTTTTAGATAGTGTGGCGCCATCTATAATCAAGTTCATTTGGAATAACGGATAAATAATTTTATTGCATCAGAATTATGCACTTTAACACTTCCCCTCAATAAAATTATTTCAGCGTACAAAGATTCCCAACAAAAATCCAAAAATAAAACATACTTAACTCTAGGCGCAAACAAAAAATTTAAAATTCCATACCTAATGCTAATCGGAACTTTTCAAATTTTATCTTAGACAAAGGTTTTGTAAATAAGTCAGCTATCTGATCTTCGGTTTTAACATAAATAATTTCTACAATTCCTTCGTCTATTTTTTCCTTTATAAAGTTAAACTTAATATCTAAATGCTTAAGTCTTTTATTGTTTTCAGGACTATTGGCTAAGCAAATTGCTGCCCTGTTATCTTCGTATATCTTAGTCGGTTCATTTAGTTCTAATTGAAAATCAAAGAAAAGTTTACGAAGCCAACAGGCCTCTGTAACAGCTAGACTCAACGCTACATATTCGGACTCAGTAGACGAAATTGATACATTTTGTTGTTTTTTACTGGTCCAGGAAACAGTACAGTCAAACATTTTAAAAATAAAACCAGAGGTGGATTTTCTGTCAATCGTATCACCACCCCAGTCTGAATCAACATAACCTGTCAAAATGTTACCGTTTGGTTTAAAAAGCAATTTTAACTGAATAGTACCTTGAATATATCTAAGTACCCGTTTCAATGATTTATGTAAATTTTCATTTGCTTTTGATTGAAATCTACTTAGTATACTTATACTCTCACATAAATCAGGTCTGGTAGCCAAAGCAGCATACATTATACTGCCAATAATTTTTCTACACAGTTTTTGCAACTCTATATTGTTTTCTTCCGTTTGAAAAAGCTTTAGGTCTAGGTTACTGTCTAGAGGAGTGTCAATACTCTTACAGTTATGCATCTGAAATCTTTTTAGTACATTTTTTAAATAATTCTCTTGACTAAGCTATGTGCAACCTAGCTCTAAATTTTGTTCTATCTGTATACCCAGATATTGAGATATAACCCCTAAATCTTTCATACAAAAATTTTTATTTAATAGATTTTTTAAATTAGTTACCTCATTTTTATCAGTGCCTAAAATTAACACATCATCTACATATATTAATAAGTAAAGCTTACTTTGAATATAAACAATAATCATTCTGGGATCTTAAAAAATCATTTTGTATCATTAATGAATCAAACTTTTTGTTCCAACATTTTGGCGAGCTTTTTAAGCCATAAATTGACTTATTAAGTTTACAAACAAAATTACTGTTATTTACATTGTTACCTGGAAGCGACATATATACCTCTTCCTCTATATCACTATACAAAAATGCACCTCGGACGTCCATCTGGTGTATGGGCTGCTTAAACAAATTTGCTACTACAAGCAACATGCGAAAGGTTGTCAGCTTGGCTACTGGAGCGTAGATGTCGTACAGTTCGTTATCACAGTCTTGTTGAAAGCCACGTGCCACCAATCTCGCTTTAAACTCACTATCACTTTTTTGTTTAAGAACCCATTTGCTTTGAATCACCTTTTTGTATGTCGGCCACGGCACTTCCGACCACGTATTATTTTTTTAACACTTTTAGTTCTTGATTTATTGCTTCTTGCCACTTCGATGTGTTTTCACTTAGTATTGCATCTTCATATGTAATTGGCTGTTCTGTTTCTGTGTAAAAACTTACATCATAATCTCTCATCCATAATGGTTGTCTAATGTCTCTTCTATTTGTTCTTCTTCTTCAATTTTCTTCCTCTCCATTTTCTGTGTCAATATCTGCATGATCCTGGTTTTCTGGTTGCTCTTTGGGTGGATAATCTTCTGTTTCTAATTGTAATTTTACTATTTCTTCATTTTCTGTTGTACTGATCAATTGGTTTTGATTAACTGGAATAAAAACCACATCTCTATGTATACCAACTTCGTTTTTATCAGGAAAATATATGCGATAGCTCTTTACTGTATCACTATAGCCTACAAAGATGCTCAAGTAACTTTTTGCATCTAGTTTTGTTTGGGAACATGTACAGCACATTTTGAGCCAAATTCTCTGAAAAATGTAATATCAAAATCCTTTTTGAACCAAAGTTTATATGGGGTTCCTTTTCTGGTAGAGTTACAATCAACTTTGTTAAGAACAAAAACCGCTGTATTTAAGGCTTCTGCCCAAAGGTCTTTATTTAAGTTCTTACTGTGCAACATTGTTCTTATTGTTTCGACCAGAGTCCTCATATCTCTTTCAGCTCGTCCATTTTGTTGTGGGGTATATGGACAAGTTGTCTCGTGTATAATTCCATTATTCTCGAACAATAATTTCAGATCTTTATTAACAAATTCCAATCCGTTGTCTGTTCGAAGTCGTTGTATTTGGCGGCCTGTTTGATTTTTGGTCATTTCAATAAACTTTCGGAAACAATTTATAACTTCTGATTTGTGTTTTAAGTAAAATACAAATCTGTAGCCTGAAAAATCATATTTAATTAATAGGAAATACCTTGTCTCTGCTAGTGATTCTTCTTCGAAAGGACCACATAAATCAGCATACATAAGTTCACAAATATTCTTGGCTCTTGAACTGCTTAACTGGAAAGGCAATATGTGTTGTTTTCCGAGAAGACAATCAGTACAATGTGGATTTTCTTGTTCTTTGTATTTTATTTCACGTGACTTTAATGTATTTCTTACTTGATCGAAATTTATGTGTACCAATTTTTTATGCCAATCTGTAAAAGTTTCTGTTATATAACATTCTTCAGCATTATTCTCAGCCAATACAGTTTCCTTGTTGGTGTTAAACAACTTTACTACATATAAGCCATTCTCTTCTTTTTCGCCTTTTAGTATTTCTTTGTTATCTTTTGAGACTATAACCTTATTTTGTTTAAATAGAACTTCACCTCCGTTCTCAATTACTGCATTTACTGAGAGTAAATTTCGGCTTAAGTCAGGCACTAACAGTACATTATTTAATATGCACTTTTCATCCACTATTCTTCCTCTTCCAACAGCTTGCATTTTCTCGTTTTTCTTGGCGACCAATATATCACTTTTTCTGTTTTCGATGCAATTAATAATATCTGCATTGTTGGTCATATGAGAAGTACAACCTGAATCCACAACAAACTTTTCACATGAAAACATTGCGACAGCAATGCTACTTTGTTTTCACTTGTTTCGTCATTTTCAGAATGCTGAGAGTAGTTACTTGATGTTTGACCTTCCTTTTCTCTAAAAAAACAGTTTTCCTGTTTATGGTTGGTCTTCTTGCATATTTTACACATTATATTATTTTTAGAATGACAATCTTTAGCGTAATGGCCTGGTTTTTCACATAAATAACATTTTCGTTCTTGTTGACCTTGTTGTTGACTGTATCTTTTATTATTAAAACCTTTTTGTCTTCTACCTTCTGCCCTAAAGGCTACTGTTTCATCCGTTGCTTCTTTCTGGTTAAATTTTGCCTCTTCTGCAATCAAACGTGATGTAAGATTTGTCAGGGTACGTTCACTAGCAGGAGTGGAATCCCATGCTGTGGAGAAATGTTTAAATTTATCAGGTAATGTGCAAAGAATTTTTGACATTAGCATATCGTCATCGACTGTGATTCAACGTTTTTAATCGGCAGCGTAGGTTTTCCATTTTACTAATATGTAAGCTCATATCAGTACCTTTTTCATATTTAAAATTGAAAAACTCTTGTAAAAGGCTACATTTTTGTTGTTCATTGTCTCTTTGAAAAATACCACATATTTTAGTAAACATTTCATGTGAATTTCCGCAATTTAAAACATGCATCATTAGTTTTTTATCAATTGATGTAACAATTGCTTTTTGTGCTTGAGCGTCCTTCTTTTTCCAATCATTTTTATCAGAGTCTTTGGTCATATCTTCAAACTTTTTGGTGCCCTCAACAATTTCAAATAGACTACTTGCCTTAAATAAAATTGTAATTTGGAATTTCCACAATTCGAACGACTCACTATCTGTTAATTTGGTTATTAAGGACAAATCTTCTGAAGACGCCATTTTTGCTACTTTACACGTTTTTTTGGTTATTTTATTTCACAAAGATTTTAAGTTTTTACAGTTTTCTTAAACCACGTCGGTTTTAATTTTTATGGACAAAACGGGACTGGGCCCATAACCTGAAGTTATTATATTAAAACACCCAGTATTTCACTAACTTTTAATTGAAAAAGTACAAAAGTTTTATAATGAAAAAACTACATTTTTAGCTTGTCATTTTTATATATGTATTTGTACACATAACCACACTCTCTTTTATCAGAGGCCTACTGCTCGCCTGTTTTACAGCCACAAACAGAGATCAATAATATTCTTAGTTTTTAGATAGTGTGGCGCCATCTATAATCAAGTTCATTTGGAATAACGGATAAATAATTTTATTGCATCAGAATTATGCCATTTAACACGTACTTTTACACATTTTATAGACGGAAACATTGTCGCGATCTGAAGTAGTGACGAAAGTACGAGAGACATTAGAGTTATTTGCTGCATTTGTTCGACTTTGAGAATAAGCTCCTTGTGGATGTGATTAAGAATGTACGGAGGGTAGTTTATTGCTGCTAATTGAGCGTTCCAATACTTTTGTATGATGACGAATGAAATCTAACAAATCGGTACGGAATTTTTTTATCCATCACCGTCAATTCAAAATTTTCTACTAAATGCGAGTCAAGTCTTTTCAAAGCTAAATACATGAAAATAAAGTCTGTTAACTCGGAAAAACCTAACTGTTTTAAAACTGTCATAGAACTATAAAAACGATCTACAAAATTATTTAATTGCGTACAATTGTTAGAAACAGGTTTGATATCAAATATATTATTTAAATACATAGTTCCGAGGGCCCGTTTATCTTGGTACTTTGTAATTGGAGAATTCCATATCAAAGTGTAATTCTCTTCATTAGGAACAACACCTGCGAATACATTGAGCGCGCGGCCACTCAGCCTACCAACAAGGTATTTTACTCTTTGAGAATTGTTGAGATTTTTATTTTTATGAATATTCTTTTCGAATGATTCATAAAAGAGCGACCACTTTTCTGGTTTACCATCGAAAGTAGATAATTCAATAGGCGGTAATTTACATACTGTACTGTTATCTTTATTAGAATTAGAACGGGATTGATGATCTTATGACAATTTCATTGCCACATCGCGAATATGTTGAGTAAATGAATAAAGCGTTTCAAATGCAGTGAAACTGCTATAATTTGGTATGTATTTAGGGTATAGCTGTATTTCTAGTAAATTAACGTTGTCACAAAGTTTGTTATACAATTGACTAATGTTAGCGGTTTTTGTAAGAAATTCAGATTTACTTCTGGTGCCAATAAAACCAGAGTCTCATAAATGTTTTGCACTATTGTATAACGAGTTCAAACGCGAAAATATTGCTTCCTACTTTGCTGTTGTCAGTTTTAATTGCACTGTCAAGTCGGCAGAATCCATTTTGATTCGTAAGAAATAAATTTAAATTATGATTCTAAAATTAACACTTCAGAAAGCAATTAAAATATTTCACAACAACTAATAATATGTGTATAAATGAAATATAATTTAAAAGCGTATTGCGAAAATCTATAAAAGGAAGTAAAATATCAAGAGAATATATTTGCGGATATGCGGAATTTATGTATATGTATATGAAGTGAATAATAAAATATATAGATGAGGGTTCTAATCCGGCTCGACGGTCCAAAAATATGTTGATGCGTTTTTTGGGAAAGTTCCCTGTGAAGAGAGTGTAAGGCCACAAACTCCACGAATTTAACCACAATAGCGTCTTGTGTAAAGGATTGCACTTACCTGTAATATCCAGACGTCTATCCTCCAAAGTTCTGGTGTGGCGGCGGTAACAACTTCTACTTTTCTTGCGGGTGCGAATAAGGTTTGATGTGTAAAAAATGCGATGACAGTTCAACTTGATTTTATTTCAACTATATGACAGCAGTTGTCGTCCAGCCCACAGTATATTTATTAGCTATACTGTATCCAGATAGAACATCTAAATTCTACAGATAAGTACACTCACTTTTGCCAGAGGGCGTTGAGTGTTGGCTAAAAACAAAGATAAGCGGCGCAAACACAGTCTAATGAACGAATTGCTTCAAATTGTGAAAATACATGCCGATAAATATAAGAAACTTGCTATGGCACATAAAAATCGAACGTTCAAGCTAACCGATATGGAACGCCTTCTTAAGAAATCATAGGAACGAGTAACACCAGAAACTGGAGCAAGTCTATTGCTCATGTTCAAAACGAAGGAGAGAAAATCTGGGATGTAGATAATATGGATGATAAAGTTATCGATGATATTATTATCAATGTAGGTACTAGTGATAGTGATATTGATGATTAAAAATTGAGAAATGACAAAGGGAAAGTTCTAACATTGTTTTTCGGTGTTACGAGTTTTATTTTTGTAATTCTTATTGTTGTACCTATGATTTCCTTTATTGAAAAGAAGTCCTTTTGTTTTCATTGAAGAATTTTCTCTACTTTATAAATGTTTTCCACGTCCAAAAAATAGTTCAGGAAAATGTAACAATGCCATTTTTTGGACCCCGCAGAAAAACGTTCACGCCACTGTGCAAAACCTATTGCACTGTCCAAACTTTATGGTTCGACTTTAGTAATTTATTGAGAAAATGCTACGTGAAGTAACTAAACTTCTATGAATTAGAGGAGGTAAACACGGCCTATACAGGAATTCAATCCATTTCTTTGTTTAATTTTATAGTTTTCTGAATACTTACAAATATCATAAAACGGGGAAGGGTCAAATCTATTACACATCTGGCGTATGTATTTGAGGACATTTTATACCACCCATCACATTGTCAATTAATTGATTTTTGTAAACATATTGTTATTTTAGGTATTTTATGATGATTATAATATATTTCAACCTAGTTCCCCATACTTGTTCGTACTAAAACCATTGATCAAGAAATAGGGCAGTGCCACGCCTACACCCAACGGAGATATCGAAGCGACTGAAATCTCAAAGCCATATTCAGATGTGCTGCCATCTATATGTCGTAGCCATGGGAGGACACGTTTCGCTCGTATGCGTTGCGTATCTTTCCTATTTCTTAATCAATGCTAAAACTCAATAGCTACAATCGTTTAGTGGAGCTGCTTTTCGTGACGTGTTTTAATACACAGGGTGAGTTTTTATTGTCGATAATTCCGTTATTATGGAAATTATCCAAAAAAGTAATTAACAAAAATTGTAGGGAACAACATGTTCATTACGTGGAAAATATGCCGATATCTACAGAGTGGCTCATAGCTGCGTGACAAAGCAAACATACGTTTTTTTAAATGCGACATCCTATAGATTCCATTATATTTAGATTTCTCATATAATTCCTTGTTCTTACAATATGCAGTTTTACCAAATTATATATAGTGCATTTGAAAAGATATGACCAATTTTATATCGAAATCGCTACGAAATAAACATTCTGTATATGAAGAACTAGTAAATGGTTGATTATTTATTTTGCGTAGTAAGTTGACGAATATTGTCTAGTTTTCAAACTAATCGTAACAGAAATCATCGACGAACATCTGTATACAGGGTGAGCTAAAAAGTAAAGTAATGATTTTCTTAATTCTTTCAAATGAATGCGTCTATATTTTATTTTTTCAAAAAATTGCAATTGGTATATCCTTTCATTTTTGTGAAGCATTTTCACTTTCCTCAAATTTTAGTAATATTTCCTTAAAATAAACAAATATTAGTATTTAATAAGCCATAACAATATTAAATGAAAATAATTTTAAACTAAATGTTCGAATTTACACCTACAATGTCTATGCAAGTTTGTATTCGATGATACATTTCTCAACATTTGTACGTCAATACTATTAGAAGCTTTTCTTATCACACACGGTTTTTTATATAGTCCCACATGAAAAAATCAATTTTTAGTATTTTAAATGAAACTCACTGTTTCTAGCTAATTCCACAATATAATGAAAATTGTTGAAAATTCTAAAAAATTGACAATTGTTTCGATAAATCAATTGTCAATTTTTTAGAATTTTCAACAATTTTCATTATATTGTGGAATTAGCTAGAAACAGTGAGTTTCATTTAAAATACTAATATGAGTAGGTAGATTCCACGAAGTAAGGGTCGAGACAGTTAATTTCATTAAATCAATTTTTGATAATCCCGGTGATCCTGCTGGTTATGCAGTTGGTCCTCCTCTGCCTATCGACCTTCCAGGTAAATTATTATGTTGGTGGTTGTGAATAAGGTCCGTGTGAAGAACTGGAGCACTATCGTGTAAAAACCACATTATTTGCCCAGTATTAAGTGGAACATTTTGAAGTAATAGTGGCAAATAATTTTCAAGAGAATCAAGATATACACTACCATTCACGCGACCGTCAAAGAAATGTGGCCCAGAAACGTGGTTTCCAACGATACCATCCCAAACATTTATTGAACACCTATTTTGACCATGAGTTTTTACAATGTACGGATTGTTTGTGGAGTAATAATGAAAATTACGCCTCTTCACCGTTTTGTGAAAAGTATTCTCATCGCCAAAAAGCACAACATAAAAAAAATCTGTTCACACAGATTTGTTATCGAGCCCTGCTAACCTGCGAGGATAATCATCATCTGTCAATTCTTGGTATAAGTTAATATGGTACAGATGCATTTTATATTTGTGGAGGATATTTACGACCGATTTTTGACTATTGTGATAATTCACGAGTAATAATGTGGGGGTTTCGAGGTAACGGCTAGCAGTACACCATATTCCTTTTCTTCTGTGGTAACGGTTTCTGTTCTTTCGTGATTTTCATATACCACTGATCCAGTACGAACAAAGCTATCCATTAACCTTTCAAACACTCGTGTATTTGGGTGCCTCCGTTCAGGATGCCCCTATTGATTTCTGGATGCAAGTAAACAATTTCTCATACTTTCTCCTAATACCCAAATCATAACTATTTGCTCTGCTCATAATATACCCCCTCTTAGTAATGCAAGTTCCATGTTAGATAGTGGCAGACAGTTTTTAGCGACACTTGTGACCAGCCGCTAAAATAACTGTAAAATATGGATAAACATGTAAGTGGTATCAGGCCATTGCTAACAAAGAGAAGAATTGGCGCTGAATTTAAATAGACCTAATGGCGGCAAATTTAAATTTAGTGGTTAAATGACAATTTTCAACAAATCTCAAAAATAAAGTTGTTTTCATTTTTATTAAAATATGGCACATGGATCTCAAAATATGATAACCTCCTTCATAAGTATTACATAGTTTAAAATATTTTATAGTAATATATAAATGTAATATACCTATATAACACTGATTATTGTTTTCGTGCGAGTATACTGTGGTTCTTCCACGGAAAAATTCAGGTTTAAAACCACATTTTTCCAACACAGAAATAATTTAAAACAGTTAATAATATGACAACTGTCATTTATCCATAGTGTACCTGAAGTTGTACTTGATCTTTTTAAACGATTTCTATACAATAGTGTAACGATTTCTATACAATAGTGTGATGGAAATATTGTTGATACCTTAGAGTAATAATATACAATAGAGAGGGCATTTCATTCATAAACACGTTTATTTTTGAGGCCAACAACCTAAACGCCAGTAGTAAAATAATGAATAAATTTCTTAAAGTGGGGATGCTATTGTAGACACATAGCCTTGGTAATTTCTGCAGTTTTTCTAACAATTTTGGCACCGGCGAACCATGATAATCCAAAAACATTTAATTAATTATTAAAAGTTTATTTTGTCACTGAAAGTCTTGAAAAACTCATCAAAACGACAGAAATAAATGTTTACTCTCTAGTCGTAATGGCGCTCGTATAAACACAAACCACGTTTGACATTATTTACTACAATACTACGGCGTTTCGAAATTATCGTCCATCACATTCTGACGATATTTGCATCTTTCTTTATGTTGTAATTAAACAAGGACAAAACTACTAAATTAGTTAACCTTGACAAATAAAACAGGTACTGCAATTTTGAGCAATGTTGCCACTTTAAGTTATAACCATAAAGGTATCTAAGGTTATAACAAATACTTGTTTAAAATTTATTTAAAAAAATGCCTTTATTGACTTTTTTTATTTGCATAGCTTTTTAACAAATTTTCAATTACACTTCTAATTTCATTTTTCTGCAACTAAGGAGAATTTGTAAATATGGCAAAGCAGTGGAAGTGTCCGCAAGTGAGCTTAGAATGTGACTCAATGTTTGGGGCAGGAAAAAGTCAAAACAAACATATCTATTCCATTTGTTAATCTGAAGTTGATACCACATTATTCTATTAGGTTGCTACAATTATCGGCAGATTGAATGGGATATTATTTTAGTTATTTACGTAACGAATAAAAATAATATTGTTATTTATTTACTAATATTAAATTATATTTAGTTTCACAAATTCAAGTTGTTTCGAAAAATAATGAATTTATGTATAGGGGATGCTTCACAAAAATGAAAGGAAATTCCAAATGCAACTTAAAAAAAATAAAATATAGGCGGATCCATTTAAAAAAATTAAGAAAATCATAAGTTTACTTTTTAGCTTACCCTGTATACAGATGTTTGTCGATGTTACAATAAGGTTGAAAACTATACAATATTCGTCAACTTACTACGCAAAATAAATAACCATTTATTTACTAGTTCTTCATATACTGTATGTGTTTCGTAGCGATTTCGATATAAATATGGTCATATCTATATAATTACCCTATATACTTTGGTGAAACTGCATATTATAAGAACGAGGATTGTGGGATAGATCTAAATATGAGTAAATATATAGGGTGTCATATTTAAAAAAAAGTTTGATTGCTTTGTCACGCAGTTATGTGTCACCCTGTAGATAACGGCAAATTTTCCAGATAAGAAGCATGTCGTTTTGTGGATAATTTCCATAAAAACGGAGTTATTGACCGTTGTCACACTCACCTTGTATATTCTATAACGATTTTATAATTCATGTCTCCCTATTTTTTGTTGTTAATCTACAGTAGAAACGTGACAGAAAAGCTTCAGAGTTTCTACTGTAGATACAACGGTTTTAATTTACGGAATATTATGCTTCTTTTAATAGTTATTTCCTGTGGCGAGAATAATTTATTTACAATTTGATAAAAATATATGTCAACATAGTATGATGCTTGTATTAAATTTTTGTGGAAATTTTAATAAGCATACCTAACTTATTTTTAGAAATGATTCAGGATTATTGGAATTCTAACATATTTTCGGTATCAAATATAATTTACATTGGCACTAAGATATACTCAGTAATATATAAACCTGAACACCCAGTAAAAATGATTTTATTTCGGTCATATTTGACCTACATATTAGGGAGTTCGTAATATGTAAGTGATTAAAATTTCGCTCCAATGGGGTGAGGATAATATAAGTTTCTGCTCACCAACTTTAATAATGGGTTGAAGATTTATCATTTCTTACACATTCCCTAATGCATTTAGGCATACTCATAATCAGGTGATCAATATTCCATTCCATCCATGCCACCTCTATCTCATGTCGAAGAGCCATCAGCATTTGAGTAGTACGCTGTAAATTTATCAACCTTTTACGGATTATATCCCACACATGTTCAATTCGAGACAATTCCGGTGATCTTGGGGGCAAAAGTAGGAGACGAAGTTGAGCCTGCTGGAAGTTGTACAACGTTTGTCTGGCTATATGTGGCCGAGCGTTATCTTCCTGAAAAGTTGGATTTTGAATTGTCCTCAGGTAAGAAATCAGATGGGGTTCCAATATTACTTGATTGTATCGATGTGCATTCATAGGTGACCTTGAGCCATAAGCAGTGGCATCCCATATCATAACTCCATAAGACCAACATTTCGACATCTCTCGAACCCTGTTAGCTGCCGATAATTTGCATTTTTTCGCACTTTAGGCGTGATACAGGGCCCGCTCTAGCCTTCATGTCACCCCGGACAAACAGACAATTTGCCGCCAGTTTTTTTAAATAAAATAAAAATTATGTTAAAAACATTTATTTAAAAAAATATATCTAATATATAATAAACATTTAAAAAGCGCAGAACTTAGTACTTGTAGGTGTATTTTTATTGCTATATTCAATTGTACAAAAAATTATTGCATAGCCAAACAGAGAAATATTACATTCTATAAAAATATAACTATAAAATAAAGTAACCTAAAAGAAATTTATCTCTCTAACTTTGATTTCCGCAAATGTTTTTATTACATCTTTTAAGTTAACTTGATCTGTAATTTCATGCTCAATCACTAAAATGGCCTATCCATTACGACGATTTTGCGTTGTAGTTGAACGTAAAAAATTCTCAGTCAATTTTAATTTGGAAAAAGTTCTTTCTCCACTTGCAACAGTTACTGGTGTAGACAACAATACTTAAAGAAACGCTTAGGTTTGGGGCACAATTTAACATTGTTATTAATTTTAGAACAGTGCTTGGGCTTTCTTTTTTGTCCATAAGCCCAGATATTGCACAAATTTATTCTGCTAATTCTACCCCATTAATACCAACAGCAATGTTTTCAACTATTTTCTTTAGACATGCCCTTTAAATCATATATATATATATATATAAAACAAAAACAGAATTAGCGGGCATATCACGCAAAAGAGGTTACAGAGAATGAGTGGTAACCGTAGACATCCATGTTTCTGGCTCATTAGCCTTCATCGGTACGGCATAACCAAGAAAAAGTGTACAACTTGGGAGCAAGGATGTTAATTGAAACATGAGAAAACACAAATGTGCGTTTGGTTATCTTGTTGAAATCCGTTGTTTGTGTTTTCTCCTTTCGAAGGGACTTCCAACATTATATTGTTTCATAGGTGCTTTTCTCTTGCGATGTGGTCCATTATTCGTAGCACAAGTCGTACATTTCTTACACCAGTCCTTCACATCGTCGGAGCTGTTCATCCAATAAAACCTTTCACGGACTCGCTGAAGGGTTTTCTTCACTCCCAGATGACCTCCCGATGGACTGTCGTGTAACTTCTTCAGTACCTCAGCTACTCTTGTTCTCGGGATAACTAGCTGTCTTCTCATCTCGAAACCATCATCGTTTTCAAGGACTCTTTTCAACAGCCCTTCTTCCAGGACAAGAGAGTCCCACTGAGCCCAATACGCCTTGAGTTTCGGTGAAAACTTTGACACTTCTTGCCAAGTAGGTCGCCGATTTTCTTTCTTTCATTGCCGGATCATCTTCAGGTGAGGATCATTCTCCTGATCTTCTCTGATCCTGGTGAGTGACCATTCTTCGTTGACTACAATAGTTCTTGAAACTGCAGCTTCCCTAGATTCCACCTGTTGCAGTGGGAGCAGTCTGTTGGGCACGGCCGTCTGGACAGGGAGTCGGCATTTCGGTGACTCACACCGGCTCGATGTTCGATGTTGAAACCATATTCTTGAAGTCATTCAATCCATCTAGCGATCTGGCCCTCGGGATTCTTGAACTGCATCAACCACTTGAGTGCTGCATGATCAGTCCGGATTAAAAACTTCCTACCATAGAGATACTGGTAAAAGTGTTCCACGGACTTCACTACTGCCAAAAGTTCTCTTCTTGTGACGCAGCAGTTTCGTTCTGGTTTGGAGAGGACTTTACTGAAATATCCCAGCACTCTTTCTTGCCCTCCTTGGATCTGTGAGAGCACTCCACCAATTCCTACGTTGCTTGCGTCAGTGTCAATGGATATCCTAATATCGGCGCCGAGGTTAAATACCTCTTCAAAGTTTCAAAAGCCGTTTGACAGTCTTCGTCCCATTGAGAACCTCTTGCTTCTTCTGTAAGTCGCGTTAGAGGCTTGGCAATATCTCCAAACTTCCTGATAAATCTTCTATAATACGTGCAAAGTCCAAGGAAACTCCTAATTTGATGTTTGTCGATTGGTTGCGGCCATTGCTGAATGGAAGCAATTTTCTCTGGATCCACCGCCACTCCTCCAGCTGACATTTCTTCGGGTTTAACATGAGCTGGGTAGCTTGGAGTCGTTTGAATACGTCTTCCAAATTCTTCAAATGTTCGTCAAATGTCTTCCCCAGTACTACGATGTCGTCCAAATAGACCAGGCATGTCTTCCAAGACAACCCTCTCAAGACATTTTCCATAAATCTTTCAAATGTCGCAGGCGCATTACAGAGCCCGAATGGCATGACGTTGAATTACCATAATCCAGATCCGGTGGTAAAAGCAGTCTTCTCTTTATCTTCTGGGTCCATTTCCACTTGCCAATAACCAGACTTCAGGTCCAAGGTGGAAAACAGTTTGCTGCCGACCAAAGTGTCTAGCGTATCGTCAATTCGAGGCAGAGGATAGCTGTCTTTCTTCGTCACGTTATTAAGTTATTAAGCTGGCGATAATCCACGCAGAATCTCGTAGTTCCATCCTTTTTCTTGACGAGCACTACTGGAGACAGCCATGGACTAGTAGATGGTTCTATCACTTTTTCTTCTGCCATCTCTCGAATTATTCTTTCAGCTTCCTCTCTCTTCGCTCGTGGAAGTCTTCGAGCTGATTGTCTAATTGACTTAGCATTACCAGTATCGATTTTGTGTTTGACGGCTTCTATTCTGCCAGTCTTTCCTTATTTTGACCAGCTACTGATAACATTTGTTCGAATCTAGCATTAGAATTGTCAGTGGTCGTTGTTTGACGAACTATAGACGTCACTGGTACGCAGGATCCAATCTTGGTTTCCTTCTTGATTGTAATTGGGTAATCGTTCACGTTTTTCACACGTACTGGGATCTCTTTCGCTGACGTGACCAATCCTTTTCCAATTAGTACTCCTTTGCCAACTTCTTCTTCGTGGTTCTTTGGCTCCATCATAACCGGTGTACCTTCCTCCATGACTCCCTGTAGCCGTGCTACTATCATGGTTTCGCTTCGTGCGGGTAGAACGGTATCTTCCTGTACAGCTGCCAACACCGCGTTGCCTTCATATGGATGCAGGAACACCTCCTCAGAACCCACTTTGATGGTTCTGTTTCTAAAGTCTAATTGGAAACCATGTACATTCATTACGTCCATTCCCAGAATCACGTCTTCTTCAATGTCAGCTACGATTACCGTATGCGTGAACTTTTCTGCGCCAATTCCCAATTGGATTTGTGTCTCACCGTGAACGTTGGCGCTCTCACCTGTGGCGGTCCGCAGTCGCAGTCTCGTTGGTGAAAGCTTCTTTTTGGAGTTTATTATTTCTGGTCGTATAATGGTCCTAGTTGCTCCAGTGTCAACCAGCAGAGCATATTTCTTGCCATTTACTTCGCCATTCACATATACACTGTCGTTGCGACATCTGAGAGAAGCTATCAGTATGAGAGGGTCTTTGGAACGATCATGGGTCGGTGCTGCCCCCTCGTAGCCGACCCGTTCTAGTTTTCCTGTGACTGGGGTTTTTGGGTTGCAGGAGTCTTGGGGCGCTTACATGAACTACGTACATGCCCTAGCTCGCCACAATTCCAGCATCTGATCTTTCTCGGTTTCTTGTCCATCATATTTTTCATTAAACTGACAAACTGGTCAAATCTGTCTTCGTCACCTTCTTCTTGGATGGTCCTGATTTTGTTATATCCTGAAGCCTTCGTTGCTGCTGCATATTCAAGGGCAGCTGTCAATGCGTCGGCTAATGTTTTCGGATGGGCTAAACGAAGCGTCCTCTGCATATGGGGGTCACGTAAGCAATCAATAAAGGCCTGGATGCCCAGACATTCCATCATGTTCTCTGGTGCTGACGGATAAGCAAATCGAACTAGTCGGGCAATGTCCACTTCATATTCTTGAAGGGATTCATCCCGTTTCTGCCTTCGGTTCTTCAGTTGAGATTGGTACAAATGTTCTAGATGTTCATGACCATATCGCATGTCCAACCTCTTCTTCAGCTGCTCGAAGTCATCCGTTTCTTCCAAAGGTATCGTCTGGAGTACATCTAAGGCATTTCCGCGAAGCACGATGGTTAAGTTCACTGCCTTCTCCCTATCGGACCAATTATTCACGCTAGCTGCTGCTTCAAATTGTTTCACATAATTGGTCCACGACATTTTTCCATCGAACGTTGGGGCCTTGACTCGGGTAAAACTACCAATGTCTTCAAACTTAGATACTGTTTCTGGCTTGCAAGGTTTCGTTTGCTTGGTCTTCTTTTCTTCCTCTGGCGTGCCTCGCGTTCTTGAATCGGCAATCTTCTCCTCTAACTCCTTGATTTTCTCGTCTATCGTTGTAATCTTATTCTTGATTTTCTCGTCTATCGTTGTAATCTTATTCTCGATTTTCTCGTCCATCGTTGACATCTTGTTCTCGATTTCAGATTTTAGAGACAAAATTTCATTTTCCACGTCAGCGGCAATGTCGTTTTTCATTAATAAGATATCGGCAGATATATCGTTCTTCAAAGTAGAAATTTTCTTGTCCATATTAACAGAAATGTCGTTTTTCATAGCAGATATATCGTTCTTCATAGCCGAAATATCGCTTTTCACATTTCTTCTATGCCAGAAATATCGTTCTTCATAGCAAAAATATTCTCGTCCATGTTCTCTTCCATGGCAGAAATCTTCTCGTCCATGTTAGCAGAGGTAAAAGCCTCGTCATTAAATAAAACTGTTTCAGGATCAAAGTCGTCATTTTCTAGTGCCAATTTAAGTCTTTCTACTAATTCACTTTTCTTACCGGACGTTTCCAACTCTCGATCTTCCAATTCTGCTCTTAGTTTCGCCACTTTGAGGTCACATAGTCTCTTGGCCATTTTTACGTAGCAATTTATTTATATTACCCCACACCTGACACCAATGTTATGTTTTTCTTATTTATTAAAAGTTTTTATTACGGGTGGGATAAATTTCAAACACTTACTAATTTATTTAAACACTAACTCACTAACACTTAATTTATATATACTTAACTAATCACTCATATTTAATTTATATGCACACAAACTTGATTATTAATTAGCACTTTACTGTTCGGTGTATTCTTTGTTTATTTCTCGAGATCACTTTATCAACTAACTCCTCCGCTGATCGGTCCTTATTTATATTAATGCCTTTCTTTCTAGAAAATGCCGGGCTGCGGCGTACACACACAAATAATTGATTCTGGCCTTTTCTAGATAAGTCTGGTCACAAAAACAATGCTTAGATAAGATAGTCCCAAACAGTTATAAAAACACTGCGTATCCGCCATAATTTTAATTTTCATACCTGGCTTAGACAGGGTCGGATTTAGGGTCTATACCAGTGTGCTGTTTCGTAACAATATTATAGAAATTAGCGCCTTCCAAAGATGCTTTTACCATATCGTTAACTACTAAATTGAGAGAGTGACTACTACATGGAATGTAGGAAGCTCACGGATTTAGGTTCTTAATCCTAGATTGCACTTCTGATTTATCGCCTCGCATATTGCACCCGTTGTCAAATCCATATCCCCTTATATCCTGTAAATTAAAACCCAAATTATCAAGTTCTGCAATCATAATTTCAAACATTTGCTTCCCTGTAGACCTTTCAACTGGAAAAAAAACCCAAAAAGATTTCCTTAATTTTAATTTCAACCTCATCCTGATTGGAATCAGTTTTATTGATTGAAATATACCTGATTACCGAATAATATTTGCCTTTTTTTACTTCATTAATAATATAAGATTTCACACTTTGATGCAACAGAGGTCTATTATCTCGTTTTGAATATTTTTCCCTAGATAGTGACCTTCCGTTTCTTCTTTTTTAAGCACCTTACATACGTGTCCTTCCATGATGGGATCAAATTCAGATAGCAGCTCAACTATTTTTAAGAAGTTACCGTTATTATGCTCAAACAGCTTGTCGATTGTACCTTGGGATGCACGAATGCACGAATTGCTACGATTCTTAAATGCACTTCTTGCCAATGGTTTATTTTACCGTTAATGAGTCTTTGGGAATCCGCTTCTATGGTTTTACAGCACTTTAATCTTAGGTTCAGTTCTAGAAAAGATTTTTGGGACTGAATATGATTTTTAGAAATTTCGTGGTCTTTTAGAGTTTGATTCAGATGCTTCCAACTTTTAAACCCCTACTTTTAAAGGGAACTAAGTACACTGCCAAACATTTTGCAGCAAAAGCAATATACGCAATTTTTTGAGACAGAGTGAACTGGCCAATCTCTTAAAACTTGCTCTACATTACTTAAAATTCTTTCATAATAATTAGGGCTAAATTTTCTACCAATCTGGGCCAGTATGGAAATTCATAATTGTACAATGGTTTAGGTGGAGCTTCCCTTATTAAAAAGATTATTTCGGCATCTGGTGGCTTCCGATGGTGGAATCGATTAACACCTTTTATTTTTACCTCTGTGTTAGTGGTTTACATTGCTCTGAAAATTTTCAAAAAGTATAAAAGTGAAATCATAGTTAGTTCAGTATCTCCTGAAGTGGAAGTGAGCAGTAAGTCAATCCTAATCGTGAAGTGACAAAAACCACCCAGTCGTCAAGGATTCGAAGGTTGGACATATATTCCACCGACGGTCAGTTTATTTCGTGCAAATATGAATAGAGATGAACAGTTAACAAACAATCAAGTACTCTTAAAATTATTACAATCTATTGAGAGTGGAAATGAGAAAATAAAAGTGGAGTTGGAAGAGCATATAGATTTGGAAAATGAAAAGTTGATAGATGTTATCAGAGATCAGAATAGGAAGATATCTGATTTTGAACAGAAGTGTGAAAAACTCACTGAGAATTATCTTGTTTTGGATAGGAAAACTAGGAAAAATAATGTTATTGTTTTTGGTTTAGAGTGTGATTCTAACGTCGATGGTGCAAGGACAGCTATTGCAAAACTCAACACTTTGTTGGGGACTAGTCTGTGTGAATCAGACCTCAACAATATTTTCTCACTATATAATATTCCCAGGCCAGCTCTTATTTAACAAAGAACTCAGTATTCCAGAATATTTCAAAATTAAAAGGTACCGACATATTTATTTCACACGATCTTTGCTACGAAGATCGCCAAAATTATAAAGTACTTGCCAAACACATGAAGGATGCTAGAGAGAGACATCTTTCCGCCAAAATCGTGAATCGCAAACTTGTTGTCAACGGCGTATACTGCGATTGAATTGGAAAAGGGAAGTGAAAGCCAGGTAAATGTACAAGTTTCAAGCAAAAGAGGACGATAATCTTTTAGTGCTCCATCAACTCCTTCGCACCCTCCTCCAATCACCGACAGCTTTAAAACTGAAGATATTGAAGACAAGATTGAACATAACTGTTAAACCCCATCTTAACAAACAGAAACAACAAGATATAATTCCCGGGTCCGACAGAAGAACACGACAAAATAGTTCATCTACAAAATAAAAAACTCTGATTAGTTATTACTAGTTATTTCTGTTTATTACTTGATCTTTACTTATATTTATCTTTTTTTTTCTTATTCATTAACTTCTTCCAACGCAAAGCTACACTCGAATAAAAATTATATAATGAATTTCACTTTTGCACATGTTAATGTTCGCTCTTTAATTCCACATTTCAATGCACTACACTTGCACATTGATGCTGAGAAATACGATAAGATAGGGATCACCGAGACATGGCTACATCCAGGAATATCAAACAACGTAATAGCAATACAGGGTTACAATTTTATTAGACTTGATCGTTTGGTGAGAAGGGGAGGGGGAATTTGTATTTATATAAGGAATAATTTAAGTGCCAATATTATCTGGAATGCATCATCCGACCATTTAGAACAATTATGGATAGAAATTAAGTTAGGAAAGGATAAAAGTGCCTTTGGAGTAGCATACAGACTCCCAAATTCAGATTATGTAACTTTCCTTGGAAATTTTGAAGATGCATTGATCAGAATATTCTCAGAGTATGTCAAGATTCCATGCATGGGTGATTTAAATATAAACCTACTGGACATCAATTCACTAGCATCGAGTAATCTCTTATCCGTTACAAATTCATTCAATTTGACTCAAAAAATAAAAAGTCCTACTCGCACGTCTAACAACTTATACATCTACTTTTTTCGAATCTCGATGATATTGCAGAGGCTGTCGTTCTTGACGCAGATATAACAGACTATTTTCTCATCCGTTGTTCCTTTCCACTTACGACCAATCGTTCTTGTGAAATCAAAACTTATTTTTACAGGGATTTCAGTCGTATCAATATAAACTATTTCCAAGCAGATCTGGAGGCATTACCGTGGGATAATATTTACACACACAATCGAAGATACAATTGAATAACATTACTTTGTTGGCTGATAGACATGCTCCGCTACAAACATCACGTTACTATATTAAGAAACAAAAATATACTCCTTGGATCACCGACAACATAAGGCTTATGCAAAAATTCCGCGATAAATCATTGAGACGTTATAGGAAAAATCGATTGCCAGCGCACTTCGAACACTACAAACAGCTGCGTAACTTCACATCGGCATCTATTAACAGAGAAAAAAGGCCTACTTAGAATATGCACTACGACACTCGACTAGTCGACAGCAATGGCAAACATTCAGGAAATTGGATATATTGAAGACCAAGCATACGGAACTACCGGACAACCTGAACAATGTGAATGTTTTGAATAATTATTTTGATAATTCTTCTAAAAACTATCAACAGCCATTGTTTTTGATTATATTTCTAGCTGAACTTCGTCGACTGGCGTAGACATTCAACTAGATAAATAATCTTAATTTGACAAAATTAATGTCGAAATTAATAATTTATTATGTACAAATTTACAAGAATGGTACAAAGTTATGAATGTTGAACTTGGGTGGCTTCAGATCGGAAGGCACTGTATGTTTCGATTTGATAAATATTCACTTGGCTTGTATAGAAACTGAGTAGCGATGTGTTAGACTTAGTATCTCTGACTGTTTGACTTTGAGTGAAGTTACTTCGATATGTAACAACGACTCGATGAACTCGATTGAACTCGAGTGTTGAACTGAGTTATGCACTAACTTAAGATTGAACTGATTTCGTTTTCGAGTTGTAAGCTCGCTTCGATGAATATTAAAAAAACTAACTTTGTTATTGAGTATTGAACTCGTTTCGGTGAGTGTAAAACTGATTTCTTCACGTTGTAAGACGTGATAAATAGAAATATGCAAGGGGCGTGTTTACACGTGGATTGGGATGACCAAACGGAAATAAACATTTCCTATTGGCCAGTATCATTTGACTAGTCGGGTTCATCGACAAGAATCAACAATGGATGCCTGCAATTTCTATCAAATACTCCACTAGCAATTGTAACCTTTTTATTTAGAAAGGTTATTCAAAAGTTTCTTACAAATCTTCCGATCGTCGACCATAAAAATTAACGCACAAAGTGTCAATAAGTTTAGGGTTTTTACAATACAATAGATAATAGGGTGAAACGTGACATTTTCCTAAATTTTTAACTATAGGATTTCAAACACAATGCGACAATATGTCGACTTTCAAAATTTGTTCTTTCAATGCTCAAACAAAACTATTTACAATTATTATTACAAAACGTGATATTTTAAAGGTATTTGACAAAAGCTGCGAATAAAGTGTAAATACCCTTTGAATTCATAACAATATGAAAGGTCTATCAATTCTTTAACAGCTTTTTACAGCGGTAGCAACTAAAATGAATTTACGCTTTAAATATATACAACGACGAAAAGAAGTAACATACAAATATCTTACATATTTTTAAAGCATCGTAAACAATATAATTCAATATTTTCTAATCTTGAACAGCCATGCTCTGAGATAATTGATTATTATTCGAATAGAGTAAAAGATGGTGTTACTTGTATCTCTACCTTCTCTCAAGTAAATGATGATGTCACCTCTATAATCAAAAACATAAAATCCAAATCAATTGGTTCGGATAACTTAAATATAGATCTCGTACTCCTCTGCTGTCCGTTTATAATCGTTTATATTACTCATGCCATAAATGAATGTGTGAAGAAGAGTTACTTTCCCAAAGGTTGGTAGCATGCTTATGTATTACCATGATCCAAATTAAAGTCCGAGCGGAACTCTCCGACTTACGAAGCATAGGTACGCTTCCAATACTATCTAAAGTTTTAGAGAAAATACTTGATGTGCAAATAAGATGTCATCTTGAAATGCATAATATACTTCCCCTACATCAGTCAGGATTCAGATCAGGGTTAAGTTGCGCTGCAGCACTCTCTGCAATATCAGATGATATATTCCAATCACTTGACAGTAACGAATTGTGTGCTCTCATCTTACTTGACTACTCAAAACCATTCGATACCATAAATCATAAAATCATGAATGCCTTTCTACACTTCATAGGGTTCAGTGAATCAGCGTGTTCCTTTATGGAATCATTTTTAGCCGATAAAGTTCAACAGGTCAAACTATATAATTTTGCTGCTCCGCTGAATTTGCAACAAGGAATTCCTCAGGGAAGTATTCTAGGTCCTTTGATGTATACCATTTTTACCAGTAACTTTTGTTTGAGCTTGGAATACTGCAAATCTCATTTTTATGCGGGTGACACACAGCTGTACTACTCATTCAGATTTTGTGATATTGTTGAAGCCAACGGTTTCATCAATTCAGATTTGAATGAACTTCTTAATTCAACAAATAAGCACTTACTGAAAATCAATTAAAAAAAATCGGTCGCTCTTCTATTTGGATGAGACAAACAGAGAAGTGAGGCGCTCAATACCTTACATATACAAATTGGTAATGACACCATCGGGTTTGATAATAATTGTAAGAACCTCGGGCTTTTCATGGATTATAAACTACGGTTCAAATATCATGTTACCCAAAAACTTAAAAATGCTTACACATCCTTGAAGCTCATGTATGGGCATAGACATTTTCTAAACTCCAAATTAAAAATTCAACTTTGTGATGGTTTGATACTTTCTCATTTTAATCACTGTGATGTTGTTTATGGCCCTTGTATCGATAGCATTGACTCTAGAAGAATCCAGAAAACACGAAACTCTTGTTTTAGACTGATATTCGGAATTAGACGACCACATCGTATTTCTCACCAATTGATGGACATTGGATGGCTTACTTATACCGTAGAATAACGTTCAGAACGGATGTACATAATCTGAACTTGAAGCGTAGAAATATGCTGACGATTCCTAAGCACAAGAAGCAATTATTCAAGCGGTCTTTTTCTTACAATGTTACACTTTTTGGAGATATAATGGATGTTCCAAATTTCTCCTTATCATGTGAGGCATTCAAAATTTGGTATAAACGATTTCTCTTTTCTCGACAATGACTTATATTATAAATTATTATTCTTGTATATATTGAATATTTCTAGATTACAATTATTTATTCATTCGAAAAAACTGTTATATTCTTTCTATATTTTTTCTTTGTTATTTATATATATATATATATATATACTCTTAGCGGAAAATGTCCAAGCTTTCGAGGATGTTTGTCCTCATCATCAGGAAGACTAAAATGAAAAACAACAGTTAAATACTGTGGTCAATAAAGAATAATTAGAAATGAAGTTCACAACCACGTGTGTACTTACCTCCGAAGTGAGGTTAGACTCCATAAAGTTGTAAATTCGTAAACTACAGATCGTAAATTGTGAAATGTTTTACTGGAATTGAGTTAACGGAAGGGCAAACCAACCGCATCACACCACCAAATGAAAATGTCGCAACATTTTATAAAATAAAATAAATAATTTCATCTTCACACGTTACCATGTTGAACGCCGGCAAGGAAATGATATAGTTTGCCTCCAAATGGGATGTAACAAGAGACAACCAGTGCTGCCAACCGTCAATCAGTGAATTGTAGGACAATGCCACCAGCCACCATTTTGGTAATGTACTTTGCTGTAGGGCCAACAATTGGTTTAATAAGAAAATGTATCATTTTCGAAGAGAGGAAGAAAGAGTGTGAGACAGAGAGAGAGAGGGAACGCTCTCAATTTTTGTAATTTGAGCGTGTAGAGAACATAACCCCAATATGACTTACACAAAGGAAGAAAAGAGGAAGAAAACAGTACAATAACAGTAATAATATGTAGTAATAATAATATAATATAGTAATTAAGTAAATTTGTAATATATATATATATATATATATATATATATATATATATATATATATATAATTTGAATGTATCTACCAACACCAATACACTCAAAATTAAGTTATTATTATTCATATACTTTGAATGTATCTACCAACACCAATACATTCAAGATTAAGTTTTTATTATTATTATTAAGTTGAAGTAATAAGGGTGGTGCTATTAGGAGGAACATGGTTGTTTAATACAACTTGATGAGCAAAATTAGTATCTAAGGACAACAAAAATGAGTAGATCTCACTTCAGTGATCAATATCAGTTTTCTTGTTTATGACATTGTTGTTTTGTGAAATGAAAGCCATTTCCAAGAATGATCTTTTCGTTCTCTTAGACTCAGTCGCCAACACTTTCACAGCCTCATAATTCATCTGATAATCAAGAGAATTTACATGAAAAGCTAACGCGCACCTCTCTGGGTGTAATCTAGAGTCACTCTTATGTGAAACTATTCGGTTAGATAGAGATCTTAAAGTCTGTCCGATATACTGTTTATCACAATCACTACAAGGAATACTATACACCACGTTAGTAAGTGAGGTCAAAGGATTTTTATCTTTTACTCTAGTGTAAATTGATCTGATTGAAAGAACAGTTTTATTAGCAATTCTGAAATTACCACATGAACGGAGCAATCTGGCAAGTCTCGGAGTTATGTCCTTAATATATGGCAAAGTAGCAAAAACCGGTCGAGAAGGGGACACATCAGTTCCAACATCCGTCTGGGCTAAGTTAGGATGGCTATCTTCAAGCAACAAGTCCACAGCATTAGATGTGCTGAATAATATTTTATTCAATAATGGTCTTGGATAAGAGTTATCCAAGAAAAGGTTAAGCAAAATATTAAGATTTTTATTATGAAAAACATTATTAGAAATTCTGAGTACTCTATGCTTCATTTGTTGAACCAAATTCACTTTCATGGAATGTTTATGGTAGGAGTGATAATTAAGATATCTACCAGAGCTGTATGGCTTCCTGTACCAATCTATAATAATTGTATTGTTTTTTCGTATAAATTTTGTGTCTAAGAAAGGTACGGAATTCTCGAAGTCTTCCATTTCGATTGTGAATTGGATATTTGGATCAAAGCTATCAAATGTATCCAGAACTTCAACAAGGCCTTCTCGAGGAAGTGTCAAAATAATGTCATCGGCATATTTTTTTATAAAAAAGGAGTAAAACAAAGAACAGGTATGACTGTATCCAGAACATCGTCCATGACATATGCTGCCAAGATAGGAGAAATTGAAGCACCCATTGGAGTACCAAACGTTTGTTTGTAAATTTTGTTATTGAAAGTGAAATAAGTACTATCAAACAGAAAAACCATTAATTCAAAAAAAGCTTCCTTCGGGATGGAGCAATGGACACTGATACGATCCCAACTCTTATCGATTGCTCTCAAACAAGCATCAAGATAAACATTACTGAACAACGGGACCACATCCAAACTGGCCAGAACATAATTTTCTGGAATTTCCAAATTATTAAACTTTTCAGAGACTTCAAAAGAGTCTTTAATAAAATAGAAATTTCCATAATCATACGCTTTTGTTAGTATTCCCGTACAAAATTGTGCAATATTTTCTGTGGGGGCTCCTGTCGAAGCCACTATCGGTCTTACAGAGAGAACTGGTTTATGAACTTTCGGAAGAGAATAAAATTTTGGAGGGACACCATGGTAGCTCATGAGTTTCTTCTTAACTGTCATACCTACATGATGTTTATTAAATAATGATTTAATTCGGTTCTTACCTTTTCTTTGTATAGTGGAAGTAGGATCATATGATAGTTCTACATATGAACTGTTGTTCAAAACAATATCATTAGACAATTCAACATATTGTTGCCTGTCCATAATGACAGTGACGTTACCCTTATCGGATTGAGTGAGAATCATATGAGGGTTTGTCTTCAAGAAGGCTTTAGATTTAAGTAAAAGGTTATGAAATAAAGAATTATTGTGAGGATGATGTATGTAATTAGTGATAATATTTGTGGCTCTAGCTACTGTGATGTTTTACATTTTCGAGTCTGTGATTGTGGAGGTGAGATAGTCTACATCAGATAAAATTGATTTGATTGAAATGTCTTTTAAAAAACTGGTTCCACACTAAACTTGGGACCCAAAGCCAAAAACTGTGAAATATCATCAGGTATAGTGGTATTAGAAATATTTCTCAACCAACCCGCTTTAGATTTTAACAATAATTTAAATTGATCACTTTGTAATTGTGGCATTGTCCTACAATTCACTGATTGACTGTTGGCAGCACTGGTTGTCTCTTGTTACATGCCATTTGGAGGCAAACTATATCATTTCCTTGCCGGCGTTCAACATGGTAACGTGTGAAGATGAAATTATTTATTTTATTTTATAAAATGTTGCGACATTTTCATTTGGTGGTGTGATGCGGTTAGTTTGCCCTTCCGTTAACTCAATTCCAGTAAAACATTTCACAATTTACGATCTGTAGTTTACGAATTTACAACTTTATGGACTCTAACCTCACTTCGGAGGTAAGTACAGACGTGGTTGTGAACTTCATTTCTAATTATTCTTTATTGACCGCAGTATTTAACTGTTGTTTTTCATTTTAGTCTTCCTGATGATGAGGACAAACATCCTCGAAAGCTTAAACATTTTCCGCTAAGAGTATATATATATAAATAACAAAGAAAAAATATAGAAAGAATATAACAGTTTTTTCGAATAAATAAATAATTGTAATCTAGAAATATTCAATATATACAAGAATAATAATTTATAATATAAGATAAGTCATTGTCGAGAAAAGAGAAATCGTTTATACCAAATTTTGAATGCCTCACATGATAAGGAGAAATTTGGAACATCCATTATATCTCCAAAAAGTGTAACATTGTAAGAAAAAGACCGCTTGAATAATTGCTTCTTGTGCTTAGGAATCGTCAGCATATTTCTACGCTTCAAGTTCAGATTATGTACATCCGTTCTGAACGTTATTCTACGGTATAAGTAAGCCATCCAATGTCCATCAATTGGTGAGAAATACGATGTGGTCGTCTAATCCCGAATATCAGTCTCAAAAAAGAGTTTCGTGTTTTCTGGATTCTTCTAGGGCCAATGCTATCGATACAAAGGCCATAAACAACATCACAGTGATTAAAATGAGAAAGTATCAACCCATCACAAAGTTGAATTTTTAATTTGGAGTTTAGAAAATGTCTATGCCCATAAATGAGCTTCAAGGATGTGTAAGCATTTTTAAGTTTTTGGGTAACATGATATTTGAACCGTAGTTTATAATCCATGAAAAGCCCGAGGTTCTTACAATTATTATCAAACCCGATGGTGTCATTACCAATTTGTATATGCAAGGTATTGAGCGCCTATATCATTTCCTTGCCGGCGTTCAACATGGTAACGTGTGAAGATGAAATTATTTATTTTATTTTATAAAATGTTGCGACATTTTCATTTGGTGTTGTGATGCGGTTGGTTTGCCCTTCCGTTAACTCAATTCCAGTAAAACATTTCACAATTTACGATCTGTAGTTTACGAATTTACAACTTTATGGAGTCTAACCTCACTTCGGAGGTAAGTACACACGTGGTTGTGAACTTCATTTCTAATTATTATTTATTGACCACAGTATTTAACTGTTGTTTTTCATTTTAGTCTCCCTGATGATGAGGACAAACATCCTCGAAAGCTTGGACATTTTCCGCTAAGAGTATATCTTTTCCATTTTTTTGCTGCAATCCCCCAATATTCACTAGTTTTATATATATATATATATATATATATATATATATATATATATATATATATATAAAAGGAAGATAGTCTTTGCTGACTGTTAGGAATAAAACTGGAGAATATTGGGGTATGCAGCAAGAGAAACGTTTCTCTTGCTGCATACCCCAATATTCTCCAGTTTTATATATATATATATATATATATATATATATATATATATATATATATATATTTCTGTTAGGTTAGGTTATTTTCTGTTTTTTATATTTTTGAGGAAACTGTGGAAGAATCGGCCACCTGGCCTAACAGTTCTCCTATTATTTACCTACTTGTGTCTCATGTAATAGGTATCCATGGTAAATAACAAATGTATTATTATTATTGTTATTATTATTATTATTATTATTATATATTATTAGTATTATTATTATCATTGACCAAAGTGCTGAATTTGTACTTTAAGGTTGTTGAATGTTTTCTGTAGGTGCCACGTTGGTATCAATAGTGCAGTCATTTGGCGACGGAGGGCTGCCTCTGTCAGTTGCAAGTATTAGTTCAGGTATATCGTTAATTTGCTGATCCTCATTTTCTCAGGCGAGTCTGTCTCTGTTGTCAGTGTCTTTCAATGCTGTCTTTAACGTAGAACATTTTGAGTCTTCATGTTTTGGTTTTGCCCGACGTACTCAGTAAATAATTTAGTATAGTGCCAGCTTATATTTTCCACCCAACGTTTTTTATATGCGCAACTAGATATTTTTTGCGCTCCTCGGACTCGGACATTATGGAAGTAGAAGGTACGCAAAATATCTGAAAAAAAAACAAAGCGAATTATAAGGAAATTGTCTTACAACAGACTTAGTTAAATTAGACAAGTACTGCATTTTTTTATAGTCATGATATCATGCAAATTTGAAAATTTATAAGCACTTGCATTTTACACAATTTTGCTTCAAAATCTAAAATGGTATAAAATGTTGCAATTTTTCTTGTCCAACTAAGTCAGATCATGTACAGATTTATTTTAAAGAGCTCAATGTTTGAATAAATATTTTATTATTAAAAAAAATCAAGCTTTAGGGTATACCGTATATTTCATAACCTTTTTTAAGGTATTTGAAAAAGCTCCTTCGCAGATGAAAGTTAAATTTCAGACACGATTTTTTAACGAAACATAAACCAATTACAGTCCTTTTAAAATTATCAAAGCAAGTCTTTTAATTAGTTTATCTGTTTTGTTCAAAAATCGTTTTCAAAATTTAATTTTCATCTGAGAAGGAGCTTCTTCATATATCTAGATTGAAAAATACTATGTTTTGAACGAAAGTTTTTTTAATAATCTTTGGCTTTTTTACTGATCAAAATACCCTAATTTCGTAGATTCGCTAAGTTAATGGTTAACTTACCTTAAAAAATTACAAATCACACTGAGTATTGAACCACAATAGTATATATAATTGAGAGTAGCACTTGTTATCACCACCGAAGAATTAGCAAAAATAATGCTAAGCTGTAATAAGACAGCTCTTTTATAATTGAAAAGAATTGACAATAAACTAGACATTTCTTGTCTATTATTAATTCGCCGGCACCTGCTTACTGATTTAATGATTTATAATATGGTATATATGCGATGCGCGGTTGCGGTAATATTAGGTAGTGTAAATAACACCCGTTTCACTTATTTAATAATTATTATGGAATAATTAATTATTTTTTCGTAATTATCTATTTTCTTGACAATTATATAGACGAAAAACAAGTATTCTAACTTTCTAGTAAAAACAGTGATAAGAAATGTTTTTACAAATGAAAGGCGGTATGCTATTATCATTAATATTTTTATTTATAATATTCTCTCATATTCTGACAGTGAAATTGCCGCCCCTAAGATTTGCCGCCCCGGACAGATGTCCGGGTTGTCCGGCCTTGAAGGAGCCCTGGCGTGAAAAACACTTGTGAATTTTTGTAAAGCAACGTTTAAAACCACTGTATAGTCGACGTAAGATATATAGTGCGAACTTTAAGTTTTCGACCGTAATAGTCCAGTCAATATTATAATTTAAAATGCTTATTTGACGATATAATCATTTAATATTATAATGTCAACTAATAATAGTTAACATGTATTTAATAATTTTATAATAGTCTAACGACTATTTTTAACCCGCAATTAAGGAGCGTCATCCTACTTTTTAAGATACTTAGCGTTAATGTTCCTTTTAACAATATTAAACTATTTATATTTAAAAACATCTTAAACATGACACCAGATAATTAACACTACCTTACATCTCGTTTTATTAAGAAGAATTAGGAATATAAATTTCAAATAACTGTTTATTTTTCCCATCTTTTACTGAACTAATACAATATCTTGAGAGGGTAGTTTTTTCGAACACAGCAGCCCAGATAACGGCACAACAGATGTTCACTCTTTAGTTGGTAGACAGACATCAAGAAAGAGTGTAGTCTTTTTCTGAGGAATTTGGGTGCACATATTTATTATCTAGCAAATATATTTTTAGTTAAAAATTAAATATTTGCAATGTGGAGTCCTTGGGAAATATCGAGTTCGGTCGAAAATATTGTTTGTAACAACAACGAAAATTTAAATAATTGTGATCAAAGTGAAAACAGGATTCGACGTCATTTAAATTTGGAAACACAGAAGATATGTTTCAATGTGTATAAGAATCTACGGGAAAAGTTTGGTTTCGATGAACAGAACATAATTAATGCAAGCAGTATCTGATTTAACAGAAGTTCCCTTGTCAATTATACGTAAAATAACCAAGAATGGCCCTTACGAAGGCAAGAAGCGATGTGATAATAAAATTATTAAAAACCACAATATATGACTGTTACAAAAGTAATGAGTTACCAATGACTAAAATAATAAGAAATAAATTGGCAAATGTCGGTCGTAATGTAAATGTCTGTAAGAAAACTGGATTTAATAATTGGAATTCGAATTCAAAACGATTAATAAACGTCAAACAGTCATGGAAAGAGAAGAATAGTGGATATGCGGTATACATACTTGGAACAAGTAACTAAGTATAGAAAAGAAAATCGACCAATTGTCTATTTGGATGAAACATGGTATGATACACACGACACGGTTAAGACAGGATGGACTGATGGGTGAAAAATATGTATGCCAGCAATGCCTGCAAACAAAGGATCCAGTCTTATTATTGTGCATTGCGCTGGAAATGAAGGATGGGTTCCAAATGCCTTCAAAATATGTGGAAAAAAATGGGAGATTGCAACGTTGACTATCATAAGAACATAGTTTGAATTCACATTGATCCCAAACTTAAAGCCAAATAGTGTTGTTGTTCTTGACAACGCTTCTTATCATTCACGACAGCTCAATAAAATCGTCATATGAGTATTGGTCTGTTATATGTCCAAACTCTTAGTCCTGAAATAAACACAATTGAAATTTAAACTATGGATATCTTTTTTGTTTTTTGACCTACCTTAATATTTTTTTCAATTAGAATTAGCTCTTAAGTCTTTTATAAAGCTTCATTAATTAATCGTCGTTAAAAATTAACTAATTTTCTATAATTTTGGAAAAATTGTTGTGGAGATAGAATAAAAAGCTTTATTTTCGAAATATTGGTAATTAACACTGGAGATAGAACAAAACAATAGCATAAAATTATTCCAATATAAATAAACTAAACAATTAAATTTCTTAATTGTTACTAATAAATCTATTAAAATTTGAGCGTTCGAGTGACTTTTTTAGTTTTATTAATTTTAGATATATTTGTACTAGAACTCTGCTCATTTTTACTTGATATAGTCATAGCACTGACTTTGTTTTTTTTATTTGGTCGGCTTGAATCGTCTAAACTATGAAAGCTCTTTAAAAACGTTTGCATATAAAAGTTTTTATCCTCTTCTGGCATAGTATTTAGCATATATTGCAATGCTGTCTTCTTAGCATCGCTTATAGAACTTTTTAAGTCATTAACCGTTAATTTTGGAATATTTTTAAAATTTACAACGGGACTTTCTTGTTTTCTTAAAGTAACTTCCTTATTGATCCGCACAGCAGCAAATTTATCAAGAAAACACGTTTCATATTTTACTTGTGTATAATGCACTTTTTTGTATTGAAGTTGTGTAGCTACAGCTTGATAGTTGAGATAATCCTGAGGCTGCATCTGCAGTATTTTAAATGTTAACTTTCCTTGTGGAATAGATTTTAATATTCTTAATAAGCTTAATGGACTGTGAATATCCTGGTCTCTTATATGTCTTTCTATAACACTATGTACTGAATCTATTTCTTGGATATTTCCTTGTCCAGGCTCAGGAAATTTTTGTTCTATTGTTTGCAGATTATTGCTCCCTAAATCCAAAAACTCTGTGCTACTGACATAAAGTAATTCTTGTTTTGCGGAACACAACTGTCCGACCATAATATTATTTTTTCAATAGCTGGATTATATTTTACCCTATTTTTTGAAATCTTAATTACAGCATTTGTTAAATGCACACCATCTCTTCCACAGATTCCCTCATTCCAGATACTACAATATACTACTTTACTTATATTGCAGTGTGCAGTTAAATTATAACATATGAGTTTCTGTTTATAAAACTGACTTCCTATATTAGTTTTTGGCAAACAAAATACGTTTTCCATGTCAAACGCTACTATAGCAGTGAGATGATCTTAGTTTTCTCTGTCCTTGTCTCGTTCTTATTTAGACTCTTTCTTTCTCTTTAAATGTTTTTCGTGAGCTAATATATCATTTTCTGCTTTGTTATTGTTAACTTCAAATTCTATTCATTTCTTTTTTAGGTTTGTGGAATGCAATATTAAGTTCTGTGTCAAAAATATTCCTGTACATATAAAGCTTTACTGGATGTTGAATGCTTTGACAATACAGCGAATACATTTTAGACACATTCAGATTGCTTTCCAGATACGTCTTACTTGTTGAAGCACGACAGTAGTGACATTCAACGGCAGGAAATTATCTAATATGCTCTCTGACTTCATTTTTTTCTCATCTGAGATCTTTTTCATTACATTTTTTCCTTTAAGAGGGGATCTAGGAACACTTGAATCTTTGTCTTGAACATATTTAAAGAAATATTGAATTATCTTGGAACTTATATCTAAGGTTCCTAAAAAACTTCTTGCACACATGAATTGTAATATTATCCACATTGAAATTGTAAAAAAATGAATACGATTTTCTTGATTGTTCGCTTCTCGTTCTTTTTCTGGCAGTCAAAGTCCTTTTAATATTCTCGCTGTAAAAGTGACCTTTTTTGGTGTCATATAGTTTCCAAAATGCTTCATGAATGCGTGCTCTATCTTCTTCGGTAATTTTTTTGCTACACTGATATTTACAACTGCAACTAAATTTAATTATTCTCATCTTGTGCAAGTTTTTTTCAATATCTTCATACTCTTGTCCGGCTTCTCTTTTCTTCATTCGAACATTTTGCTTCCAGCTATCAGGATTACGAATTCTCTTTCGGGTTTTCTTTTTCTGTGTTTCATTCATATCGTTAACAAGAACGGCTGTATCGGATCCAGGTATAATGGTTCCAACCTAAAGCTCGATATCCATGGCCATTATGTTTCTACTATCATATTTAGTAACAGCGGGACTATCCGTACTATTTAAATTAAGATCAAGTGAATTAGAACTGCTTTTAACCTGTTCTACAGTTTTTTCTACCGCGCTTTCTGTATGTGTGAACGACGACTCGTCTTCATCTGTTGGTAATAAAGATTCAAAAACTTCGTCCATAATTCTGAAATTATAAAAACAAGTTGTAAACACCGGTATACACAACATGCTTTACGCAAAAGTTAACGATATTTATTCATTTATTTTCGTCTAAATAGATTACTAAACGAAATAATTGGTGGCAAAGTTAGGAAAAAAGTGAGGTTATGTTTATATAATTTTCAGCAGTTTGTTATTTGTTAGTTATCAACTGATAGGTAAAATTTACTTACCGACCAACCGCTGGAGCCAACTCAGGAGCAGGAGGACTATTGCAACTATCCATGTTATTTAATAATAGCATAGAAATATTACTTTTACAACAAATTAGATCACAAACCACTAACCAACAATTTAGTCAAATAACCAGACTTCGTTTGTTTTATCTCCATTCTAGTCAATTTAAATGGCTATTCTGGAGATACAACAAAACTATTTTATAGAAACAAGCTAATCGCACTAGAGATATCGAGCTTGTAAGCATGGTAGGGAGGTAGATCAAAACAATTTTTAACTGCATTTTGTATGTTAGGACATAGGGCAAATTAAATTCATTATGCGACCTTCATCCCTAAAGCGCCGTAGTGGAGATAGAACAGACCAATTCTGGCTTTTAAGACACTAAAAATCTCTAAATACCAAAAAATGGAGATAGAACAAACCAATACTCATAACGAAATATCAAATAAAAGCTACAAGACCGAACTACAAATTTTTTTAATGGATAATAATTTGTACTTTGAAGATTCTTATACAAAACAACAACTGATTGAAATTTTACAGACAAAGAAATTAAGGAAATTATACCACCTAGAGAGTATTGCTGAACAACATGGACACTCTATAATGAGACTTCCTCCTTATTTTCGTATTTTCAATCCCATCGAGTTAATTTGGGCACAATTAAAACAGATATTAAAAAAGTAATGAAAATTGAAGATGAGTATAAGAATATTGGGCAAGTACATATTAATGGATGAAATAAATTTATTATCGATTTACAAGACGATAGTGATAGTAAAGCAGATGATATGGGAGAAGATTTAATAGATTTTTGGAAGAAAAAAATTAATTAAGTTTAATATATTTTTCATGTTACTTATATAGTAGTGACAAACAGGAGTTAGACATAATATTTATTTTGAAAGAATTGTTTTATTCATTTTTATAAAATTTCTTTTTTTATGTTATTTTTTCATAGAATTTTGTATTGTCCATAAAATATCGAATGGGATACAAAAAGATAACGTCTGGCATCCCGATTAAACTCAACGCCCTTTCAACAATTACGTAACATCAAATATAGTATAGGTATTGGTAAAAGTATACAAAATATTAATACCCTTCAGAGTCTAGCTCCCCACATAACTCAATGGGGATATACGATTACATTGCCACACTACATGTTTTGCGCCAACTATAATTGAATAAATTTTGTATTCTGATATCGGAATGCACGGTTCGTTCAGTACTTACAACAACAAAATAATTGAATAAAAACAGGAATGTTCAACTGATAGCGCTCTAATCTTGTATTTAGACATTTATGATAAACATGTACAAATAATATTTTTGCAATAAAATAATATTTACTGGGTGTTCCGGGTTCTATGTCACTGAGTATATTTTTATCGCATGTGGACCTTAATTATGGTAGCTAAACAACAATATAAGGCTATTGAATGAACAATTTTTTTAACGTCATTTTTTTTAGACATATGCTTATCACAGGCTTAGTAGACTTCTTTTCATGTGTTATTGAGTTTTCTTCAGTTTTGTTTCTATTAATCTCCAGCCGGAGATATCCTTTTGAAGGACTTTTATACATCAAGTTTATTTAACTCCATTGCTGTTACTGACTTACACACACTCTTATAATCTGGAGATAATCCGAGGATGCATAAATGGAGTTCTGGAAAGTTCTGGAATACCTCATTCAAAGACTTTTGACTAACAGAGTGGCTTCCTTTAGAAACGATTTCACATTTGTTGAGCATTACGCGATTCTCAGTTTCTTATCTACCATCAAAAGATATCACCGTTGGCAGGAATAGGGTAAGTATCTAAGAGTACTTTTTCAACAATGGTGAACATTATAAATTGAAATTGTTGCCTGTGTATCCCTCATTTTCCTAGGGTGTTTATTGTTGCGATATGCGTAAAGCCGCGTTATTACCTAAGGTAGATTAAATCTGATGAATTTTTAAGCTTATAATACCAAATTGTTTGCGCTTAAAGCAAGCCCCCTCGGATGAAACTACTACTAGTTACGTTTTCAAATGTATGCAGCAATTTTTGGAAACATTTTTAAACCGTTTAATATTTTCTGAAGATATTGTTTGATTAAGGCCAAGCACGTTTCACCATATTCAATTTGTTTGTGCGCCCGTATTTTATTTGAGTTAAACTTACTTTAAAATGGGGTATCACAGAAGTCTCAGTTTTCCCAACATATTTATCACAACCATAATATTTGATTTAGTAAATATACACCTTATTCCAAATCCATTATTGTATTTTTTGGCTTACAACTATTTTAATCTGTTATCTAAGTTTAACCCTGTTCAGTTCAACATTTTTGTTAATTATTTTGTATATACAGGGGATTTGAATTTTGGAGAAAAGTAGTTTCCCAAAGAAATTTGTCAACCTATGGCGCTACAGTTTTCTTATCACGACTATTAATAAAATAATATTTTCTTTATATCAAAATATGTGAATTAGATATTATTTTCCAATTTATATGTATATGTAATGCTTAGAAACTTTTAGTAAAACAATAACATATTCTCTGTTTGCTTTACTTACTTATCAACAGTATCCCTATCCTTCATTTTTACATAGCTGTACCTCCATATTGTTTTCATAATTCGCGCATAAAAGAGATTTCATTATAACATTGTTTCCTGTGTCAGAATGGAATCTCTTTAAACAATTTTTAGTAATTTTTAGTGTCATACAGTAGGTTATTGTATGTATTTTTATTTGACATTTAATTAACCTTACCTTAAAACAAAATATAAAAGGTCTAGCGTGGTTATAGCTAGCAAATTATTAGATTAAATGGTCTTAAAGATAAATTGGAACAAATTATATATTGAAAATTTTAATAAATAAAGTACGATAACATTTATTCATCAATGATTTGTCAATAGTATATTTTTTTATTTTATATGATAAATACATAGGTATACATAACATTCGAGTTTTGGGATAAATGACGAGATACCTCTGTGAAGATTTACTACAGAAATTATTATATTCATGAGATTATATAAAAAGTACGCAAGAATATATGAAGAAGCTCTTTTTAAAAAAAAATAATCATCCTCTATTAACAATGAAATCAAATGGACACTGTTTTTTACAATTTCCACAATTGTTCGATCATAATATATGTCAAAAGTGCTGAGTAAAACCGGCTGTGATCTGACCAATCAGGAATCTACAGAACTGCCGACTTGAATTCAAATCAATCCTCCTAGTTTAGAAAGAGGGTGGTCGCCAACCTCCGTTAAATGGGGACGGCATTCGAAGAAGAAGAAGTTTAGAAACAGGTATACTGTAATTATATTTTATTCAAAAAATAAATATGAATTATAAAATATATTGTGTAAAACTTGTGTCAAAATGACTTTTTGAATTACTCGTGCTTTGCATAACTCACCGCTACGCGGTTCGTTGCGCAAACTGCACTCGTACTACAAAACGAATCATTGTGATACTTGTTTTACAAATAACTTTTATGATACTTTTAGCACAACTATTTTCTATTGTGACTAAAATAATAATCTCACCATTCAGATGTACGTTTATGTATTTGATGGAAACTCTAATAAATGTATAAATATATAGTATATTGAGATTTTAAAATTACATGTATAAATGAAAAATGTTGTTAATTGAAATGAATTGATTCAGATGATTCAATAATTTTTTGGTTTCTATGAGACAGCGAACTATTTGTTATTGTCTCCGTTTTTTACCGTAGTTCTAGCGTCGATCTACACTTGAAAACGCACCGACAAATATGACACTCAAACACCCCGACTGACGGATGCTTGTCAGATATCTGTCATCTACGTTCTTTGCCATTTGAAAACGTTCGCTGGATTAACACAAACTAACGCAACTGATATGTCAGTTTTAATTATGTTAGGTTAAAAGATTGGGAAGTCAAAAATGTTTTTAATAATGTGTGTGGCCGCCACACTACTACCCCGCTAAAAAGAAGAATGATATAAAAAATAGGAACAAATTTCCTACAAAATTAAAATTTGAAAAAAGCGTTAAAATAGTAAATTAAACGTGAACTATCGGATTCAAAGTAAATGATACTTTATTTTCCGTAACTCAAGGAACTGATAAAGTATAATTGTCTTCCGACAAAACGAATGCAAGTTTCAAATTATTATTGCTCAATAATTTGTTCCTTGCCATTTTTAAAAATTGTATATCTAACTAACGATATCCATGTGGATATGTTCAAAACGTCCTTTAGAAACGTCAAAATCACTTATTGATGCTCTAGTATGCCTGAAAACTTTTTAGGATGGATTACAATACTGAATCCATTTCTGTGTGTCTTGATTTATTGCAGACCAGGAATATTTTCCTTTAATCATTTTAGTGAATGATTTATATCCCGGATGAGATAAGCTATGTAATTTTTTTTAAGTACTGAAGCGTAAATCTTTCGGAGGAATATAAGGGTTTTGTATGTTGTGTGGTACTTTACACCACAATTTGATATCAGGAATATCAACTGAAATATATTTAAATTTGTTTTATGTTCGATCGTTTTGGTGGCTCAGTAAAAATGTTGAGGGCGTCTTCCTCCATGTGAGTAAGAAAATCTGCCATATGAACATTTTACTTCCTACACAGAAAACATTACTCGTGAAATATAAATTCCATGTAGAGGAATAGCCTAGGTAATTTTTCTGTTTTTCAAAAAAAATAGCTGTTTCGATAGGTTTGTTGTTAGTTAATACGATAAAATCTGTTTGTCGAGCATGTGCCGAGAATGTTATGTTGCTGAAAAAGCCGCAGAGTTTTGTATCAAAAGTAGAGTAATTAGCTTCGGCTTTTGACAATTTTATAGAATAAAATGCAAATGATTGTCTGTGTCCATTGATTAGAGATCTGTTCAAGGACGGCACCGATTGCTGTTCCACTTGCATCAGTCGTTAAACACAGTTTAGCGCCATCCTTGGGGTGAGTTAACAAAATAGCTTTAACAAGATGTTTATTTGTTGCAAAAAACTTCTCATCTGACCATTTGCATAAATGTCATCAATTTGTTGATCAACTGACATATTCGGTTATATGAATTGACAAATATTATTTTTGACTACGAATCACGAAATTAGTATTAATAACTGACGAAATGGCAAAGACAAGTAAATGAGGAGATGTTTGCTTACCACACTCGTCAGTGCGTTTTTTCAAGTTGACACTATGTTTTAGACGGTCTTGGAAGTGCGTCTTCGTTGAACTGGCGAAAACCACTTCAGGCTGCAGATCTCGTGGGGCTGAAAACGACCACGTCGGGCTGAAGACAATCACATCGGGCTGAATTCGATCACGTAGGGCTGAATTCTATCACGTTGGGCTGAATATGATCACGTCGAGGTCACCAATATTTTAGCACAACTATTTTCTATTGTGATTAAAATAATAATCTCACCATTGAGATGTACGTTTATGCATTTGATGGAAACTCTAGTAAATGTATAAATATATAGTATATTGATGTTAAATATTTTAAAATTACATGTATAAATAAAAAATGTCGTTGTTGATTGAAATGAATTGATTCTGATGATTCGATAATTGTTTGGTTTCTATGAAACAGCGAACCATTTGTTATTGTCTCCGTTTTTTGACGTAGTTCTAGCGTCGATCTACAGTTGAAAACTCGCCGACAAATATGACACTCAAGACTCAAACACCCTGACTGACGGATGCTTGTCAGATATCTGTATTTGAAAACGTTCGCGGGATTAATACAAACGAACGCAACTAACATGTCAGTTTTAATTATGTTGGGTTAAAATATCGGGAAGTCAAAAATGTTTTTAATAATGTGTGTGGTCGCCACAATATTGATTTTTATAATAGAAATAATTTAGGTTTATGCAAATTCTAACTTAAGAATTCAGTAAATCCCCGAGTTATCGCAACGAGATTAATACATTTTGAATTATAATGGATTTCTCATAATATTCGCATAAGGGTCTACTTTAAGTTATCAACTTCTCCGAAATAGTCCTGTTTTTTCATTAGGGGAAATATGCTTAAGATAACATACTTTTTGTTTTGAGGCAAATATTTGAAAATTCAAAGGTCATAAAAAATAGATTTCAGATTATACATTTAAAACTTTTATTTAGGTACGTAAATAAATACTAACTTAATTGGAACCCAATAAGTCAAAAAAGTATTTTGGGCTTGGGTTTTGACTTCGTCCATGAAAGGAGTGCCTATCAGAAGCTGAAAGCTAGTACTTTTCCACTTTGTATTTCTTGCTTGCCCCCTAGAATCTGATTTGGGAAGTGGAGAAATCTTATTTGAAATCTCTTGGGTCGTAGAAGATCCAGCAACATCTTCAAGATTAGGTTGCAATTGAGCAGCTGATCCAGTAAATTCTTTATTATTTTCTTCCTCGCTGCCTCCGTCGTTCATCTCCGTGTCAATAACGTTTTCAGTTTTTTCAAAGCCACTTCTTATATTTCTGGCCGAGGCAGCACTTCAGTGTATTCTCCCCTAAAAATACTGGCGATTTGGTAAAGCCCTACAATTCTACCAGGATGCGCTTTTAGCCAGGTGGTCATTTCACGATTGTAATATGCATTCAGTGGTCCAAAAAATGAGATGTCCAGTGGCTGCATCCTATGGGTGCAGTGCGGCGGTAGACACAATAATATTACACCATTTTTTTTAGCAAATTCTAGTGCTTCCAGGTATTTGTGACTACGTTAAATATTCTAGACGCCTTCAAACATCCCATTTTGTTTTCTTTGACACTTTGAGTGGCCGACATATCTTCCTTTGACCAGGAATGACGCGTAGACTCCCTCTGATAATTTCCGGGCATCCTAAAAAGAAAATTAAACATAAATTTAAATAATTTTTACACGTGAGAAATTTAGGGTAAGATGACGTACTAGTCGTCTTAAGTCATCTTAAGCATGATTCCCCTATATTTCTTTTATTGGCTTTCAAATAAAAACTATCCTTTTTCTTTCAATTTGTTTTAATGTTCATATCTTTGAGGGAGATACTGAATGACTATGTCAATATGTCCATTCAGTCCACCAAGATTATAAACAGTTCGATTACATTATTCAAAAGTTTAGAATTAAAGGTTTTTAACAGTATTAATAGGTTCCAAAGATATAGTTTTGGCCTTTAGTCTTAAAATTTTTGAGCTTTTTATACATATAGGAATAGTTGTTTTCCTACGACCACATGGGAAAGTAACACATATCACACTCTCTACTCCCATGGAAAGTGACCCTTATTCTCACGCGTGCGGAAAGTAACTTTCCGCACGGCTGTCAATAAGCCGTTGAACCCGAGAATCCTGTAAGATTTAAAGATGTAATTATTAATTGCTGTTCCTTATTAATATTATTCACATAAAAACTGGACTAAAAACTAATTATTTATGAAAAATAGAGGAAAGAAAAAAATTGTTGACGCCGAGAATCGAAACCACAACCTTCCGGTCATCAAACCGGAAGTCGATTTACATTAATCTAATTATGATATTTCTTATATTTTCATTTTAAGAAAACAAACTTTAGCTATTTTTAAAGTTCAAGTAATTAATGTTACGGTTTAGTTGAAGTTATCTATGGTTTTATGTAAGTAATGATAAGAGAAATTAAAAAAAAGACTGTTATATGCCAGTGTGTCGTTGAAGAATTAAAATGTTGTTGTTCTAGAAAAATGTATTATTATTAAAGTAAATTTAGAGTTTATTACTCATTTTTCATAAATAAATGTAACAACTAAGGGATAGCAACGAAATTCTAAAACTGTTAATTTATTATTGTAATAATGATCAATTCACTTTTAATTTTTATGGTCCCAAATAATTCAATTTGTTCCCCAGTTGTATCTAATAAGTACGTACTTATTGTAATTTTTGCAAATGAACATTAATTATCATTATTTCTTTATTTCACTATAACAGTAATTGTAAATTCATGATCACTTTTTACAGAAACAATATTTAAGCATATACTGTCACAAATAAAACGTAAGATTAGTCAGGCAACCCAATATACACGGTCTGATATTTACATATATTGTTTAATAAAATGGGTGGTCGGACGAAAAATATTGTACATTACTTGTGCGAAAGTGACTTTTCACTCTCATGGGATTGTCGCACTCGGCTTACGCCTCGTGCTACAATATTTCCCACTCGTGTGAAAAATGTCACTTTCCGCACTAATAATGTAATATACTATTATTTCAACTTACAAAACTTTCAGTGAAAATCCACTAATTATTATTAATACTAATGTTAAAACACAATTTGTTGCATTCTGCAATTGAGTCAGAATAGCCGGTCCAGAGTAGTTGATTGGTGGTAATTAGCTGTTAAGAGTAACACTCGTAGATTGCAAAGTGCATGAAGATGTCGGAGACGGCATCGGTTGCAAGTTGTCAGTACATGAAAGAATTTTATTCGAGATGGTTTTCTACTGTTTTATGGAGTTCTCCAAATAACCTTTAGCAACAGCAGTTGATTTCCAGCCTCGAAGACGTTTTATGTTAGTTATCACTTCGCCTGAATCTGCTACAAACGTTGTCGAGGATCGTCTAAAGCTGTGACGTTCTGGGTTAGGTTGCCACCTACCGTTATTCACACTAAGACTCTTCAACCTCAACCTCGGTGCATATTTGCAATTTTAGGCGTTGCCTCTAACTCTTGCTGAGACGGGGAAGTCCGTTGTTCGAAGACTAAATAAAATGTAAAAGGGCGCCATGCAATCTTGCCTCCTGACAACTACCTACACCAGTTTTCCCACCCTAAGACTACCAAATAGGTGGATAAATAAAAGCCAGATGTCATTTACCCAAGTTTCAGTTTAACAAATGACTCAGTTTTTTTTTAGAAAACCTTACAAAGGTAGTACAACCACTACGTACAACTGTATAATAAACTTACAAAAATTACAAGAAATTTCCCCAAATGCCCTAAAATCCCATAAATCCTATAAACCCCCCTAGTAAAATCCTATATAACCCCCCAAGTAAAATCCAATAATTCCCCCCAATTGAAATCCTACGTTACCGCCTGGATTGTTCGATGGGTATAAATATGTACAAACCAGTATTTACATACAAATGAAATTTTTCAAACGAGTACTCAATTACCTGATAAAAGTGAAACAAATGTATACTTAAGTCTTGAATATACTATAGGGTTAAATCATTACAGTATACCATACGTATCTATGGCACATAATAACTTTTACGCAAATAATTATGAAACTTGAAAATATTAAAATATAATATGGCGCAATAATGTCATATGAGCTCATACACTTACTACCACCAACTAATTTAACTCAAAATATTTAAATTGAATAGCCACAGTAACGTTTACATAACCTTACAATGGGTGTAGTTATCACCAATCCACATTCGAAAATTATAAATGATAAGACAGCTATAATCTAATATTATATGTTGATCATAGTGATTGATACTTGATCAACATAAGTATAGTCATAAACTGACTACCCCAAGATGCTTACAGTAACGGACAAATCAATGATCTACAACATACAACGACTGATATTACAGGCAAAATGTACTTTACATAAACAAATCAAAGTGTAAAACTTGCGTGAAATCCCAATGTGCTATACGATGACTACTAGCGGTGGCTACCAACTCCTACTCCGGTAGAAAGCTTCACGAACCCATATCGTACTCTTCAAGTCAACGGTAGAAGTCCAAATTTTTTTCCCTATACAGTATCCCACGCTGGAGCTATTTAAATTAATAACATAAACCCAAAACCAAGGAAGAGAACGAAGAGAAGAGAAAGAAAAAGAAGAGAAGAAAAGAGAAGAAGAGAGAAGGGGAGAAGAACCCTAAAACGAGAAATATGTTAATCATCTATACACTTATTTGAGCTTAATATATTAACTATCCTTCATATACCCTGTACGAGTAATTTCCATTAATGTTCCCCAAACTAAAATATCTCATAAACTCGTACGAGTAAGACTTCTATTAATTATAAAGCTTAATCGATTAATATTAATATTACTTAATATTTCTGGCAAAAGTTAACGAATGAACTGCTATACTTCATATCTGATCAAAAACGATTATGCTATTTGAGCTTAATATATAAACTATCAGTTTCTTACATTTAACAAAAAAATACCAACTTATATGAAGAAAATAACTGTACCTAGCTATAAACTAGTTGACCTTCGATCATCAAAAAAATACATTAGCCAAAGAAAATATGGTCGAAGTTACTAGAATGTTCAACTCTATACACAAAAAACTGAAATATTTCTTACCAATTGGCCAGATCGGGTCATAATATGGGGCTGTTATCACCCTAGATGTGGTAATTAAGGCCTACTTAATTGATGTTCTCCCTCTAACACCTTTTTGTATGCACTATAAAAAAATCATTACATCAGATAAGGGGACAAATTCTCTAGTCATAAATAGGAAACTATAGAAACATTCTAATACCTACTTACGATTAACATCTGACTGGAATTACACCATTAAAAAAAGCACCTATCACGTTGAAATCTCTGTTCCCAAAAAAATTGTTATTCCCATGGGTTTATAATCTCCAATAACTTGAAAAAATTATTCAACGATACCCGGGAAATATATTTCACACGTCGGTCATCCCTTAATATAAGGTGAAATATTTAATTATTTTATCCGAACATATGAAATAAAATTTCAACGGCTTATACCATCAAATACCCAGCGAACAATGATTGTTCACAGAGAAACTAAAACCCTCGTGTTCAATCCAGCCATCCAATCAGAATACACTCCAGATGTCAGAACGTTCATTAACCAATAACATTGCGATAGTTATACGCCACAGATCAACATACGCATAGACGTGTTACAAAGATATATATCAGGGGTAGTGCGTTCGAAGTAACACCACGCCGACAAAATAAATACTTTGACGTTTGTTTATAGTTGCACCAAAGAATACACCAACGGTGTATTCTTTGGTTGCACGATATGATAAATAATTTCCGAAAATAGAAGACACTGGATTTTCTAATGTAGATTCAAAGTCAAAATAATGTTAAATTGAACGAAGCTTTATATTTTAAAGTTCCTGTAACTAAATTTGCACAATGACAAAATTGAAACGTATCAAGGTAGCGATCTCTGCCGGAATTTTATCAAATGTGTTCACGCCTCCGCACTGAACAGAGCATTTTTATCATTGATACAAAACGACGGTGCTTGGTGGTAGGAGGCCGTAAATTTGTATACTTTCTATAGAGCTTCAAAAGGTTCCATGATTTATGTTTTCAGATATAAGAAAGGATATTGAAGTATGGTTTTTCGAATCGGAAATTTTCACTGGCTAGCGTAACCTTGGATATGTATTCTTTGGTAAAAATCTGCGCTTTATGTGGTCGAAAAACAACATTTTGCTTTATTAGGAACGATGCCAACTCATGATACTTGTTTGTGTCCAGGTTTTGTTTTATTTTAACTAAGCATTTCACCATCGAGCAACGCGACCACATGGTATTTGATTTCTGTACCCTACTCAGCTCGGAAACATACGCCAAAAAACCTCTTATCTGAAGCTATCCACTCCTTTTCTCTACACCAGGTTAAAAATTGGTTATATTGCCTTTCGTATCTTTCTTGTGATTTACTAGGTGAATTTACTTCATCTGTGGCCTTTAAAATTGCCTCTGGGAGCTCTTCGCCGGACGAATCCATTAAATTGTTGGTTTTATTGAAGATAATTCAATAAATGCAGAATATGTCACTTCGACATCGTTTCGACTTAAAACTTTGAGGTCTTGATGACAACTTTGTTGTCATAGTAAATCTTCGGTTACCACACCAAATCATTTGACTAAGGTTGGTTTAATTGTTATGTGGATTGATTTTGATAAATGTACAGGGTAGATATAGAAAAGTATCCCGATTTTGATTTCATTTCAGTGAATAAAAAATTGCGAAAACAAGAAAAATATTCTGGGTTAGATTAAACATTATAACCTACATTAGTTTGAATAGTAATATATAGGTAAAATCATTTAAGTGAACATAATAATAACGTTAAATTGGCGTACTTCCCGCACTAGTGTGGCAGTGCGATTTTTCCCGCTCTAGTGCGGGAAAATGACAAAACTAAAATGCGCGCGAGAATGTGGGTAAAAACGCACGGTTGTAGAAAAATATTATTTCTAAACTTCAATAACTTTGAACATCTTTTTTTTGGAAGTCATAGCAATCTTTTAGCGTTAATTTTTTGTAAAATCTAATCTAATTATAACCCTTTTTTCCAAAATAGCAATCTCTGACCGACATTTTTTAATCACACAAGCTTTACATATCTTTTTGGTTCAATTTAGAGTGCAACGAATGTTAATATTTACCTTATTTTGAAGAAATTATTGTATGCAAAAATTTACTAGCATTTTAACATACATTTCTAGTACTGGAACAGATGTATCCAATGTTTTATTTATTGTCATTTCCAGTGTTTTTGTTTAAAACATTCAAAATAATCCAAATATTGTTACGTATCATAAACTTATTATTGATAAAAAATTGCGTATAGTATTGTAACTGAAAGAAATATTAAATACTTTCAAAAAATAAATGCAATCCTCTCATACTTCCTCCTTAATAACAAGTAAAAACATTGATCCAGCCGAAACCCAAAATAATTCTCGAATTAATATTTTTTCCTGTTTAAAATAGAGTGTGAATCTTGGTTAATAGTTCACCCTTTAACAAAAATATCGGATTTTCCACAATAAAATAATATTTTTTACATATTCAAAACTATTCTTCACTCAACGTTAATTATTTTCAATCAAAACGGTTTTAAAACACTCCCAGTTGATTTGGAAGCACGTGAATCCGATGGGATTAATATTTTTCAGGCACACTCCGCGTAGTTTTAGCAAGAATTGAAGGGTTTATTGATTGATAATACGACACAATGGACGAATTAAAGGGAATTAATAGATCGTATACATACAAAAGCATCCCGTTTATGTCGATCGTGAAAGTGAAATTGTTTTTTTTTCCGTCAGATAAACGTTCGGAGTCGAGTAACTAACGACAACAAACAAGGGAACATTATTTGATCATACTTTTTTTACAATAATAGCTTTTATGTCTTTTGAAGGTTTGTTGAAATTTTACGATGTGACTAACTAAATATTTGTTGTAATTAAAACAAAGTGAAATTACAGTTTTTTAGGAGTACCTGTTTGCATCGTAAAGTTGAACAGGTAACTCTTAATTACAAATAAATAGATTCGACCTAATTATTATTAAAATAACAAGTTTGAAGGACTCTTACCTCTATTCTCTTTAAACCCTTAGCGGCTTTATTATTTTAAAAGCTTTCAAACAATATTGAATGTTTTCAATAAATATGTATAGAAGTACGACTGGAGAATTATTCTGAATATTATGTCCTTTATAAATACAAACGAAATTTCTTACTCGTTAGGGAGGGCAATAAAAATGTTAAAAACCTGCATAATAGAAGTTTTCAGGATATTTTGACCACGATTTGTTTTCCTTGCTATTGTTAATTCCACAATATAATAAAAGTTATTGAAAATTCTAAAAAATTGACAATTGTTTCGATAAATCAATATCATCGTCAGAATGACAGAAGCTGCATTTCATTTGATGCCTACCTGATGTTAGTAGTTATTTTTGGCTAGACCAAGAAGTGACCTAGCTTGTGATTGACTTAATATATGTTTATAGAAAAAAGAAGAAGATATGATATTACAAATATTGAAGCTTAGATATTATTAGCCCTATGGTGATATCCTGGATATTATTTTTCCAATTAAGATCAGTATAACTGTGCAAATGATATAGAAAACCAGGAAAACTATATCTGCTGATCTTTACAATTATCACTTAAGAAGACAGTTTATTTATTTATAGTTTTCCTGGTTTTCTATATCATTGCACAGTTATACTGATCTTAATTGCAAAAATGATATCCAGGATATCACCATAGGGCTAATAATATCTAAGCTTCAATATTTGTAATATCACATCTTCTTCTTTTTTCTATAAACATATATTAAGTCAATCACAAGTTAGGTCACTTCTTGGTCTAGCCAAAAATAACTACTAACATCAGGTAGGCATCGAATGAAATGTAACTTCTGTCATTCTGACGATGATATTGATCTATCGAAACAATTGTCAATTTTTTAGAATTTTCAATAACCTTTATTATATTGTGGAACTAACTAGAAACCGTGAGTTTCATTTAAAACACTATTATGAGCAGATTCCGCGAAGTAAGGGTCGAGACAGTTAATTTCATTAGAAAATCTATAAGATTGCACAGGTGCCAACTAAAAAAAGTACCAATTGAATACTTATTTTACGTCTATTATTGGGTATAATACGTAATAATTATCATTTCCGAGTAGCTGGAAACAATATATGTGAAAAAGAACTTCAAAAAAATATTCCATAGATAATATAATTTGGTGTTTAGATCTGTCAGTATAGACATAAAAGAGTGTATTTTCCATCGATTTCTGTTAGCGTGGTTAGATTTATCACATTAGGTACTTAGGTACTTAATCAACTTCACTATCATAAAGTGTAAACTATTTGTTGCGATTGAGCGAGCAGTATATATCACGAAAACAAAATAACAAAAACTTTCTCCTGCAATTTGTAATTATCGGACACGTGTATGGAAAAAGAGACATCCTCTCTACAGAGACGAGGCACTTAAAATTTTAACAAGTTCAAAATATCTATTCATAAGAAAGAATTATGGACCTTTCTAAAAACATTTAAAATCTCATAACAATCATCTCAAATAACACCGCTAAACACAGTTTGGTTTTCTTATACACCAATACGTGTAATTAATATTTTTTGTCATGCTGATTCTGAATCTGATTTCAAATTTCCTCCATCACGTCAGGATTTTGAGAAATTAAATAGCCAAACATTGAGTGGACTGTCTGAACATGTCCTTGCATGTTTCCTACGTCAGAGCACTTAAACCACGCCCATTTTTGCTCTGGAATCAATCAAATTAAGAATTTGTAGATTTCTGGCTATGTGACTATATAAAGAGCTACACACTTGTTCCAGTCCATCGCTTGAGGAACGTGATAATAGCAGAGTTGGTCACTGATACAAACCAACTCATAGACGACTTCACCGGCAACTTGGACGCCTCCAACAACAAACCCTATATACCCACGTCTTCTGTCGAACTTTTCAGTTCGACAGTTCATTGTAATCATTCCAGAAGTGTTACAACTGTTTCATTCGAAACATTTTTTTATTTATAAAATCCTGAAGTAACCCGCAACAAATCCAACAGAAGCCACACCAGACGTAGGAAGGATATTTAACCCAGGTAAATATAAACACCCCGCAAAGCTAATAAGCCAGGACACCTTTAACTGGGGAGGCAACTCCCTCCGGCAGTGAGTCCACTGTTGGTATTAGCTTTCACAGCCAATTTCCACACCTATTCCCCAACATAAAAACACCCAAAATGCCCTCTAAACGCACCCACAGATCCAAAAGCGCACGCAAATCCATGTCTAACAGTTTACTCCGACAAATCGGAAAACTGGAAAAAAAATTGAGCCCCACCATGCCAGACAACAATCCTCTAATTCATCCTCCTCAAACCCTCAAAATTCCTCCACGTTTACTCCAAAACACACTTCCATCGCATCCCCCACCATGTCTTACGCTTCCTCCGTAAGATCCCAAACCCCCACTTCCTCAATTGTCCGGCAACCATCCAGTCTCGGCGAGGATGATTTCACCCTCGTCGGAAACACAAATCCCCGATCTACCACAGCTCCTACCCCCCTCAACAGTCCCACATAACCACCAAGTCCGGTACTCCTACCTGCACAAATTGCGGCGATCCTCCCGCCGCCTTCCACCCTCGCTGCCCCCATAGGCTAACCACACCAAATACCCCCAAGAGACTGCCCCAGTCTCACTCGAAAAGTCACCAGCTCCCTTCGATCTCTCAACGGACACCAAAATCATAATAGAAATCCTATCACCCTAATGAACGCCATTCCCAACTCGAGGGACATCATAGTCGACACTCTTCGTCACTTAATTCCATCCATATATCGACACCACTGCTCTATTACAAACATAGGCAGGTGTGCTCACTTCGCTTTCACTCCCATCAGGAGTGAAAGTACTTCCACTTGAATCCGAGAGCCCCAATTCCCCCGTCGGTGTTGTAGCATAGTGAATGTATTCACTAGCCAAATGGACCAACGTATCGCCGAGATTTTTGGATTTACTTAATGATGATACCAGCCATTCACTCAATTTCAACACAAACTAATAATTAGCTACTTAACCTCAACTTTAACTAAATTCAATAAACTATCGCTACTCCTCGAATTGTTCAACCAGCCATCCAACCCTCTCAATCATACACTCAACCAGCCACCGATCGCCAACCCCCCCCCCCGAACGCGCACACAAACCCCAATCTAAAGATGCCATACCCCGCCCTGCAGAGGAACCGCATCCTATATCAAGGGTTTATCTCGAATATCTCCATATATCTAACCCTCTAAAACCTACAAACTCAAACAAAAAAAACTCTCGAACTTCTCTCTCTCTCTCTCTCTCTCTCTCTCTCTCTCGCTTTTTTAATTCAGTGTAAGTCAGTTTGTGATAGCTGAACGTCCTTTTATTTCATAATGTCCCGTACGTGTGTAAATAATCCAAACAGCTTCTGTTATATATGTGGAGAATTCACTACCCACCGGCAAAAGCGGAATATTACACCTTTAATAGAAAACTTATATTTTCACTATTTTGGCTTAACCATTAAACACCAAGACAAGACATGGGCTCCCAGCATCTACTATGCACGCTGTGCTGTTACTCTTAGGGGCTGGTCAAACGGTAAGAACAGCGCTATGCCATTTGCAAGACCTATGATTTGGCGTGAACAAACTGACCATTCTACCGATTGCTACTTTTGCTGCACGAAAACTTTTGGGTTTTCCAACAAAAATAAAAAAAATATATTAGTTATGCTAGTCTTCCCTCTGCTACTCGTCCAGTAACTCGTTCGGAAGCCTTGCTAGCACTAAGACCCATAGGTGTTTCGAGTGAAGGATATGCTGGTACAGAATCAGAAGAACCAAGTGTCGCGTTATCAACCAGTGAAGATGAATATTTGCCGTCTCATGGGGAGGGACCATACCTAATAAATCAGTTCGAATTAAATGTACTTATTCGAGATTTGAATTTATCAAAAACTAGAGCAGAAATACTAGGATCTAGACTCCAAGAATGGAAACTGTTAGCTCCAGGCATACAAATTTCTGTATATCGTAATCGTCAAAAAGAACTATCACAGTATTTTTCAAACGACGAGGGTCTTTCATACTGCAATAATGTCGACGATTTGATGCTGGCCTTAGTTCACCAACACCATCCAGAAGAATAGTGTCTTTTTATCGATGCTTCGAAATTGAATTTGTTGAATTTGAAAGCTGGCTATTTCACATAGGAAACTTTTATCCATCCATCCCCGGTTGGCCACGCAATCCACATGAAATATATTATTTCATATCTATACGCTTCTATGTAGAATCAAATATTTAGTAAAATCACAGTAGCTCGTATAAAACATTATCTCAAAAATTCGGAGCATCTGATAAAAATATCAGTCATTACTTACTCTTACTATATACATTTAAACTAAAAATCTCAACAATGGATTTAAAAACTTTAATCAATGAACGCACACAAAATAAAATAGAAGAATGAAAAATAAATCCCAGATCAGGAAGATGGGAACAAAATACAAATTGATTATCGTAAAACTAGGAGTCAATTAGCTAGAGCGATTAAAAAATTAACTACTAGTAACCGTAATGAGTCAGCTAGAAAAACGAGTGTAGAGTCAAACTATAACTCGGGTACTAGATTACCTGAAATAAAAATAAAGAAGTTTTCCGAGAATCACACTGAATGGGAAAGTTCTTATAACCTGTTCAAAACCAGTGTCCTCGAAAATTCACAAATATAATCAGATGCTGAGAAATTTTATTATTTAATAAGTTATCTTGAAATTGAAAGGGATACATTACGTATTGTAGATGTATTACAAGCAAATGTTAAGAGAAATCTATGAAAATAAAACAAAAATTGTACATGTACATTTCTAAAGTTTTGCTAGAGGCATTAATAACTTATCTTTATCAACAAAAATTAGATTATGGTTTGAAAAAACAATTTGAAAAATGCAGGAACAGGGACGCCTACCAACATTCAATGAATTTTTAGAATTCTGAAAGAGGAAATTGAAGTACTCGATAATGCCGCTGGTAATACAATTCAATCACCCACGTTACAAAATTCATTTTCGCACAAAAAACCTCAAAACAAAGTAGCCGTTCACACACATTCGCAATCAAATTTCAGCAATAACTCAAACAAGCATTCAACTTATCACAAAAATTCGAATAATCGAACTCAAAACATTGGCGAATGCGTCATGTGTTCAGACACTTCGCATAAAATCTATACATGTGATCATAACCTTTAACGAAGCGAAATGAATTTGTCAAAAACAAAAAACTGTGTGTAAATTGCTTAGGCACTAGTCACTGTGCTGACACCTGTTTGTCACAAAGGTCATGCACCCACTGTCACAAAAGATATAATTCTCACAAAAGATATAATTCTCTTCTACACTTTTAAAATCCACAAAATAATGGACAAAGACCTTCAAACAGTAGCAATTTTAACCCAAATCTCAACGCTGGCACTTCTCGTTCGCAAGATTAAAATTTCCAACATAACACTCAAACTATCAATCGCAACAATCATTCAGAAATTCCTCCTCAAACTCAGGACAGACCTTCCATCTCAAAGCTTTCAAGAAAATCAAACAATTCCAAGCTCATCCAGTTTATCAGCTCTCGGAACAAAAAATAACTTAGTGTTGTTAGCGACCACGCAAGCAAGAATTTATATTCGCCAAAATCTACGTGTTCAAGTAAGAATTCTTCTGGATAACGAATATCAAAATTCTTTCATTAGCAAACAACCTGTACAAAAATTCAACTATACTCCGTACAAGAAAATCTCAAATATTTCCGGCATATCTGAAACGAGTACTCTGTCTAACGAAATGTTGGATATAGTGCTTCACTCAAACGTTGACACCTCGAAAAAGTTCGACATCTCTTGTGCTGTGCTTGAGAAGATTACTACGACTATCCCCCAAGTGAAGTTGAATGTAGATCACGTAACAATTCCTTCGCAGATTGTAAAAAAATTACCTGACAAAACTTTTGCCACTCCCGGAAAAACGATCTATTTATTAATAGGAGCAGTTGTTTATTATGATCTGTTGACCTATGGCCTCATCAAACTAGGTAACGGTCTACCCACACTTTTTATTGCCCATTTGGATGACATTATTTCGGGAAAACTGAACTGCCAACAAGAATCAAAACACACATCCGCTATCTCGTATTATGTAGCTAGTGAACCCGTAAATTCCAATCCGGACACTGAATTACAAAACATTCTCTCAAAATTCTGGGAAATCGAAGAAATCCCAAAATTTAAATCTGTCTCATCCGAAGATGTACTATCAGAATTCATCTTCTAATCTACAACTAAGATTCTCGGAAACGGACATTTCCAAGTTGATATACCGTTAACATCTGTCACAGAACACAAAAAGTTAGATGACTCTCTCACTGTTGCTAAAAATCGATTTTTCTCTTTAGAAAAACAAAATCCCTATCTCTATGCGAAATACAAGAAATTTATTCATGAATACATTTCACTTGAATATGCGAAATATGTACCTCTATCATCGCATAATTAGATTTCAGAAAATAAATATTTTATTCCCCACTTACCAATTTATTGACAATATCGAATTCGACTAAACTGCTTGTCGTGATCGACGCTTCTCGTTCAACGACATTTGTCTCAAAGGGTATCAAGTTCAGCCTATACGATATTTTCTGTAGGTTCGGAACTTTTAAATACGTATGAATTGTTGAGTTAAAGAAAATGTTTAGACTAATTCGAATTAACCCCAAATACGTGTTCCTTGAAAACCTTTTGTGGAGAGACTCGTCAAAATAATCACTAAAATGTGTTGAATTACAAACCATAACGTACCGGATGAATTGTAATCCGTTCCTCTCAACAAGAGTTTTAAACGAGATAGCCAGTAGCAATAAAAATCTTCCCCTAGCCTCGAACTCTGTTCTCACATAGACGTACGTAGACGATATTTTAACAGGGTGCGATTCCATCGAATCCCTCGAAAAACTTCATTTCAAACTAAAATAATTGCTTGAACCGGCTGGTTTCCATTTACATAAATGGGGATCTAATTCTCAAACCTTTCTAGAAAGAATATCGCAAACACAAATAACTGAATTTGATATCAATCTAGAACAATCTCCGTCTAAAGTTTTAGGCGTAAAATGGAATCCCATACGCAAAGAATTCCAAATATCCGTACCCACTGAACTCATCAGTGAGGTCAATATCACTAAGAGAAAAATTCTATCGCATATCTCACAGTGTTATGACCCCCTGGGTTTTGTAAATCCTGCGATCACGAAAGGAAAAATGATGATGCAGAAAATCTGGAAATTAAAATGTAACTGGGATGATAAAATCACTGATAAGGAAATCTTAGGAAAATGGGAAGAATTTCTAATCTCCATCTGCCTTATCAAGCATTTAAAAATCCATTGTTTTATTTTCAATCACAAAGAAATAAACAAAATTGAGCTTCATTCCTTTTCAGATGCGAGTACAGAAGCGTGCGGCGCATGTGTCATCGTCAAAACTATTTACACTAATAAAACAGTTTCATGTATTCTGATATCCGCAAAATCCCGTGTTGCAGCACTGAAAACTATCTCAATTCCCAGACTTGAACTATGTGGAATGCTTTTATCTTCAAACCTGACCCAAAAAGTCAAAAACAGCTTAGAAACTAAAATCAACATAAATTCTGTTAGCTTGTGAACTTACTCCCAAATAGCACTTTGTTGGTGCAAAAGCCATTCAAGTCGATGGTCGGTATTTGTATCAAATTGAGTATCAAAAATACAAACTGTTACAGTAAACTTCCAGTGGTGGTACGTGTGATCAAGTGATAATCCAGCTGATATACTCTCACGCGGAACATTCAGTCCTGAAGTCCACCCCATATGGTTTAATGGACCCAAATTCCTTAATGACTTGAGTTCGGGGACTCTTCTCAACACGAGATTACAATAAATCTTGACAACCTACCTGAAGAAAGAAAGGTAGCGTTAACAATTGTTTCAGGCCAAAACAACTTTTAGCAAAACAGTTTTTCAAATTTCTCTTCATTTTTTAAACTACAACGCACAGTGGCGTACATTCTACGATTCGCTCATAATTCGAGAAACAAAGAAAATCAATTCAAAGGACCTCTGTCAGTTATTGAATTGAATTCATCATTAACCTTCGTCATCAGACAAGTTCAAGAACAGTCCTTTTCAACGGAAACTGCGGAACTTTCAAAAAACAAAAGTATATCAAACAAACAATTAATATCCTTGAAACCATTTTTAGATTCATACAGTCATCTCCGTGTCGGAGGCAGATTGGAAAATGCCGAAATATACTTCGAAAAAAAACACCCAATCTTATTACCTTCCAAAAATCATGTAACTTATCTTATCCTCATGTGGCGTTTAGGCCATGCTGGCGGACAAAATGTTCTATCAAATGTACGATTACGCTACTGTCCTCCCAATGGCTGAAGTCAAATCAAGCATATAATTAGAAACTGAAAAATTTGTTTTCGATTAAACGCACAGATGGCTCAACAGATAGTGGCCGACCTTCCGAAAGACAGAGTCACATACTCACGACCTTTGAGTACCTTATCGAACGATCCTTGTGATTTTCAATATGTCACTCCTGGTCATTTCCTGATAGGATTCAGTCTGTCGGCTTTTCCGTTCCGGAAAAAGACCTATCACATGTACCAGAAAACAGAGTTAAATTTTATCAACAATGCGCAAAAACTCAGCAGCTGTTCTGGAAAAGGTGGTCTGTGGACTACCTGAACAGACTTCAGAATTGACCAAAATGGCTAAAAATACATGAGGACCTACAAATAAGCGATTTAGTTCACTTTTCATCATAATTGGCCTATGGCAAGAGTCATAGAAACCATAACCAGACCTGACGGAAAGGTTAGGGTCGTCCGCCAAAAAACTAAAACAGGTGAGACTACCAGGGCTATAACAAAACTATGCACTCTCCCCAAACAAGACACCAGGTCTTGTGAGGAAACTCATTAACTATTAAAACATGTTAATCGGTCGTCGACTCGCCTAATAAACTTCAATTAGCAGTCGCGACTTCATTAGTGGTAAGTCATGTCTAATCTACAACAAAACTTTTATCCTTATCAATATTTATCTATCCCTCTTTCTCGGGGGGGGGGGGAGAATGTTGCGAATTGACGAGCAGTATATATCACGAAAACAAATTAACAAAAACTTTCTCCCCCTCAATTTGTAATTATCGGACACGTGTATGGAAAAAGAGAAATCCTCTCTACAGGGACGAGGCACATTTTAACTAGTTCTAAAAATCTATTCATAAGAAAGAATTATGGACCTTTCTGAAAACATTTAAAATCACATAACCATCATCTCATATAATTGATGCTGTTACACAATGGTTTGACGTAAATAATTTACCTCAAACCAAGATTATTTATGGCTTTGTGGCAATGAATAGAAACTTTCAATTATGGGTAAGGCTACACCCCCCATTCTGTTACAATGACAAAACATATCTCTATTGTCAATGGGCAATTTACATGACGTCGAGATTTAAAAATATGAAAGTTATATTTTACGACATTCAGATCTGAACTACTAACAGTCTTTTGTCAGTTCATGATAAAAAGACGAGTTCTCGGGAAAAACAGGCAGTAGTGAAAATATCTCTCGTCCGATGAAGCAGTGGTGAAATATCTTGTCCGAAACGGACGCACTAAACTAATCAACTAAACTCAATACTAAACCGGGAAAATTACGATTTTACCTAAAAGTTGTAACGTTTTTATTTTCTCTATATTTCGCCCTACGAAATCGAATAATTTCTATCCCAGTACGGCCCTGGCGTAATAATATTTTCTTCGAACTGTGTAGAATATCGTTTCATATGACTAATAAAAATAAAACAATTAGGAACAAAATATCTCTGGACGCCAAAAAGGTTTGTTACGTCTCAAGCTTGATTTTCAATTCAAGTAAGTAACAACTGAATATACAATAGCTTTTAGTATCGCCTCTGACAAAAAGATACTTTTTACGAAATTCAGGGTAGACATCGTAATTGGTGAATTTATGGCCTAGTTTTATCGTTATTTTTCGGGAAAAAATTTCAAAAAAAAGGCTGCCTATCCCCAAAAATTTCGTGACGAGAATCAGTCTGCGACAAATACTTGACTGAGGTAGTTGTAAAGTTCCGAGAGTGTCAACTCTATTCACGTGTCGTATTTATCGTTATTAAGATACCGTATCGTACAAAAGTACCGATATTATCTGTGCTTAGTCGCTTAGTCGGCGAATTATAATTACCGGAGTATCTGTGTATTGTGCTACTACAGCCATTAAGTTACCGAAGAATACCGAGTGTCTGTGATTTGTTCCATCACGCGGTGAGAGTAGATTACTTATTACAAGTACTGTCCTAAGAAATTAAATCGATCGCATCGAGAAGCCACGCCTCCGGCGTTTATGCAAGTGTCATCACCTGAATAGTATTGTCGTGATTGACTGATGACTGCTGGATTCAGGTATCGTTAATGATTATTTTGTATCTCTCCTACCTGGAGTAAATCGCACCTTTTCTTAATTGATGGCTAAAAGACTAATTTAGTGTCACGCCATTTCTTTAGCGAAAGAACCATACGGTACTAGAACTATTTTATTATGATAACGAGTTTTTTATTACTAATATTGGCATTGTTTCAAAGAAATTTTATGTTTTATGCTGTTTTATAGAATAACTGTTAAGAAATTCGGCGTGCACGGTTAATCTAGATTAAATTATTTTCCGATCCCTTATATTGACGTAACTTCCACAAAGCCTATGTGCTTTTTTGTTTTCGAGTAATTCAGTAATATAATATTATCCTACATTTTCTTTTTTGAATAAACGGAAAATAATTTCATTAATAAACTAATTTTTTAGTTCGCAACATTTATCGTTTGTGTATTTATATAATTTTGATTTATATATTTGTTGTTTCTTGGAGACTATTTATTCCTCGAACAATTACCGTATGACTCGCCGTGTAGTGTTGAGTGATAATTTGTTTTATTGTTTTTATGTATAAATTAATTTTTGAACGTACGTAAGATTTTGTATCTTATTGTTGGTGTCTGTTGTGGTACCCGGTTATGCATGTACCCATACTGTAAATTTTTTGATGTTCTGTTCATTGACGCTGGTCAAACATGTTAATAAACTGGTTAACATAATAAACGCGTTTTAGTGAGTACTTCCCTAACCTCCACAGACACATTACCGAAAGTACCTCATTTTTTTATAATTTCTCTCTCTTATCGCAGTTTTTGAAATTTTTCCTGTGAATTCAAATTTCTGGCGCCCTTTAATTACCTTTCCGGTTGATTAACTTTCATAAAATAAACCCACGACTCTTAGCTCTCCAACCAAAACAAGAGTGCCGTTCGCATACGTCTTAATTGTTTATCGCCCAGTATCGTTTCAAATAATAATACTTCACTAGGTCATCTTGGTTCCATCCAAGGAAACTTGGAAAAATTGGTACCGAACAGTTAAGACGGTAACAAAGTATAAAAATATCTATCGTGTTACGACGCGGAATAAAACAGTGCTAGAAGTGTTTTAATTCAATAATAATCGGAGAGAAATACACTTAAAAGTATTTACGTTTACTCTGACGTCATTAATATCTGATAACATAACCGACAAATGTCAAATTACTTTGTTCCGTTCTTCACTATTTATAGAAAGAAATGTTTTTCTTATATTCCGTTCGACATTGGTTTTATTTTGAATTCAACCCTAATTGTCTCATTCTATCTTTTCTTGTTTTATTTTCTATATTCGTTAGGAATCTCATATTTGAAGCACGCCACTTCATTATCAATCATCATAATTTCGTGTTACGTCGATTTTTCAAAAATTTCAATTTCCTTCTTTTAGATTCAAGTAGATAATACTATTTCTCATAACATTAATATTAGTTTAATTTCAAAAATTCCATTTTCATTTTTCCTGTACCTGCTGATAAATGGACTTCTAGCCAGCCACAGATTTAATTCCATTTTTCCGGATAAAATCTCGCCACTAACGACAATTCCATTATAGAAATATTCTCCTTGTCATGGTGTCAAATAACGCGAAATTGTGAAATATCTACAGCGGTCAGCGAAGCTACCGCTTTCCAGCTGATATTATTATCTTAGTAAACACAATTTACGTGATAAATGGAGAATGAAACAGTAAAATATCAATTTCATATCCTTTGTTATTCCTACCACAAGCAGTATCATTATTTCATGTACGCTTTGCCCTGGTGATTAAGGGGAGTAATTAGGGATTTTGCATAATAAAAGGTATGGTGCATTTCAGTAACATTTTCGCATAACTGAAATTTTTTATTGTCACTAATAATAATGTTATCTTAAATTAACAATTCTCCAGGAGTATATTTTGATTATTAAATAAAATGTAGAATATGTATTAATTCCACTTTATCATTTTGACTATAAAACCGAACTATTTCTGATAGATGTTATTTAATTTGGCGTATAAAATTGTGTAGTCCAAAATAGTTATATCTAACTCAACAAATTTTACAACCCCCACTAATCCTACCATAGTAGTTAGTTTGAATAGGGATAAAATATAAACAAAATTTTAGTTTAACTACAATTTTGGGACATGAGATACAAAATTTAATCTACTAGGTCATTCGTTAACAATCGCATCAATCCTTATTCACTCTTCAGCTGGTTCACATATCTGTTGAGGTGTAATAGTATTATTGATCGCGGATATAATAAATAAAAAAGATACTTGAATACTACATTTTTCAGGCATTATTAGGACAGTAGATCATTTGATATTAAGACAAGTGTCAGAAATTAAGTAAACAACGTTAAATTTACTGTATCAACCCTTACTTTGACATCTGTCACTATGCCGGTAGATGCAGGAGGTGATATAACTTCTTTAAAGAGACACGGTAATTGTTAACTTTTTCCGCAGGTGAATTATAACGATTTTTTCTGCATAAAGTATTTTTATTTCCGAGTTGTCAAAATTTGAAAATTATGAACGTTATTTGTTTCACGACGTAGGTAGGTACGTGTACAAAAAGAAAAAATATATGTCTCATTCAACGGGTTAAGAACCAGACTTAACAATTTCGGAGAAAAAATTCTCTAAATCATGCAACAATGACGGCAGGAAAGTTAATAATAAAAATTGTTATGAAAAATATTACAGTTTTGATTATGATTTATGATGGTTGTAGAAAAAGTATAGTGTACAATTTGCATTAAATGACCCATTTACAACTCGAAGGTATATGAAATTTTGTAGTACTTTCATATACCTACTCGTGGGAAATGTATGTCAGTTCATGATCATTGTACAATATACTATAGAAGTAATTTAATCAATAATCCACTGTGTCAACATCTTTGCCGTAATAAAGAGAATAACTTTGGAATGTTATGAAAAGGAAACAAAAAGAAACCAAATAAATCCTTCGAAACTAAAAGTTTCTCTCCGTATTTTCTCAAAACTTAAAGACGGGACGAGTTATATCCACAACCTTATCAAGAAACAGCTGCAAAACCGCAGGATAATCATATATCTGAGACTTTTTGAAAATTTTCAAATAAAATTCATTTTTGCTACGCTTTTGTGTTTGTAAGCGCAAATAAATATGTATATAAAAATTGTTCAAAATTGACTGAACATTTTTAAGGAATTTGAAATAATAGTGATTGTATAATGGAATAGTGAATTACCTAAAAAATATATATTTCCATTGTGAAAAATCTTATAAATTGGAGGGTTGGTGGCTGGTTGCTGAACATATGAAACCAAGTTGTAAATCCTTACTGAAACATATACTATTAGGTTCTAATTAACAGTGTTGTTTCTAAAATGGAGGCAGTAACAACGTTCAGACAGATCAATTGAAGCAAATGACAAAAAAAAGTCAAATACTTATAAACTGATAAATCGGTGACAGTTCTAAATGGTAACAGGTATGCTTAAGTGGCCAAAGAGTGCAGAACCTAACATACAGGGTGTCCCAGGAGTTCGTACCAAAAACTGGGAGATGATGGAGAGACTAAAAATAATGATGGCATTTCATATAAAAAATGTTCTTCACCCCCCTCGTTAACGAACTGTAGGCTCTAAAGTTGGGAATTGAAAATGGTTTTTTATTTATAATTATTAAATTGCTGATTGGAAATTAGGACAGTTTTAACAGTTTATAAACACCATAATTGCACACTTCTTGGTGTGATAAACAAGTCTACACTATACTTGTGAACTGAGGTTCGGACAAAGTTCAATGGTGGATGCGGCAATATTTTGGTAAATATAACTTTTTTCAATTATTTTTTTGAACATTTTTTGAAATACCAGCTCCTCTTGTGACATCTCGATAATATTAACAGTTTAACCCTTTCAAGACGTATTTTTATTTTTTTCGTTAAGATTATTATTTGATTTGAGGTTCCATATTTTGAAATTGGGAAGCTTTTAGTGATGTTTGTAATTTTGTGTTTTACGTTCCTTTTCGCGTCATAACCAAGAAGAATACAACCATATGTTAATAACATTTATCAATACAACAGCTGCAGTTAGCATAACAAGTATCGAACTTGAAGGTAAACACGTCTCTCAATCTACCATATGCTTTCATTTCGTACAAATAATTGTCATGTCCTTGTAGCTTATTGTTAGGTATGGTAATGATGATCAACAACAGATTTATAGGTTATAAGTTCAAAAAGAACTTTAAAATGTTTCATAACTGCAACAAAGGGTACAATATCTGCTTGGAATTGAGATGATCGATGTTTCTATAAAATTACTTTGACGCGAAAGAAGGTGATTTATTTTATGAACATCGATAAAATACGTTGATAGACCAGCTAAGATTCAGCATTCACTGTGTACCATAACGCTAGAACCTCTCTTCACCGAACAACAGAACGAACAGAACCGCAACGGAGGTTTTTTATACTATTTAATTAAAATATTCACTATAGTATTTATTTATAATCTGTACATGAAATCTCGTAAAATTCTTGACCAGTGTTGGCGTTTCAAGTAATAATAATTAGAATGCACTAGATTTAGAAAGTAATTATTGTTTTCTAATTTATAAAAATACCAATTAATTCTAAATTGTAAACCAGTGTATTTTTTATAATAAAAGGGTTGTATTAAAAATTGTCTGTTGATATTCAGTGACAAGATAAAAGTGGCCCTAGACCAAAATCTTGGAACAGAATTATCGCAAATGTACACATGGAAAATATGTTCTAGGTTTAAAATGGTCGTCCAATGGTGTTACTACTTTGATTAAATTTCTTTTTTTTAGGTTTTTCTGCATGAAGAGGTAGGTATTAAAAATGTATAGAAGAAATGTTTTCTTCAAACGTCGATAACTTTGGCCTTAATAGAATTTAATAATTTTAGTTTTGTTAATTCTGACAAAAGAGTCGAGAGAACTTGTCAATTGATTTCAATTCTGTTTCACACGATACATAGGACGCGCCCTACGTCGTATGCAGGCTGGAAAATTGGTTGGCGTTGAGATAAGGGGGTCCAGGAGTGATGTCATCTTTGGCCAAAACGTGATCTCATTCACTATTTCAGTTTTCACCAATGTTATTTAAAACTACAGGAGATAGTAGGAAAGTTAATAAGAAAAAATTAAATGAAGAAATGTGTTTTTAATATAATAACAATACTTTTTTCAAAAACATATCTCTTTCTCACTTGCGCAGTAATTAATAATCAATTTTTATATATTTTTTTTCGATAAAGTGTCCTGTGAATTGCGATCCCATAAAAAATTCAGAAAAGATTGTCAATATTTGAAGATCTGTCTACATCTAGGAGTTTTTTCCATATGGCAACCCTGAACTACTAATATATAGTTGAAAAATGATAGCATTATTGCATCAAGAAGGATTTATTATTTATTTTCTCTGTCAGACTCTTGAGAATGTAACCATGTATTTAGGGCTAAGAAGACACATTAGTCTGGGATGTTATTCGCACTTGCCATATTTCAATATTACCTTGGTTCAAGTTCAACATGCTTTTCTTCAAGCTATCGTCCTTTTCTATCTCATCTACAAATACTAATAACGTATGTATTGATGAGACGGAAATGTATAGTTAAGTATACACATAGCTTTGACAGATCACAAAGTTGTCAGTGACTCCTTAATCCTCTTAAATGTAACTTTTCAGATGCGGTGAGCGTACGTCTGTATGAATACATTTTGGCAGTGAATATTTAAGGACAGATGATGTTTTCGTATTTACACTTTAAAATGTTATAGAAATAGCTAAAAAGATAATATAATTGTGTTAAATTAGATTATCATTTCCTTTATTCATTATGTTTTTAAAATGCGGTCCTGTTTTGTAGGGTTCTTTTGAAAATGAAGTATATTTTATAAGCATTTGAAAATTATCCTAAACCTTGGTAAAATATTTTAAATAACCTACTTTGGCCACTAAACTATTATATTACTGGCAGCCATGTTAATAATCAGATATAGATAAAATATTAATAATATCTCTAAAGTTTAAAATATATTTTACTCGTACAAATAGTGGACGTCCGTCTAATTTGGACCATTGTGTAAAACGGACTAATTCGATAATTCTAAAAACGGAGTATGTAGCGACATCTCACTAATTCGTTACAAACCTTCCCCAACCGAGGTGCACTCAGGAACCTATGTCAATCGAATCAGTTAGTTACTCACAGATTGCCAGTAAGTTCATTTGTAGCACGTGTTGTGTTGTAAGGTTAGGTTATTTTTGTGTCTGAATTTCTACGAAGTGAGTATATATTTTAAAATATCAATGATATTATTTTGATTCGTACATATTTACGAAAGCCATACTATGATCAGAAAGTGGATAGGTTTATTAGCTCACTTAGAAAAACAAATATGACGAAAATATGACTATCGTGTAAATTGGTCCAATCTCTGTGTAATTTGGTCCTGGTCCGAATTACATGTATTCAATTACAAAATATTTTTTTTATTTTTTAAGGATGTCAACGAGATCTGAGAGAAAGAGTAAAAGATTTTATGGTAAATGGAAACCAGAAAATATGGATGCTGCAATGAAAGCTGTTAATTTAGAACAACTGGGTATAAATGAAGCTGCAAAAGCATTTTCAATTCCAAAAACAACGTTAAAAAGAAGATTGGTGAACAGAAATAAATATTCCACTGGAAGCAGTTATATCATCGGAAGGCAAACAGATTTACCTCCGGCAGTGGAAAAAGATGTTATTGTTAATGACATTCTTCAGTTGGAGCGGATGTTTTATGGACTAACACGTGAAAGGCTGATGAATCTAGCGTACGAAATAGCCGAGAAGAATAATATTAAGACGAGATATAATGACGCAAAAAAATCAGCTGGTAAAGAATGGTACTCAGGCTTCATGAAACGACATCCAAACATAAGTCTGCGTCTCCCTGAAGCAACGTCATTAACACGAGCTGCAGGATTCAACAAAACTGTTGTTTATAAATTTTTTGACGTTTACGAAAAAATAATGAAGGAAAACGCTATTTCCGCAGATCGTATTTTCAATGCTGATGAGACATCCCACACTGTTGTCCAGAAACCACAGAAAATAATTGCTCAAAAAGGGAAACATCAGATAGGCGCCATAACGTCATCCGAAAGAGGCCAAAATGTTACTGGCATGTATGCAATGAGTGCGACTGGAAGCTTTATTCCTCCAATGCTTATTTTTGCCAGGAGGCGTATGAAGGATAGTTTAACGTATGGAGCACCTCCAGGAACTTTATTTAAGTGCCAAGACAAAGGAAGGATGGATACTGATGGATTTTATCACTGGTTGGATAATTTTATAAAGTATGCCAAACCATCTAAAGAGAACAAGGTGTTAATCGTATTAGATGGACACAGTAGTCATACTCAGAGTATGAGAGCATTAGATTTAGCTCGTAATCATGGTGTTATCATGCTTTCATTTCCTGTACATTGCACACATAAGATGCAACCCCTTGATGTTGGGTTCTTTAAACCATTAAATACTTTCTTCGCTTTCGCAATAACTTCAAAATTATACGATACACCAGGTAAATGTTTGAGTGTTGATAGTATTAGCGGTCTAGTATGCAAATCGTTTCCCAGAGCAGCTACTATGGAGACAGCTATGAACAGTTTTCGTAAAACAGGATTATGGCCTCCTGACCGTTTTGTCTACAGCGATGTAGATTTTTCAGCTGCGACAGTATCCGAACGACCAATTGATTCAGATGAAAATAACATTAACATTTCTGTAACTGATTCTGCTACTTCCCCTTCACAGAAAACATAAATTTGCCTACAAATAAAACACAGCCATCCACATCACGATCAGTTCTGATGGAAAATACTTCCTTAAATACTTCTACAGGTATCTCATTCATATCACAACCTATCCAGCAAGAAAATTCTTCAATAACAACATCTGTACCATTCACATCAGATCCTGTACATCAAGCAAACACTTCTGCATGTGCTCCAACTACATCACAACCTGCCGTGAAAGCTACTCCCATCAAAAGTTTTGAATCTTCTCCTTCCACATCCCATCCCGTGCATCAAGAAGATACTTTCTCAAATATTTCTGTATTGGCCCCATTCACATCACAATCTATTCTGGAAACTACTCCTTTAAAAATTTCTGAATCTTCCTCATCAACAACGAATGTAGGCGACCTCGAAACCGAACAGTCTACACAGAACCAGTATTATATCCCAGTGGAAATAATTCATCCTCTAGCGTCATCAAGTGGGATATCAATGGGACTACGAAAGAAAAAACGGATCAATGTCTCAGGAGTGGTTCTAACTGCAACACCTTATAAAGAACAATTGAAAATCCAACAAACGCCCAAAACAAACACACATAAACGTAAGTTAGTAGCGACAAAGGAGAAAAGCAACAAGGAAAAAAAGAAGAAAGAGAACGAGGGCAAAAAGACGAAAATCAACGAGGAAAAATGTCATCCAAAGACAAATGAAAAATGCCGCACTGGTCATCAAATTTGTTGCCTTGTTTGCGATGAAAACTATGATGCAGATTGGATTCAGTGCAAAACATGTGAGGGTTGGGCACATGAAGATTGTGTCTATGTTAATGGCAGAATAATAAAAATATCTGTCTTTATTTGTTTTATTTTTTTATTGTGTTGACATACTTTGAGACTAAAATATAATAAAACCAAATTACACGACAAATAAAACCGAATTACAAGCCAACAGTCCAAATTACACGAACGGTTCAACTACTTGCAATAATTTTTTTTTCATTCGAATTGTTCCTAGTTCCGTCATTATGAAATGGAATGTCAATTGTAATTAATGGGTAAAAACAAGAATTTTTTTTTAAGATTCTGTTATCACAAATATCAAACTTATCTTAAGTTCTGCTTAGGTGGTCCAACTTACACGGATTTCCCCTAGTTTTATGTGAAAATGACATCGAGTATAAACAAATTTAGAAGAAGAGTACTCTTTTTTAAATTTTAATTTCTAAAATTATTAGAAAACCTTGATAAAATTGAAGCGCAAGAACAGCCTTTGTACCATATAAATCACAAAAAAATTTGTTTCGCATGAAAATTTTCCTTCATTCAGAAACTAGTAGGTACTTTTAAGTCGTCGATGTAGACTGACCCCTAAATTGTAACGAACATTATTACGTTTTTCAGTTTATTAAAAAATAAAATTCTAAAAATAGTGACATAGTTAAAATTTGATGTTGTTTTTATCTTGTTCTTTTTCTTGTAGCAATAGGAGTCCTATTTATCACTTCTCTATTCCCTGCTCACTTGGATCTTTTCTCAAATATAGAAAGTACTGTAAATATTCACAAGGAGAAACATGGCTTAATCATAACAGTAACTGTTATTGAAAAAGAAGAGATCAGAAGATTGTCACTCCAAAAACATTACATATAACCATAAAATAAAAACATTGACATAAAGCGTCAAACATAAAATATTAAGTATTTTGTGGAATCGCTGACTTAAGCGCGAGCACCACAAATACTCCCCAACCGTTAAAGAAAATAAAAAGGGGAAAAAGCAATTCAAATTTAATTAATAATTATGAACTATGTTATTTATAGAAAAATTGACTTGCTTTGTCTTTTTGATTGGTACTTGATAATTATCAATTTGTTCATTTAACAAGAAAGCTGGTTTGGTCATGTCGATGTTGACAGTTACTTTCAGAAATTTAAAAATTTTGTTAGTCGCAGACATGACTTTAAAAGGTCCGTCATATGGACCTGTAAGACTTGATTTGATACCTGGAACTTTTAGGAAAACAAACTCTGTGTTCTTTAATTCTGGGTGAACAAATGTATTTATTGAACCATGTCTCTGTACTTGGGATGGTCGAATAATGCTAAAGATTCCACGAAGTTTAATTAAAATAGGATAAATATCTACATTTCCTTTGAATTATTAAAAAATTCGGCAGGAAGACGCAGTGTTTGCCCATATATTAATTCTCCAGATGAACACTGTAAGTCTTCTTTGATTGCAAATCGTGAACCTAGAAGAATTAAATGTAATTCTTCCTTCCAGTTATTTGAAATGAGTTTGCCTACAAGAGTTGACTCAACAGTACGATGAAATCTTTCAATCATGCCGTTTCCTTGTGGATGATAAGCTATAGTGTGTATACTTTGAAAACCTAATCTTTTGCTAAATTCTTTAAACATGTTAGATTCGAACTGAATACATTGATCATGTATAATTTTACAGGGTATTATATATTGATTTATTAAAATTCTAATGACATTTACTGATTTAATGTTTTTAAATGGATATACCTCTACCAACCTAGTAACTATATCAATGACTGTTAATATATAAGTCCACCCTGCAGAAGGTCTTAAAGGACCTACTAGGTCTATATGAATATGTTGAAATCTACCTTCAGGAATGTTAAAGTCTCCTACAGTAGATTTGGTGCGCTTAAAAACTTTTGCTTTTTGACATTGAACACATGATTTTGTCCAAAGACGTATATTTTTGCTCATACAAGGCCAAAAATATATCTTTTTAATTTCTGTAGTAGTGGCTTTGGAACCTAAATGAGCAGCATTATGTATTTTAAGAAAAGCACTATAACGTAAACTTAGAGATATACATTTTATTTGTTTATTATTAGAATTTTCACGAAATCGCACACTCGTGTAGGGCCTGAATCCGACCCTGTCATATACTATATACGAAAGCTAAAATTTTGGCGAATGCGCAGGGATTTCATCGAAACTATTTATCATTCTTTTTGTGACTACTCTTATCTAGATATATCCAGGGAGGTCGATTGTTTTTGAGAGCCGCAATCGAGAAGTTTGCGGAATATAAGGCACCTAATTTATAAGCGACTACCTACCAACGGAGTTTAGTTTACAATATAAATTACTGAATTGTTGAGTGAATAAATAAATTAAGTGAGTAAACGTACTGTATGTATAAATTTATCCCACCCGTCGTAATCGAAAAAACTTTTAAATAAATAAGAAAAACATTACAGAATTTTCGTGCTAAATTTTAAAATTGTGCGTTTCAATGTTGATTCGTTTAAGTGAAACTTTTCTATTTACCTTGCTTGAGGAATTTTGTTTTTGTAAAAGATTAGTTAACTCTACGTCAAAGTTTTGTTCACGAAAAATATCTTGTAAAGTAAAATTAATGTTATCGATTTGGTCTTGCTCAATTCGACTCAAGAAATTAGCGACTTCTACATTGTTGCTACCTACATATTTAATTTTCCTAGTAAATTGTAAAATATATTCAAAATATCTAAATTGACGTGGTGATCTCTCGCACTTTGAAACAATTGCCGTTTCTATAGGTTTGTGATCTGTTAAATCCTGGAAATCAACAACATCCTGCATGTAACGAAAATGTTTAATTGATTCATATATGGCGAAAAGTTCTTTATCAAAAACACTGTGGTTCTGTTCACTTTTAGTTAATTTTTAAGAGAAATATGCTAAATGTTGCCTAATGTTTTGAACGATTTGTTCTAAGGTACTGCCGATAGCTGTAGAGCTAGCATCTGTAGTCAGGACTAATGGCGCTCATTCCTTAGGGTGATTCAATAAAGTTGCTTTGACTAACATCTCTTTTGCTTTTTTAAAACATTCTTGAAACTTTTATGACCAAGTCTCTATTTTCTTTTAATGTAGTTCTTATTTAAATAATTAATAAATTCATGCAATGGATTTAGAATTTTTGCGAATTGAGGTACACATTTGTGATACAAATTTATCATTCCTGCAAATCGTTGTAATTGCTTGCAATTTTTGGGAGTTTCGAATTCTGAGATCATTATAACGCGTTCTTCATAAGGCAGAAATCCCTCAACTGTGATAGTATGACCTAAAAAATTAACCTTAGTGACACCAAAAATATATTTAGAATTTTTGACATTAACGCCACATTGGTCTAACCTCTTAAATAAAATGTCAAGATGACTTGAGTGTTCTTCTTCATTTTTGCTAAAAATCAAGATGTCATCTAGGTAAACAAATAAAAATTCAAGTCTCCTGGTGACTTCATTAATAAGTCTTTGGAATGTATATCCAGCGTTGCATAATCCGAATGGTGTACGTAAAAATTCGAATGTACCAAATGGTGTAGTGATTGATGTTTTATAAATGTCTTCTTCGGTCACAGGTATTTGATGATATGCTCTAACTAACTCAATTTGTGAAAAAAATTTAGATCCGTAAATTTTTAAATGGACATCTGATATTAATGACAATTGTTTGACTATTTAAAAAACGATAATCACCACAGGGACGCCAATCTGCACAATCCTTCTTAGGGACCATGTGCAAAGGTGATGTCACTGATGATGATGACGGTTTGCAAATACCTGCAAAGCCCACCAAGTTTTCAAATTCTTTTTTAGCAATTTTGTATTTAAGAGGGTCTAGCCTTAAAGGTTTACCATAAGGTAAATGACCTTCAGTTATGTGATGTCGTCCATCATGTTTTGCATCAGAATGTAAATGAGGAGATTTTCGACCATAAACAATTTTGGAAGTTCTTGTTTAACATTTTGTGTTCTGCCAGTGGAAATAATAAGAGTTTCGTTATCTATAAGCTTATGTTTTTTAAAATCTAATAGCAATCCAAAAGAACATAAAAAAATTGCACGTTTTATTGGCTTAGCCACTTCGGCTATTGTAAATAGAAAATAAAATTTCCGACGTAAGCCTATGTTTACATTCAAGAATTTTTTCCGTATGTGTAAATTGAATTTCCTGAAGCAGAAGTAGGTAAATGTAATATTCTTATCTTTCGTATTGTTTCTAAACATACTATGTGGTAAACAACTAATATCTGCTCCACTGTCAACAAGAAAATCTAATCAATTATCTTTATCGTAAATAAAAAGGCGTTTTCATATAGGAATGTTAATGATAGTACAATTATTTACGGTTGAGCTAGTAAGTTTCATTCATTTATTAGGTTTATTGGAAAAATTTGATAAAAGACATGGAGGACCATTGCATTTCTGTGCATTTTTTCCAAAGGTTTCATGATAGAAACACATTTTTTGAATTATTGTGACATTGGTCTAAAATAATTTTTATTTTCCGATCTATCGCGACTTTTTGATGTGCTTCTAATATTTTGACATGAGTGGCATTGTTTTGAAAAGTTTATTGATTGAAAATTATTTCTAAGAGAAGAAATTTCTCATTCTAAATCCGCTAGCTTACTTGATATATCCTTAAAAATCAATGAAGTTTGTCAACGTTTTATTCAAATTTGACGATTCGTTTAATTTATTTTAATTCTGAATTTCAGGTGCATTTAAAATTCCATTCAATTTTTCCCAAATTTTATCTGCGAGTGATATCAATTATGGGAGTTCTTGTTCACTTGAAGAAATTAGAGCGATTTCTATAACGACAGGTAAACATATCCTCCGAAGGCGATTTGCATTATTTCTCTGAAGTAGGCAGGTAGGTAGGTTTTTTATCGCCTACAGAGGCTCACAATAATTTATTTAAACGAGCTTCCCCGGATATAGTTAATCTACGAAAAATGGCGTCTTTAAGGAAATCATACAAATTATTTTATTGGCTTTGCTACTTCCGCTGGTACGCTGGACCGTTAATCAGTTTGATTTGTCTGGGGATGTTGACTAGAATGTCGACTACGGATGTGTTATTTTCTTCGGGGTCGCCAATTATTTAGTGGTCGACCACTAAATTATAACGAACATTATTACTTTTTCATAGAAAATTATATAAATAATGACATGGTCAAAATCTGATGTTTTGTGTGTATTTTTATCTTGTTCTCTTTCCTGTAGCGACGGCAGTCCTATTTATCACTTCTCTATTCCCTGCTCATTTGGATCTTCTTCTCATATGTATACAGAAAGCAATGCAAAGATTCACGAAGAGGAAAATGGCTTAATCAATAACAATAATTGTTATTGAAAAAGAAGAGATCAGATGATTGTCACTCCAAAAACATTGAATTTAACCATAAAATAAAAACATTGACATAAAGCGTCAAGCATAAAATATTAAATATTTTGTGGAATCGCTAATAGCGCGAACACCACAGACTTGAACAAAAATCAAAAGTTATTTTCTAAAGTTGGTTCTGTTCATGTATGCATTTATATTATCAGCAGCAATTCTGGAATATAATTTTTCTGCACCCGCTTAACAAAGTAACCTTTGACGCTTTTACATCAGATCACAAAGTTGACGTTTGCGCTCGTGATGGAAAAGAGTGACAGTGAACTATCAAATACACCTCCTGATATAGCAGAAAGTGCAAAAGTGTTAACTTTTAACCTCTTACCGGAGAAATCAAGGAAGAAATATGAATTACAATATGGTACATTCACAAATTTGTGCCACTCCAATAAGTTGAAAACGTTTTACTGGCTTATTTTGGGGAAACATCAAAGACTTTGAAGTCATCAAGACATTGGTTCATATATTCGATGATACGTACATGCTTGAATGGTAAAAATAATATTGAAGTCAATAAGTATCCTAAACTTATCGCATTTCTCAAAAAACCGTCTATTGGATATAAAGCGAAAAATGCCAAAACGTTTATCAACAAATTTCTACAAGAAGCTCCCGTTGAAGAATATCTGTTAAAAAAAGGTAAATTATACTTTATACTCTTTGTTATCATCAGAAAAACAGCGTATCTTTATTTTATTGTTTCAATAAGTTATGTTCAATCTGAGTACGTAAGGTAACGGCACATATTATCGGCACTGACCCCTTTATCTGCATAGTAGCCACATTTTTATTAATGACAAGGTCCTTTGTTCCTTCCCTCAAAAAAATTGGAGGGAAAAAATGTTTAGGCAGTACAGACGCAAGAACAAGAAACATGGAAGTTTCTGAACTGATGTTCTTTCTAATAAATACGAACTAGATATTGCTTATACTTTCATATGATAGTTCTAACTAATAATTATATCTAATTTTTTGAAGTGATTTATTGAAAAACAAGTGTGCCACTAATAGGTACAGGTGCCAGAGATATTGACTATATTACCGGCAGGGGTGCCGAGGATATGTTAAGTGCTGCATTGAATATTTTTGTCAGGTTTATACAATTTCTTAGCCTTTAATATAATTTTTATCATTTAAATCAGTGGAGAAACATTTTAATAATGTTTAGACCTATTTTCGGCACCCTATTATGTTAGTATTAAGAATTTTATTTAAACTAGATTATGAGTGCCGATAATAGGATCAATTATATGCCGGTAAAGGGCTCTGTCATGCCGATGATAGGTTAAATGTAACATCGAATCGATTTTAGATCATTTTTAAAATGCAAATATAAATTTGTAGTCATCAAATAGTAGAAAAATATTTCAATATTACGTAAACCTATTTCCGGCACCACTTTTTGTTAATAATAAGAACTTTATTTTATTGTAATAAGAAGTGCCGATAATACAGCACATGCATGCCGGTGATGGGTTACTTTTATTACAGACACTGAAATGGAAGTGAAGAAACTTAGGCTTCGGTACACTCCAGAAAATCTCAAAGTCGCTGTTGAGGCAATCGAGGGAGGGATGCCTTTTAAAACTGCCAGCAAGACATATGGTATTCCTCGATCCACTTTACAAGATGAAGGAAAAGGCAAAACTCCAATGGATAAAAAAAGTAGCACAGAGACAGTTCTGACCAAAGAAGAAGAATCCCATCTCGTAAACTGGTTGCTCCACATAGCTAGCCGCGGATTTCCAGGAACCAAGGATCAGTTGTTAGATAGTGTACAAATTTTAGTTAAAAACCTCCTACCCAATAATTTTACTGATGGAAGATCTGGTAAAAGGTGGTATGAAGGCTTCATGGCTCGACATCCTGAGCTATCGACAAGAGTTTTCCAAAATTTGAATAGCTCTTGGGCAAACCTAACTGAAACACATATAAGACAATGGTTTTCTGAAGTAGAGACTTATTTAAAAAGTACTAATAACTTTGAAATATTGTTAAGTTCAGCTTTTAACTGTGACGAAACGGCTTTCTATTTGAGTTAAGAAGGCGATAAAGTGTTGGTGAAACGAGGAGATAAAACCGTGTACTAATTTATAAATAATGATGAGAAGGAGTGCCTAACAACTTTAATAACTTGTAGTGCCTCTTGGAAATTACCACCTCCCATGATTGTTTACAGTTATAAACGAATTCCAAAATCTGTAGTGGACAAGGTTCCAGAAAACTGTGGCATTGAACGTAGTGAAAATGGCTGGATGACAGGGGAAACTTTTTTTGAATACATTGCAAATATATTTTATCCTTGGCTAGTTGAGCAAAAAGTCATGTTTCCAGTAGTTTTATTTTTGGACGGCCACACGTCCCATCTTACAATGGCTTTGAGTGACTTCTGCCTCAAGAAAAATATTATTTTGATAGCTCTCTGTCCCAATGCTACTCAAGTGTTGCAGCCTTCAGACGTTGCAGTTTTCAGGCCACTAAAAATGGAGTGGAAAAAAGCGTGCATTCCTGGCGTATGGAAAATGAGCAGAGACGCGTTTGCCCCAATATTGGAAACAACAGTTAAGTAAATGGAAATTTTTCCCGATGTGGTTGCAAACGACTTTCGATCATGTGGACTGGTGCCTTTTAATGTGGAAAATATTAAATTTTCAAAGTACTTTAAGAGTAAGCCGAGTATAGCAACTACCGAAAATGAACCTAGCCAAAGTCATCCCCAAGAAAAAGACCAATACCTGAAAGAATCCTTTAAGTTAATAGAATCTGAAATTAATGCAGATACTTTAGAGCTATTTAAATCTTCCGAAGTTGTCAGGAATGGTCCAATTGAAGACACAACTCTCTTTTTCCTATGGAGAAAACTTAAATCTCAAATTGAAAATTGCGATCAACAATGGTGAACAGGTAGATAATAGAAACGGTCTCTCATTTCCCGTAATCATAGATGATCATGAAAACATACCAATTGATTTCATAGATATGCTAGAAGCCCCAGATTTTATTACTACTAAAAACTCAGCTGTGGCTGAAGAATTGATGGATTTGAAAGATATTGATTGTCATGAAACCATACCTACTGAACGCTCAAAATCGCCTGAAAAGGTTCCAAATTTCACAGATGCAGATATGGATGCTCTTGAAATCGAGCCTTATGATTCACCCAAAGAAATCCCGGAGTCGACAGAAGACGAGCAAGAATTGAACAGTTCAACTTCTATTCCTGTACAAGAAGATTCTCTAGTAACAGAAAAGGAAATAAACATTAATCAAAATTTATTGGAGTTAGTTTCCATCTCACCAAAAACCCCACCTGAAAATAATCTAGCTGACAAAGAAAATTCTCCAAATCAAACAACACCTTCTCCAGGTCTTTCATCGGGAATTAAATTTCCAACACTGTTTAAAAAGTCTGTTTTCGCCAGGACCAAAAAAGACTAAAGTTAAAAGAAAAGTAAAAGAGTAGGTGCTAGCAGTTGCAACTTATTCTCAGTGGCAAGAGTATTATCGAGCAAAAGAAGAAAACAAAAAAATTGAACAAGAGAAGAAACTGGAGAGGCAGGAAGCTAGAAAGAAAAAAACAACAGAAGCGAGAAAAAAGAATAAAAATAACGATGTACCTGAGACAACAACCTTATGTGAGGACTTCCAAAGAAATGATTTTGTAATAGTGATGTATAATGAACAGTATTACCCCGGTAAAATAATTGATATTAAAACTGAAAATGAGTTACGAGGTTACACATATGGAGGAGAAGGGAATTAATTGGTATTGACCAGAAAAGATAGATGTTCTTCTGTATGAAAAAGATGAAATTGTAAGAAAGATTCCGGAACCAGTTCCAATAAATAAAAGAGGATTATATGTAATAAATGAAATTTCAGAGTTTGCTGTATAGGTATTACCTAATAATTTTTTTACGTTAGGTACCGTTATTAAGAAAACTTTCTTTGCCCAGCGGCAATCTATCGCTTTGCGCTCTAAATACAGAAATAGCTATATTTGAAAACAATTTAGCATTTTACAAACATATTAATAAAACAAAGTTTATTTATTAATATTGCTACAATAGCAATAAAATGGCATGTAATTTAATTATTAAACATATATCTAAAATTTATATACTAATGTCTATTTCTTCTATTAAGGTAATTGTACTAAATTCAGACCCTGCACCAAATTCGGACACTTTCCATGTTAATTGCTAGAATAAGATTTCAGTTTATAAAACGACGACTTAAATACTTGTTGATCCATCTATGATCATGTGGTCATAATATATTTCAAATGTCAGGCTAGCCAATCAAACAAATCATTTCTAGCAGCTCGTTGAAACTGACAGGGCGTAGACAGGTGTGTTGTGTTATAAGCCTAACGACTTTTCGTTATATTTTCAGGTAAGATTATTATTATTACATTTTTGTTACAAAAACATATTTTATTACTGTAGTATGTTTTTATATGATAATTGTACATGATTTTGAAGAAATAATTACTTTTTTATATCATTACCTCGAATTATTAGGGTGCCAGTATTACGGCCAACCGAAATAGCTATTCCTGAATTCGGACACGGGGTGTCCGAATTATGTTCATATTTCAATATTTTAAGTTATGTATCTTACATCTTTTTCTGACGTTCTTCGTTCATTTTTGTGAATTAAAGTATGGTGTCCTAATTCTGACACGGGGTGACATAATTACATCCAATGATGTCCGTTTTATGTACATGTAATGTTATCGTTGTTGCAGAATGTCCTTAAAGAAAAATTGTAAATATACATCAGACACACTAATATCTGCATTAGAAGCTATAAAAAATGGAATGGCTATTAAAACTGCATGTAAAGAATATAATATTCCCAAAACTACCCTTCACTGAAAATTTTATGGAAAGTATCCTGTTGAGTGTAAAGCTGGAGCCTCTACAACATTATCGAAAGAAGAAGAGGACACCCTAGCAAAGTGGATAATAGCCGTAGCTAAAGTAGGATTTCCGGTAACCAAGGAACAACTACTTGAAAGTGTATGTGTGCTTTTAGAAAAAAGAAAAAAAAACAGATCCCTTTAAAAACAAGGAAAAAGCTTGCCTACCTGGTAGACACTGGTATGAAGTTTTTATGCGATGTCATAAGGAAATCTCTACACGAATGACTCAAAATTTTGTTCACGCTAGGGCTCAAATCACTGAACGAAGCCTTCGAAATTGGTTTGTAGAAATTGAATCATATTTTCTTGCCGAAAATTTGATGGTGATTACGCAAGATCCTAGACGAACATTTAACGCAGATGAGACTGTTTTTTTCTTATTTCCAAAAGGATCAAAAGCTCTTGCACACAAAGGAAGTAGAAACGTTTCAAACAGTATAGCTAGCAATGAGAAGGAATGTGTAACAACTCTTGTTACGGGTAATTGTCTTATTCGAGAACCCTTATTCTCCCATTTTTTTCACATACTTATGTTACTTACCTACTGTTTTTATTTTACAGCAAATGCGGCAGGAGAGTTAGCGTCTCCTATGGTGAAGTTCCCCTATGAAAGAATTCCACAAAGTGTTGTTGCACTAATGCCAAACGGTTCAGGCCTGGGAAAGTCGAAGTCGGACAGGCGAAAGTTTTTTTGAATATACGTCAAACATTTTGTACCCATGGATTCTTGAAAATGACATACCATTGCCTGTAATATTTTATGTAGATGGGCACAAGTCGCACTTGACATTGCATCTTAGCAACTTTTGTTCAGAAAGAAGTATCATTTCAATTATTCTGTTCCCTAATTCGACTCATATACTGCAGCCTATGGATGTAGAGGTTTTTAAACCTCTCAAAACTGGCTGGAAGAAAGCGGTTGCTAAATTTAGAATAGACACTAATAAACAAAAAATTCTAAATTACAATTTTGCTCCGTTATTGGATAGCGTAATTAAAGACGTCATTACATCTATAATGGTGCAAAATGCCATTGAAACTTGTGGATTATTTCCATTTGATGCAGATGCAATAGATTATAGTAAGCTGGTAACTGCAGAAGTTACTACAATTACAGACAATGCAGTGAAGCTCCAAACTCTGGAGAATGTTGAATTCAATACACACCATTTGAATTTCATTGAGAAATTTTTTGAGAAAGGTACACTTGCGAAATTTAAACTTTCTCTTTCCACTGTGAGTGAATGGTCAGGTCCAATACAAGATGACTCTCTATATAATTTATGGAAAAAATTAAAACAGCAGGTCGAAGAAAAACCTTCAGCAGATAATATACAAAATAGAAAGAACACTAATGAGAACTTGCAAGTTGCAGACAATGTACCAAAAGATTCTTTTGTTTTAGAAGCCGAGTGGCTCGATGAGTATTTGTTCAATACAACTAACGAGAACATTGAAATTATTGGATCATTAGCAAACGACACCGGAGGGGAAAGTATTGAAACTGATGAAGAAATATTGATGGAATTGATAGTAGATAAAGAACAAGGAATAGAAATAGAAAAGTTAATCAATACAGGTACGAGCGAAAAAGAAATACGAACGGAATCATTAATGGAGGATGGTATGTTACAAGAGAAAGGAATGAAATCAAGTGATAAAGAACTAAAAGAAATGAGATTGGAATCAGTAATAGAGGATGATACGCTACAAGGAGCAGAAATATTAAAGGCAAGCAATAATGTACTAAAAGAAACAAAACGGGAACCGGTAATAGAGGGAGATACGCTACAACCGACAGAAATAATAAAGTCAAGCAATAAAGCACCAAAAAAATAGAAATAAGGGAGAAATTAGTAATCCAAACGGAAAGGTCGCAAACTACATCCAAGTAGAAAAGGAAAGTAACCAAGACACAAATAAAGTGAAAGTTAATTCAGTAGAAGAAAGTAATAACCATGGCTCGAAAAAAGTCGGAGTAAAAGTTAATTTAATAGAAGGAAGTTATAACCAAAGTCCAAAAGAAGTTAGTTCTAGTAAATTTATAGTACCGTCACCGGTTAAAGGTATATTATATTGGCCTGAAAAATCAAAAGAGGGAGCGAAGAAAAAAACCTTAGTTAAAATACCTGCTGTTGTTAGTTCAGAACAGTAGAAGGCATTATATAATGGTTACAAACGGGCAAAAGAGCAGATAGAACAGGAAAAAGAAAATAGGAAAAAATTGCGCCTGGAAAAGCTAAAAGAAAAGTCAGCAAAACCAAAAAACCCAAGAAAACAGAAAATGAATAACGGAGCCGAACTAAAAGAGACGAATTTCAATGAAAAAGATCTACAACAAAAGAGTGCCAACGAAAAAATAATTGCTCATGAAGACAAAATTACTGTAGATCTAGAGAAAAATTTTAAGAAAGAAAATTAGGTTATTGTTAATTACATTGACCAAAAATTTCCAGGCATAATACTTGAAATAAGTGACGAAGAGGAGGATTACGTAAGTGCTATGACCCCAAGTGTAAGCAGCTGGAAGTGGCCTTCTAAAAAAGATGTTATTTGGTACAAATTTAACGATATTGAAGAAAAAATTAGGTAAGCCTCTACTAATAAACAATAATAAAAGAGGTCTATTCAGGGTACCTGCAATTGAAAAGTTCATAAATATACAATAATTTCAACTTTTTATAACAAGTTTTACTCCCATGTCACAATTAGGTTACATTTGTGTCCGAAATACCGACACTGTCCGTTTTTTGTACCTGGGGGTGTCATGTTTTAGCACTTTAGTTGGATATCTGTGTCCGAATTAGGATCATGGTTTATACTTTTATATTTCATTTTTTGAGAAAAAAATTTGTTTTCCTGTATTGTTTTCAGTTCTTAACATAAATAAATTAAATATTCAAGAAATCAGATTAATTTTTTTCATTCGGGTGTCACAAATACGAACAAAGTTACCAAGAAAGTGAGTAAAGCTATTCCTTAAGATGTCTGAATTTGGTACATTTACCTTATATAAGTAAATTTAAGAACATTTCTAGCACATTGAAGGCGGGTTTATACAACATTTACATAGTCATAATCATAATCACAGTCAGAATCATAAACTTAATCATAATCATAACTCTGAAAGGCGTTTATACAATTTTAATAGTCACAGTCATAAGCATAAAATTCATATAAATGAAATTTGCCAAAAAGTCAAATCAATGAAGTTAATATAAACAATGATTGACGGAGCACAGAAATACCTCCAAAAAACGGCCAATAAAATTAATTCTTCAACCAAGACGCCTTTTTGTCATCATTGCTCATCGCGTGTTGGTTACGACACATGCGCATTTCAATTCTCGTCTTAATCATAATCATAAAGTTAAAAGTTAGGAACTTCAAGGTCAGTAAAATTATGCTTATGATTATGATTGTGATTGTGACAATTGTATAAACGGTGCTATAAGAAATCATTAGTTTAACTCTTATGATTGTGACTGTGATTATGATTATGACTATGTAAATGTTGTATAAACCCGCCTTCATTAAACACTTATAAATCTTTTATAAAAGAATTTGATTTTATATCTGCTTTATAGTAGCCGCTATAGCACTTATGAAATATATTATATAAACGAAATTTTTATATAAGCTGTGCCCTTTTTGTATTTATTGATATATATATATATATATATATATATATATATATATATACATATATATATATATATATATATATATATATATATATATATATATATATATATACATATATATATATATATATATATATATATATATATCATTTTGAAAACGTTTCTGTGATCAACATTGTTTTATAATATTTATCCCAAAACATTTCTAGAACTATTTTAAAATAGCAAATTGTTAGTTGAGCACTTGACAGATGATACTTGACAGATGATACTTAACAGATGACACTTGACATATGACACTTGATATATGACACTTGACATATGGCACTTGACAGATGGCACTTGACAGATGGCACTTGAGAGATGACACTTGACAGATGATACTTGACAGCTGAAAATTGACAGATGGCACTTGACATATGACACAGTTCTAGATCGATTTGGAATAACCGACATGTTTTGATGTCATGAGAGGTTCGTAGTTTAATTTTTGCAATCTTCATTTTTCAAGTTATGATTATCGATTTGTACTGACAGTGCACCATTGCGAAGGTTAGTTAAAATTTGCCTTATAGAATTTCAGAATGTAGTGCTGGTTGTCTGATTTAAAATGGCTAATTAGAAATAATGCTGAATATCATTTAATGATATAGGTCCGATTGCTAGAGTAAGAAACAAAGCAAAGTCTACAATAATTAATAATTTTGTATTAATCCTCACTACGTAGACATGTTCTATCAAATAATTGTAATTAAAATGTCTAGTTATATTTTTTGACCATATTATTTCCTACTTGTCATCAATTTAACTGTTTTTACTCCATTTTCCGCTGACGACACTTTCTATTTGTGAACCGGATTATAAAAAATATAATTTTATTTTCTTTATACTTTTTAAGCTCTAATTACAAAGGCAACATAACTTGTACTAGATTACTGAGACATCTATTACGTTTTAATCTTCAACAAAACCTGTGTAGATAACTCACAACTACCGAACAAGCCTTATGTTTGTACATAACACAAAATAATCATAATGCTTAAATTAAAATGTAATCTCCGGAAATTATTTAAAGTTTTTTCCTCCATTTCTGCAAAAGGCATGGGCATCTCGCTTTCTCCGGGACAAAAGCGAATTTGTTTCACACATGTAATTTATTTCTCTCATTTTCATGTAGATACGGTGAGCAATTTTAATTTCACAATTAATTAATTGCAAGTTGCTGTTTTAGCTAAATCAGCAACAGTAGTTATACGTATTTGCGCTTAAACTTGATCCAAAAGGAAAGTCAACTGGAATCATTACGAACATATCTAATTGGTTGCGAAACACGTCAATACTTCGCTTGAGTTTGCTCAAAAGTGGTAATTTAATGTTTTCAAGAGTTTGAAAGTTCCTCGAAAACTTCTTCGTTATATATTCTACCATAAGTTTTTCACTCAATATCGTGGATAATTATCATGGTCACTGGCTGTGAAATGAAGTTGATACAATAAGACAGCAGCAGATTTGGAATGTGAAATGGAATCCATTCAATTAAATTCAAAAAATTTGATCCATTTTTATTTAGCTGCTTATTTCACCATATTTCGATTTGTGTATTTATTATAATAATACTATTTATTAATTAACTAAATTGGACTTGGACTACAATATATACAAGGAGGTCCTTATCAATTACGTCTTGTAATTGTTCAAAGTTATCCTAATTGCAGTCTTGGAAGAAATGTTCGTTCACAATCGCTCTCGTATTGGACTTGTGCAGCTGAATAGGCAGCAGGTGAAAATAGCCACTATAAATAGGTGTTCATAAGGCGTTCATATAGTTGATCATGATACAATAAAATAGAAGGTATGATTTCGCGCATGCTGACTCTGACGTCACGCCGAGAGTGAACGCCTTGAATTAGTTTGCAGTTACATTATTTGATATGTTTATGTCGGTTAATTTTACATTTTTATTGTTCAAAATTATCAAAAATTAGTCAAAATGAGATTTGTAGGCTATGGTTGTGATTCAGACAATCACGTGAAAGGCTTTGCACACGATGTCAGCTTTTTTACCTTTCCAAAAGACAAAAAAATGATACGGGAGTGGATCCGTTTGTCTAAACGTGAAGATAAATTTAATACCGTAGAAAATTAGACCATATAACTATACTGAAATTGAAAAAAAAGTCACTAGCTCCTCTTGGTAATCGTAGAGATATGTTGGGGGCTATATTTATATTTAAACTCCTAAATGGGCAGTTTGATTGTGCGGATCTTTTGAGTCATATGGGGATTAGCATTCCTTTGTTGAGTTATGTTGTGTTCTTAATTTTTTTTTATTTATATAAGTATTGTTTATTACCTGTAGCTACATAGAAAGTGTTATGTATTTCAAATTAATTGGTTATGCTGTATCAGTCCTGTCCTTATTGTATTATTTATTGTTGTATTGTAACAGTTAGAGGGGTTTTCCCGTGATAAATAAGTTGACAAATAATATTTTTAAATCTTAATTTGATATTTTGTTATTACCAATAACAATTTCATTATTATTATTATTTTGAAGAATGCTCCACAGTACCTGAGTTGTACTTTTTTGTTGTTCTGTAGTATACTTATTTTGGAATAAACAACCGATTATGTATTAAAATTTGCTAATTGTTTTATTCCTTATATTTATTTACAAATTTAATGTTTATAGAATCATCATGTCAAAAAATCCAAAAAGTATAATGATATGTTTTTTTTTTGTATCAGTACAGTAATTATTTACTTTACGAAGTGAGCAAACAGATTTCAATCAGATCTTAGAATTATTGTTTTGCTCTGGTGGGCTCTCCGATTCCATATAACACTTTTACATGAATTCTCTTTGCCTTTATAATACTAATAATATCTCATTCCACCTGAACCATCCTCATTTTCCTTCTAAATGCATTAGGAACGCATCATACGCAAGTTCTATCACATCAAATGCATTAGCCCGCGCTTACGGTTTTAAATTGTACTCTCTGCGTGACGTCATGCGCGCGGCGAAAGAATTTCGAACGGCTAGAGATCATATCTCCTTTTTTGTTGTATCATGATAGTTGATATTTCTATGCAGCTTCTTCCACTGCACTTCCCCACTATTTAGCTGCAATAAATGAGATAGATAGATAGAATGCAGTTGCTGTCTCTCTTGATGGGCAACACTTCCACTTACGGGCACTAGCAGTAGGTACAGGAGTATATATGCGCGTATAAAGGTTTTACTTATGTTAGGGTTCAGTTCATCTGTCTTGGAGCTAGTGTCACATGCATTGGTACGTGTAGGGAATCACAACAAACCATAACCCATACATACTCCATCTGTATCTTCTTATAGTTAACCTCCAGTGTGTTTATTTAATATCTTGCGTGCTTATAAGATATTTTCATACGATTATTGTTTGACTATAAACGTACCCGGTTGTACTAATTATGAGATCAAGAAAAATCGGTTTCCTAATTCAGAAATACACTTGCGTGCATAGAAATTGGCCTACTGTATACTTTTGACTTTAACGATATTTTCTTTAGAAACTATTCATCAGATGAAAAAATAAATAAATGCTGTTTGAAAGACAATTTAATGTGTTTAGAAATGTCAATAGTGTTTATCGTTTATATGCATAGCAAGTGGTAAACCAATAGAACGTATTTATATGGTTATTATAACAAGAATAAAAAACTTATGACAGATTGACATTATTGCCTTTGCAACTGATATTTGCATATTATTCGTTTCCCATAATTTGATTAGTTTTCATCTTTGTTAGTTTAATGCATACTACATCGCAAAAAGCCGCAAAAGTAATTACTTTAATCAAAATTGGACTTAGTCATCAAGCTGTTGCTCGACAACTGAATATGACAGCGCAGCGATTCGAACCGAGGTTAGGATCCGTTGGCGCGGAAGTTTAAAAATAATAGCTGCTTTCTTATGACAAGATATTAAAATATTTCAATTAAAACACATCGTAATTGGTTGTTCCTAGGCCATTAACTGATATTATTTGATATCCGGCCGCATTTACTAAATCATAACGACATTGCTAAGCTGAGATAAAAGAAAAGGTGAGAGAACTGTTTTCCAGTTATTTCAACTTAAGAAAATCTGTTAAATTTGAATAAAAAAAACTGTTTAACGGTTAAACGAACTTTTTTGGAATGTTAATTTACTCATTTATGTTTAAATTATCAAAAAACTTAAACTAATATAGGTATTTCATTTTTCAAATTAAAATATAAATCGTTTAGTAGGAGAGCCAAAATAATTTAACTCTTCTATTTTCTCATTGAATCGATCAATTTGCTATTATAGCAATATTAACAATAATTGTTGATATAGTAACAACAAAAAATCGTTTAATAGCAATGTCGTTATGACTTAGTGAATTGTGCAGATTAACTGAGATTTAAAAAAATGGAATGGTTATGAAAATTCTAATTCTTACTTTGATTAAAGTTGAAACGAGAAAAATACTGTTTTAATCTGACCTATATCTGTTGTCATAAGGAAATATTAATATTTAACAGGGAAAAAAACTACCAAGGTTATTGGATTGTCTTATAAATTATAATTTATTTATACATTCTTAGATACCAAATTTAAAGCTATTTTTTCTTCTTTGTCGTACAGAACAACCTCCTCTGAGTATTTATTTTTTTATTGTGTGGAATATTAATATTTTGCGAAGAAGCAGAATTAACAAGGTGGTGTTTAGACACTAGTGCTGCAATTATTGGTGGTATGGGGGAAATAACTTTATCTACAATCTCAAGTTCCTCCAATGAAGTTAAAGCCTCAAGAATTTGCAAAAACTTTATTTAATTTCATTTTTTTTCTCTTCAAATTCAAATAATTTGAACTATTCTTTTTACATAATTCTTTGATAATGCAGTCCTCTTCAATGAAATTTTCTTGGACTACGTGCATATGAAGACTATTTTCGTCATCTGAAAAAATAACATGAAAAGTCATAAAAACTATGAAAAAGGAAAAAATCGTAGATTAAATTGCATTCTGCAGAAAAGTTCCAATAAGCGGCGTAGATATTTTTTTCTGGCTGTAATGGAACCTTTACATTTTTTTAGTCAGCTGTAAGAGATTTCCTAATAAATTTTTAGTCATTTATTTATAATTTTTTAAGTTAAACTCCCATCTCTGTATGGGGACATGTCACATTTTTGAATTGTCTAAAGATTTATAATTGGAGAGGTAGCGATTTCTTGCACTCCTTGCATTCAGAATTCATAATCAATAGAGAAAATAGTTTTGCAACAACAACTAAATAAAAAATGATCAAGGCACGTAAATAAAATTTATATATAATCTTGCACAATGATAAACATTTCTATTCTACATTCCGCAAATCCTTACAAAATTATTTAAAAGTCCGATACCATTGTTGCCAATGCCAGTATACTAAAACTTAAAATACCTCAGAATAGCAAAAATTTTACAAATCACTAATATTCGGAGATATTTGAAAAAGTATAAAATGAATAAATTGGAGAATCGAGTATAGCTAGAAAAGTTTTAAAATTGCCCATAACTTTTTTATTATTGTAAAAATTATTTTCAGTCCACTTAAAATAATCTTCCATCAGATAATGATTTCGATTTGGAAAAGCTGCTTCAATCGTCGACAAGGTTGTTCTTGTTAATTTCCATTGGTTAGGATCATCCGTGACCCTACAACTCACTAGACGCTAGTTTCGAATAGTATGCCAACGTTACGAAGAGACTGAATCCTTTGATAGGCGAGTTGGAAGAGGCAGAAAACAATATACAACGGATCGCATGTTTCAATTCCGCCATCCATCTCGGCACCATAGGCAAAATAAGACGTTCTGATTGGTTGCGTTGTATTGGTAAAGTGAATGCTGAGATCATGGTCGGAGTTGAAAGCGGGGTGCCGAGATCGACGGCGGAATAGAAATCAGCATAAAACATGATTTCCTATGGAAATAATAAACACATGCAATGTTCATAATAGTATTTATTGTATTAGGTGATAGTACATAAACAATGGAAAGAAGTTAACCCTTCAGTACTGACGAAAATAAATTGATTTTTTGCAAAACTTGTCATATTTTATAAAAAATTTACTTTAAAGATTTAGTACATATATTATATTGAGATAGTATAAATTATTTAAACAGAACTCCATTTTAATAAGCATTTATTATCAGATGAGACAAAAACAAATAAAATATAAAATTGACACATTTTAAACGTGATTAACTATTGACTAAACGAAAAAAGATAGAAACGTGCGGTTTCCACCAATGAGTTTGATATTTCAAAAAGTTTTTCCCCAATAACATAAAAAATTTCCCAGTTGTATAGGACGAGGAAAAAAATTGGCTATTTTCAAAAAAAAATTACTTGATTTTTTTAAATAGAATGCCCTGTATATTTTTACATCATTCGAAAGCTGGGTTCGTTAGCTTTTTAAAAATGCCATCATGTCTAATTTAATTTGTACAAATAAAAAAGGTACGTGAATTTTTGTGAGTGCGTGCATTCTTATTAATTTCCATATTGCCAGTAGATTTTCAATTTTTTAAAGTAACGGATTTTCTGTATTTTTAATTTTTTTGTCATTTATATACTGAAATAAGTAACGTTTGTTAACTTCTACTTATTTCAGTGTATAAATGGCAAAAAAAATGGAAAATCTAATGGCCATTTGGAAATTAATAAGAATGCACGCACTCATAAAAATTCATGTATCTCCTTTATTTGTACAAATTAAATTAAACATGCTGGCATATTTTAAAAACCAAAGAACTCATCTTTCGAATGATTAAAAATATACAGGGCGTTTTATTTAAATAAATCAAGTAATTTTCAGTTGAAAATAGGCAATTTTTTTTCTTCACCCTGTATAACTGTGAAATTTTTTTAATGTGATTGGGAAATAACTTTTTTAAATTTCAAACTCATTGGTGGAAACCGCACATTCCTATATTTTTTCGTTTAGTCAATAATCACGTTTAAAATGTGTCAATTTATAGATGCCAAACAAGTTGAATAATTACATTTAAAGGAAACTAGGGACTTCCTAATAAATAAACAGAAATTCGAAAAACTATGAAAAGTCCCAGGTTTTTATAATCTAATCCAGCTATTACTTTGGCAGCGTCTTTTAGACACCTTCAGATAAAAGTACACGAAAAAATCTGAAAAAATAAATAACATATTTCCATTGGACAACACGTCAGTATTTAAGGGTTAACAAGAAATGAACAACTAGAAGATCAATAAAAATTAATGCCCTGTTGCATTTGGGACACTGTTGCCAACATTAACTTGCAGATTTCTTGGTCTTTTCATTTTTCATCGTTTTAAGGAATCCTTCAAAGGCCGGCCACCTGCGAAACGTTTTGTTCCCTGAATTAAACTAGTTCTTCGACTTAGTGTTGGAGGTTGTACTTTAATTGTGATGAGTGATGAGTTTGTAATAATGTCATAAAATTTGAAAATTCAATTTTTGAAGAATCATTGTTTTCATCTGAAGCTGCCAGCATATCAGTTGTTTCTTGTTCAATATCTATTATGCTTTTTTCGTCATTTGGTGTAATAGATTCCAAAGCTGATGTTGATGGAATTTCTGTTCTTCGTAATAGTGCATAAAATGAAACAGACATAACATTTTCTTCGCCAAAGGCAAGTTTAGCAATTAAATACTTTGATTGTGCAGTTATAGCGGGTGAATTGGGAAAATGTTCTTGAAAATGCTCATAAACTCCTGCTTGGTGTTTGCAAAACCTTCCTAATCTTCCCATTTCGCAAGAGCAAAATCCCAGTGTTACCTGAACATCGTACATTATTTCTGGATTACTTTCACTGGGCACCTTGTAGCAATTTGCATCCAACTTAACTATATCTTCTTCTTTAAATAGGAACATTCCTGTAACTGATGTCGCAAAAGAAGAGCTGTTTTTACTTGCCTATTATTTGAATAATCACGAAGTCTGGTTTTGTAATATTTCTCCATACCTGTGCAGACGAAATCAACCATTGAAATCGCATTGTAAGCTCTGTTTCTTAATAAGACAATGTCTAACGTTAACTTCACTAAAATTATTAGTCTGATGACCATGTGTCAAAGGACCTCTAAATGCCAGCGACAATCTTCCCGTCTTTTCCAATAATTAGAAATATACGTTATCCACTTTGGATAACGCGAAACTACTTCTTTAATTTCTGGGGCAGCAGAATCTCCTATGCAAATGCAATAAGCTTCAAATGCACTGGACTCTGATGCAGCTGTTAATATGCCCTTAAAGAGTTTGTATAAAATTTGCCTATGTTCTTTAAGTACATCGTTGTGTTTATCCCACAGCCAACGCCAGACAGACTGACATAGGTGGAATCGGCATAATAAAGCTTTTGAATCTGGCCAAACTAAAGCTATAGCTTGTCTCTCTGACTCACTGTCATCAGTAATTATTACTTTCGGATATTGCTGGGAGCAAAATACTGCTGGCATTACACGTTTTACTAAACTACAACCAGCTACATAATCCTCTGTGCGTTGACCTTTTGTTATAATGTGGCACTGCTCCTATACGACAAGAAGTCAAAAAGAACGTCAGACTGTGGCTTTCAGAGTCGCAAGATGATGTGCTGTCCATAAAAGCAATATCTTTAGCAAATGGTAGATTGTGGGCTCTTTGCATTATAGGAGTAATTATTACAACTGCAAAGGGTTCCTCTTGAATTTCTACTATTATTCCTTGCTCTTTATATGTAAATACTTTTGCCGAAGAACCTGAAAGGTGTTATTATTATTTTTGTAAATTATAACTACATAAACTACTTATTTCAATAATACCGGGCCCTGTTCTTGGCCCTAAATTAGAAGTTCTCCACTTTTGGTACCAATCATAAACTGTATGTTGTGGTGGATTCATTGAGGCACAAGCAATGGCTACTGAATTTTCTCCCTGTTCCGATTCTAATTTAGGATCATGCAAATTAATTGCTTCTTTTACTCCAAGACCATCGTTAAAATATGCTTCAAATATTTCTTTAACGTTTTTTGTCGGTCTTAAATACGAAAGTGATTCCGAAGTCTCGGAGTGATTGTGGGCGTGCTTAAATTCTATTAGACCTGGCAGTCCATCCTTAAAAATAAGAAAATTGGTCAAATAGGTACAACAAAATCAAATTTATACCAATTGTAACTTTTTCTGTTAGGTATAGAAAATAAATGTTTTGACATTTCTGCATAATAAAGAATATACGAATTTCGGCAAAGGCAACCTGATATACTTAACAAATTTTAAAGAGTGAGGTGGAGATACCATAAATTCTAGTTACTTCGATAAAGATAGAAATAGCAGATTGTTCTTATACCTAATTGAAATTGTTACGTGTATATGTACTTTTATCAGTCAACATTCCTATGCATACCTTAACATAAGCATCTTTTTTCAGGGTATCCTTGGTACTTAATTTTATTTTAATGTGCATTTGTGCAGGACAACCACAATTTTTGCACCGCCCTCGTTTATTACTTTTGGGATCTACTCTTTTATAATTTGTATGATGGCATAGATAAACAATTCTGGTAAAAACCAGTATATTAAGAAATAACATTAATTCTATAATAGGAGTTCTTTATAGAATGTGTCACCAAAATACCTAAAACTTACCTACTTATTTTGCATTGATTTATTCAAAATGATACGAGACCTCAACGAGACAAACTGATAACTTATCAAATAATCGTTTTAAAATCAATTTTACATAATTAACTAAACATTTATAATAACCTTCCAAATAGCATAAAAAAAGTTACCAATTCTATAAGAATTCTTTGTATGTTTCTTGGGAAAAAATAACTTATTAAATAAATAAATGTTTGTTTTTAATTTTGTATGAAAATTTTTTGTATCCCTGTTACAAACATATTGTTTCTTGGGATAAATAAAGTTGATTTGATTTGATTTTAATTACCTAATTTACTTAAATTATCTTACCTAACTACAAATCTATCTGATTTAATACACTTTTGAAAGTTCCAGTTTGTTTTGCTCAAAACACTATATTCTTCAACCCATTGGCGCAAGCCCTGTTCACATTTTATATTACTTCGAATACATTTTTTGTCATGAAGAATTATGTTACGAAAAGATGTGGGTAATTTTTCCATACTTAGACAGTAATTTCATGTGCTCACAAAATAACTGCATGGAATTAAACGCGGCCAGCACTAGCATTCAATTCCAACTACCATCTGAGCACTCTGTAGTCCATTCCGACCACGAGCTCAGCACTCACTTAACCGATACAACGCAACCAATCAGAACGTCTTATTTTGCCTATGGTGCCGAGATGGATGGCGGAATTGAAACATGCCAACGGATCGTGATGACCGCTTTATTGTATCGACATCATTAAAAATCGGCGTCTAAATGCAGTCACAACCCCAACGAGTCGTTCATAAAATCCTAAAAGCCACGAGCCAACATTGTTTGTTATGACAGTTCAAGAGGGAAGCGGGGAGAGCACGTCATGTTGAATAATGTCCGATCTAACCAAACTATCAACATGGGCGTATCATCACAGGTAGACTATAAGGTTCAATTGTGGGAAATATTTTAATATTCTCAACACATTATTTACGTTGGTTTTAATATCGATAAAGAGGTACTCACTACTAGAGAAGAAAAGCGGGTAGACAAATAAAAATAGAGTTTTATTTTCAAATTTATAAATATCACAAGAAAGAATTGTTTAGGCTCACAGAGGAAATAAATTTTATTTAGAATAAGGTAAGATATGTAATATGTAAAAGACACAAATGAATACATTTTAATCACTGGTTTTTGAATAAAATTTCCGTAGTATTAATACTTCTTATTCGGTTTTGCTTTGAAAGATCCTCAATTTTTTGTGTTTCATGATGGATTCTCAATGTCAAATATTGTTTCAAACATAATTTAATTAACTGAGATGGATGTGCTACTACTTACATTATTAAATACATTATTTATTAAAATATGTGGTAACGTTTTATTCTGTATTTTAAAAATACTTCTAGTTTTATAGAATAATTTGAAATGTTCCTCTCTTGCCCTACATATTTCAATTATAAATAGAGAGGCATTTACTAATTTTCCAAATTGTTTTCTATTCTGTAAGATAGAGTGAGATACTTCAGACTCTAAAACATTTTGTGCAAGTCACACATTTTTTTAGCCCTTTAACTTCATAACCAGATATGTATGAAACTATATACTCAATACAATCTGTAATGTTCCAGCTATTGCATTTAAAAAATGATTTTCAGAGAAACCTCTATTCAAATGTTCTTCTTATTCTTTCTTGAAATGAAACATATTCATAACTCTCTTCCAAATAATCAACATTTTCATGTGTGTTATTTTTAAATTTCCACATGTCAAAATTGGAATATTATTCAGATCTTTGACATTTCCAGTTGGTGGTCCACTTATCTCTGAGTGAATATTGCTCAGTAGATTGTTTATGGGACGATTTCTGTCTGTCCAATGTTGTGATATTGGATGGCTCGTCTCCTGCTGTGCTATTTGTTCCATTTCCATGGATTCTTCGTCTGGTTTCTTGGTCCTGTGGTGTGAGTGTATTATCCATGCCGTTAGGGAATCCCATATGCTGCCTATTAGTGCGATACCCATCCTACTGTTTGATGGATGCCAATTCCATTTAATGTAACACCTACTATATATTTGATTATGTGGAATGTGCAGTATATTCCTTTAGGGTAGATTCGGCTAGGTTTTTAATTTCTTTCGTGTCAAATATGTTTGATACTGTGTAGCCTTGACTGCTGGCGTTCATTCCAGCTACTCTGTGAGTAATTATGTTTTAAAATATTTTTCTCTCTGTCCCAAACGCGAGGGCTCTTTATGCTGCATCGATTTCTTCCTGTGTATAAAGACCTCTCGCTCCCAGTGGTTGAATGGGGACGAAGTGGAGGTTCATTTCTTCTTCTGCTTTCAGTATTTTTGGTTCGGTGGCTATTGTGGAATGCGGGGCTAGACCTATTCATTGATCATCTATGAAATATAGCGGTGGTATCATGTTGTTGCAGTCTATTTCTTCTGCATGGTTTTGTATTATTCTGGTTAGTGGAGCCATACATTTTGTTTCATTGCTTACTTCGATCGGCAATTCGTTGTAACATTTGTCTGTTCTTCTTATGTTGACTGTTACTGGTATGTATTTCATGATATATAATACTCCGCCTAATACTCCTCCTATATGACCAGGTTCGTTTTCCATTAGTTGGCTTACTACATTTGGTAAGGTGTGTGCCATTAATAATCTATTCTTGAGTATTTCTCTGTTTGTTAAGCATTTTCGGTGAATTGTGTCTGTATACAGCATGTTTACATCTCGTTTGTATGCTTGTTCTATGTATAGTAGTTTGATATTTACATAGTTCATGAGATCTACATTTTGGTTTATTATTGGCATTATTGGTTGTAATTTTTGGTTGTTTTGGAGTATAATGACAATTCATGGTTGTTCTGTTTGCCATACTTCTATACTACATAGTAAGTTTTTCTTCTGTAATGTTAGTGCGGAAAATGTATCTTGTTCTTCGATTACTATTAGCTCTTCTTGTGTTCGTGATTTTGCTACCAATGCCTTTGTATAATTGACTTAGGTGGTCTTCACACGTTGTTGGCTCGTAACTGGACAACGTGGATTCTCCTACAGTGGAATCAAAATAGTAACCATTGATGAATGTACAAGTTATGTCTCCTTGTAGATGAGTCTCATAAGTTTCTAGCGTTACTGTGGCTAGGTAGTCTCTCGTTGTTATTTTAACTGTAGCTATGATTAGTACGTCATTCCAGCTTCTGCCGTTTACTTGATATGAAATGCCTTTACTTGTACCCGTGTTGTCAAGTGTGCTGCCTACTTTGATTGATGTTGTTGCTGTACCATTCATTAGAACATTGTCGATTGTCTGTTGGTACAGTTGTATCACTTTGTATCTGTAAATGTTTCTGCATTGTTCTGTTCCCAATTTATGGATGTAGGTTGATAATCCTTCGTTGACTACTGATGTGTGGCCGCAGTAAAACATGCAGTTACTTCTATTAGACACGACCATACTTTTTGTAGTTTGATCTCGTTGCGTTGAATGACTTGAATGTTCGTGTTTTCACTCGCGTACGTTATTTCTGGTTCTGGACACTTTTGAATGTCGTTTAGCGATATCACTGTAATGTTTGTATTGGGATTCGAACAGTCGTAAGCAATTAGTCCGATAACTATTTGTATACCGCACATGACGAGCGTTACCAAGGTCAAGAGAACGATTTGTCGTTCCATTGTTGCGCACTTACGATACTTTACAATTGTACTAATTACAATTTGTTAGTACCCATATTTTACAATTTATGATAATACCTTCCTTGAAATTTTTAATTTTATATTAGTGCCACATTTCCTTCTTATTTTTTTTCGATTGACCTAACTTCACAATTATTAGGACTGTCAATTGAATTCCTTATTTGGAGTTTGCAATCTTGTCATTTGTGCAATTCCTTACTACTGAATAAAGACATTTATTTGTCCACCCTGGACTTCTTGAAATAACTCTTTTTGTAAAACAGATTAAATTAACCTTGCTTGGTGGCGTGTTTTGTTATTTTAATTACTTTTACTGACCTACTTAATTATTATTGTTGATGTGTTACGTTTAGTAGCTTAATTAATTGTTATTATCCTTATACTCAAATTAACATAGGGAAGCAAAACGAAAAGTATATGTAAACTACGATAATAATAAAAATAGGATTTGTATATACAATTTGATTGTGATGTTTGTGGTACGCCATTTTATCTTAGTGTTATCCCTCCAGTACTTTAAAAACTATCATATACTTCTAACTCGTGACTTAATATTGTTTCCCCTTTTAGTTACTCACGACAATTTTGTTTAAGGACTAATTGTAGACCTTGCTAGTTTAAATACTTTTTTCTTCTTCTTCATTGCTTGGTTAGCCTGTTTCTATGAAGTGCTCTGTTTTCTTTTTGCTCTTTGATACCTCCGTCTACTGTGTTCATTGTAATTCCTTTGTTTTGTTTTGTACCCCTTGACACGTTTTGATTTCATCTTTATTGTCTTTGGCTCCTTTCACTGTCATATGCTCCATACTTCCTTTGTGGCGTACTCTTCGGTACGTCTTGATTCATTTTTTTTCCTCTCCTTGGCTCCTTTGGCCACTGTATTCTTCCTAATACCACTGTTGCGTACTCCTTGACACGTCTTGCTTCAATATACTTTGGCTTCTTTGGCCACTGTATTCTTCATAATTCCACTGTTGCGTCGTCGGCAAATCTTGATTCAATATACCTTGGCCCCTTAGTATCATTCAAAACACAGCGTTATGCGGTTCATGAAAACTAAATTTCAATTCCACAATTCAAATTTGTACTCATATCTGATTCACTTTGCCATTCTCGGTGTGCATGTAAGACATCTATGCATAAATATTCTACAAATTTTTTGTTAAGGTTATTAATATCTGCAAACTAGATAAACATACTGAATTTTGTGATTTTTCGGAGTAATTTTATAAAATTGAAATAAAAGAATGCTACTCTGAGTCTGCTAGCTTAGATTTTAATAATGTTACCATTTCTAATTCTGACCAACCGTCCAATTTTGCCCTTAAGTCCAGTTTCTCTATGTATCTTGATGCATCTATCTGTGAAATCGGATAGGGTTGAAGCAATCACCCCTAGCGGTTGTACCTGTGGCACCCTTAGTGTAGGCGACATGTTGCTCGCATCCCCTATAGATTATGAACCGCTTTGGTTCCCTGGGCCTATTTTATTATGAAAATCTAATGGCATTTTGCTGTATCACTTGATTTATTATTTTACCCGATTTTATCGAATGTGATTAAATTTATTTATCTACTCCTACCATTTTTTGGCTTCTACGATGCCTGAAATGGATAGATTAGGATTGTAAGGAGTGGGGTGAAGAGGTTATTTTGCGTAGGGTGAACTTCCTCCCCTGTAAAACTTTAAATTGCTTCCTTAGTCTTATATTTGAGTTAGAGAGAAAGTGCAAAAGCAATCCTATGCGGAACGAATGAACGGACGAAAATAAAGAAACCACTGCCTGGGTATTGTGGAGCCTACCAATTGAAGATTGGGGCAGAACCCACCTATAAATTACCGTGAGATGATGGTGGAGGAGTACCAGCTATTTACCGATTTTGTATAGACTGTGTTACCCTCCTGTATGCCGTTTATTTCTGCCTCTAGCAGTCTCTGGTTACAGACCGTACAGCTTCCCCGTTTCCCTGTATGCTCTTTGCTGTAGCAAGATTTAGCATATACTCTTGGCCTGACAGGAATGTAGATTTTGATGACTGATCGTCCCTGCTAACCTGCAACCTAGTGTCTGGAAAACCGCTGTCTGAAGACTAACCAACCTAACCCAGTATCCGGAAAACCGCTGTCTGAAGACTAACCAACCTAACCCAGCATCTGAAAAACCGCTGTCTGAAGACTAACCAACCTAACCCAGCATCTGGAAAACCGCTGTCTGAAGACTAACCAACCTAACCCAGCATCTGGAAAACCGCTGTCTGAAGAATAACCAACCTAACCCAGCATCTGAAAAACCGCTGTCACCAGATGTAATACTCTGTATGATGAAGCATAGTCAACTCAGGTCGGTCAGCACATTTACCTGATTAGGATTTTTTCTCGACCATGTCTGGTCTAGATCCAGAGTGTTTTGCAGTAGCTGTGCTACGTCATGCAGGGTGTGATTCTTCATCACGCACACTTGTCTTGGTGTAGCGGATGATGTGGTACTTTAAGGTACTGTGTTGCGCAATTACTAGACACTGGCTAAAGAAAATTCCGTTGTCACTCGTTCGTAAACAACAGTATCCCACCTTTTGCAATTTGGCATGTTCGCCTCAGGTAGGTCATTAGCCTGGATTTTTTCTCGACCTTCTCTGGTCTAGATCCAGTGTATCCTGCGCCAGCATTGACAACTCGTGCAGGATGTGATTCTTCATCACGCATACTGGTCTTAATCTAGTAGAACCTCTGGTTCCAAGGGCTCTATATTGCGCGATACTAGATCCTGGTTGTGAACCTGTCTACTACGACCCAAATAGAAGTCGGTGATCGCACATTCCCGATAAACTTCGTAATACTACCCGACGCAGAAGACAACCGCACCTTGTTAGGCATTGACTTCCTCGAAAAAGCCACCCTGGTCTGAATCTTCCTCAACGCGCATGGTATTTCGCAGATAAACCTGAGAAGATTTTCAGAGCCTAGTCAAGGGGTCGGATGAACGCTGTCACTTACTCAACTGTTGACGTCGGGTGAATGCCCCCAATGTTTTGTTCCTAGTTTGTGTGAAAGTTTTGAAATATATCCTAATTTGTATGACACCTGTTGGAGATATAATATTATTTCTAACTCGAACACTTTGGATTTAATGGAAACTTCCCTATATTCATATCAAAGACCATTTCTCCTAAGAATCAGTAATCACGAATCGGCATCCTCAACAATCGAAAATGCCATTCCTCGCAGTTCTGTTCTCAGCACTATACTTTTTATCATATCCGTCAACTCCATATCAAAATATATCCCCTGTCCCTATATCCAACAGAATGTACGCTGACGATCTATTAATATATAATTCCTTCCCAACCTCCAAAGCACCTGAAAGACAAATCCAAATATGCATTAATAGCCTATATGAATGGGCTCAATCCACCTGCTATTGTTTCTCTTCCAGAAAATCTTCCATCATCCATTTCTGTAGAAAGAGAAATTGGTCCAAACTCAACTCATTCTCAATAAAAAACAATTATATTCCCATCAAAAGATAATATAAAAATACTAGGACTGCACTTTGACTCCAGCTTGAACTGGAAATCTGACATACATTACTTGAAATTCACAGTATACCTTAATATCCTTAATCCACTAGCTCATCACACTTGGAGTTCATATTACGCAATACTCATCAAAATATATCGGAAGGTAATCTTACCTAAACTAACGTACGGCGGCTTCATCTTCGATTCTGCAAGACCAACTTATAAAAATTGGCTGAACCCAATTCAGAAACAACCACTGACAATTTCAACAGAAGCACATCTCCCATAGAAAGACTACAAAGTGTCATCCCCAGCACTTAATACACTCAGAGAAACCCAATTAATAATAATAAAAAAACTTGAAAGGTGTCAAGGGACACCCGGATGGAACAAAGTTCCTTCCGATTAATTATTGAAGGAATTGTAATAAAAAAATGTTTAAGTTATAAAAATATTTTTTTTATTATTAACAAATATAATGTAATATAAACTTAATTAGTATGCTCAATTTTAGTAATAATTGGCTTGTGGTAACTGAAGTAGGAAACATATATAAGCGGAAAAGAAAGGAGAACTGATGAGTGTATTATTAAGTAGTTTAGGCGAAAGGAGTCGTATTTGTAGCAACGTTATTGATACGAATGTCTCGACATAATTGAAATTATAATAAAAAGCTGCGTACTACTGGTAAAAAGTTTCTAGTCTGTACTTTGGTGCTAACTGCAATTTATTAGCCTTTTTAGTTGCAAATTGAAAAGAATAGATTGTGTTGTAAATTACACTGGTCTTCAAAATTCTGGAAATAAGCGCTTGTAAGCGAAATGGCGATCGCTAAGCGGCTATTCTCCTCTAGGACGCTAAGTTATTTTTAACCTGGAACATAACCTAACTTAAATATATGTTTGTAAAGTATTCATACCTATTAAAAAATTATCAATTATGAATAACATATTAAACAATGTAGTAAATGATGAAGAAGACATGATTTCAAAACAAACGAAATGTATAAGCAGAATGGTGGATTATGTCTGCGCTATTGAAGTTACTAAACGTGTCGACAATTGTCTATTTTGTTTCTCAGCGCTAGCAAGCTCTGTCAAGCGCTTTTTTCTGTCAAATATACGGAATATTTTCCTTCATGATTTAAATTCAATTCAGTTTCAAAATATAAGCTAATTAGTTTAAACGCACATCATTGATCAGTAGTTTTACCTTTTACCATCCATATTACTTTTCCGCCCAACCCGATCTACGATACGAGAAACGTATTGGTTTACCCCAAACAAAGTTGAGATTTTTTATTTTTTTGAGTTATTTTTACGTTTTTCAGTGAGAAAACACGAAAAACGGGGTTTTAGAAAAAGACCTGTCTGTATGTCGTCGTCGTTGTCGTCGGTCACTTTCTGTAACATGTCTTGTTAGCACGATACACCCTCCGGACTGCAACAAGTCACCATTTTTATGACTGAGTATTGTTCAGGAATCTTACAGATGAACCGTATTGATTTTCAGCTCATCAGAGCCAGTACAACGGGTGCTATGGTACTTGAAGTACCACATTTTTGGTAATTTTTTGAGAAATTTAGGTTTGTTAGCACAATAGAGCCTCCGGGGTGTATAAATGTGACCAATTTTATAATTGAATATTGTTCAGGGCGTCACACAGATGAATCCTAGTGAATTTCAGCTCACTAGAGCCAGTACAACGGGTCCTATAAATCCAGATATACCACATTTTTGGTAATATTTGGAGCAATTTCGTTTTGTTAGCTGGATACAGCCTCCAGAGTGCATAAGTGCGGAAAAGTTAGTTTTAATCTTTAAAACCGTTTATTTTGTAATAATTTCATAGTTATATTGTTATTAGAGATAACACAGACTGGACTAGAAAAGTAAACTCGAAAGAAGTATTATCAAAATGTGTTACTATGCAATTTATTTATGCCGACGATATACAACTTTTCGCTGATTTGCATTTATAATGAGAGTGTTTAGCTGCCAGTGAAAAAAGGACAGACTCTATTTGATACATGTTCCCTATCCAAGATCATCTAGACATTCACAATAAAAAAAGTTCCACAAAACTGCTATAACAAAACTGTTCACATACATAAATTATATCCTCTTTCGCCCACTATATCTTCTTTACCTAAATTTTTATTAAGTAGCCGAACCAATTCTGTTCCTATTTCTCACTTTCAAGTTTTCTCTTATTGTACTAATTTGTTGTATACCTGTTCTCTTGATCCTCTGTGAAATACTATCTCAATTTCTTGTATAATTGTACTCAATATAAAATAAAAATTGTGGTTAACTAGAGATTGTAGCTATACCTACATCGTTTTTGTATTGTTATTGTTAATTGAATTTTTTGTACCCTAGCATAAGTTATATTAAAATTATAAAACACCACATCAATCCTTCAGCCTATCACATGAAGAATTCGCTGAACATTCTTATGGTCAGGGCCGGCTCAAGGCGGTAAGCAAAGGATGCACCGCATCGGGGCGCCTCTGGCTAGGGGCGCCAGACGCCAGACGCTAAATATACTTTGTAAATTATAGATTATAGATAAAATTTTAATGCAATAAAAAAATATTAAATTTTCATTACACGAGCAGATAATAGAATTAATTTTTTATGTGTGAATGTACTCGTATGTGTAATGTTTATTGTTTAGCACAAGCCTTCTAAATGTAGGTAGTCGCAACATTTTGTTTGGTAATTTTTTTCCTACAACTTGACCTTATTCGTTGTCGGCTTGTTTAAGATCTTATTCACAATTCCAAGAAACATATTTCAAGTGCACATCTGGCAACAAAAAATCAGAAACAAAATTTTAGACCCTCCTTCATTTGAAATCTTCGGTTTTTACCTACATTCATTCACTGTGTAGTATTAGTAGCAACAGTATTGTTTCAAGTTGTGTGTACCAATTTAACATTAACGAAATTATATTATTTTCGTTTTCAAAGGTAAGTCAAATTTTTGTTAGAAAATTTAAGTTTATTGCACGCTAAACGCCAGACAATAATTTTAGATGATGGTCAAACAAATGAATAATTATTTAAAGTAGAAAATATTTAATTTTAATCTAAATAAACCTACAATAAATTATCCTTTGCTAATTTGTTACTAATTTCAAACTTTTGATGGAACTAATTTTCTTTAAAATTTAAAAAATTATTTTTGTTAATTTGCCTCACGGTTATAATGAATTAGAATTCAGTTTTAAAATATAACTATAAATAGTTATATCTGTATTTTCTTGGAGTTTGCATGTTTATAATTAAAATAACATAATATATTGTGAATAAACAAATCCCGTTGTTGATTTGCGATAATAAATTTAAAAGGATATAAAATATTCTAATAAAATAAATCCCCATTATGATTATTTGTTTTATATTATGAACTATTTTGATCTGACTGTACGTGATTTTCGATTCACACTGGTTTAGTAAAGTTTCAAAACGTAAATATTTTAAAATATGTAAAGTGCATCGAGTAGTGAGATAATAAATTAATTTTTTTTAGTTTTTCTTGAAAAAATGCAAAAAAAGAAACTATCAGGAGCAGAAAATCGAAAACGAAAAGCGGCAAAAGAACTCGAGAAAGAAAAATTAAGGGGTCAACTCCACAAATTTTTCAAAAAGCAAAACATCGGCGACAATTCTTTATCTGCAAATAATAGTAGAGATCCTGATCCTGAAGATTCATGTCTAGCGCCTTTTGAAGCAACCGTTGATTCATCTTCGTCAACTTCATCACTTCAACAAGGTGATCCACAAGCACACCAATCTATCGCTTCCCAGTCGGCTTTACCTTCCTCATATCAACATCAACCAACAGCTTTAGCAACACTAGCAGTAAGCGAAAGCGACGTGACGTTATTTAAATCAAATGATCCAGCAACTTGGCCCAAAATTATTAATGACAAAGTTCGAAAAATCATTATTGAGCACGGTCTGACAGAGACAGAACAAAAAAAAATAAATCATATCCACAAGATGACTGCGGTCGTAGTTTTAGTAATAATTACTTTTATCGTAAAGTAGCGAACAACGACACTGTCCCACGGACATGGCTCATATATTCAGGTTCTGTAAACAAAGTATATTGTTTTTGTTGCAAATTGTTTGCATCTGAAAAAATAAGTCAGTTGACCACAGATGGCTATTCAAATTGGCAAAATTTGTCGAAAACTCTGACTACTCACGAAACAACTCATTTATAACTTGGATGGAACTTAAAAAAAAGTTAGAAAAGCAAACTACAATAGATAGCGAACTTGAAAAAATATTTGAGGTTGAGAAACGACATTGGCGTGGAGTTTTAGAGAGAATAACAGAAATAATTAAATATCTTGCTGGGCAAAATTTAGCTCTACGTGGCTCCTCAGATGTAATTTTTGAGAGAAACAATGGAAATTTTTTAAAACTGGTAGAATTATTTTCAAAGTTTGATATTGTTATTGCAAACCACATCGCAAAAATTCAGAAATCAGAAAACCAAACTGTTCACTATTTGGGAAAAAATATCCAAAATGAAATAATATCTATTCTTTCAAACCAAATTCTCTGTTCTATTGTTCAAATGGTAACCAGTGCCAAATATTTTTCGATAATATTCGACTGTACTCCCGACATAAGCCACACTAAACAGATGACAGTTATTATTCGATTTGTCCATAAAGATGAAAGCGGTAAGGTTTCCATAGAAGAACATTTTGTGGGTTTCATAGAAGTGGCTGATTCTACCGGAGAAGGTTTATCTATGTATATAATTAATAAATTACAAGAGCTACAATTAAATATCGAAGATTTACGTGGGCAAGGTTATGATAATGGGGCCAACATGCGTGGTAAACACAATGGGGTTCAAAGACGCATACTGAATATGAACCCTCGCGCCCTTTATGTTCCATGTGCGGCGCATACCTTAAATTTAGTAATCTGTGATGCTGCCAAAGTAAACACTGAAACAATAGCTTTTTTCAGCATTGTCCAAGAAGTTTATAATTTTTTTTGTGGTTCGACTAAGCGATGGGATGTCTTAAAATCATATACAAAAATTACCCTCAAACCTTTATCTGACACCCGCTGGGAATCTAGAGTTGACGCACTGCGTCCACTAAGAAATAATATTGGAGGTGTTCTAGATGCTTTAATTGACGTCCACGAAAACAACAAAAATGATGGGAACACAAAATATGAAGCCAAAGTTTTAGCTTTGAAAATTAAAGACTATGAGTTTGTTTGTTCGGTTATAATTTGGTACGATATTTTAAGCCGGGTCAATGTTGTGAGTAAAATGCTCCAAAATTCGAGTACCAGTTTAAATGAATCAACAAGGACTTTACAAAATTTAATAAATTTTTTTCAAGAATTCCGATCAGATGAACAGTTTACATCTGTACTTGGTAATTTCTTTAAGGATACTGTTGACACTTCCAGTGTCAGTAGCAAGTGGCGAAAGATCATTTTCAAGACTGAAATTAATTAAATCGTACTTACGGTCTACTATTTCCCAGGAAAGATTAGTTGGACTATCAATGATAGCTATCGAAGGTGATTTGTGTGAAAAAATTGACATGAACAGTGTTCTGGATGAGTTTGCGTCTTTAAAGTCCAGAAAAGTTAAATTCTAAAAATTTTACGTAACTTTTTGTTTATTATTTTATATTTTGTTTTTGTCTTCTAAACTTTTTGGTTAATTGTGATTTAAGTATATTACTTTTAGTACTGCCTTATTATACCTATACTTCAAACACAGAATTATATTTATTTATTTATTTTAACTAAAATTTATAGAAAGGGCGCTGAAAAAAAATTGCATCTGGGCGCCTGAAACTCTAGAGCCGGCCCTGCTTATGGTCCTGATAAATAATCAGAATATTAAGTACAGCTTCTGTATTATATACCGTGATTTCGGACACTTTTTGCGACCTTTTTCATCACAGGCTAAACACCATTACAACTAAATTTCCGAAATCTTCGGTCAAGATACCCCTAACTTCTAGTAACATTTTGGCAATATCAAATGTTTCATATTTACTTCCAGTAATTATATTTTTTTAAAAGGGGTGACCTCGGACGGCGGTATAAAACCACGCAAAACCGATTTTTAACTTGTGCAGGGGCGACTTCGGACACACATTTTCTTTTTTAAACCATTTAAAAATCATTTGGTATAAAAAATATTTTATCATAAAAAAATTAATTATAAAAATGAAATATAATAATTCTTATATAACAAATCTAATAATCAATTCTAGAAAAGTAAATTCTTATGTCACAATTAAAGCCACAATCTACTCTATAATCAGATCAAGTAGATTGGAAAAGGTATAGCTGCCTCTTCGGAACTGTAAATTAGGATAAGGCCATTTAACAATTTCAAATTTCCCAATAATGTTTTCATCAGACACGCTGGGAAAGAAAAGAACACGTTTTACCCAAATTCCTTTTTTCGAAGATTGTTGAGTTAACAACTTTCAGCTTCTACATATAAAAATTTTGCGACATAGAATTTGCTTTTCAATAAATTTTCTACAGGAACCTTCACTAGTACAAAATCATGTATTTTAATGTCTTCATTTGAAGAGCATTCTCGTGGTTTCTCGGAAGTCATTTCTTCCTCCGAATCAGATTAGTCGGATGGTATTTTTCATTCATATTAATAATGTACAGGGTGTCCCAAATTGGTGTGTTTTGCAGGGTATCTCGTAAACTAAAAGAGATAGAAGAAAAGCAGTTAAGATGTTATGACTTCTTTTTTTGTTAAAGTAACGATAGCCTAATTAAATCTTTAGTAACTCCTTGCAGTTGGAAGATCAGGGCGATTATTGAAAACTGTCGAAAACTACAAAGTACTATAACTTCTTAATTAAGAAAAATATAAAAAAACGTTATAAAAACTTTCGATAGATATAATATTAAAGAGTTCAGTGGCACCCAGAATTTTTTGTTAGGGGGCTCACTAAGGAAATATAATGCAAACTTATGTTGTTTTAAATGGGACACCCTGTATATTTTGACGTTTTTCGTTTCCTTTTTTAATTCTCATTCACCTGATATGACATATTATGTATCCATTTTCAATGGTTGGAGCTACAGTGCAAATAAACCATTTATGGATGTTATCAGGTGAAACACACTTAAAAAATTGAACACTCAGTAATGAAATTTAACATTTGATTATAAGGATACTGATGGGTGACAATTTTATTTATCAAAATTATAATTAATAAAAAATAAAACCAGATTAAAAAAATAAAAACAATAAACTTATGAAACAACAAGAAATATTGTAACAACTAATCTACCTATAACTAATTTTATTAGAATGTAAAAATTACATTAAATGTTCAAAATGTCCTCCGTTTTGTTGTAATAATAATTGACACCTTTTTCTTACTGATCTTACACAATTGAGAATGTGCACTGGCTTAATTTTTCTAAATGCGGCATGAATATTTTGTAATAAATCTTCCCTACTCTCGAAGTTAGTCTTATAAATATAATTTTTTTGAAATCCCCAAATAAAAAAATCAGGAGGATTTACTTCCGGAGAACGAGGGGGCCACCTAACCGGTCCATAAGTACCAATCCACCGATTAGGAAATTTTTCGTTTAAATAATCTCCAATGAATAGAGCATTATGGGCAGGTGCTCCATCTTGTTGGAACCAAAATGTGTCCCTATCAGCCAACACTTCCTCTTCCAAAAGTTGGTGTAAGTTTATTTCCAAGATATCTATATATCCAGCAGCAGTTAGTTTATCATCAAATATATGATAAACTAATTTATTATGTTTGACAAAACAACTAACGTTAAAGCCGAATCTGCCTTGTCTCCTGATCCCCTGAACTAAGTGTGGATTTGAGTCGTTCCAATATAGTTCATTATGTCTGTTAAATATTCCTGCACTGTTTATGCGAGCTTCATCGCTAAATATTACCTTTGAATAAAAATTTGGATGTTCATCACATTTTCCTATATACCACTGTGCAAATTGTGTTCTTCTCAAAAAATCGTTTGGGTATAATTTTTTACGGACGGATGTCCGATAAGGCCTAAATTTATATTTCTTTAAAATCCTTCCTGCAGTAGTTTTTGGAACACCTATTTCATTTTCAATTTGACGTAGAGAAGATTCATGATGTGCTTGGATATATCCCAACGTATTTACCTCTCTTTCTTCATGATTCTTTCCGTACTTACGCCGTGGTTTCACAAAACATCCATACTCGATTAAATTTGAATCGAGTTTTTTAAAAATTCTCTTGTCAGGTTGCCTTCTTTCTGGATATCGTTGAAAATATAATTCAGACGCATCAATAACATTCTTTTGGCATTCAATATATGCCACATGCATATCATATTTTTCATAATTTTCAAAATTCATGTTGTTGACAAGACTGCACTTCGTAAAATTAATTCTGACAGGTAACACAGGTTTTGTTTTATTTTCAATGGTAAGAGGACCAAAGCCTACTTGATGAAATGAACATTCTTATAAGATATAACAATCATGTCAATTGAGGTAAAGCAACTAAAATATAACAACATATCGGGTTAAACACAATTAGAAATAAAAGTAAAATCGGTAAAAAAATACAGACATCTTATTTCGTGATGTTATTTACCAAAAAACGGATTCAATAATTTCAAAATAATAATATAGGTACTTAAAATCAATAATCAGCTATATTTACCTACTTTGTTTCACTGTTCACTGATTTTATTTTTGGTAATGCTGAATTGGTTGAAGATTATTTAAACGAAAAACTTTTTAATCAATGAAAACGGAGGACATTTTGAACATTTAATGTAATTTTTACATTCTAATAAAATTAGTTATAGGTAGATTAGTTGTTACAATATTTCTTGTTGTTTCATAAGTTTATTGTTTTTATTTTTTTAATCTGGTTTTATTTTTATTAATTATAATTTTGATAAATAAAATTGTCACCCATCAGTATCCTTATAATCAAATGTTAAATTTCATTACTGAGTGTTCAATTTTTTAAGTGTGTTTCACCTGATAACATCCATAAATGGTTTATTTGCACTGTAGCTCCAACCATTGAAAATGGATATATAATATGTCATATCAGGTGAATGAGAATTAAAAAAGGAAACGAAAAACGTCAAAATATACAGGGTGTCCCATTTAAAACAACATAAGTTTGCATTATATTTCCTTAGTGAGCCCCCTAACAAAAAAATTCTGTGCGCCACTGAACTCTTTAATATTATACCTATCGAAAGTTTTAATAACGTTTTTTATATTTTTCTTAATTAAGAAAATATAGTACTTTGTAGTTTTCGACAGTTTTCAATAATCGCCCTGTATCTTCCAACTGCAGGGAGTTACTAAATATTTAATTAGGCTATCGTTACTTTAACAAAAAAGAAGTCATAACATCTTAACTTCTTTTCTTCTATCTCTTTTAGTTTACGAGATACCCTGCAAAACACACCAATTTGGGACACCCTGTACACCCAAAAACTAAATTTACATTAGAAGTTGAAGAAAATAAATCACTCAATTTCCTTGATTTAAAAATTCAAAGAGTTGATAATGTACTTGATTATTCAATTTACAGAAAACCAATACACATTGATGTGACTATTCGATATAATTCCAATCATCCTATGTCACCATAAATTAGCAGCATATAATTCAATGAGCATTTTCAGTTCCTATGAACAAATATAATTTTGATAGCGAAATTAATACAATTAAACAAATAGCAGCATCCAACGGTTATCCATTACATATAATAAATAAATTACTATAATAACTAAATTACTTACTACTAAAAAGAGGAAAAAGTGGCAATACAACTAATATTTCCTGAACAAACTGAAGAAATAAAAAATTACGAAACCATCACATATGCTGCTAATATTTCAAAGATAGTCTCTTTAGCTACAAATACAACAATTTCTTTTAGAACAGAAAGTAATGTGAGTACAAAATTGTTAAATTTAAAAACCATAATATCCCTATTAAAAAATTCTGGTATATATAAACTTAAATGTCCAGAATGTATACTGATCTTAAATGTAAAAAATGATCTACAGGATATCCCCATATGGCTAATAATATCTAAGCTTTAATATTTGTAATATAGTATCTTCTTCAATTTTCTATTCATATATATCAATGTTCTTCAACCTGTGGGTCGCGACCCCCTGGGGGGTCACGGAGCCTCTGTAGGGGGGGTCGCGGAGCCTCTGTAGGGGGGGTCTCAAGAGGTCGAGGAAACTTCAGTTTTTTTATACAACATATAATTAGTGAGACTTAAATAAAAAGAAAACTTCGGTTTTTTCAGTTTTTTATACAACATGTAATTTGTGAGACTTAAATAAAAAGTCGATAAGAGTTAAAATTATTATATTTAACAAAATTTCCATATAATCAATCATACAAGTCAGAAAAATGCTAGTTTAAAACATGTTATTACAAAAAAAATGATTATTAAAAATGTGTTTAAATTGAAAATGATCACATCTGTGCTTCCTTTTCTTAAGCATTAAATCGTTTTCCAAATTTAAGCGATTTCTAGGTTTACATTTTATTCGCGCCATTGATAAAAATACCAACTCGCAGAAGTACGAGGTAGAAAATGGAGTCAAACACTTCAAAGCCTTGGTTGTTAATTCCGGGTATTCTGTTTTTCTTTTTAACCAAAACGTATTCAAATGTTCAGACTTGAGTTTCAAGTGTAACATCCCATCGGCAGATAGTTCGAGCAGCTTCTCTTTGAGCTTAGTTGCTAAATTTGTCTCGTTTATAGCTGCATTTAAAAACGGATTTAAGATCCATCTATGCCCAGCGTTATCCGATATCTCTTGCAGTGAGAAGTAATGACACAATTCTTTCTTCACCATTTTCATACCAGATATATATGAGTTGATGTTGATCTCGCTTCCGACTTCTTCAATGAAAGACTGTGTGGACGAAAATGAATCAAAGTTGTTTTGATTTATAGATGATGACCACAATTCAATTTTTTTTATAAAGTCATGGAGTTTGTCTTTTGCTGTAATGACATTTTCATCACGCCCTTGAAGACTTTTTTTCAAGTTATTTAAATGTTCAAATAATTCAGAAAGAAAAGCCAATTTTAAAAGGAATTCCGGGTCAGAAATGAATTCAGAGTAATGTGACTTGGCTTGCTGTAAATATACTAATAGTTCAGCGCGAAGTTCCATAACTCTGGTCAGTACTTTGCCTTTTGATAACCAGCTAACCTCTGTATGGTAAAGCAAATTGCGGTGTTGTATCCCCATATCTTCACAAATGATTCGAAACAATCGAGTCTGCAACGCTTTTCCTTTATAGAATTTACAATGTTAATAATAATATTAATAACTTGACTGCATTCTTGCGGTAAGAATTTGGCTGCAAGAGCTTGGCGATGGAGATAGCAATGCATCCAACAAACTTTTGGCATCTGTTCATTCAGTCTAGCAATAAATCCACTCTTCGCACCAGTCATGGCTTTTGCTCCGTCACTACGAATAGCAATGCATTTTTGTGCCCAATCGATATTCATATATTACTTAGCTTCAAGGAACATGTCATGCAAGCATTGACCTGTAGTATTTTTGGGAAGTGCCTTGCAAAATAGTATTTCTTCCATTATTTTTACATTGGATTCAAAACGCACAAAAGCTACAAATTGCGCATAACCCGCAATATCCGTTGATTCGTCAAATTACAAGAATACAAAAGAACTTTTTCTTATTTTTTTTATAACTTGATCATGAACATCAGTCGCTATATTGCTTATCCTGCGTTGAATGGTATTGTCAGAGAGAGGTATACTGTTGAGCTTTTCGACCTCTTGCTCGCCAAACATAATCTCTGCTATATGTAAAGCCGCTGAGAAAATCAAATTTTCGGAAATATTGTGAGATTTCCCTGCTTTAGCCACACGAAAAGCTACTCGATAACTAGCGAGTAACGTTTTCTCATTCAGGTTGGACATTTGTCCTATAGCAGTTTTTTGATATTCAAGAGCTTTTAATTTTCGCTCAAAAAATTCCACCGGTTTATTTTTTTCATTAGGATGTTTTGTGTTTAGGTGGCGTACCAACTTCGATGGCTTCATGCTTTCTCTTGACAAAATTTCAGAGCAAATTACGCACTGCGGTTTACTGTCAATCACAGTATACCCAAATTTCATATAATTGTTGTCATATAGACGTTTTTTCTTTATTCCACTACTCCCGCTAGACGTTAATGGTTCTGATGATCTTTTCAGGAATTTTCAATTATAACAACTCAAATAAATGCGTGTACCGTAAAACAACTGGTTCGCGCTCTTCAAACAACTAAACAGCAGACATGACCACGCGTGACTTACGCTCACAAATCAGTCTATAATTACTCCAACTCCAAGGCATCTCACAGTCCACATAACACCGAATATACACTTCTGAATCGTGTCCACTAATCGGAATTACTTCTGATTCCACTTGCTTCGCTGTCTAGCATCAAACTGCCATGGCCGCGGTCGACCGCCATATTTATAAGCCAGCGCATTCTAGCGAGAATTACCTCGAAGCGTAAGGGAACGTCTCGGAACTTGTGGATCTTTCGTGGACTACCAGCGCCATCTGGAACCTGCACTAGTTCCTAGTGTTACCCACAGATGGCGCTGGGAGTCTAGGCCCTAACGATATATTTTATTTATTTATATACATCTAATATGTTTGTATTTATTTGGTAGTTATCAATTGGCCACGTATTCAATTTAAAATTATATGTTTTACGTACTTAATACTTAATTATATGCTTATATCAGATTGCAAATAACGCAAACGCCTAAAATTTTTGTAAGTATTACATATTTTTAATATACATGGAAAAAGGGTTGAGGGGTCGCGAAATATTTTTTGATACTAGGGGAGGTCGTGTCATGAAAACGGTTGAAAAACACTGATATATATTAAGTGAATCACAATGTAGGTCATTTCTTGGTCTAGCCAAACATAATTATTAAATATCAGGTGGGCATCACATGAAATGTAACTGTCATTCTAATGATAATACTAATATCGATACAATTGACAATTTTTCATTATATTGTGGAATTATTAGAAACGTTTCATTTGAAAAAATAACAGTGGTTCTGTTTATGATTCATTCATTCTTCAATCTAGTAAATAAATCTCTGTCGAAAACTTTTGTCTTCAAATCTTTTTACCAATTCAGAAAGGTATATTTTTCTTTGTTCAGTGTCGAGTATACGGCGCCTGCTTTTTCCAGCTAAGCTGCTCTAATTTTCGTTTTCTTTGTACTTTTCGACTTATAAACATCTACTACTTCCTTATAGAACTGCATTTTTGTCTACCTTCAGATTTGTTTTGTGTGTATTTGAGACAAACCTTCACAATACCGTTGCTTTGAAATCATTTAAAAAAAGAAAAGTCATGGAACATTGGAGAACACGACACTGAGAAATTGATCATTTTCTTGAACGATGTTGTACCCCGTGGAGCGTATTAAATTCTCTACGAATTCTGGTATACAGCTTCTTAAGCGGACATAAGTAAAAGCAGTTGTGTACTTTTGTTAGAATCACAAATAGTTCGAATAGTTTCAGGAAAATATTGACACATTTTGATTACAAGATTAAAAAATGGTTATAGAGAAATTCAATAAGTAAAAAACAGTTGACATCCCCTTTACTTTAATGTGCTTTTTCCCTTTGAATCCGGTTTCATTTTCAACAATCCCGCATACGAAATTTCATGTGCTTTGCTAAATTTAAGACACATCTTTGTTTTGTAACCCTCTTTTCTTAACCTACCGAACTCGGGGTTACTATGGCGCCTTTCTTGAGACGGTCATCTGTCGAACCCGTCACATGCGTCAACCGTGAAATGTGTCGTATGGACCATCTGTCGACCCTGTCACGTGCGTCAACCCGTCAAATGTGTCGTATGGGTCATCTGTCGTATGTGTCATTTGTCGACCCCGTCACGTGTGTCAACCCGTCAAATGTGTCGTATGGGTCATCTGTCGTATGTGTCACCTGTCAATAACGTCACGTGTGTCAACCGTCAAACGGTCTGTCAAATGTGTCTTATGTCGTATGATCTGTGTCGTGTGTCATGCTTGCTTTCTAGCGTATGTGTCTTCTGTCAAATGTGTCTTATGCCGTATGATCTGTGATGTGTGTCTAGTATTCTGTCCTTCTGTTGTCAGGCTACGTCATCTATCGTCGTCAACCTACATTGTCATATAGGTGAAATTTTAGATTACCTCACCTTCCACGATCGAGTTTCCACGACCCTCACTCCTGTCGCCTCCCCACACTTTTGCCACCTTCCGCAGCCTAAGTCGCAAGTTTGTCGCATTGTGTACTTTTGTTATGCAATAATGTCCGATGATAAGCGGAAATAACCGAACTTCTTTCCACGATTGCTATAAATAAGAGCGTCTAAAGCAATACCCAGTTTACTGATCGCCTGATCGTAGAAGTGTTAACATGTCATCCAACGGAGTTTACAGTGTAAGTGAGTTATACGGGAGAAAGGTTAAACCGACTAACGAAAGATTCGGAACATGGTAACTAACAGAAAATATAGACAATCTAATTACGGATATTGGAAATATCGATTACACGGAAAGAGAAGAACTACTAAGAGAGGCACTTAGATCGATAACGGATCCATTTTGTGACAATATAATGGTAGTAAAGTTATGCGGTTCGGAAGACTGTAATGGAGGAAGTGGACTTATAAAAAAGAAAATTTGTGGCTCGTTTAACAGTTACCTTCGAGGGAAATTTGGTGACCTTGTTTATGCGAGACACGGAGTTAAAGCCAAGCTACCCTTCTTCTTGCACAGCGACAATCATATAGGTAAGAAAGCCACATTACTTTACTTTCATATAGGTAAAATTTTAGATTACCTTACCTTCCACGATCGAGTTTCCACGACCCTCACTCCTGTCGCCTCCCCACCCTTTTGCCACCTTCCGCAGCTTAAGTCGCGAGTTTGTCGCATTATGTACTTTTGTTATGCAATACTGTCCGATGATAAGCGAAAATAACCGAACTTATTTCCACGATTGCTATAAATAAGAGCGTCTAAAGCAATACCCAGTTTACTGATCGTCTGATCGTAGAAGTGTTAACATGTCATCCAACGGAGTTTACAGTGTAATCGATATTTCCAATATCCGTAATTAGTTTGTCTATATTTTCTGTTAGTAACCATGTTCCGAATCTTTCGTTAGTCGGTTCAACCTTTCTCCCGTATAACTCTCTTACACTGTAAACTCCGTTGGATGGCATGTTAACACTTCTACGATCAGGCGATCAGTAAACTGGGTATTGCTTTAGACGCTCTTATTTATAGCAATCGTGGAAAGAAGTTCGGTTCTTTTCGCTTATCATCGGACAGTATTGCATAACAAAAGTACATAATGCGACAAACTCGCGACTTAAGCTGCGGAAGGTGGCAAAAGGGTGGGGAGGCGAAAGGAGTGAGGGTCGTGGAAACTCGATCGTGGAAGGTGAGGTAATCTAAAATTGTACCTATATGAAGAAGAAGAGGGGACAAGTGGCAAATATGTAAAGCCTTAAGGGCACTAGCATATTTATCTGTTATTATTGGTCGGATTGAAATCGAACAAACGCAATTGTGATAAAGACAATGACCAGAGGGTGTACAAGAATCATATCTGAAGACAATGACCAGAGGGTGTAAACGAATTGAGAAAGAAGAAGAGATCAAGAGATAAGCGATAAGTTTTGCAAATATACAAGGAGTATTAAAAGAGTCATCTGAAGAAGTGAACGACAATGACCAGAGGGTGCCGTTGATCGATGGGAAAGAAGAAGAGATGAAGAGATAAGCGATAAGTTTTACAATAATATACAGGTCTATTCAAAAGTTGTGTATAAGAGGTGGTGACTAAAGAAAAAATGTGACAAGAACAATGGAACAACAAACCCCCACGGAATCTTGTGTATCGGAAACCCCACAAAAACGCACCGGAAGTCGGCCATCTTGGATTTAATATAGGTAAAATTTTAGATTACCTTACCTTCCACGATCGAGTTTCCACGACCCTCACTCCTGTCGCCTCCCAACCCTTTTGCCACCTTCCGCAGCTTAAGTCGCGAGTTTGTCGCATTATGTACTTTTGTTATGCAATACTCTGCGATGATAAGCGAAAATAACCGAACTTCTTTCCACGATTGCTATAAATAAAAGCGTCTAAAGCAATACCCAGTTTACTGATCGCCTGATCGTAGAAGTGTTAACATGTCATCCAACGGAGTTTACAGTGTAAACGAGTTATACGGGAGAAAGGTTAAACCGACTAACGAAAGATTCGAAACATGGTTACTAACAGAAAATATAGACAATCTAATTACGGATACACTGTAAACTCCGTTGGATGACATGTTAACACTTCTACGATCAGGCGATCAGTAAACTGGGTATTGCTTTAGACGCTCTTATTTATAGCAATCGTGGAAAGAAGTAATACATATTTTCATAGAAAAAATGGAGGATTTGACTGATGATGCTATACGAAAGCGTTGCTTACGTCACACAATATACATGTTGTCATAGAGAAAATCATAAAGATGGATCATATGAGATCATATAGGTAAAATTTTAGATTACGTTACCTTCCACGATCGAGTTTCCACGACCCCCACTCCTGTCACCTCCCCACCCTTTTGCCATCCTCCACTATCCTCCCATCCAAATAGATGGTTTAACATTAAATAAGAACAAAGGTGGGAAAATTTGTAAAACAACGATGTCTTTAAAAGATTTATTAAAATATTTATACAGGTTTAACAAAACTTATACACAAAATATAGCTCTTTCTTTGTTTCTGTTGGGTGTATGTTTTAACACGTCAATTTTCATTTTTATCCTATAATCTAAGTCTATTTCTTCTAATTCTTGTTCCAACCAGTAATTCGAAAGGTACAAAACATTTATTTTGTCTAGTTTTAATATGTAGCGGATTCTACCTCTATGCATAACTTCTTTAATTCCAGATATTACCAGTTCTGTACCTTCTGCAAATTCTTCTAGTCGATGACAATCTCTAAATTTTATGTTATCCGCAATTTCTTGCATTTTAACGACGTTAACCCTCACCACCTCCACTTGGGTAAATGGAACGTCTATATTTTTCCATGCGCCTGTGTAAAATTGCAAGTTTTCGATTTTGGCAAATGTGTTATCGGTTAAACTCGTATATCCATTTGTAGTAAAGGTTGCAAATTGTTGTTCGGTTGGCAAACATATTAATTCCATTCCATTGTTATATGGTAATGTGACATAACCGTCTGCAACAAGAGCTTCTCTATTATTGTAAACGCGTAAAAACGCATTTTTGTGGTAACCCTTTAAGTAGTAGACGTCTATTTGCCCTTGCTTATCCGCCAAAACTCCTACATAGGTATATTTATTTTTGTTGTTAACGGTGAACGCGTATACGTTGTACTCTCCAGAGGGTTCTAAGTTTTTCCACCTGGTGCAGAAATAATCTTCTAGTCTCTCCTTTAATTCTGCTATCTTCTGTTCTTCCTCCAAAAAATGTTTATATTCCTTTTTAATCGTAGCTGTATTTTCTAAATACTCTATCTTCCTTTTCTTTAATTCTGTTTCCTCCATTTCTAATTTCCGTTTCTTTACAGATAATACAGAAATATGGGAAATTCGTGTTATTTCTTTTAGCACAAATGGCATTAGCTTACTATTTTTGTTTATCCTCTGTCTTAGAACTTTGGGTATAATATTACATGTAGATACCAGTCCGAGCTCCTGGATGTCGATATCTTCCGCGATAATGCTAAACAGTGTGGAAGACCGAGTAAAGAATGTATCTCCAGCCTTAATATAGCATTTTTGAGAAATTCGAACATTTTTCTCCTTATTACTCGTATCTTCTACGATCTCTATATAATTAATAGGTAATAAGTTGAAACTAAATGCAGAAAGACAATAATTTACAACTTTTTTTCTTGCGTTGGTTTCCATTGGTAACCGTATCTGCAGACCAGTTAATTTCCTTGTATTACTGTTACCCCAGTATACATATTGCAGTATATTGTTAAATACAAGACAGCAACTGTTCTGCAGACTTTTGACAACTTTGTCCACATTTTAGCAAACGAGATAGAGTATAATGGTGCATTTTGGAAATAAAGTTTGTTATTCTCCAGTAAGGTTAGACAGTCTTCTAAGCAATTGTATTCCTCTGTCATGTTATCGGCTATGGAATAATTATATATGGTTGCTTCTAATCTTGTAATTCCATGTTCTCTGGCTAAAGTATTGGAAAATGTGTCTTTTAATCTCTTATCTGGGCAGTTGACGAAATCTATAATATGGTTACCAATGCTCTTGTTAACACCAGGACTGGTTATTTGACAAATAAATTTGTTGTATATTTTAACTCTTGCATTATATGTGAGCCAAGTAAGGCAATCTATGCCAACTGTATTATTATTATTAACAATTGCGTTACAATTATCCCGATAAATTCCATGTTTACGAAAATTGAAGTTACTTGTTAAGTAGTTTGTCATTTCTTCTTTCTGGAACACCCCACAGAAGTCTTGAGTAATATCGAGGTCTAGAAGATAATAGTCTTCTCTTTGTAATTATTTTAATAATTCGGGCAATTCTTTTAACAGTGTTTCCACATTTACATCTGCTAGTTCCACTTTATATGGTATACATACAGGTTTATCATATTTTATCGTAATCCTTTCCATACTTTCTCCAAGAACTTCTCGAACACCTTTGGCCATCTGATTGTCGCTGTGCAAGAAGAAGGGTAGCTTGGCTTTAACTCCGTGTCTCGCAGAAACAAGGTCACCAAATTTCCCTCGAAGGTAACTGTTAAACGAGCCACGAATTTCCTTTTTTATAAATCCACTTCCTCCATTACAGTCTTCCGAACCGCATAACTTTACTACCATTATATTGTCACAAAATGGATCCATTATCAGTCTAAGTGCCTCTCTTTGTAGTTCTTCTCCTTCCGCGTAATCGATATTTCCAATATCCGTAATTAGATTGTCTATATTTTCTGTTAGTTACCATGTTCCGAATCTTTCGTTAGTCGGTTTAACCTTTCTCCCGTATAACTCATTTACACTGTAAACTCCGTTGGATGACATGTTAACACTTGCATAACAAAAGTACATAATGCGACAAACTCGCGACTTAAGCTGCGGAAGGTGGCAAAAGGGTGGGGAGGCGACATGAGTGAGGGTCGTGGAAACTCGATCGTGGAAGGTAAGGTAATCTAAAATTTTACCTATATGAAGACAATGACCAGAGGGTGTAAAAGAATTGGGAAAGAAGAAGAGATCAACGGCACCCTCTGGTCATTGTCGTTCACTTCTTCAGATGACTCTTTTGATACTCATTGTATATTTGCAAAACTTATCGCTTATCTCTTCTTCTTGCTCAATTCTTTTACACCCTCTGGTCATTGTCTTCAGGTATGATTCTTGTACACCCTCTGGTCATTGTCCTCATCACAATTGCGTTTTTTCGATTTCAATCCGACCAATAATAACAGATAAATATGCTAGTGCCCTAAAGGCTTTACATATTTGTCTCTTGTCCCCTCTTCTTCTTCATATAGGTAAAATTTTAGATTACCTTACCTTCCACGATCGAGTTTCCACGACCCTCACTCCTGTCGCCTCCCCACCCTTTTGCCACCTTCCGCAGCTTAAGTCGCGAGTTTGTCGCATTATGTACTTTTGTTATGCAATACTGTCCGATGATAAGCGAAAATAACCGAACTTCTTTCCACGATTGCTATAAATAAGAGCGTCTAAAGCAATACCCAGTTTACTGATCGCCTTATCGTAGAAATGTTAACATGTCATCCAACGGAGTTTACAGTGTAATCGATATTTCCAATATCCGTAATTAGATTGTCTATATTTTCTGTTAGTAACCATGTTCCGAATCTTTCGTTAGTCGGTTTAACCTTTCTCCCGTATAACTCGCTTACACTGTAAACTCCGTTGGATGACATGTTAACACTTCTACGATCAGGCGATCAGTAAACTGGGTATTGCTTTAGACGCTCTTATTTATAGCAATCGTGGAAAGAAGTTCGGTTATTTTCGCTTATCATCGGACAGTATTGCATACTTAAAGTACATAATGCGACAAATTCGCGACTTAAGCTGCGGAAGGTGGCAAAAAGGGTGGGGAGGCGACAGGAGTGAGGGTCGTGGAAACTCGATCGTGGAAGGTAAGGTAATCTAAAATTTTACCTATATGATGCTGCGCAGATCGAAATCGAGCAAAAAATGATCACGATGGACCTTGGCGATTTCCCATGTTAATTTACATAAGGAATGCGCCAGAATCAGTGTTGCACCTTTACTTCGTGGTCATATCAGCGGTCAATAAAGGCCTGGATGCCTAAGCATTCCATCATGTTCTCTGGTGCTGATGGATAAGCAAATCGGACTAGTCGGGCAATATCCATTTCATACTCTTGAAGGGTTTCGTCACGTTTCCGCCTTCGGTTCTTCAGCTGGAATCTGTACAAATGTTCTAAATGTTCGCGATCGTATCGTATGTCCAGCTTATTTTTCAGCTGCTCAAAGTCATCCGTTTCTTCAAGAGGTATCGTCTGAAGTACATCTAAGGCATTTCCCCGAAGCGCGATGGTTAAGTTTACTGCCTTCTCCCTATCGGACCAATTATTCACTCTAGCGGCTGCTTCAAATTGTTTCACATAATTGGTCCACGATGTCTTTCCATCGAACGTTGGGGCCTTGACTCGGGTAAAATTACCAATGTCTTCTAACTTAGGGTATGTTTCTGGCTTGCAAGGTTTTGTTTGCTCGGTCTTCTTTTCTTCCGTTGGCGTGTGTTAAGTATTCATTAATTTTATTTGAATTAGTTATGATATATAGTTAATATGTAAGGTTATTTAATAATAAAATTTAAATGTTTAAATCTCAAGCAAATCGTTGGTGGTATTTTTATACCTAGCGGACACACGGTATATACACATTATGTTTAATTTAAAAAACCCAGTTCTCCAAACACACAGAAGCAGAACAGTTGTCGAAGTGAACAGTTCAAAGTAGTGTATTTACCGCGCTAGTGCCAAAGACCTTAATAAAACCCATTGAACCCCTGATACAGTCCATTATATCACTTCGAAGAAGGGTTGCAACCCCGCAGAAGATCGTCCGGGACCTTCAGGTAAGAATACCAGTTTTGGGCAATTTGCTTGTATAATACTTTTTACATGTAATTTGTAACCTTTCATATGTAACGAAAAACATTTTCATTCTCCGATACATTTTTTGGTCACTTCTCCCGGGATATTAATTTTCAAACTTGTGAAATTTGAGAATATAAATTTTAAATCAACTTTTTATAAGTTTCAAGGATAACTGGCATTAGCATTTCTCGATAATTAGTAGTTTTTACTTTCTTCGAAATTTGACTATTTAAACATAATATACTTAGTTTAAATAAAAATAAGTTCACTTTCTTAAAACAGTTTGGCCCATTTATTCTCTTTAAACAGATCCATTCTCAAGTGTACTAAATATTTATAATTTATTGGATTCAACTCAATAGAAAATAATTATTGAATTAAAGATTGAATCTTATCTCTCTATTCACTTATTAGATACATACCTATTGTGTATTGGTCTTATAATTTAGGTGTCTCAGATTATTAGGTAGTATAAAGATTGAGTGAAATATTCATTAGACACGTTAATTTAATTTCTCAAATCAGGTATTTTAGCTTGAGTTGTATAACTTTAATCTGTATGTGCCTACATAATATATTTATCAATTGAAATTCATTATTTCTGTGTTCGAAAGTTTTATATAGTTTTATATATTAGAATCTGATCAACCTTATTATTGTATCACAATGGCAGCTAGATTGCGTCAAGCAAAAGCTCTTAGAGACTCAGCCTCTGATAGAATTTCGATACTGCATGGTCTTGCCATACAGGCAGAGGGGGATCAAAGTGCTCATAACCATTTTAAAGCTAGATATGCTGAATTAAAAACATTTTACAGTGACTTTAACCTTCAGCATTCTACAATTATTACTGCTCTCGCTGCAAATGAGGAGGCAGATCTGAATATTGAAACATTGATCAGACAGGAAGTAGATAGTAAATATTTTCATATAATGAGTGTTTATTCTGATTTGTTTGATACTAACTCTACCTTGCATTCCAAGAACAAAGGTTCAAATGTAAAGCTGCCAAAATTGAATATACCGGTTTTTTCAGGAGATTTAAAATTATGGCCAACATTTTTTGATCTTTTCAAGTCTCTTATAGATACTAATGAATCTCTTACAAAAATTGAAAAATTTAGATATTTAATGTCGTCCCTGTCTGACGACGCTTTAATTCTCATTAAAAATATTAAACTTACAGAAGCTAATTATGACTTAGCTTTCAGTAAATTGATTAAGCATTATCAAAATACGCGTGCGTTAGCCATATTTTATGGGGAACAGGTTTATAATTCTCAAAAATTAACTTCGGAGAACCCAAAATATCTTAGACAGCTTTTGGCACTTTTTTTTGATAACTTGGAAGCTCTAAAAAATTTGGGGTTATCGGTCCGAGAGTGGGATTTTGTACTATTTCACCTTTTAAGCAAAAAAATTGATTCGGAAACTTTACAGCGATTCGAACAAGAAAATGCCACTTTTGCATCCGAAATTCCTAAATATGATGATTTATATAAATTTCTTGAAAAGCAATGCGATGCTTACGATTCAGTTGTTTTAATCCAACCTCCTAAGAGAACTAACTCAAGTAAATATCAAATAAAAAATGTTAAACCGTACAATTCTGCATGTCTTGCTAATGTTGCAGATCTAACTAAATGTGTGATTTGTAAAAATAATCACTCAATTTATAAGTGTCCTGATTTTTGTGCCAAGCACCCAAAGCAAAGATACGAGATATCCAAACGATACAAGTGGTGTACTAATTGTTTAGGTACCAAACATACTTCGAAGAATTGTACTTCTAATGGTGGTTGTAGAATTTGCAATAAAAGACATCACACTCTTTTACATTTTGATCAACAACCTTTAGTAAATAGCAATATGACTGCTATAGATGCTCCCTGTTCTTCCAATTCAACTCAGATTTCTAGTTTAGATCCTATTGATCCTAAAATCGCCTCTGTCTTACACACGTCAGTACGTTCTACTAATTTACTTCCTACTGCCCGGGTTGAGGTACTGGATTGCCGTGGAAACTATCAACAGGTTAGAGTTTTAATTGATAGCTGTAGTCAAGTTTCTTTAATTACTGATAAATGTGCCAGCAGATTGGGTCTGCCCAGATGTAACACTCCTATGCAAATAGGAGGAGTCGAAGATATTGGAACTTTCTCTAACAAGTCTCTAAGTTGTATTTTAAAACCTTTGAATAAGTCAACTCCCTTATTCAATTTGGATGCTCAAATAGTGTCAACAATCTGTAACAATATGCCCGTCCAATCATTTTCAGTCGATACATTTCCCTGTATTTCTAAGTTGGAATTGGCTGATAAGATGTTTAACATTTCATCTCCTATAGATATGTTACTGGAATCCGATATATTTGCAAAAATCTTTAAAGCTGACAAAGTTCAAACAGCAAAAGGGGAACCGATTGCTGTTAACACTCAATTTGGTTGGATTTTGATGGGGAAAATAAATACCGCTAATAAACCATTGGTCTCACATTCTTTTCTTTCATCCCTCGACAATACCCTTCAAAAATTTTGGGAACTTGAAAGTATTCCTCGGTCTTTACCTATTTCTGATGATGATAAAAAATGTGAAATGATATTCCAAAAAATTCATAAAAGAATATCTACGGGTCGTTTCAGTGTTACTCTTCCTTTCAAAACCGCGGATCCATTTTTTGGAGATACCAGAATATCTGCTCTAAAGAGATTGAAAAATATGGAAAACCGTCTTTTGAAAAATTCCCAGCTTTACAATGAATATAACAGCTTTATGAAAGATTATCTTTCCAATGGTCACATGGTTGAGACCTCTCCTACTTCTTCATTCGACAAAATCTATTATATCCCACATCATTACGTCATAAATCCTAATAGTGCTACAACCAAGCTTAGGGTTGTATTTGATGCTTCCTGCAAATCTCCTGCAGGTTTTTCGCTGAACGACACTCTTTTCATAGGGCAAAAGTTGCAAAAGGATATAATCGAAATTTTATTGCGATTCCGACTTCATCCTTTTAGTTTTATTGCTGATATTAAGCAAATGTATAGGCAAATATCAATATCGGAAGAGCACCAGAATTACCAAAGAATTATTTGGCGCTTCGCTCCGGAAGATCCCGTCCAAGATTTTAAGCTTAGTACTGTTACTTATGGAGTATCGTCCGCTCCTTTCCTGGCCCTTCGTACAATTCAGCAGTTAGTACAAGAGGAAAGGGAAAATTTTCCTCGAGCTGCAAAGTGTTTATCCTCTGATATCTATATTGACGATATTATCACAGGTGCCTCAACTCTACAGGAAGCCAAACTTCTTCAATCAGAATTAATTTCGATGCTGGAAAGAGGAGGTTTTCTTCTTCGAAAATGGGCATGTAATAATCCCCAGTTAATGCAGTGTCTCCCTGCTGAGGTTTGCCAACACTCCTTGTCTTCTTTTGATTCCCATGACCTTGTGGTAAAAGTTTTAGGATTGAGGTGGAATAACTCCTTAGATGTTTTCTCTTATGATATTCAACCCCTTGACAGATTCTGTTCTAAACGTATAATACTCTCAGAAGTCGCTCGAATGTATGACCCCCTTGGGTTCTTAGCTCCACTCTCATTCCTAGCTAAACATCTCTTACAACGACTTTGGAGTTTGGGTTTAGATTGGGATCAAATACCCCCTTCGGACATAGTCGACAAATGGAATCAGTATAAAACTGAACTTCCGCTCCTCTCACATATTAATATTCCTCGCTGCTTACCTAATAAATATATTTCTTGTGAACTGCATGGCTTTGCAGATAGTTCAGAGAAAGGGTACTCCAGTGTAATATATTTTAAATTTACTTCAGAGAATAACGCTTCCAAAATCTGCCTAATTGCCGCTAAATCTAGAGTGGCCCCACTTAAAACTCTTTCAATTCCCCGACTAGAACTGTGTGCAGCTGTTCTACTCTCCAATTTAATAGAATTTGTCCTTAACGCATTCCGAGACAACCTCCAAATTAGTGAAATTTTTGCTTGGTCTGATTCAATGGTAACCCTATCATAGATTAAATCACCCGCTTCCCGCTGGAAAACTTTCGTCGGTCATCGTGTAGCTCACATACAAGAAAGGGTTCCCCCTGACCGTTGGCATTTTGTTGAAAGCTCCGATAATCCAGCCGATTGTGCCTCTCGTGGTCTTATGCCCAGTCAAATTCTTAATCATCCGTTGTGGTTTGAGGGGCCTCCTTGGTTAATGTCTCCAAAGCCCCTATGGTCCAATCCTAAATTTTCTCCAGTTTCCTGTCCGGAAGAAAAGCCCTCAGTTCTTGTAACACTTATGTCTTTGGACACATTAGATCTTCTATTGGACAAATACTCATCCTTGAGTAAAATTCAACGAATTATTGCTTATGCGCTACGCTTTGTAGCAAATTTAAGAAATCCTCAAAATAAATCATGGGATTATTTCACTGACTCAGAACTCCACAAAGCTTTAATGGTTCTCACAAAACGAGTGCAACATATTTGTTTCGCACAAGAAATTGAAAATTTGGAAGCAGGCACCACCTTATCAAAACCTTTTAGAAAGTTGAGTCCTTTTCTGGACAGCGGGGGTGTTTTGAGGGTGGGGGGACGCTTGAAGTTCTCAGGATTGTCTTATGATACAAAATTTCCAGCAATTCTACCCCGTCAACATCGTTTGACAGATTTAATAATTGAGTCCGTTCATAAAACATATTTTCATCCAGGTTTACAGCACTTACATTTCCTAATTGCTCAGAATTTTTGGATTCTCTCTTCCAAACGTGCAATTCGGAGTGTGTTGAGCCGCTGTATTCGATGCTTTAAACTGAAACCTGTGGCCCACGAACCTTTCATGGGAAACTTACCTCCTACCCGCGTCAACCAAATTAAACTATTTTCTTGTGTAGGCACTGATTATGGAGGCCCCTTCTTAGTCACTCCCCTTAAAGGACGTGGAATTAAGTCACAAAAGGCCTATATTTGAATTTTTGTGTGTTTCGCCACAAAAGCCGTACACTTGGAGTTAGTATCAAGTCTCTCTTCGGATGCGTTTATTGCTGCTTTGCGTCGGTTTGTTGCCCGTCGAGGCAGATGCACCCATATTTTTTGTGATAATGCAACCAACTTTGTAGTGGCTTCTCGCATTCTTCATGAATATATGCAAAAGGCTTGTGGATCAGAAAAAATAAAATTTTCATTTTCTCCTCCGTCCGGTCCCCATTTTAACGGTCTTAGTGAAGCGGGAATAAAGTCTGTTAAAACTCATATTTTTCGAGTTGTTGGCTCTCAAGTTTTAACTTTTGAAGAGTTTTACACCCTATTAGCTCAGATTGAAGCTATTCTCAATTCCAGGCCGCTCTATTCTTCAAGTTCAGACCCCAATGATTTATCCGTGTTAACCCAAAGTCATTTTCTTATGTTAGAGCCGCCAACGGCAGTTGCCGATCCAGATCTTTCCCATTTAAATATGAACCAGTTGGATCGATGGCAGCTTATACAAAGACTACAGCAAGATGTGTGGAAACGGTGGCATAGTGAATATTTAAATACACTCCAACAGCGAAATAAATGGCTAAATCAACAAATTCCACTCAAACTTAACGACCTAGTTATTATTAAAGATAACAATGTCCCATCTTTAAATTGGAAATTGGGAAGAATTGTGAAGTTATTTCCGGGTTCTGATGGTATTGCAAGAGTTGCTAATGTCAGAACCACTCAGGGTCTTCTTCAAAGACCAACGGTAAAGTTATGTCCTTTACCAACATGTTCTAAATAAGTTAGTTAAAATACTATGTATTTTGGTGGGGGGTATGTTAAGTATTCATTAATTTTATTTTAATTAGTTATGATATATAGTTAATATGTAAGGTTATTTAATAATAAAATTTAAATGTTTAAATCGTTGGTGGTATTTTTATACCTAGCGGACACACGGTATATACACATTATGTTTAATTTAAAAAACCCAGTTCTCCAAACACACAGAAGCAGAACAGTTGTCGAAGTGAACAGTTCAAAGTAGTGTATTTACCGCGCTAGTGCCAAAGACCTTAATAAAACCCATTGAACCCCTGATACAGTCCATTATATCACTTCGAAGAAGGGTTGCAACCCCGCAGAAGATCGTCCGGGACCTTCAGGTAAGAATACCAGTTTTGGGCGATTTGCTTGTATAATACTTTTTACATGTAATTTGTAACCTTTCATATGTAACGAAAAACATTTTCATTCTCCGATACAGCGTGTTTTGAGTCCTTATATCTGCCATCTTTTTTTCTAACTCCTTGATTTTCTCGTCTATCGTTGTAATCTTATTCTCGATTTTCTCGTCCATCGTTGACATTTTATTCTCGATTTTCTTGTCCATGGTTGACATTTTATTCTCGATTTTCTTGTCCATCGTTGACATTTTATTCTCGACTTTCTCGTCCATCGTTGACATTTTATTCTCAATTTTCTCGTCCATCGTTGACATCTTATCCTCGATTTCAGATTTTAGAGACGAAATTTCATTTTCAATGTCAGCGGCAATGTCGTTTTTCATTAATAAGATATCGGCAAATATATCGTTCTTCAAAGTAGAAATATTCTCGTCCATGTTAGCAGAAATGTCGTTCTTCATAGCACAAATATTCTCTTCCATGTTAGCAGAAATATCGTGCTTCATAGCAGAAATCTTATCGTCCATGTTCTCTTCCATGGCAGAAATCTTCTCGTCCATGTTAGCAGAAATTGACGAGATTAAGGTGGAAGCCTCGTCATTAAATAAAACTGTTTCTGGATCCAAGCCGTCATTTTCCAGTGCCACTTTAAGTCTTTCTACTAATTCACTTTTCTTACCGGTCGTTTCCAACTCACGATCTTCCAATTCTGCTCTTAATTCCGCCACTTTCAAATCACATAGTCTCTTGGCCATTTCTACGTAGCAATTTATTTATATTACCCCACACCTGACACCAATGTAATGTTTTTCTAATTTATTTAAACAATAAACGGGTGGGATAAATTTTAAACACACGGTATGGCTACTTACTAATTTATTTAAACCCTAAACTAATCAGTAACACTTAATTTATATTCTATTATTTACTGTGTGATGTTTCGGTGTATTTATTTCACGAGATCACTTTATCCACTCACTCATCCGCTGATCGGTCCTTTATTTATATTAAAGCCCTTTTTACTAGAAAATTCCGGACTGCAGCTTACACACACACAAAAATAATTGGCTCTGGCCTTCTCTAGATAAGTCTGGTCACAAAAACAATGTTTAGATAAGATAGTCGTACAGTTATAAAAAAACCTGCGTATCCGCCATAATTTTAACTTTTATACCTGGCTTAGACAGAGTCGGATTTAGGAACTATACCAGTGTGCTGTTTCGTAACAATATATATATATATAAATATATATATATATATATATATATATATATATAAATATATATATATATATATATATATATATATATATATATATATATATATATATGTATATATATACAAAAACAGAATTAAATGGGTTAATCACGCAAAATAGGTTACAGAGAATGAATGGTAACCGTGGACATGCATGTTTATAGCTCATTAGCCGTCATCGGCATGGTATAACCAAGAAAGGGTGTACAACTTGGGAGCAAGGATGTTAATTGAAACATGAGAAAACACACAAACAACGGATTTCAACAAGATAACCAAACACACATTTGTGCCTTCAAATGGAAGATCCCGAGTTTTCAGGACAACAACCAACAGAGACACGGAGGCGTCTATAGCTCTCCTGTCAGAACCTTCCGACCCTGGAAATGGACAAATAACCAATGAAGAGATGGAAGAATAACGCGTGGTATATATATATATATATATATATATATATATATATATATATACGAACACGATAAGTATATTCTGTTAATATGATAAATATTTTTCTTTAGAAACACTTATTATGTCTTGAAATAATTAATATTTTTATTTACAAAATTATTTTTCTAACTACCAATTCAGCAAAAGTATACAAATAATCCATTTTATCTTGGAAACCATATTACAAATTTGATATACATAAGTACTGAATACATTTTCTTTGTTTTTATGCACACATGGCAACTGAACAGCATCTTCTATTTTCTTAATGCTTAGACAAAAAACAAAAAGTTTATAAACTATCCTTTACAGTTACATCAGGCTTCGTTTTAGTTTTAGTTTTTACTTACTGAATAGTTATAGTGAACAGTGCTATATGAAAATTATTTGGACCTGTGCGGGTAGTTACATCAGGTTCCATTTTAGTGAAATTGTCAGTTCTGAAAATGAAAAGAAATAAGATTTTTGTAAATAAGTCTTGTTAGTATTTACACTTACGGAATAGTTTCAAGAAACTCTGTTTTATGAAAGATTAATGGACCTGAGGGGCAGTTCAGCAGGTCCCATATTAGTGAATTTGTTTACGGAGTAGTATCAGCATTCATATCTTTGCCCTAATAAAGCCCTAATTATCTGGATTCTGTCTTGCCAGACTTTTTTTATATTCTGATATTGCTTGCTTGGTATAAGGAGGGTCAATACATTTCTGCCATTTTCCTATTTGGTCTCTGATTATTCCAGGAGCTATACATTCTGTATAGAATTGTTCAAGTTTCGGAAGCAATTTTTCGACCCATATTTTTCTATCCCAATTTCTTCTATATATAGATCTATATTATCGCAGACATACACAGCAAAGTAACCAGCAAAATAATCTGCTTCTATTAGTTATATTCAATTGCACATGGATCTAACAACACACATTTTAAATAGACGTTTTCTTTGACTTTCATATTAATCGTTTCCAAAGTGCCCCACAGATTCTGATTGTATGAGGTCTCTTTAGATAACTGTTACCTAAAAAAAAATTTCAAATATTATATCTGTTAGACTAATATAAGTAATTACACGTACTTAAAATCATTTTGACTTACTTCTAACCTTTGCATGATTTCAACTACTTCTTGTTTCATCATTTCTGGGTTTTCAGTTTGTTCAGCGTTTGGCCCATTATCTACATTTGCGGTACTTTTTATCTTTTTAACTATTGGTTCTTCGCCTGATGGTACAGTTCTGGTAGGATGAAAAAGTGTTTTGCAACACTTTTTCTTTTCATGAACATTTGCCTGTTGTAAGAGAAATTTTTTGAAATGTTGACCGGGGGAGCATCCAGTCATATTTTTGTAAGGACTTGTATACCACCCAATATGTGCATTATGCCTCAGATCTGACAGTTGAACTCTTCTTTGATATGACCTCCTTTGTAGAAGATTTAATCTCTTTCCTTAATTAAATCTTGCTACAATATTCATGAACCTCTCTGCTGTATTATTGTTTTGGTTTTCTATCATAGGTGTGATTTTCTTACAAGAAGGTCTAGTGCTCCTAACAAAAATAATACGAATAACAATGTATTATATAAAAACAAAAAAATTACTTACCATTCAGGTGATCAAACATATGTGTATCTGTCATTTTATAGAAGGAAAAAATAAAATGAGCCAACTATTTTTTTGTACAATGAAGGAAAAATGTTTCAGTTCCAATCTCCACATAAAAAGACCACCTTAATATAAAGCAGCTCACAACATACATGATCAATCTTTGCAAACAACAAACAAGGTACAAAAAAAAGAAGCAAACTTGTACATGTTGACTGTATGTTTGCTTTTGTACTGTAGATATCGATCTCCCTACAATACATACATTATTATTTGTCATTACAGATCTTTCGCTTCACCATTTTTATTAATTGTTATAGTTACTTTGTTTTTTTAAACGTTTGCTATTTTAAATTGAAATTCCTTTCTGTACCTTACTTTCTATTAACTGTAAAGCATTGTATTAGAAGTAAATGTTTCTCTGTTTAATGAAGAAATTAGGAAACTTTTTGTTTATATTATTCGTTTTTAGATAAAGTTGAATATATTTACACATGTAGTTGAAAAAAAATACTACATGTCAAATAAAATTTGAAAGCAACCAACAGAAACTCTGAAACTGATACAAATATGGTTAGATTGAGGCAAAGTTGTGACACGATGTTCTGAGTTTTCAGACTAAATGGCCTATTTTCAATCATGTAAATTTGCAACTTTTCCGCAATTTAATTTTCTTAGCATGAAACAAACAAAAATTCATAATTATGAAAACATTTTATTATGTTAACATAAATGGTACAAATTTTGAAAGGTATAATATTTTTAAAGTGTGTAAATTTTTCTTCCATTCTTGATTTCTAGCAATTCCCACAATGCTGTCACTTGGTATCCATTCCATATTATTAAATAGCACATGTCATTTCATGCAATATGTAATGCACCTTGTATCTGGGGATAATAGTTATATTATATTTTTCAATTATCACTATTATATTTTCATTAAAACGAATTATGTAATTCTTGTCTTTTGAGAGCTCATCACTCCAATTAAGCATTTTTCGCTAAAAAACCCATATTATCATTAAAAAAGAGTTTCAAGACAATGTTGAAAGATGTTTTGATGATACTAGAACAAACAATCACTATTATTTATCTTATATTTTCACATTTATCACATAATCCAGTAAACATAACCTCAAACATAGCTTTTAAAATGAAAAATACGGATTGCAGGATAATTTACATTATCATAACTATTATTTTTGATATCGGGTAGATCCGATTACTTACTTTTTAACAATTTATTCCTTTCAAAACACTTATGAAATGCTTAAATAATCAAAAATCTACACTCAAATGGGAATTCTTATGTCAGCAGGTTTTGTTTCGATACAACCTCAAAAACAGAGATAAGGTTAGTGGTGTGTGGTCAAAAAGAGTTGAAATATTTGAAACCAAAACATTGAAACAGCTGATCCAGAGATACGCTTGTTTGAATCGTCAAGAGGGGAAAGACAGAGAGATAAAATAGGTTGTATAAGTAAAAGCCGATTCAGTACTACTAGCGACATCTATCGTGAAAATTTGGAACCTAATAATGACTGGATAAGTAATTAGTATTGTGTACGTTTTTAGGTTTATATAACTGTGAGGAGGCCCCTCTTAAGTATAGAAGATTAAAATATCTATTTTATATAGTTATTATTATTAATAAGGTTGTAGTAGCAATTGGATCAGTTAGTTACATCATTCCTAAAATTAATACTATTTTTATTTTTTGAATGTAGATCATTTCATAAATTTCTCGTTTTTACTTTTCCGCCCAACATATTTAATATGCGAGAAAAGTATTGGTTTACCCCAAAAAAAGTTGGAAATTTGAAAAAATTTTTTGAGTTATTTTTACGTTTTCCATCAACAACAACCGAAAAAAACGGTTTTTAGAAAAAATCCTGTGTGTATGTCGTCGTCGTCGTCTTTGTCGTCGGCCACTTTTCGTTACATGTCTTGTTAGCACGATACAGCCCCCGGAGTGCAACAAGTCACTAATTTTATGATTGAATATTGTTAAGGACATGTCACAGATAAACCCTATTAATTTTCAGCTCACCAGAGCCAGCGCAACGGGTGCTATGGTACTAGAAGTACGACATTTTAGTTATTTTCTGAGAAACTTCAGTTTGTTAGCACGATACAGTCACCAATTTTATGATTGAATATTATGCAGGACACTTCACAGATGAACCCTATTGATTTTAACTTCACCAGAGCCAGTACAATAGGGGCTATAGTACTTTAAGTACGATATTTTTGTCATTTTTGGAGAAATTTAAGTTTGTTAGCATGATACAGCCTCCGGAGTATATACAAGTAACCAATTTTATGATTGGATATTATTCAGAGCGTCTCAAAGATGAATCCTATTGATATTCAGCTCACTAAAGCTAGTACACCGGGTTCTATGGTACTTGGAGTACCAAATTTTTGTCATTTTTGGAGAATTTTCAGTTTGTTAGCAAGATACAGCCTCCAGAGTGAATACAAGTGACCAATTTTATGATTGAATATTGTTCAAGGTGTCTCACAGATGTACCCTATTGATTTTTCAGCTGACTGTAACGAATACAGCGGGTCCTATAAATCCAGATATACTACATTTTTGGTTAAATTGGCAGAAATTTCGGTTTGTTAGCACGATACATCCCCCGAAGTGTATACAAGTAACAATTTTATGATAGAATATTATTCAGGACCACAGATGCAGAAAAGTTAGTTTTAATCTTTAAAACCGTTTATTTAGTATTAGATTCGTATTGTAATATTTTAAAATTTTGAAAATTAAAACTGGTTATTTTCTATGGCATAAATATTATTCACTCATTTAGAAAAAGCAATTGAATATATCCAATATACATAAAAAAGTTACTCGTATATAGAACTACTCATCTAATTTCAGAAGCATCCCCTCCATACGGTATCATAGGCTGCTGTAAGGTCTGCAAAGTCCACTTAAGTTTTCAGGCCCTCTTAGAATTCCTTTTCGATAAAATCGGTAAGAGCAAGGACTTGGTCACATCAGCTGCGATCTGGGCGGAAGTCAGCTTGCTCGACGGGGATGACACTCAGAATTGTTTGGCTTATTCTGTTATATAAAGGTCGTTCCAGCATCTTGTACGTAGCACTAAGTAGAGTAACTACTTCGAAGTGATCTGGTTTCCCCGGTTTTAGGAGTGCAATATTTTTGGATAGTTTGAACTCAGGAGGGAGGGCTCCTGATTGCAAGATGCTGTTGAGAAATCTTTGTAGCCATTTTCTGGCATTTGGGCCGCTATTGACAAGAAACTCATTGTGTATTGCGTCAAAGCCTGTGGCTTTCCCAGTCTACAGACTTCGGATGGTCTCATTTATTTTATCTAATGTGAACTGAGCACGAAACGGGACAATTTTCCTCAAGTTTGTGTATTCGTACTTTACGCGGCGAGAGTGTTCCTTAACTGATATTGCTCTAGATGTGTGGACTATGTGTTCGGAGATTTGGTTGGGTGATATTGTTTCCTTGGGTGAAGTGACGGCGGTGCTGCTACCAAGTTTCCTTAAGAGAGACCAGGCCTTGCGGCTGGAATGTTTAAAATCGATTTCCTCCACGGGTTTCCGCAATTTCTGCAATTTTACATTGTTTATACTCTCGATTAGTTCATCAGCTATCTCCGTATCGCCATATTCGATAAATTCCTTGTATAGTATATCGCTGTCCTGTGTCCAGCCTGGGATATATACCTTCCGAAAACCTCCAGGTATATGTGTTTCTTACCTTCTGCAATCACCGCTACAGCGAATTGACGATAATTCCCGAGGGGAGGGGGATCCATCTGACATATTTGTCTAGGTCCTAAGCAAAGGACGCCCAATCGGCTTTACTAAGGTTCCATAGAGGACGTGGAGAAGATTTTATGATTGGTATTTGATGGGCCACCTTCAGCATTATCGGGCGATGCTGGCTATGTGGGAAATCCTCCAAAACTTTTCTGAAAATGTCGAGAGGTCAGTCAGACTCATCGAAAAAAATGAAGCATATGTCAGGATTATATTCTAATCCCCATCTAGCCGAATAGAACAATTTTCTGTCTTTGGCATCAAATATTAGGTGAGCATTTGCGAACTTCGCCCATTCTGAAAGATTACCCCATTGGTGTCATTTGATGCATAGCCCCAAAGTGTGTTATGATTGTTAAAGTATCTAACATATACTGCTGGGTGGAGTTAGGTAGGTATAGAATCGTTTTGTGTGTTTGGTGGCTTGTATATGTTTAGGACGCTAATTCCCCCTATGTTGATTATTATTTGGTGGATGTCATTGACCACCTCGGTGGAAATTAACTGGACGTTCTCTATGTCTGATCTAGCATAGGTTGTTATGCTTTGGGCATGGTGGTAGGTCGGTGGGTGGGTTATAGCCGTGAATTATTACTCTTGTTTTAGTGTGTGCTTCAGTTGCGATATGAGTTTCTTGAACAGCTCCTTTATCAATGTTATGGCTTAGCAGAATTTTGGAAAGGCATTGGTTTTCACCTTTGCTAGATGCTTCTATATTTAGATGGCATATCCCGACATATGGTCCTGGATATCTGGTCGGAAGGCACTGAGAAGTGCCGTTTTTTAGATTATTTTGCATCGTATAGTACTACGTGTAAATAGTAGTCAGGAGATCACCTGAGGGTGATAGTTTTTGAGTGCCAGCTAATTCTAGTCTTTTAGCGTTACCCAGGGTGCACCACGAGGAAGCGAACTAGAATTGCACCCCATTGAGCACTCTAAACAATGTAAATAACATATGTCACCTTGTCACCATGTCACTCAGTAACCTTAAATCCAGGGAGCGATGCCGGCGGTAGCTTAGCTACCGGTAGTGCCACCCATGCGGGTAAGGTCTCGAAGGGATAAAGGTGAAGCTACGAAGATTTCCAGCAGCGTCTGACTCAGAGTGGGCGGCTGCAAACGGCGTCGGATCCTCATGTTAGAGGCGGCCGATACTTACACTCGCCAAGACGTCTGGCCAGCGTGGCGTTTTAAGGCTAACCCCCTTCCAATGATGATGATGACAGGAACGATAAATATAAGGCCCCCAGTCCCTAGCAGTTCTAACAACCCTGACCAAGGCAGCGGACAGACCAGTTGTAGAACGGGGGGTGCTAAGAATCCCTGGGATAGATCAGGCTGCCAATTATACATCTCGACATATAACGCTAGGTCCATAGGAAGTGACGAAAGAATGGAAGAGCTTCTATATGAACTAAACAAAATAAAATGGGACATCCTCGGAATCGCAGAAGTTCGAAGAAAAGGAGAAAAATGCCTCAGGCTAAAGTCTGGACACATCTTGTTCTATAGGGGCAACGAAAATGATACAATGGGGGGTGTTGGAATTCTAGTTCATTGGAGAATTTCACCTAACCTCCAAATCCTTAAAGCCATCTCGAGCAGAGTAATCTATGTAACATTCAAGATAAACTCTAATATAACCATAAAGGTAGTCCAAGTTTATGCACCAACAACCACACACGAAGATGAAGAAGTAGAAACCATGTACGAAGAAATCACACAGAGTTTGACCGAAAACAAAACGCATTATGCTCTGGTAGTTGGCGATTTTAATGCCAAGATAGGCAACAGCTGTGGTGATTCAAAGTATATCGGTAAATTTGGTCTTGGATTAAGAAACGAACGGGGCAATATGCTAACCAGCTTCCTAGAAAAAGAGCAACTATACGCCACTAACACCTTTTTCAAAAAAAGAACAAATAAGAAGTGGACCTGGATAAGTCCAAACGGAGAAATTAAGAACGAGATTGACTATATTCTGACTCATCATAAACCCATCATATCCAATGTCGATGTGCTGAACTCGTTCAATACGGGTAGTGACCATAGAATGATCCGTTGTAAAGTAACAATAAATGGAAAACTAGAAAGGGCCAAAAAATTCAAGAGCAAGCCACAAAACTTCGACATAACCACCTTAAGAGATGAAAAGGCGAGATATAATACTGAGCTAGTGGAAAAGTTTACCAATGAAACAGCGCACCCCAACGAAAACATAAATAAAATTAATAAGCGTCTTACAGAAATAATAAAAGACACGGTAGAAAAATGCATGAAACCAAAACAGAAGAAACAAGACAAGCTCTCCCCCAAAACAAAAGAACTCCTAGAAAAAAGAAGAGAACTCATCACAAAAGGGAAAAGACAAACTGTAGAATACAAGGAGATAAACAAAACGGCCTGAAAATCGGCAAAACAAGACATCAGGGAATACCATGAGAAACAAATAGAAAATATCATTTAACGGAATAGGGGACTGAATATTTTTCATAGAGAAAACAGCTACAAGAAAGAGATCCAAAAGCTATCCGTTGAGGAGGGAAATATAGTCGTTCATAGACAAGAAATCATGAGGGTTACCGAGGAATTCTACACAAAACTATACAGCTCACACACGAGACAAAAGGAGGCAGAAAGCGAGGAAAAGAGAAGAATAATGAATGTTGGATCCGAAGACCTTCCAGAAATCGAGATGGAGGAAATCAATAGAGCACTGCGACAAACCAAAAACGGAAAAGCAGCAGGAGATGATGGTATACTGCCAGAGATGCTGAAGGAAGGAGGAAAAATTCTAAGGGAACAACTAAAATCGCTTTTTAACAAATGCCTGAATGAAGGAACCGTTCCAACAGACTGGGATACCTCCATAGTTATCCTTATTTATAAAAAGGGAGATCCGGCCAGTCTTGAAAATTACCGACCAATAAGTCTTCTCTCACAGATCTATGAGCTATTCATGAAAATAATTACCAATAGATTAGAAAATAAATTTGAGGCATATTTATCGAAAGAACAGGCTGGCTTTAGGAAAAATATGAGTACAATAGAACACATACACACAATCAGACTATTAATAGAGAAAGCCACGGAGTACAACATCACAACATGGATGGCATTTGTTGACTTTAGGAAGGCCTTCGACACGATGGAATCCGAGCAATGAGAAAAGCCAAAATCGATCAAAAATACATCGACATCATAAGCCATATCTACGTAAACTCTAAAATGAAGATCAGGATGCAAACAGATACAAATGAGATAAAGACTGGAAGAGGAGTGAGACAGGGGGACGTAATATCACCAAAATTATTCACGATAGTTCTCGAAGATGTATTTCGAAATTTACACTGGGAAGACAGAGGAATAAACATAGCAGGCGAAAAACTGAACAACTTGAAATTTGCAGATGACATCGTCATATTCGCTCAAACCGAGGCAGAACTGATAGGCATGATTCAGGAACTATACCATGAAGCAAGCAAGGTTGGACTAGAGATAAACATAAATAAAACCAAATTCATGACAAACGAAGATACAATTACCAATACACTAACCATTGAGAACCAGTTAATCGAAAAAGTAGCGTCGTACATTTATCTAGGCCAAGAAATAACAATTAGTAAGAAATGCCAGAATACAGAGCTCAATAGGAGAATACGGTTAGGATGGGCAGCATATAGCAAACTAAAACAGGTGTTTCAATCAAATCTACCAATGAAACTAAAAGCAAAAGTTTACAATACATGTGTCCTGCCAGTGTCTACATATGCATCGGAAACTTGGGTCTTGACAAAAAAGAACTTGAACAAGCTCAAAACACATCAAAGAGCAATAGAGAGAAAGATAGTTGGAGTAACACTGAAAGACCGAAAAACTAACGAATGGATCAGGAGAACGTCAAAAATCGAAGACATCGAAAGGAGAATAGCCTCACTCAAATGGAACTGGGCTGGGCATATTGCTAGAAACAACAACAACTGGAGCAGCAAAGTGACTAGATGGAGACCTTGGGGCGAGAGGAGAAGCGTTGGCAGACCTCCACAGCGTTGGTACGACGATATAAAACGCACAGCAGGTCTAAATTGGTATCAGGTTGCACATCACAGGAAAACCTGGAGGGCATTGAGAGAGGTCTATATCCAAAGGATAGAAAACGGCTAGAAAGAAGGAAGGAAGGATGTCACCGAAACTCTGCGTGACTATTGAGAACAAATATGTCATCTTAGAGACAGAAAGAATAATGACAATTATATTAAGATAGCTTTTAAATTATCAGGAAGAACCATATATCCTTGATTATGTCTTTTTGCAGTCTGAATCAGTGAAGTGTAGTTGGTGATTTGTTCACTATTTCAGATGTATTTTCGTTACAAACTGAAGCATGAATATCATTCACTCATTTAGTTTAGAGAAAAAGCATTTGAATATATCCAATATACATAAAAAAGTTACTCGTATATAGAACTACTCATCTATTTTCAGTTAGATAAAAGTGTTTGTCAATAAAGAAAGAAGAGAGATGTCTAATAATCGTAAGAGATTAACATGAAATCATATATCTGATATTTTAAGTTTTCTGGATCTGATTAATCTTATCTTAAGAATAACGCTCAACTTCGATAGTATGTTAGTTGTCCCCTCAAGATTGTTTCTGGAGTGGGTCTGTTTTTGATCTATAGGTTAATTGTATTACAGATAGGTGATATCAGTATTGCAACACTTCTTTTCTTACGTTGATGAAAAGAGTTGAATTCGTAAGTATGAAATAGAAGAGATGGTTTTGTTGAGAAATACATTTGGCTAATGAGCCCATTTGTACGGAAGTTGAAATGTTTTGTCTGTTTACTGTTTGGTGTAAGATTACTTTTATAGTAATTTTCATGTTAAAGATAAGTAATATTTGCAGTATTAATTACTAATAGCAATACTTTACATTATTCTGGCAAATCACCCAGTACTAAAAATATCAAAAACCTATTTATATCGAATCGGTCAAACAATTTTTGCAAAATTTGAAAATGCCTACAATCAATATTTCATCAAAATGGTGGTAAAAACAAAAAAAATCCAATCCAACATTAGTCTGAACTAGTCACTGTATATATATATATATATATATATGTATATATATATATATATATATATATATATATATATATATATATATATATAAGAGATTAATTCGTTGGAAAAAAAAGAAGCTGTTGCGCTACTGGAACTGTTCCCTTAGGTCTACAGATGCGAAATTCTTTTACGTTATTTTCTATGAATTGGCTGGCGTGAAAGTCGAAAGTGTTAATTGCCTTCTTCATTATTTCAAGAAAGAACTCAACAATATAGATGAAGAAACCGGCCGATTATAATCGCATATCTAATAAAACTTGCAGGATTAAGTTAAAATAAACGGTTTTAAAGATAAAAGCTTTTCTGCATTCCGGCGGTTGTATCGTGCTACCATACCGAAATTTCTCCAAAAATGACAAAAAACGTGTGTTATATTTGGATTTATAGGACCCGATGTACTGGGACTGGTGAGTTGAAAAACAATAGGGTTCATCTGTGTGACGCCCTGAGCAGTATCCAATCATGAAATTGGTAACTTGTTTACACTACTAAGGCTGTATCGTGCTAACAAATCGAAATTTCTCCAAAAATGTAGTATATCTGGCTTTATAGCACCCGTTGTACTGGCTCTGGAGAGCTGAAAATTAATAGGGTCCATCTGTGAGATGCCCTGAACAATATCCAATCACGTATCTACACCCAGAGGCTGTATCGTGCTAACAAGAAAAAGTGGCCGACAACAACGATGACGACGACAAACACAGGATTTTGTTCTAAAAACCTGTTTTTCTTAATAAAAAACGTGAACATAACTAAAAAAAAATCAAAAACTTTTGGGATTAACCAATACTTTCTCACATCGTAGATAGGGTTTGCGGAAAAGTAAAAATACACAAAATGGTGAACACCTGTACTATTTAACGTATAAAGACACGTGTTTATCTCGCAGCGATGGTGTATCAAACTACTTGATATCACTCTGGGCAGAGCTGCATTGAGGATCACTCGAAATAGAATAATTAGAAAAGGTGGTGTCTCATTTCTTCAACTATTTATTTAGTTTTTTTCGTATACATTTCAATGGGATATAATTGGACAGTTGGATGAAGACCTAAGGGTAACATATGGGTTGAAAAATATTGGACTTTTCGAATTTCATATGAAAAAATCATTTTTCTAATTCGTATGAAAGAATTCCGACTAAAATTCCCTCATATCTCGTATAATGGATGAAGTATTGATTAAGTAATTTCGTTTCCAAATTGGTCAAAACATTCATATTTGTAATTTCTTTGGGCTTAAATAACCACATTAGTATTTCTACAATAATTGTTAGTTTGAAATATTACTGGAATCAAAAATTGTATAATTTCGTACAATTTTGTGTATTCGGGGTGCACCAAAATATAGATTTACAGCATTCTAGTAATTTCAGTTGCAGTTCAAGTAACGACAAGCTATTAATGTAACAAAAGAATGCTGGAATTGGAATCGAGGTTTTACATTAAACGAAATATGTAGTTTATTCAGATTACTGCAGTGACAAGTAATTCATACTTCAAGATCTCATTTGATTAGATTATATCTGCAATTTGAATAAATAATTTAAAATCATACACCATTGCTTTTTAAAGTAAGCAACTTAAGAACATTTTCTCAGACTCTGTCTATCGGGACTACCAACTCTCTAAAGGGACCTCTTCACTTGATTCACATTTACTCTACCTTCAATATGCAAAATTAATCTATTGATTTTAGCCCGTATTTTGCATAATTGGTGCGAAAAAAAATGTAATTACTAAAATTATTTCGCATTTATAACTTCTTATAAATGCTTGAAAATATATTAGTAGATGATCTAGCCTCCAACTAGAGGGAAATAACATAAGCAGTGAGGTAAGGTACGCGCGCGTGCACGGAAATGACGTAACGGTGTCATGTGTAATTTTTTGTCCTTAGTGGTTTGTCGTTTGCCCTTTGCCCTTTGCCATTCGCCATTCGTCATTCGCCATTCGCCATTCGCCATTCGCCATTCGCCATTCGCCATTCGCCATTCGCTATTCGCTATTCGCCTTTCGCCGTTCGCCGTTCGCCGTTCGCCGTTCGCCGTTCGCCGTTCGCCGTTCGCCGTTCGCCGTTCGCCATTTGCCATTTGCCATTTGCCATTTGCCATTTGCCATTTGCCATTTGCCATTTGCCATTTGCCATTTGCCATTTGCCATTTGCCATTTGCCATTTGCCATTTGCCATTTGCCATTTGCCATTTGCCATTTGCCATTTGCCATTTGCCATTAGCCATTTGCCATTTGCCATTTGCCATTTGCCATTTGCCATTTGCCATTTGCCATTTGCCATTTGCCATTTGCCATTTGCCATTTGCCATTTGCCATTTGCCATTTGCCATTTGCCATTTGCCATTTGCCATTTGCCATTTGCCATTTGCCATTTGCCATTTGCCATTTGCCATTTGCCATTTGCCATTTGCCATTTGCCATTTGCCATTTGCCATTTGTCATTTGCCATTAATTTATTCTAATAAAAATATAGTTTTGAAGATATCATAAATTTTTGAAATGCGGAACAAAGCGAGAGATATGATTACTGATTACTGATCAGTAATAATTACTGTATTAGCATAGATTTTTTAGCCAATACAGCAATTTTTCACGTTTATAGAAAGATGTATGGATAATAAAATAGGGACCATTGGCATAATTTCACTCAAATACGTTTGTAATATTGTTTTTTGACAACCCCTAAAAATTTTTGTAATTTAATTGAAACGCCTTTAGGTAGCAAACTACTTAAACACTCCACAATCAAGAAATTAGTTGATAGTAAAAATCCATAATCGATAATTTGAGGCTATAACATATAAAGTCTAAGGATTTATTAGCTGTTGTGCTCAATAAAAATTCAGTTCGCGTGTTTTGAAACGGTAATTTATCAAAGTGAAGCCAATATGTCTATAATCAGGTTCAGAATAAGTGGTTCATAAAGAGTTTATTTTGTAAATTATGTTTTACTTTTCCACAAACTTTCAGTTGATCGACATTAACATGACATACTTATAAATTGGAAATGCTAATTAAACTTTCTGCAGTTATTGGTTATAATTATATTCATATATAAAAATCAATTCATCACATCATACAATTTTCCACAATTGCATTTTAACCTAATTATAATAGATATCAAAATGACTAAATATTCACATGAATGCATTTATTGGCAAGAACAAGTGTGTTCCTTTAGACAAGTTTTAATTCATATATATATATATATATATATATATATATATATATATATATATATATATAAATGGAAAGATTAGAAGATTCCTTCTTGTGCTTACTCTTATGACTTGTCAAACACTTTCTTCGACGTTCTATGATTTAAAAGAGCAATTTTTTTCTACTCGTCTTCACTTTATTTTCTCCAGTGTCTCAGTTTGTCTTGTTACATTCTCTTGTAGATATTTGTGCCCAGATAGACAAGATACTTTTGATGCTCTAATTCCCTGTACTGCAAGCATTTTTTAAAGGAACTGCTAAAAGGGATAAAGGGAAATATGAGCTTCATATTGATACCATTGATGTTTCTTCTTCAATTAAAATTCTTAACAATGGACAATTTTCAAAATATAAACATACATCAATATCAAAAATGAACTGAGACACAAATATGTATTTTTTATACAAATATACTTCATCAACTTTTAAGTAGGTCCCTGCTAAAATAATTCAATCATTAGAACATATTTCAAATTCATTTTCAGAAATTGATTGCAGTACTCGCCGCGAATTTTCTTTTTTGTCTTTTATCGACTGAAAATGGATGGCTGGAAGTGCTAATTTAAGTTTGAAGAGAAAACAGTGGTTGTTCCATAGGGTTTGATGAGTTTTTGGCCAGAAATTCGTTCAGAATGGTGCATTATCCTGGTGCAAATTCCAAGATTTTTTTCTATAAATTCTGTTCGTCAAATCCTCTCTTTCAAATGTCACATAGTATTCTTTACTTACTGTCTCACCTTCTCGCAAAAATTCCGAATGGCGTATTGATAAGCTTAGTTAGAACATTCTCATCCCCAACATATTGAGGGAGTTGCGAAAAAAAATATAATACGACACTTTGTAGCAGCGGCCATCTTGGATTTACAATGATACTGAATATATTAAATTGTATTGTCATGAGAACTAAAGGTGTGTCCTACAGTGTACCAAATTTCAGATCAATCTGTTAACAGGAAGGGGGTAAAATTTCAACTACTAAATTCGATCCAAACAAATGAATAAATAAACAAACAAATAAACAAAAAACAAACAGGTCAAGCGAAATAAAACCATTTAAAAAAACAAAACGTTCAAGTATGCAAAATCTAGAAAGATGCAGCCGAATTTCGAAAAATTCATTAAAATCGGTAAACTTGTTTTAAAGATACACACAATTAAAAATCATGCAAAAAGGTATACAGTTTTTTTTCACGACCACTCGACCAGTTAAGATAAATCTCTTACTTCCCTTAAAATATAATAACGCCATTAACCTCAAAAGGCAACAAATTTACGATGCGATACAATCAATCAATGTCCGTGTTCAACACACAATAATAATAGTTACGTAAAACCACCCCGTAAAACTTATAACCTTCTCACTATTACTCACTACTTAGTGGTAATCTCGTCCACACATAACCTACAGAATCTCGTCCACCGAACGTTGTCGTGTAACTCAGGCTAGGGACACTGCAGACCGTGCCATCTATAGAGCCTGCCGAGTAACTAAAATCGGTACATTTCAAAAAATTCCAAAAAATTAACGAAAACTGTAACGTCGTTAGTAATCAAATTTTATTGATTTTTATAACTGCGTATACGCGATGTCATATTGCTCGTCCAATCATTTTCGTTTATCCTGTTGTGATCGTTTCGGGTTTCTCAGTTCAAGTGTTGAGGTTATTATGTGTAATGTTTATTTGTTGTTTCGTTGTTTTATTATTATTTTATTGTTATTAATTGAAAAGACAATGTCAAAGTGTATTGTGAAGGAGTCTAATAAGTGGTGTACTCGGTAAGTATTATTAAAAAAATTAGCGCATTTTTTCTTTCTTAATTGAGAACCATTTTCTTTATTTTTATAAAATACAGAATTTTTGCTAATTTAATAGACAACTTAAACTGAAAATTGTTGCATTACTAAAGTAAATATTTCTTTATAGTTTTGTTCCTCCAACCCAGGGAGATATAAGTTTAATATGGCTGGAAAGCAGTGGTAATAAATCATTAAATTTTCAAAAACAGTGTTTCTTTAGATTTGAGAAAAACGAAGGGTTGTTATTAAGTCAGTTTGATTTGCCTTCCCATATGAGAGGAAATTAACACAATTACAATTTTTGACATTTTAAAAAAATAATAATCTGGGTTTTATTTTATGTTATAGCTATTCCCTACACCAGTAATGGTGTTGAGCTATTACCACCTTCACTACATGTGGAAGATATTCCCTCCACCAGCTATGGGATACAGGTATTGAGCCCTTGGCGATTTTCACATATAGCCCATGGTATGACAATTTATGGGAAATGAAAGTTAGTACTAACTTTTGTTGAGCCATTACGTCTAAGTATTTGGTCTAGCGGTAACCAAAAATCCAAAATATCCAATAAAGACAAAAATAAAATAAAAACAATGAATCAAAAAATAGTTCAGAAATCCAAAAAATATTTAAAAACCAAAAAATAAAGAATTGCAAAAAAAATCTAAGACTCAAAAAAAGGTAATTAAAAAAAACAAAAAAATTCCAACATTTTTTGATATTTTTTTGGCTTTGCACAAAAACATGTTGTGTAAACTTATTATTTCAATAGTAATCGCATTTTGTTTTCTTTTGTTGATATAAATTTTCAAACATATTTGTGTGTTTACTTATTTATTGTTGTTATTTTGTGTGTTTACTTGTAGAAGCTCAACCAGAAACGAGAAAGGACTTCCACAAGACGGAGGGATTTTTAAGAGCCCTTAAGAAACATTTTAACAATCCTGCCAGGAGCTGCAGAGTAACTTAAACTGCCTTATGCGATGGTTTCATAAGAACCGAATGCTTTTAAATGTAAAAATATACAAATATGCAATATACTAGGTTTAAGCTTGTGATATAAACCCATTTAATACTTCCAGTAAATAAATAAAGATGTGTTTTTTAAGTGGAAATGAAATGTTAGATATATTATTTTAAATTTTGTACAGTGACAAGTGCTGTTTAGCAGTCTTATATGTAATTACAGTCACAGTAATTATACTCAAATGTTTTCTTTCACAGAAAGTTGCCAAAAATAGTAGTTAACTACTCATTGCTAACACTTTTTTTGATTAATCAGTTAGCAGTTATACTCCAGTAGTTTGTCCAGCTCTGTGTGTTTACAGGAGTATAATAATAAATAAATAAATTAATATAAACTTATTATAAATAATTTTCTACTTTTATCTTGATTTAACATCATTTAAAAATCTAATGAGACTCCAATCTAGAATGTATGTTACTCAAATTATTTTTTAATTATTGCATTGTTTTTACATCATAGTTTATTTATTGTCATTATGTTTGTTAAGAAAAGTACTTTATGAAAGAAATTATTTGTTGTATATTTTTATGCCAACATAAATAAACTGTTTATATGATTATTGTTTAATTTTTTCCAATTTTGGTCCAACATTTGATATTTCATTTAATTTAACTCAAGATCTAATCATTATTGAGTTAATGGAGTTAAATTGAATGAAATGTCAAATTATGGACTATAAATGGTTATGTCGAAATAAAATAATTAGAATACAATAAATTTGAATATACCGCAAAAACTTAAAATTACAGAAATCTTTTAGTCGACAGGCTCTTTAGATGGCGCCACAATCAGTGTCTCTTCTATCTGTGAGTTATCTATGGTGTAACTGTTCAATAACTAATCAATCGATTACGACAAACTGCAAATTCAGACAAGTTCAATCTTGTTCAAGCACCCGAGAATAATGTACTCGAATATGCGATGCAGGTATCGGGTACTAATAGAGTGTATTTGAGGAACCGGATACGAGTACAATTAATTCCAATGTACTGAGTATTTTTACCCGGGTACTGCCCAGCTCTGAGAATAAACTGACTTTACTGTGTCCCAGTAATGATTTGATTGCATTTAGCTGTAGGGTACATACTTATTGTAGAAAGAACCATTATACCGATTCCCCTTTTCTCCTGAGAATTCAAATAATAACTTGATAATCAAATCATATAGTTTTGATATTATTAAAAGCTTTACTGTGCTTATTTTTAACAGCGGTAACACTCTCATGTAAGTTCATTTAGAAACAAACATTTAAAATGTTTTTTGTTCAACTAGCTTGTATAATTTAAATTAGTAAATGCTTCGGTCTGATAAACTTATAAAGGCTGCATAATTTTCGAATAAACAATTTCAAACTGTCTTAGCTTATTATGTTTTTTGTTATCAAGTTTACTGTTAAGTATTTAAACTAATATGTGGCTCGGTAAAAGCTGAAGCGAGTGAGTCACTTGTTCGTTGTTTCGAGATTAAACGATTTAAAGTTAAATTGGATTTATAAATTTCTATATAATAAATTATAGTTACTTAAAGTGTTATTTGGAAACATGTATAACAAGATTTATACCAAACTATATCAATCATAGAGTTTGCTGTCCTATACGCATTAAAGTTCCGTCGTAAGTTTGACAATCTTGAGAAATAATAAACATTCAAATGGAAAATTTTAATATTACTGACATACCAGTTTTTCTAACACGACTATTGATTACAAAATAATGTCCCGGAAACAAGCTGAAATATTAAATTTACTCTTTCAATCCTTACTTTGTGGGATCTGCTCATGTTACTGTTATAAATGAAACTAACTGTTTCTGACGATGATATTTTAAAATGTCGGAACAATGGTCAATTTTTAATAATTTTCTCATTTTAGTGGAGTTATTTAGAAGCAGTTAGTTTCCTTTATAATGGTGGCTGAAATATTATTATTAAAATATCTTCCATATGATTGAATAAATGAGTTTTTTTTCCAAGCGGCTATTTTTATTACAAGTTTCATTTTTTATCCTAGCTTTTAAGGGAGACTTGGGTAATCGTGCGCACCAAGATATTTCAAATGTCGCGGGTTATCCTGAGTATTCAATCAGTGTAGATGTCTTTTCCGCATGGCTAAATGCTTGGCGCGATCATTGCTGACGTTAGTTTGCATACGACCGTTGTGAGTGTAACTTGTCGATTTGTGAACAGATTTTTATAACTTTTCAACATTAGAGAATAAGGCGGTAAGTTCACAATTTTTATCCAATCGTTTGAAATGAGATGTGTTATAAAAATCTAGTATTTTGTGATTGTTTTGACATATTTGAATCATAAATAAATAAATAGTTTTTTTCTCATATCATGAATTTATAAAAGGTAAACACAAAGGGGAAAACGTGCGCATCATTCCCCCTCGTGTTTTTAAATAGTACTACTAAGTAGTAATAATAAGTTTACTGATTGTTTCCAGATGCCTATAAATTACATACGTAAGATTACCATCCTGTCCTACACGACTGAAATCCTGAAACATGCGCTGTACGACATCAGGAATGATGGAAGAAAAATGAGAGAAGTGGGAAGATCTTTTAAAATACCAGAATCTACCCTCAGAAAAAAGCTGCTAGAAAATGATATGGAGTCACCTCGATTGGGCCGTAAGCCTGTATTCTCAAAAGAAATGGAGCGTGAGTTAAAAGAATATATTTGGTTACTTCGAAAATTATTTTTGGGCAAATAATATAACAATATGTTTTAACCTCGCTCTTATATTTTGTTAATTTTCTAGTAAAAACACAGTGTAGTTTAATTTCGCTTTATTGCCATAGTGTTTTAATTAGTTACTTCCTATTGTTCACCATTAGTATAAACTTCAAATACGAAGTAAATATCAAGTCAAGGTTTTTTCCGTACCTAGGTACTGGGATGGACAGGGTCAAACCTGACCAATACGACCTAGTATAAATTTTCGTTACGCCTCACAATATCCAAATTCCTGATTTCATATTGATCAATCATGATAATACGTCATACAGAGTATTTGTAGCACAAGACGGAATGACTTGTTTCAAATGTCGCCAGATAGGACATCTTGCAGCACACTGCTCACTTTCTATCTCAGCTAATTTAATTCAACAACAGACTGATACATCTCCTGCACCTAGTACATTATCAACCAAAAACGCCACAACCTGCACACCTACTCCTATTATCGATATAATAAAACCCTCCACTATTGGAGCGATCAACAATCCCAACACACCAATTCCATCAGCAACCAATACTCCAAAAAGACACGCATCTGAGAGCCCCACTATATAAGAAGCAAGCTCTGAATCAATTTTCCAAAAACTTAATCCTATTAAAAAAACAATAAAAAAAGTTAAGACAACCTCAGCAGTGGTACCAGCAATTCCTGTAAAAATTTTACTTCAACCAGCCAAAGCATATATAGAACAATTCTGAAGGACTGCCATTAAACTACGACCAACTTGTAGACCTATTTGAAAATACTCTTGGCTCTCATAATGCCCTGGAAGTAGTTAAGGACTACACAACTGACTATGGATCTCTAGTGATCATGTTAAACAAAATTTACCCTCTGCTTACAGAAGGACGAATTAAAAGCCGTATCACTAAACTTAAACAAAAAATATACAGACACCTAGGAGACGAAATCAATTATGAATCGATGACTACAGAAAGTGACTCGTCCTCTCATGAATAGAAGTTCACATACATTTTATTATTTACTTTCAATCCAATTCTATTTAAATCAATTATTCAGTGGAACCTGAATGGATACTACGAGCGTCTACCTATGCTACAAAAAATCTTATCAGAACACCTTCCTGACATTTTATGCCTTCAAGAGACACATTTTAAACTACATCATTATCATTCACTAAAAAGTTATCAGTGCTTCTTTAGGAACAGAACAAATCGTCAACATGCCAGTGGCGGAGTTGCGATTTATGTATCGAACACATTAGAAGCAGAAATTATCCCCATTAATTCCAACCTGGAAGTCGTTGCCGCAAAAATTAAGAGCTCGCACCCAATACACATATGTAATATGTACCTACCGGCAGGTCCATTGGACATGCAAGATATTTGTGATGTTATTAATCAAATACCAACACCAAGATTAATTTTAGGTGATTTTAACGGTCACCATATATTTTGGGGCTCCGAATCTAATGATAATCGAGGTCAAACAATTGCGAGTGTTATTGACCATTTTAATTTTAATATATTAAATGATGGTACTAAAACCCGCTTCAATTCTGCAACAGGTGAATCATCCGCAATAGATCTATCCTTTTGTGATCCTACGGTCTCGTTATCGGTATCCTGGGAAGTAGGTCCTTATTTATATGATAGTGATCATCACCCGATTATTATACGAAATACCAACTTCAAAACTTAAACTACTTCACCATCTTATATTTGGAGATTAAGGAATGCAAACTGGGATGCTTTTTCTGAAAATATTCAAAAGAAAATAGAAAACCTTACTACGACCGAGAATATCGATAAGGATTCAAGAAATCTTGAAAATATTATCATATCTGCCGCAGAATCTAGTATTGGTAGAACAAAGCTTGTTACAGGTAGAATTCCAGTTCCATGGTGGAGTAGAACATGCGAAGACGTAATAAAAACTAGTAAGCATGCCTTCAACGTTTACAAAAGACACAAAACCACAGAAAACCTCATTGAATTCAAACGACTAAGAGCAATTTCTAGACACATAATAAAAACTGCAAAAAAGGAATCATGGATACAATTTGTATCTTCAATTAATAGATCCACTCCAATATCAGATGTATGGAAAAAAATCAAGAAGATTTCTGGTAAAAGCTCCATTCAAAAAATAGCATCTCTAGATCTCAATGGAATAACGGTTACAGACGACAAACACATTGCAGATATACTCTCTGATATATATGCTAGTCGCTCCAACAACAATGATTATGATAACGCCTTTATTACCAAGAAAGTCACACAGGAAGCAAATGATATATAAATTTTTGACATACACGATGCGTTAAACCATAATATAACTGAAACTGAATTAAATGAAGCACTAGAAGACTTAAAAGATACATCCGGTGGGCCAGATGACATTCTTGTAGTATTCTTGAAGCACTTACCTCAAAATTTTAAAGATTACTTGTTACACCTATATAATAAAATCTGGACTAAACACCTCTTTCCAGAAAAATGGGGCGAAGCTATTGTCATACCAATACTAAAGCCTAGAAAACCTAAAACAATGGCTGCATCTTATAGACCTATCGCACTAACTTGTTCAATGTGCAAGCTACTCGAGAAGATAATTAACAAACGACTTTTATGGACACTTGAAAGCAGAAACCTTTTGATCCCGGAACAAAGTGGCTTCAGAAAACATAGATCAACTTTAGATAACATTGTTGAATTAGAAATCTTTATTCATGAGAGTTTCGCATTGAACCAGACGTGCATGGCCATATTTTTCGATATTAACCGGGCATTTGACACGGTGTGGCGATATCATATATTGAGAACGTTGAATGAATGGAACATACAAGTCCACCGCTTAGTTTTTATCAAAAACTTCCTCCAAAAACGAACTTTTGTTGTCAGAACAAATATACAGATATCTAAAAATAAATTACAAGAGAATGGGATACCCCAAGGCTCCGTAATAAGCCCAACATTATTTATTGTAGCCTTAAATAGCATCTTGGAGAATATAAAAGCACCCCTTAGAGCAAGAATATACGCTGACGATCTAGTTGTTTTCTTAAAAGGTACAAATATGACCACAATGAATAATTTTCTCCAAGATTGTCTAACAAACCTGGAGATTTGGTGTTCGCAAACAGGAGTTCGTTTTCAACCTCCAAAACTCACTGCATGTTATTTAGCAAAACAAATGAACTATTTCAACCTAACCTGATACCACATGGCGAAAATCTAAAGACCCTACCTTCTGTAAAGTTTTTAGGTATGCACTTAGACAGCAAATTAAATTGGAAAGTACACATCAACAATCTAGCCTTAGAATGCCAAAAGAGATTAAACATTCTAAAAGTGGTAGCTAACCAGAAATGGGGTGCTGACGGATCAACTTTATTGTTACTGTATAAATCTCTCATCAGATCAGTATTAGACTATGGTTCTATAGCATAGGATACAGCAAACAAAACTGACACCGACCAACTCGAAATAATCCAAAATTCCGCTTTCCGGATTATACTTGGAGCTTTTAGTACTACGCCGGTAAAAAGTCTACAGTGGGAATTAGGAGAACCAACCTTAAGCCTAAGGCGAAAATTTCTTAGCAGCAATTATACAGTTACTATTCTTGCCAATATATCAAATCCAACATATCAGTACACACACTCAAATAAATTAGAAGGATTTTTTACTGGGAAATCGAGGACACCAAAACCGTTTTACGAGAGAATTAGAGCATACTTTCGAGAAATTGACTTCTGTCTACCAAAAGTTTACCCAATTGCCACTTATTATAACATAGAACCCTGGATGGTAAATATACCAAATTGCGACAAAAGCTTAACTCAGTATGATAAACAAAATACAAACACAACTGTTATAAAGGCCAAGTTGTTCGAAAGTATCCAAATTACCAAAAGATATATACAGATGCCTCGAAATCGACCATAGGCGTAGGAGCAGCTGTAGTAACTGATTCGCAAAAACTCCTATATAAACTTCCATTCTACACAAATATCCTCTCGGCAGAACTATTCGCTATATATCAAGCTTTAACACATATTAACGAAAGCAGCCACCACAACCCTTTCCTTGTCCTTACAGACTCCATTAGTTCCTTACACTCTATACAAACGACTTATTCTAAACTTCCTTTGGTTCATATCATTAGGAAAGAACTCTACGTTGCCAGAGAACGAAACAATGATGTCATCTCTATATGGATCCCATCCCATATTGGTATTAGTGGAAATGAAGAAGCGTGCAGATGTGCTCGTAATTCCATTACAGATGAAAGTGCGGTATCGATTTCAAAGGTGGTTAGTTCGGATCTAAAGCGCGTATTAAATAGGAAGATGATCGCTTTGTGGCAATCTCAGTGCACTGAAAGTGACTCAAAAGTTCGTGAAATTAAGCCTCTATATAAAAAGTGGTTTCCCTTTTCTAACAACAGATAACACAAGTGATTATTTCACATCTACGGTTGGGGCATATTAGACTAACTCACACTTACCTAATAAAACGGGAAGAACATCCAGTATGTGATCTCTGTAATGTAGATGTAACAATGAAACATATCCTCACAGAATGTCCTAAATACTATAATCAAAGAAAAAATTGTAAACTACCCAACACATTTGAAACCTTATTTCAGGATAATAATTATGATAAACTTATAATATTTTTAAAATTAATTAATATATATAATTCAGTGTAATTATGTTATTATCTATTGTATCGTCGCTAATAACCTACTATGGTTGATGCGAGTTTCTGTCTAAATAAAAAAAAATATTTTCTGGGCTGACACCTAATAGGCTAAGAAGACTAGCATTTAGGTATGCAGAATAATATAATATTGTCCATAACTTTAATCGAGAAAAGGGCCTATCTGGAAAGGCATGGCTTTACGGCTTCTTACAAAGAGTTCCTGAAGTAAGGCAGCCTGAAGGCACCAGCTTAAATTGGATTTAATCCTTTAATAAAGAAGCTGTAAAATTATTTTACACTCATCTTGAAATTATCATGCCGAAGTTTAACAAACAACGCATTCAACATGGGCGAAACAGGTATTACAGCCCTTTAAGCCAAGTGCTCAAAGGTTTACGGTGCCAAGGGAGAAAAAAAGGGCTCCGCTATATCCGCTGAAAGGGGAAGGATCATTACTAACTGGCGTTTTCTGTATGTGTGCTTCAGGGAATTATATCCATCCTATGCTGACTTATCTCCGTAAAAGAATGCCAACAAATCTTCAAAAAAACGGACCCTACAAATGTTCCAAAAATTGTTGGATTAATTCTGACTTGTTAATTGAGTAGTTGTCTCATTTTGCAAAACGTGCAAAGCCTACTGCATCTTACCCCATCCTTATATATATATATATATATATATATATATATATATATATATATCAGTACTACAGGCCTATCTGGCCCTCGGCTTCGAGATCTTTCATTCTCTCTCTCCATTTTTTTCTATTCCTCGCCTCGTTCAGCCAGTCCCTTACTCCCACTGATCTCAGGTCTCTCCTAACCTCCTCCAACCATTTCTTCTTTGGTCTTCCTCTTCTCTTTTTACCACCTTCTCCCCCTTTCAGCACTCGTTTTACCCATCTATCTTCTGCCATTCTACCTATATGTCCTAACCATCTCGCTCTCTGTGCTTTAATTATATGGGTTATACTTGGGTGATTATACAAATCTGATAATTCTCTGTTTCTTCTTCTGTATATTCCATTTTCTTTTATTCCACCATAAATCTTTCTGAGCATTTTACGTTCCCATATCTCTAGTTTACTCCGCTCTTTTTTGTTCATTGTGCAGGTTTCACAAGCATAGGTAACTGGCGGTCTTATTATTGTTTGGTACATTCTTATTTTAGCTGTTCGTGATATGTCTTTTGAGTTAAACATCTGTGATACCATTCCTGCTGCTTTACTGCCTTTTGTTAACCTTTTTTCTATTTCCCTTTCTTCGTCTCCTTTATTTGTGATAGTGACTCCTAAATATTCGATTTGTTCCACTTTTTCAATTTTGTAGCTTTTGTTTCCATAACAATTTATAATAATATCGGGTTTTTTCATTATCCTTCATTACCATGTATTTTGTTTTTTTCTCGTTGATCACTAGACCATATTCTCTTGCCTTCTCTTCTAGTAGCTTAAATACGCTTAGCAGTTCTTTCCTGGATCTTGCCATAAGTACTATGTCGTCCGCATATGCTAGACACTGATGTTTATTCCCATAAATTAAACCTCGGGTTTTTATACCACTTTCTCTTAGTATAATTTCCTGAACTAGGTTAAAGAGGGTTGTGGATAATGGGTCTCCTTGTCTCAGACCTTTCTTTATCTTGAATTCATTAGAAGTACTGCTTCCAAAATTACTTTGCTCTCGGTTTTTCGTATGGTCATTTCCACTAGTCTTCTCAATTTACCTGGTACTTTCTCATTGCCTCATACATTTTTTTTCTTTTAATAGTATCATAGGCCTGTCTGTAATAGATGAATAGCATATGCAGACTTAGATTTTGTTCGTAAGCATTCTCCTGAAGTTGTTTCATAATGAAAATTTGGTCTATTGTCAATCTACCTGCTTTAATACCTCCTTGGTATTCTCCTACATTTTAATTGTGGTATTTGTCTAATCGATTTTTTAGTATTTTTGCCAGAACTTTGTATGTTACATCTAAAAGTGCTATTCCGCGGTAGTTATCGCATTCTTCCTTGGGACCTTTTTTGTGGATTGTAATTATTAATGCCTCGTTCCAATTTTTAGGGATTTTTTCTTCTCGCCATACTTGTTTCAACAACTGCCATATTCTCTCCGTTAATTGTTCCCCTCCATATTTTAAAATTTCTATTGGAATGTTGTTTTCTCCTGCACTCTTATTATTCTTCATATGTTTTAAGCATTCTGTCACCTTCAGTTTTTTTGGGGCTGTTATGGCTAGATCTTCCTCATCATAATTTAGTCCTAGATAACTATTCAAGTCGTATTTCAATCGCGGCTTACAATTTTTGTAAGGATAATAATATCCATATGGTCTCTTCCACCTCAGACCATCTTCAGTCATTAGATTTAACATTTTTTAGTCCACTAAAGAACGGATTCTAGAGAATATGAGTTTTACTTATCCTCCTCTTGTCCTCAGAAAATAACAGAATATGATGTCGCTGAATTATTAAACAGGGCATTTATGAAAGTCCCCACACTGGAGAAAGCTGCGTCAGGGTTTCGTACTTCGGGAATGTATTCATTAAATACAGACAAATTTAATGAAGATGATTTTGCGCCTTCCAATCAAGTGAAGTTTAGAAGTTTCTGATGAAGATGATCTTACCGTATCCATACCGAAAGATTCATTACCTAATAATGAACAAAAAGCTAGCATTTCATTGCCTGATAATACGGAACCAAATGATTTGGTTGATTACGAAAATCCACAGCCAAGTACATCCAGCGAGAACTCGTTTTTTGCCATGGCCCATATACTCATAAAAAAGTTACCAAAAGAGCTAAAAGCACCTGTCAGGAAAGAAATAGAAAGAGCCGAAAAAAAGAAAAGATCAAGAGAAGAAAATCTAAACAAAAGGGAAAAGGGAAAAAAGCTCAAAAAGAAAACTGTAAGAAAATGTTTTTATGAAGAAACGCAAAATAAAAAAAATACTTAAAAGTGAAAAAAATGAAGAGAGAAGAGAGGCAACAGCCGAAATATCTGACGAGTCGTTAGACGAGGATATGTCCGACATATGCGACGATAACGACTTAGATGATGTTGACTTCAGCTTTATACCACCTTCTTCAAAAACACCCTCCAAACCCAACGAGAATTGTATGTTATGTGGAGAAATTTGCAAAAATGGAGAATTATGGTACCGTTGTGTCTTATGCTATGCTTGGAACCATGCAGACTGTACATGTACAGACAATCCGGAATATTATAAATGTGACTCCTGCAAACATTACGCTTAAGTATATTTCAGTTGTAACAAGTTTTGATGTTAATATTGAGAGAGAGAGAGAGAAGTTCGTGTGAGATTCTGTTGAGTGGAATGTTTTTGGATGAGTTGAACTTTTCTTTGGTGCCCTGTTATAGGATTTGTTTCCTCTTCAGGGCTGGTTGGGGGGTGTGTTGGGTGGTTTTGTGCGCGTTGACCGAGAAACTGGGTTAGGGGTAAAAAGGTGTCTAGTAAATTTATTTAAAAGTGTCTAGAAAATGTGCTTTTAAAGGTGTGTGGAATTTTGAGGGAATTGAGTGGGCTTTTCGCCAGAAAGTAACCGGAGGGTTGTTTGTGTTGGGGTATCTAGGAGGGTGATGTTTGGAAGCAGCGAAGCTCGATAGTGAGCGGAGAGAGTGACAAAAAGTGTATGGATTGGAGTTGAATGTTGAAGACGAACCATGTATCGTTGCCGATACATAGCTGTGTGTTGACCTGGCTAGGTGTCAGAAACTATTGAAGTTGTTTGAAGTATAAGGGTGTTTTAACTGGATTTGAAATGTCTCCGGTATTAAGGAGGAATAGTGATGAAATATTGGTAATTGAGATTTTTATTGGTTTTGAGAATTTTTCGAGGGAAAAGTGTATAGGAGACATTTTATTTAAAAGTGTATAGAATATGATAAATTGTTGAGATTTAAGAAAAGTTGCGGGGACGTGCCTTCGGTGGTTCGGGGACTATTTAAGGTGGTCGGCGACATAATAACAATCTTCAAATCCAAAAATGCGGGTGCGTCGATCGTCGGTCCATTTGGCTAGTGAATAAATTCACAGAGTGTACAGGAAAACCGCAAAAACCTGCAACACCGACGTAGGTGGTGTGGGGGCGGCATAAAAGTATAGGGTGAGTCCAAAGTGTTGAACAATTAATAGCTGGAAGGAAATTTAGAATTTGTTAGAGATGTTTGTTTTATGGATTTGGGCTTTGTTGAGAAGGTTGTTGGAGAGATTTGACTGAATTTGTGTGAGAAATATTGAATTTGTCGTTATCTAATGGAGATAGGGGAGCTGTCGAGGTAGTCAACGTATTCGTCGGGGGTTAATATTGAACAATAAATATGTTTTTATAACAAAGATTTATTGGACACCATCACCCAACCCGTGCGCATCATTTCCCGCTGCGGTGGGCAATTATGCGCAAATGCAATTTTTAACTTTCTTAAATGTCACGCCTCTGTAGTATTTAAATATTATTTTACATATATAAAATAGAATACGTGTTGCATATCATAGCGTTCTTGAAATTAATTTATCTATCATAGTCTCGCCACAAAAAAAAAATCTTCTTAAGTGCGCATCATTCCCCAACTCTCCATGACTTGCAAATTTTCTTACTAATTACCTGATGCATGAGCCGCAACAGTTGAATACTGGATTAACGCCCATTTGCACCAACCACTTTAGGTCAGCCCTAAAACTAAGGATACTCTGAATTTAGATAGGGATCTGTTAGATTTGCTCGATTAGTGAAGTGAACCCTAATTGCCCTAGGAAATCCCTAAACCTAGCTGGTCGATTTCGGCTCCATTGCCCTCACCTAAAGTTTGAAATGTAAAAATCATTCATAAAATAAAACATATAACACGTTGAACCCGTTGATCATAACCCCAGAAATTAAAAATTACGAGCGACTCGAGCAAGGGTATCTTTTGGTCGGCTTTGGTTGTTTTTTTATTTAAAATGGAAGCTTTAGAGGACGGCTTACATATTTTGGAACTAGTATATGTGGGATTTCCGCGTCAAATATATAATAGATCAAATCATTATAATGACATCGATAATCTTACATTTTTTAAAAGATTTCGTCAACAAAACCAACAGTTATGATGGTTTTAGAAATAATTGAAAATCAACTCGAATATCCATACGGTATACCTACATTTAAATGATACCTACCCAGTTCAGCACTAACGATAGATTGGTGCAAATGGGCATAGAATAGATAAATAAAAATCTCAAATTAGGCATATTACGGGAAATTAAATTATAGAACACGTCGCATCATCTATTTCAGGGATGTCCAACTTTAAGTACCCCAAGGGCCACTTAAAAAAATGCGGTTTGGAGGGCCGCATTATAAAATACTTCACATACATCTTTATCACTGAGTTTAAATAGGCCTGATGACAGTACTAAGGAATCAAAAAATAAATGATTTTAAAGAAAAATATGTGATGAAAGGATTCTGAAAAATGACCTAGTTTTAATATAAAAATTTAGATTTAATAATATTTTCAGGAAAATAAAAATATAAAATACTGCAATCGGCCAATTTAACCGAAACAGCGCATGACATCACGCGTCGGTAAATATCAATTACCTCCGTGAGTGTTGCTTAAACCTTTGTTGTGATTCGCATTCCGATCGATTCACATTAATTAATAAGTTAATTTGATGTTTATTCGTATTTTGTAATTTGAATATAAAATCCAAAAATCATCAACGACGGAACAAGGTTTGATTAAGGCAAATAGCTCTAATTTGGCAACAATTGATCTGTTGATGTTGGGAGAGTTTCTTGCAATAAATAAAGACTTTTGCTTGTCTGAATTTCGAAAAGTGAAAACTTCCTTGTAAGTACATAATTATTAATATTTAGCGCTAAGTAAAATTTAATTCACATAAGCCATTTTTAAGCTTATGTCACAAGTTATTATGAGGTTAGCTTATCAGTTTATTTACATATAAGTGGCGTTCGATTTGCTCGCTAGAGCAAGCTCGAATGTAACGCTTGTGTTCTTTTTAACTTATGCTTGAAGCCCACAGGCGCGCCCTGAGACAAACTTCCTTCTCCTCTTTCCCCTCGAGCATCAACAGTTTTATTCGTGTTTCATGCACTTATGCACATTGAAGTTATATTTCGTTCGTGATATTATAGCAGTATTGATTATTATTTTTTCAATAACTTTATTCATGTCAGAGGCATAAGAAACAAGAAACCAAAAATCACAAATTTCAAAAAACTAAATATAGAAACTATTTTTTGAGATTATATGGTGCACATGCAAGCGTTCTATTTAAATTTGTTGTATCACTATCGAGTACTCGACCTGAGTGGGCTGCTGGAGCCTGAAAATCGAACGCCACTATTATAATATTTGTAATGTCACATCTTTTTTTTTCTATCCATATTATTGACACACGAAAAATGTATTGGTGACGTTCTTCGTTAAGCATAAACACAATGCAAAATTTACTGAGGCGTGACGTCACCTGAGTTTTCGCGCATAATTCAAAGTAGATAGAATAAAATGCAATAATTTTCCTTAAAAATTAGTTTATTGCTGAAATAATTTATTTTTCGGAAATAGCAGACATATACCTACATTGTAGAAGGGAATTTAAACATCTGTCATTATGCCTATTGGTATGGTATACAAAGAAAAAACGCGTTTGTATTATTATTTTAAATTATTCAAGAAACATCAAATTACAAAAAATTGTGTGGGAACTTTGAGGATGTTGGTTTATACTAACTAATGCACATTAACTTCCATATTTGTTGTTGATAAACGAAGCAACTCAGTAAGTAACTTATCAGAGATGGAACATCTATACTTTGATTTTATAAATTTCATGTTGGAAAAGCTGGTTTCACAGAGATATGTGCTTCCCAGCATTGAGCCCAATGTAAGTCCTAAGTTTCGCAAGTTGGTGTATCGTTCTTCTGGCAACAATTTAATTTCTAAAAAGGATCTGATTGCTAATCACACAATTCCAGCCGAAGGTCTGCTCTACTTACATTCTAAACTCATATTGTAAGGGATTGAGAAAACATTATTTGATTTTATTGTTAATGTAAGAATTATGCATACCTATTTCGTATTTGAGGGTAATTTATACATTTAGAGGCCCGCTTTGGGACGTCGCGGGCTGCATACGGCCCGCGGGCCTCACATTGAACAGCCTTGATCTCTTGAACGTTAGCAGCGATAGACAGGTACATGTTTCTTCTTTTAAACGGAGCTAATTTCTTGCTGATCCACGGGGCCGTCTTTAACCTGGGCACATAAGGATGGTAGGGATTTTTTTATTTTCTCTATTCCAATGCTGATTCCGATTCTGAACAATTGAAAAGTAAAGTGTTATTGTCGTACATAACTGTCGTTTAATTTTTTCGTAGTAAATGTAGTTTTGAGTTTTTTGGTGATAAATATCGGTAATTGTTTATTGATCCGACAATAATTACGGGATCGTGATGATTGCATGAGGTTTAAAATTGGTCGTATTTATTTAAAGTATGATGCAAGACTTGGACAACTAGAAGTATCAAATGAAGAACACAATATTGACTGAAACTTTGATTGAAATAAAGGCTTGCAAACGTTTCCTTCTACATAAATTTTTTGTGTAAGCCTGAAATCACTAAAATTGTTTCTGTTACGTCATATGAAACCTTTAAAAATCCTCTACAATAATTATATATTCCGTGTAAATATAATCACAAGTCTTTAATATTGTTACTAAGCTTTGTAAATGGTTCCGGATAACGATTTTATTTTCCTATTATATATACCGTCATTTCTCATATAATGAACTTTGGGTAGTGAGGTTAATATATCATTAACTTCAATGGTATTGTATGAACAACGGAGTTTAGAGTCAATAGAAAGAAAATTTAATATAAATCTTATTGTGAAGTATTCACAGTTGCTAAATGATTTACAACCGAATTATAGTGGCATTCTAAAATAATTTCCGCTTCATTTTACCACTTAATTGGCCTATTAGGAATCAACTCCGCGTTCTCAATAACCTCTACTGTACGTCACTGTTAATACTCATTGGAATGAAGGATTAGTGGTAGAAAGTAGAGTAGTATGTATGAGGCCCGTCTAACTCAGTGCTGATCTCTGCGGCATTCGCAATCAATGCTCCAGGGGGTCATTAAAACCCCAAGATTGTGGTATATTCGATAAACTCCAGTGGATTTCTCATCCTCCTCGCGACCTCAGTCTGGCTGCTCTTTACACTATTAAGGATTATACTTTGATTTAAGGCTAAATTAACTGCGGCAATATTGCATTGATGGAAAGGGTGTTTAATGGAACGCACGTTAAGACACTGGTGAAAGCAGGATCGTTTCGGCTGGATTTAACTGTAATTTGAGTGTTTGACGTACGAATAATATTTTTAAACAATTTTTTCTCTTCAACCACAATTAATATAAAAATTAAACCTTAATAACAGAACCGTAAGTATAAAATATGGAAATAGTAGATAATATTAATAAAACGGAGATAATAATAGTAAACTGTAACCAACAAAATGAAAATATATAATGTGAAGAAGAGATACTGAGAAGAGTTGCCACGTGTGAATATTTAGGAACTATGTTGACAGAAGAAATACAGAAGACAGAATAGAAGCAGGAATAACAAATAGAGAATAACTCTAGGAGGCTATATTTTATACTAAATAAGATAATACTGGGCACAGGGATATTGAAATCTGGAAGTGAAGAGTAAAAGCAATAATAAATAACCAGTTTCCAAACAGCATTCTCAAGGGATTATTTGGAAAATGAATATTCTCCTTTACAAGTTATTCTTATCGACATTTCTTGCTCCAACTTTTTTAGAACTAATTCTTCATAATAAGTAGCGTTATCTAGTTGGTATTATTAAGGATGATACTTCTAAGTATGCGATAAGATGATCTTTGAGTTCACAATATTGAGTGAGAAATTTGTCAGAAATCTAAGTATATATTTACTGCTGTCTTGCCATGTTCTTGCATCCTCATTTTCCATTTTTATTCAGAGAAACAAGACCATAAATGTTCTACTTTTCAGTCACTTGAAAAGTCTTCTTCTCCGCTCCCCATACCCATTTAGGTGTCGGAGTGTGTTTCCGGTTTATCATTTATTCATTGTTACACTCTCTCCTTTTCCGTGCTATTTCCTTCATCTCCCTTATGGATTCTCCTTTTTTCCTTCCATATTCTTCCACTTGATCCTGCCACTTTCTGCGTGGTCTTCCCCGTCTTCTTTTTGTCGACTATTATTCTTTTCACCTGTAGGGATTGGTCCATTCTCACCACGTGACCAAACCAATTTGTTTCTTTTTCATCTTTGCTAGTATTGGTTCTAGATCAATGCTTTTTCTTATTTCTTCACTTTTCATTCTGTCCCATTTAGTCTTACCTGCTATTTTCCTAATATGTTTAATCTCCATTGCGTTTATCCTTGCTTATAGTATTGTGAATTTTCTTTTTTACTTCTGCTTCTATTTCTTTATGTCTGAGTATTGTTTTGTTTAGTGCATAATATATTTTAGTTGCTTTGTTTCCCCTATTTGCTATTTCAGCATTCATCTTTCTGTCGTTTGTTATTACTGTACTCAAGTATTCGAATCTGGTTAGCCTTTCTAAATTCCTTCCCTTGCATTTTATTTGATTCATGTCTGGATCCATGGTTTATTTCTCGTTCACTATCATTACTTTCATTTTTTATATATTTACTTCCATTTTTACTTTTTCTATTTCCTCCGTCCATATGTTTTTTGAATTTGTTATAAGAACCACGTTGTCTGCGTAGAGAAGATAGCATACTTTTATCGGTATATTCAATAATTGTGTCTAGATTGGCTCCCCTTTCCCTTATTCTTTTGACTATTTTGATCATTATAATTATGCATAAGAGCGGACTCAGACTATATCCCTGTTTTATTCCTTTCCTTATCTCAAATTTTTCCGATCTCTTTCTCTATATCCGTAACTGCACTTTTACAGTCTTTTAGGTGGATTTAATCCAATCGTTTAGTTTTTCTAGTACATGTGTTTCCTCTAAATAATTCTAAATTTCATCCCTATTTACCGTATCAAAAGCTGCTTCTAAATCTATAAATGTTAGGAAGAGTTCTTTTCCCTTCTCTAATCTTCTTTCTATTACCCTTCTGACTACGAAAATATTGTCATTTATTTGTCTTCCTGGTCTAAATGCTACTTGTGTATCTTCTATTATCTCCTGAACGCAATCTCTTCTCTAAGATTTTCGTATATAGCTTAAAGCTTGTTTGGGCGAGGCATATTGCTCTGTAGTTTCCACATTGTGTTTGATCTCCCTTTTTATATATCTGTATTATTAAATTGTTTTCCCACCTTTTGGAGATCCTCTCTGTTCTCCACGCTTCTTTTAGTATAGTCCATAGCCATTTCTTTCCTGTCACGCTCGTCCAATTTTCTGGACCTAAATCGTTTTCTCCACAAGCTTTTCCTATTTTAATGCTTCGTAATACTTCTTCCATTTCCTCGTGTCTTATTTCTAGATTATCGCTTGCTGCTTCGTCTTGGATATTCTCTGCTTCATTTTGTGTTTCATTGAATTTTTCTTGGTAGCGCTCCTTCTATATTCCTAATAATTCCTCTTTTCCTACCCTCAGTTGGTTTTGGCTGTCTCACATGGCTCTTATTTCTTTCTTCTTATCTCCTCTTGTCCAGAATTTTTTGTTGTCTGTCCTATAATCTGTTATTTCCTTTCCAAATTATTTACAACTTTCCTTTTTGTCTTCTTTACTGCCTGTTTCACTTTATTTCTTATAGTAATGTACTCATTTTTGTCCCTTTGAACTGCAGTCTGGGTGAATGTTTTCCATGCTAGTTTCTTTTTCTATACTAATTCTCTAATGTCCTCCTTCCACCATTTCGTTCTCTTTAATTTTCCGTTGTATTTTATTTTACCGCATATCTTCTCTGCCTTTTCTAGTAGTACTTCTCTAAATTTTTCCCATATTTCTTTGAGTGTCCAACCTCCTCTGTGTTTGTCTAGTCTTATGAATTCCTTATCTGTTTCTTTTTAGTGCTTATTTCTAAGTTCGCTGTTTTTTAGCTTGAGAATTACAATTTTACTATATTCGTTATCTTCTACTGCCTTTGTCGTGTTATTCCGTAGCTTTGCTATTACTAGTCTATGATTTGACTCTATTTCTGATTCTTTGTCTGTCATCACTTGTTTTAATTTTTGAGTCAACTCTTGTGTATATACGATATAACCAATCAGTCTCTTCGCGTTTCTTTCTATTGCTAAAAATGTATATTTATCTCCTATATTTTGTTCCCTAAAGATGTTTCTTCTGCAAAAATCATTTTGATTCCATTCCTATTCGCAATTTGTGCGCCACATTTTCCCACGCACCCCAGGCCTCTGTTAGTATCCCTGCCTATACTTGCATTCAAATCTCCCATGATTATTATGTTTTCCGTTTCCTCTCTTTCGCTGTTTCCTAAACATATGCAAAATTCCAATATTTCTTCTTCCGGTGTTCCCTCTACTGGGGCGTAGATTTGTATTAATGTTATTATCTCTTTCTCAAAGTTATTTTCGTTATCCTAGAGTTAACTGAATTGTACTGGATTACTTTTTGGTCCATTTGTTTTTTTATTATTATTCTTACTCTCTCTTTTACTCTTTGGTCAGCATTCACTCCCGAAAATATCGTATATAGTTATCCTTTAATTTGATCTTGTCTTCGCCTTTTTTCACTGTTTCGCGTAGTCCCAGTATTTGTATTTGTATTTGATTTCTTTCCATTTCCTCTCTATCTCTTTTCCAGTTATTGTGTTTACGTTCCATATTCTTATTATTATTTCTTCCCGATCTCCTTCTTTACTACTTATCTGTTTGTCACAAGAATTGTTGGGTGGACCCGAAGAAGAAAGGGGGGACCTTGCAAAATTGTTCGCTAAACATAATGAAAGTTACTATTGTATTTATGATTGTCTTTTACCTTTCCTAAATGTACTCTGTTATGCTCCTTACTATGATTACTTAAACTGTTTATGTATTTGTTACTAATGTTAAAATCTTTATTATTACTACTTGGGCAAGGATTCGATGGCTCAGGAAGGAATTATTTTGTTTAGAGTGGACTATAGAATTGTTGTTTCCTTCCTTCACTCTCAGGTACCTCGCAGAAGACCTTCGTTTTCTGGATTAGGAAGCTGAAGACATATATTCAATTGGCATTCAAACTCTTTACTGATAATCGGCACTTAATTTATTCTTTCCAATTTGTACAATGTTTATTAACTATGAAATGAAACTTCTTCTCGAAGAACAAAAATATATATTGATTTATTTGACATACAATCAATACAATGACATAACTGCGTTATTTATTTTTCGATGACAGTTGTCAACACAATACCTACTTTTGTTTACATTTTTACGTGTCATGCTGACTTATACCTATAACATTCAAAGAATATGAACCCTACACAGCAAGTAATACATTTTATTTTTATGTACAGAGAAACTTTCAGATTTTACTGATTTTGATATAAATTTAGAGTTTACAGATAGAATATGACAAGAAATATTTGAATTTTAATTACTCACTGTGAAGAATTCTCATAAATTCTGAACATACTGCCCGGCTTCGAACAAACAAGAGAACTATTTCAAATGAATATTGGAACGTCACTGCATTCACCAATTTAAAAGGTTAATAAAAATGACAATGACTACCTGTCACCATGGGATATCTGTGATCCACATTTACAGAAATTAAATTTTAAAATGATTAATAATATTAATAATATAAAGGTTACGACCCTTCGTCTTATTTTAACAGATAAATAAAACAGAAAAACAATTGGTACGCGCCACTGAGTGCAAAATATACCATAGCTATAGTTAACATTATAAAGGATTTTAGAGACCAAAATGAATATTGAGAAATGGTTGGGAACGCGAATGTATAACCGAACTGAATTGTTATTAAAATGATCAAGAGACACTGATGTTGTGATTATGTTCAATTGAGTTTTAGTCTCGATCATATGGGAGAGGGGATATTTTTATTATGGGTCGAATGTAGATACCATCTTTGGTTTTAATTTTTACCGATCTGACATTTTCGTCTTTTCCGACAAATGTTTGTATAACACGAGCTAGTGGCCAGCTCAGTGGTGGAGTTTCTTGGTCAAGAACTAGGACAAGATCACCCTCCCTGATATTAGATTTTGTTTTTATCCATTTAGGACGATTCTGAAGACGATGTACATAAGCTATTTTCCATTGCTTCCAAAAACTTTGCTGGACCTTAGTACATTGTTGCCAAAATGATAATCTGTTTGTGGAAATTTCGGATACAATTGGCTCCGGATGAGCCGTTAATGGAGACCCGATTAGAAAATGACCAGGTGTCAGTGGATTTAGATCAGTTGGGTCATTAGACAAAGGATATAATGGACGTGAGTTTAAGATTGCTTCAATTTGAGCGAGAATGGTTGACATTTGCTCGAAAGTTAAAGTAGAATTGCCTACGAGGCGGACTAAATGGTATTTGGCACTTTTGATGGCGGCTTCCCAAACGCCACCCCAGTGAGGAGCACGTGGTGGGATATTTTGCCATTGAGATTCGGTAGCTGAAAGATAATCTTTGATGGAGTCGAGATTTGTTTGGTTAGACAGAAAATCATGAACTTCTTTGAGCTCATTTTTTGTTCCTAGGAAATTGGTTGCGTTATCGCTGTATATGACTGACGGACATCCACGACGAGCTATAAAACGTTTTAGGGCTGCTAAAAATACTTCTGTGGATAGATCTGACACTAATTCGAGATGGACTGCTTTTGTTACCATGCATACAAACAAAGATAGATAACATTTTGTGATAGGTGCTTTTCGAAGAGTCGAAGACTTGATGAGAAATGGACCTCCAAAATCAATTCCGACTTTTTGAAAAGGCCTAGCAATTGAAGTTCGATACGAAGGTAAATCTGCCATAATTTGATCAGCTGATTTAGCATTAAACCGATGACAAGTGACACATTTAGAAATAATGCGTTTTACTTCACGCAAACCATTCAATGGCCAATAACGTAGCCTAAAATTTGATAATGTGGTTTGTGGCCCACAATGGCCTAACCGATGGTGCTCTAAATTTAACAGAAGGTTGACAATATAACACTTAGATGGTAGAAGCAATGGATGTTTTTGAGAATAAGGTATGGGTGCATGAGACAACCGACCACCCACCCTTAAAAGTCCATCTTGATCTAAGAATGGCTTTAACGATAGTAAATGTTTGTGTTTTAGATTCTTTTGATTTTTCATAAGTTGAATTTCATTTGAGAAGTATTGCGATTGTATATTTCTAATGATTAAATTATGAGCGTTGCTCAATTCTTGAGGGGATAGATTTTCTGTGAATTTACTAAAACATTTTTCTGAGGGAAGATTGTTTTTATGACTCACTTTAATTTTGACATTGTTCATGAATCTCAAAATGTAAGCTACCACTCTTTGTAGCTTCAGAAAAGATGAAAACTTATTAAAGATAGTTGACCAAAAATTTTCTTCATGGAGAACGACAGATAAAGATGTTTTCTTAGATTCGGGTAACGAATTAACGAACGAAAAGGTGTCAAGTAGATCAAAATTTATAGTAGAATTAAAAAATATTTTTGGACCATGGAACCAAAAATCCTGATTTTTTTCATTTAAATTTCCTCGAGATAAGATATCTGCGGGGCTATGTGCAGATCTAATGTGACGCCACTGGAAATTTTGTGTTTTTTCTTGGATTTGCGATACACGGTTTGAGACAAAGACTGACCATTTGGAAGGATGGCATTTAATCCAAGATAAAGCGATTTGTGAATCAGACCAAAGATTAATAGATGAAAATTGGATTTTATTTTCAAATATTTCAAGTATTCGAGTAACTAAATTCGATAATAAAACCATAGCACATAATTCCAATTTTGGGATTGTTAGAATTCGACGGATGGGAGCTACTCGAGATTTTGCAGCTACTAAAGAACAATGTACAGCATTGTCTATATAGACCAATCTGAAATAAACATTTGCACCATACGCTAATGAACTTGAATCAGCAAAGGCATGAAGCTCTATATTTTTTATTTCTTTGTTTAGAAATAGATATCTGGGAATTTTAAAATTTTTTAATTGTTGGATATTGTAACAGAATTGATTCCATTCTTGTAACACAGGCTCATGGACAATTTCTTTGTCCCAAGAATTTTTGCTGAGAACCCAAAGCGATTGCATAATTAACTTTCCTTGAACTATAATTGGATTGACTAATCCTAGCGGATCATAACATGAAGAGATTCTAGATAAGATATTTCTTTTTGTGATTTTTGGCAAATTCAAATCTGATGGGGCTGTGATTTGAAAATGATCTGAAATAGGAGTCCAATTGAGTCCTAAAAGTTTGTAAGGAACGTCATCGAAATTCATATCTTTGATTTGAGATTGGGATGGTAAATTTAAATGAGGAGTGTTTGAACAAAACTTATGCAAATTGAACCCTGAAGATTTTAATATTGAAGTGAGCTGTGTGTAGAGGAGGTCTAGATCCGAAATAGAATTTACACCTGATAACACATTATCCACATATGTTTGATAGAGTAATGCATCTGACGCCAAGGTTTGATTACTGTTACGTTCTGCTATATCCTTCAAGACACGACATGCTAGGAAGGGAGCATTTTTCAATCCAAAAGAAACACAAGTTAATTCGATGCATGACAAAGGTTCAGAAGGAGAATTTCTCCACAAGACATTTTGTAAGAAATTGTGAGTTGGGTTCATTTGAATTTGACGATACATTTTTTCAATGTCAGCCGTAAGAACATATTTAAAAGACCTGAAGCGACACAAAATGTCAAATAATTCTGGCTGCACCCTGCCACCAGTGAGAAGAATGTCATTTAATGATACAGATGAAGTAGTTTTACATAAAAAATCAAAAACAACTCTTAATTTGGTGGATACGCTGCTTTCACAAATAACAGGTAAGTGAGGTACAAAATACTTATTTTGATTATTTTCATTGGTAAGAGACAAAGGTATCATACGCCCATGATGAAGAGACAAATATTCATCTATGAATTTTTCATAATTTTCAAATAATGCTGGATCTCGTTGAAATTTCTTTTCTAGAGAAAAAAATCTAAGTTTTGCTTTTAAAATGAGTCACCTAATTTTTTATAGGCTAGAGGTTGGATTAAGGAAAGATCAACTTGATATCTACCCGATGGTAGGATTTTTGTGGTTGAAACAAATGTTTCTTCAACTAGAATTTCATCTTCAGACGCAATATAATATGTCTGGAGCTCTTCCTGAGTCCAGAATCGTTCTAATAGATTATTTAGAGATATGGTTGAGCACAATGATGGAAATAGATGAGAGTTTGAATTATTGAATTCTTCTACGTTTGAGATAGATTTAGATTGAGATATGTGATTTATATTTGATAAGATTTGGTGTGAACTTTTTTCGTTTAATTCACCCAATTGAGATAGATTGTCTTGATTGTGACTAGATAAAGTGAGATTACTAGATTCATCTCCTTTTGAATGATGAGATAGATAAAGACTAGACAATTTTTGATCTGAACCTACTATTCTAGGTTCACCCATGATATATTTATTAGATGTATTACTTTGACTACTATTCGATGAAATGTGATACGAGTCTGAGATTTTCAACTCTTTTTGTTGAAATTGAGGTTGACGGATTAGATTAAGGGCTCTTTGAGGAATTGAGCCAGACACAATCCAACCCAGAGATGTATTGACCAAAACGGGAAGACCATGTCCCAATTTTTTTATCCCTAGTTGCAATAGATCATAATATAGATCTGCGCCAACTAGCATATCGATATCTGTTGGTAAATTAAAGGTTTTATCCGCTAAACGTTTTTTATAACATTCGGGAATTTTTAATGAGTCAGTTTTTATTTTTATTTGAGGTAATCTGCGTGTAATGGATTCCACTACTGCACAAGAAACTTGGAATTCTTTAGATTTGTCATATTGAGAGGTGAATGTGATGTCTGCCATCTTATTAATGACATTGGGAGTGTTTAAAATACCCGATACTTGTACATAGTGATTGTAAGGTTGACATTTTAATTTTTTGACCAAGGACGATGAAATGAAAGACATTTGAGAGCCACTGTCTAACAAAATTTTTATTACAATTGGATTGCCCTCTTTATTTTTGACTATAACTTCGGCTGATGCTAGTAAAATAAAATATTGTTTATTTGCAATTGTGGACAGTGACGTCTTTGATTGTCAAAATGAATATGATGGGTCATTTTCAGGTTGATGATTGAGAGAGTAAAAATTTTGAGACATTTGGTGTAATGAATTTTCACTCGAAGGGTTTTTTTCCCAATGGTTTTGATTTGAATTAAATGAAGTTATCGTGTCATTACCGATTGGTTCATTTGACTGTGAGGCTCGAGATTGGTCGCAAAACGTTACATTTTTACTAGGGTGTGATTTAATTTGTGATTGTGCTTGAATATCAATATCGGAGGTTGACACTGATAACGATTGGTTACATCTATCAGGTGGAACTAATTGGTATCTGGCGTCGGATTTTTGTCGACCTGAACTGTCGAAATTTTGTCTGTTAGTGTGATTTTGATAGTAATCGTTTACAATTCCGGAATTTGAAGATTTTCCATTGTTTAAGATATTTGCTTGATTTAAATGCAACAAGGTGTTGTGTTTTTTGTTACACAGGGAACATGTATTATTTGATTGACAATCATTGACAGAATGATTGGGATTTAGACAATTCCAACACAAATGACTATTTTTGGCATAGGTGTGACGTTGTTCGACAGATAACATGGAAAATTCTTTACATGAATAAATTTTGTGACTGTTTTCATTACAGTAAACACAATTGTAAGAATATCTCTTGGGTTTTCATGAATAATTACTTGTATTAACTTGTTGTGCAGTGTGAAATGAGACTTGCTGAGTTTTATAAGATTTATTCGGTGAATCTAATTTAGATGTGTGAGGTTCACGAGTGGATTTTTTCACATTTGACTCATTGTATTTTGATATTGATATATTTTGTAAAACCGTGCATTTTCGATTTAAAAATTCTAATAGTTCTTTTACGGTGGGTAATTCTTCCGTATCGCATTTTTCTTCAAACGATCGGCGAGTGATAAAGTCAAGTTTTTGTTCTATGAGTTTTGTGAGCAACGAATCTAAAAGTTTCTCTTTTGTCACATTTACATTTTCTAAATTTTGCGTTATGGAAACAATTTCTGCAATGAATGTTTTTAAATTCTGTATAGAACAATTAGATAATTCTGGTATTTCTAAGAGGCGATTAAATAGATTAATAACATTTTGTCTTTTATTCAAATATTTTTTTTCAAGAAGTTTTAAAGCAGTCTTAAGACTATCTTCAGATACATTCAAAGACTTGACAAGTTGAAATGGTTCGCCCCGTAGATATGACAACAAATAATAAAACTTTTCAGAATTCGATTTTAATTTTTCATTATTTACAATTAACGAGGTAAAGAGATCAATGAACGTTGGATAGTTTTCTGGCTTACCATCGAATGGCGGAATTTGAATTGATGGTAAAATTATATTTGACGTGGTTATCGGTGTTGTTGGAGGTGTATTATTTGATTTAGATAACTTTTCAAGCATTTGATTTATAAGTGATATGGCGTCTAGATAATTATTTTCTATAACTTCACGGGGTTCGCGTAGACCTTCCGTTTCGTCCAATAATTCAATTTCATCTTGGGCATCGCTATATTTTGTGTAATACGTTTCTAAGGATTTTAATCTGTCTTATAATTTGAACTTGTCTTTGGATTCTTTATTAGCATCTATCCATTTCAGTATTTTTGTGATTTGAGCTTGGCTTGTAGCTCTAATTCTGGTAAGATTTTCCATTACTATTACGAGATTTATTCACGGTAAAATAGAAGTCTGATAAGTTTATTTCTCAAGATAACGGATGAGAAAAATGACCATTTATTTAAATATTTTTCAACGAGTTATATGTCGAATATATATAATTTGTTAAATTATCGACTATAAAATTGAGAGTTGTCTTATCTTTTTACTAAATTCTAGATCACTTTATTGCTAGAGAAACTCTTTAACTAGAATAAATCTCAAGAAAAGTTTTTGTGAACTTTTGACAATGCTTAACTATTTAAAATTTAAAAAGTGTTTTTGACACACACTCAGATATTTTTGAGATATTTGTTTTTTATTTGTTTAGACACAAAAAGATAGTTTATCTGACCTAATTTGATGTGGAAATTGGACATTCATACCTATTTCTTAGATACAACAGCAACAATTAAGACTTCGCATCTGTTTCTCTAGATACAACAGGACAGGACACTTTCAGACCGGAACCGTCTGGAACTGCAAGCTTGACAATTGGATATCTGAGACTTTTAGAAAAAATTCATATCCGGACTCGAAGTTCGACCATGGGCAAGGATTCGATGGCTCAGGAAGGAATTATTTTGTTTAGAGTGGACTGTAGAATTGTTGTTTCCTTCCTTCACTCTCAGGTACCTCGCAGAAGACCTTCGTTTTCTGGATTAGGAAGCTGAAGACATATATTCAATTGGCATTCAAACTCTTTACTGATAATCGGCACTTAATTTATTCTTTCCAATTTGTACAATGTTTATTAACTATGAAATGAAACTTCTTCTCGAAGAACAAAAATATATATTGATTTATTTGACATACAATCAATACAATGACATAACTGCGTTATTTATTTTTCGATGACAGTTGTCAACACAATACCTACTTTTGTTTACATTTTTACGTGTCATGATGACTTATACCTATAACATTCAAAGAATATGAACCCTACACAGCAAGTAATACATTTTATTTTTATGTACAGAGAAACTTTCAGATTTTACTGATTTTGATATAAATTTAGAGTTTACAGATAGAATATGACAAGTAAATATTTGAATTTTAATTACTCACTGTGAAGAATTCTCATAAATTCTGAACACTACTACAATATTTTATTTTACTAATATTAATCTTAGTCTTACTGCCTAAACTATTTATATTTTTTATATCGCTACTTCTTATGTCTGGGTATATTACTTAGCCCTTCTCTTGCCTATGTGTATCTCTTTTTGGCCTAATTTGTTTTTTGGAGATTGTAGTTTTTCCATTTCTGATGTAACTCTGTTCCATTTCCAAAGCTCTCCGGTAATTATTAACTTGTTAAATTTGATTTTTGCGTCATTTTCCTTTCCTTCTCTATCCATGCTATCTGTCTTATTTGTGTTTGTACTTTCAACTCTTCTTTAATGAGATCGTGCTTAATTAATATCTGGTGTCTTTTATTGATTTTAATTTATGTCTATTTTGTATAACAAAGCTTTTCTGTTGTTTGCTTTCTAGTTTTACTAAGTATGTTTTATAACCTAGCTTAATGGCATTCTTAATATTTAGCTTTATTCCTAGCTCTTTTTCTATGAAGTTTTCCATGCCATTTTTCAGGATTTTTGAGTCATTTGCATCTATCGGTAGACCTTGGACTATTACATTTTTGGATTTTTATTCCTTTTCTAGTCTTTCAATTCTGGCTTTTGTGATGGTTAGCTCCTTTTCTAGTTCTTGTTTTTCTCTCTGTATTATTTGATTTGTTTTATTGAGGCATTCTACTTCTCTTCTTAAATCGTTCACATCTTTTATGTATTGTTTCTGTGATTCTTTTACTTCTTTCATTTCTGTTGTCAGTTTTTCTGTTTTCACTGTTAAATTTTCTATCATCATTATAACTTATCGAATTTTTTATCTTGACCTTTGTTTTTTGTCGGTGTTCCAATAGTACGTTTACTTTTACTAAACATTTCATTGTTATCTTCACTATCTCTAGGTCTCTTTTTATTGTCCTCTGAGGTATTAAAATCGCTGTCCATTTTCTTATTTATTATTTTTAAAAGTATTGGGTGTGTGGTTTCGGAATTTAACTTCTCTACGTACTTTTTCGTATTTTTATAATTATTATTTATTTACTTAAGGAGTTATTGTCATATTTTTTCGGAGCGTAAATCACATGTACTCTCTGTATACCGTACAGGACCGGAATCCACTTGACAAATTCAAAAATTTAAATTCTCTGTTTCTCTTCTGTCTTTTTTTGTAGGGCGAACTCCATTTTTCTAATTTTCAAATATAAAGAACTTTTCAAAACGTCAATTTCTGATGAATTTTCTATAATGTTTTTCACTTTTAATAGCATTATAATAAGTTATTCAATCAGTGAGAAAATAATATTAAAGGTTGGTATTAATTGAGAAACCAGTGTGTTTCTATCCATATATTAACTACATATTGGTCATTTTTACATTACAGTATAAAAGCATTCTAATTAAAATGATCACGATTAACTGAGCAATTGTCTATGAAAACAATATTGCTATGCAAGGAAAATTCTATTCCATAACAATGCAACTGTAATTATAATTTGTTATTTTTGCATCTATTATTTAACTTAGTAAGAACCATAATTAATTATATTTAGCGCATAAAATTTATATCAAGGAACGGTAATTGTTTTTCTTACTATCCAACGCACAAATGAACTTCAATTGATGAATCTGTTGGAAAACGCAATAGCATTCCTTCGCTTTCCATCGGATCCAATTCCAGTTTTTGTTCCACTGCGATGAGATCGTTCGTCTAAGCTGAAAAGGGACTATTCTAATCGAATCGTCGTTTTTACAAAACACAGGCACTAAACCAGCTAAGTTCAACATCCTATAAATGCGGTTACTTCCATTAGTCCTACAAGATCACAAAGGATATTCAATAATGGGATCTTGAGGTATGCATAAACTTCCGGGGACACTGGGAATACGTTATTTTTTTCCATTTTATGGCATTTTAAATGCGTCTATATTGCTTTTTGATGCTACCTCGTCAACTGTTTTTACATGATATTCTCGTCTGGAAATAATGCTATCGAATTTACTACATAAAACATCGCTGTAGAGTGCGCATTATCCTTACAGTTGCTTTATTGCTCCTCACGCGAGTAAAATGGCTTGCAAAATTGAGGTTATGACTCGACATAAATCACTTACGATTCAGAAGTATGATATGTTTGAATTCTTCACGCTCCGACTCTCTGATTGATTATGTTTAAAAGGTTGAGTTACTTGACGTGATGGCAAGAATATTTTTCAAGCTCATTTCACGCTAAACAGCCAAAAAATAAATACGATCGCTTTCTAGCAACTTGTATGAAAAGTTATATTTCAAAATATTCCAACTCATGCAATGAAATACTTGAATAAAAAATTATATTTATTTATATTCGTCCTTTAAGTTATCACTACACCCCAGTATAAATGGTGTTATTGATAAGTGACTACTACAGTGGCTGTATAAAGCAGTGAACTTTAACTACGTAACTGGGATGGAACCCATATTGTAGGAACTGAAGCAAATTTCGTAATAGAAAGAAACGGAGAATAAAAGGGGTAGCTGTCTTTATCTAACCCCTTTGTGATAGGGCCGATATTGAGGTTTGAATTTGAAAATTATTAATTTTTATGTTAATTCAATCAATAAACTTAATTGTTTTCATTAAATATATAATATTAACATTTTTTTAACGCTCTAAAATTAATAGAGCAAAGATTTTGTAAATAAGTAGCTTGCAATTAATTTATTAAAAAGCACAAAAAACAGATATATATTTTAATAATTTGAAAATAATTTATTTAATATTATCGTATGCAAGAATAATACTATATGTACGTATATTATAGTATAGTATGTTTTATTTCATTAAAACTTAAAAAAAATTACTAACCTTTAGTCATTCTTATTTATATCTTTGCCCATTGAAGAATAAGTATAATACAATTGACAGTACTGATGGTGAGACGTGTTTATGTCGCACTGTTAAATTGTATAAAATAGTAGGGATTTTCTAAATTGAAAATTATTGTGAGTTGACAGATTTTGCACTTAATATACCAGCTTCATCTCAGTACCACGGGTGAGCCAAATTCGGCCTTTAAAGTAGTTTCTTCTCAAGAAATAAAAAATGATCAGTAGGAGGTTACAATTATTTCGTTATCAGACCTCCTACTACTAGCACAAATCAGCTGACTGTAGGTCTGTTCCAACCGAAGTAAATACCGTTCTAGTACTGTACAATCTCAGTAACGCAGCAAATTTGATGTAATTTACACAGACTTATTATATTCACTAATCAGCAGATCAACTGGGTTTGTATCGTAATATTACGGTTTCTGTGTTGGTTGGAACAGACCTTTTGATTCAACGACCTGTCGACCTACACCAACTCTTTGTTTATTTTATTTAGTATACATATCAGCTGACTGTGGTTCGAGGACCTGTCGACCTACACCAACGGCTTGTTTATTTTATATAGTATACCTGCGAATAGCGCACTGGGAAGGTGTATAAGGAAGTATTAATCATGAATAAATGTCCGAATTGCAAATCGGCAATTGATAATAACAAAAATTGTACTCCATGCATATCGTGTCAGGCTTTAATTCATTTTCGCAGTTTAGATATCGCTCAGGGGGAGGCAATAATAATAACAAGGGCTAAATCTAAGTGGGTTAGAATTGTTTGTAGGAGCTGCTGCTCATTTGATGATAAATTGAATAAGCTAACTAATGTATTATCTAATTTATCTGATAAATTTACAAAAATGGAGAATAATTGAACTGCCTTAGAAAATTCAGATACAATTTAAGGAATACGGACAGGAGGAAAATCTTCGCTTTCAAAAATCCTATAACTTGATCGTATATAACTGGCCTGAATCAAACATAAATAATATAGATGATATGGATAAGGTTACGGATATTGTTGATATATTTAAACCTCGTAACTCTTATGTGTTTGCAGTTTTCCGTATAGGCAAAGCAGACAAAAATAGCAACAAATCTAGACCGCTAAAAATTCAATTTCAGGATAATAATACTCCATCCTACATACTGCGCACTAAGAAAAAATTACAAGGTACTCGATTCTCTCGAATTCAAATAAAGGATGACCAAACTAAATATCAAATTAACTACTTAAAGAATTTGAGAGAGGAGCCGGAAAGGCGCAAAATGGAGGATGACCATCTAACCATAAAATACGTTAATAAAATTCCAACTATTGTGAACTCTACGGAGGAACTTGGTGCAAAAAACTATTAAAACTCACAAACATAAATATATTCTACACTAATATAGATTCTCTTTATGCAAAACAAGCTGATTCATTTATTTCAACTACCTCCAATATTCACATTTTTGCGATAACAGATTCCTGGTTATCCCCTAGAATACCTAGCTCTCTAATTAACCCCAATGGGTACAGCTTATACCGTAAGGATAGATTAAATAGAATTGGAGGAGGTTTTTGCGTTTTCTTTCATAAAGATTGTATAATTAAGTCGTTTCCACATGATCTGGAGGGAATCGAATCTCTTTTGTTTAAAATAGTCTTTCCTAACTCAGTCATTCTGCATATATTTATTATACGTAGACCTTTTCTGTCATATGATCTTATAATCTCCATGTGTGAGTATATTGAAGAATTTAGTAAAAATAAAGAAAATCTTATCATTCTAGGCGATTTTAATTTTAAAGATTTGCTATTGCCTATTATTTCATCTCTTGATGGCAATAATCCTAGTGTCCCTTTTTATAACTTATTTTTTCAAACTAATCTGAAACAATTTATAAATAAGCTGACAAGGTTCCGTTAAGGTAATGAACCTTCAGTATTAGGCCTTGTAATCTCTAATGAAGAGGAGCTGATTTCCGACATTTTGTATCTGCCACTAATTGGTATCTCAGATCAAGTTGTTCTTCATACTAAAGTCCAGCTGGATATATCTAGTAATATCAGTGAAAAAATAAAAAAAATCCCTCACTAAAACCGATTATCACAAATTAAATAATTATTTGAATCAAACAGATTGGCTGGTACTAGATGGTCACACCTGTGAATTTGTGTAGGAAAAATATGAAGATATTATATATAAGGGGATAGAAGAATATTACAAAACTTATACAGTGAAAACTAACCCTAGATGTCCATGGATTGATGATCACTTTATCCAAATGAGTAAAGAAAAACAATGCTTGTGGACAAGATTTAGGAAAAATCCATCCGAAGAAAACATTCGCTTACACCGGCAGTATTCAAACAGACTCACACAGGAGTTGAGATTAGCACGAAGCAATTACGAGAATCGAATAACTACAAGAGGTCCAAAGACTTTTTATAAATATGTTAGATCAAAGTTCTCCTCTAAAACTGGTGTACCATTATTAGAAAAATCAAACGGAGACATTTGCACCAAGGAAGAAGTATGCGAAATTTTTGCCGAAATTTTTGCAAATGCATTTACAATAGACTCTGATTTAACAACTCCTGTAATGCCACTAGCTACTAGAAATATGAGCTCACTAAATACGGTTAATATCACAATGGAAATAGTTAAAGAAGTATTAAAGAATCTGAAAATCGCAGCTTTTCCTGGAATTGAGAAAATATCCCCTACAGTCTATAAAAATTGCGCAGACAGTCTAACAGGCCCAACATTATGTCCAGATCACTAAAAGAAAATTCCATTCTTGCCTCATGGAAATCAGGAATAGTTACGCCTATCTATAAAAATGGAAATAAAATGCTTTCGACGAATTATCGGCCTATAACGGTTCCACCAACCTCAGTTAAAATTATGGAGAGGTTAATCGTTAACGAACTTGTTCCATTTTTGTTTGACAATAAAATCATTCCCGATTCCAAGCATGGTTTTCTACCTAATCGATCAGTAACCAGTAATCTCCTAACTGCTCTCAACGACTGGACATTATATTTAGATCATTACGACCCTGTGGATGTGGTATACATAGATTTTTCTCGAGCCTTCGATAAGGTATCCATTAAAAAGATACTAGCGAAATTGGAACATTTCGGAGTGCGTGGTGAGCTGTTGGCATGGCTGATTTTTTTTTATTAGGTCGAATTTTCCAAGTACAATATGAGGATAACTTGAGTAATTCCCGTGAAGTGCACAGTGGGGTACCTCAAGGTTCCATTTTGGGTCCTATCCTTTTCCTGGTATACGCTTCTGACTTAACTGCTAAGTTTAAATGCAAAAACAAATCGTTTGCCGATGACATGAAGTTTTACCATTGTCCTGATATTCAAAACTCTATTCAACACGACCTGGATGAATTATTAAAATGGTGAAAGGAGTGGAGCATACCAGTAATCTTTAACAAGTGCTGTGTTTTGCAGTGCGGTTACAACAATCCATGTGTCACATATTATCTTGAATCAGAGCCTATAAAATCAGTTCCTAAAGTTAGTGATTTGGGTGTCATAATTAATACAGGTCTGGGTTGGTCCTCGCAGACTGCAAAAGCGGTTAACATGGCAAACTCAGTTCTGTACTTGATATCTAAGGTATTTCCAAGAATGAGTCCAGGCTTGTTTGTAGGTAACATGTCGCTGAGACATGTTTCTATTTTCATTAATTATTTTGCAGCGTTACTTATTCGTCGGCTACTCCCAAATTCTTTTATTTCAAATATTAAGAACACGTCGGTGATCGTTTTTACCATCGTCAAATATCTATTTATACGACGATTCAAGTGGAGTCGGGGCGTGTTCATTCTTCGCTGAGAAGCAAATTTAGCATTCAGTTTTTAATTTTCCTCGGACTTTACGGACCCTACGGACTTTACGGACCTTACGGACCCTACAGACCTTACGGACCCTACCACACAATCCAGCTCTACCACATAAAAACGGTGAAAATCTCGAGCAGTCCAGACACCGACGGCTCAAGAACCCGTGCGAGCTGTACGTCCCGAGTCTTTCCAAGATAAGTCCCTAATTTATTTTTGGTAGATACGAAATATTGAGTTGGACATTTTAATTGTAATAACTGATTGTTGTTCGTATTGTTGTAATACGTTGGGAATTAAGGTGAAATAATTAAATAGTCGATATCGTTCGATGTCTAATGTTCAACTCTTTATTTTTGTCCATAAGCAGTATTAGAACCATCGATAACGGGTTCATGCTTACTCAGCACTACGAATAATATAATATTAATTATAAGTTCAATGCACTACATATTTCCCTTTTCAAGAATGAAATTCATTGAGTTAGCTACTTTCAATGAAGTTCATATCTTACAAATTGGAGAACATTCATTAGATAGAAACAATAATTAAGCTTTACTATTTTCTAATTAAAATAACCACCATTAAGAAATTACAACATTTGCAAATTTGCAGACCTCACTAATATTAACTAACTACCTAGACAATATTTTATTTTATTAATGTAATTTACGGTTTCGCAATAGGAATTTAAACAGTACTTATGAACTACGGAGAATTGCGCAAAACTATTTAGGTTACATTTTTGTAAAACAACAAAATTAAAGTAAATAAAATGAAGTTTAATAGGTTATTAGGTTTATGACATGAGGTTAAAAATATTTGACTAAACAAACTATAATTAATATAATTTTTCTACTCTATTTTCATGAACTGTAATGTCTTTTCCACTTTCACTTCTTAAAGTACAATTAACATCAAAATCTACTACCATATAAGGACCTTTAAACCAAGGATCAAATTTTGTGCTGCCTTCATTGCTAATAACAACTAAATCCCCTGACTGTAATTTTAAAGTTGAAGAATTTTTGTCATAAATCAATTTTCTCTTTTCTTTCTCTTTGACTATAAAATCTCTTGATCTATTGTGTGCTATTTGTAACCTATATCTAACCTCTTGGTAATGTTATACAAAGGATCAATTTGATTTGTTATTTCGTCAGGTAGCTTCGATTTATGTCCGAAAACGAATTCGAAGGGTGTATAATTATGATAAACTCCCGGTGTCGTATTAAAACAAACGGAATAAAATTTAACCCATTCATTCCAGTCTGTATAAGTTTTATTTATATACATTCTGAGATATTCATTTAATACCCTATGGTTTCTTTAGCAGCCTCCTATACTCTGATGATGATATGCTGTAGAGACTTCGTTTTTGTATTCTGATCCCATATCGGTTCTAATTTCTTTCATTGGACCAAAAATTAGAATAAAATTGTCGACTATGGCTTTTGCTACCGTTTTAGCTTCCTTGTTTGGGATCGGCGCGATCAGTACATATTTAGTAAGCTCACACTGCATGGCAACTGCGTAACTCATGTTATTTTTGGTTGTGGGAAAGGGGCCTATAGTGTCTATATACACTCTTAGGGTTTGTAATGAACTAGATTGGTGGAGTGGACTGTTGAGTTTGTCGTTCACTACTGCACCTAAGTAGATGTGTTGTTTGTTTGCTTCGATAAGGTTGCGGAAGGAAGGACCAGTCGTAATTGTAAGTAACGTTTAATAAACACTTAAATACGACAATTTAAACACGTAAATCACTTTATAACAAAATAGTAACAAGATAGAGCAATAAGAATATCCACAGATAATTGATAGTTGGTTACTGTTTTCTAAAAGATACTAAATGCTCGTGAGGTAGTTATGTATATTGTTCCGATAATTCTCGAACGACGTCACAGAAAATTGCACGTTTTTATATTGCGTCGTAACGCGAGAGATATTTTAATACTTCAGGTAAATCGTAACTTTTCCCGTTTTTAAGTTCAAAATTGATATGATTTGTTGTTGATCTAGATATAGTTTTAACGCGCACTGTATGTTTTCGAATACTTTTTTATGTCGACCGTTCGAGAGAGTTTTTTAGTTCTGTACTGTTTGATATTGAGAAACTGACTACTTTTAAATTGGTAAATTTTTGTAGATATATCGCAAGTTTTTGGGGGTACAACTTTCTCTTCTATTTCCGTTGAATGGTGATATTTTTGACATAAAGTTAATGATCCACTTGACCATGAAGCGATAAATAGGGCCTTGTTAGATAATTTATGTCAATCCATAAAACATTCATTTCGAATAGCTGAGATTTCTCTTTTTAGTTTGTGTAAGGGTTTGAAATATTTTTACGGTGCTAATTGAGGATCGTAATCACTCAACGTTATTTGTAGTAACATTTTAATGGTTTTGGAAAGTTCTATAATCTCTTATTTTAGAAAGAAACATAAGGTTCTTTTGAACCATTTAAAACTTTAATTGTTGGGTTTCGAGTTAAGCAGGCACTTACAAGGCAAACTATCTTTTATTAATGGGCGTTTACGACCATTAAAGTAAATACTAAGGTTTTAAAGTTACAATAGGCATTCAGCCAGTCCAAGAATTCAATATAATGTGAAAGCTCTCGTGATTGACTTGTCATCGTGATATATACATCATGTCATATCCCAACACACACTACTTCGAAAGCCTTTTGGGGAGTAGGTGTAATAAACATAGTACTGTTGAAATTAATGGAAAGGGTTGTGTTGGAAATGATAGTGTATCTTGTAAAATACATTCTCTTTCTAGGTAACATTAATTGTGCTATGAACATAGTGATCTAAGTTTAAAATATTACATCTATATTAGTAATAACTGTACTATAAGTACGATTCTTTGTTGCATTATTGTGAAATTCGAAGTCGCTCATGAACTTTGGTCGGAGAAAGAGCTTTGGGAAGATAATAAGAGCAAAGTCTTATATTGCATCGTAGCAGATAAAACTGTGAGATAGTTTCCTAACTAGGAAGACAAAATATATTTTGTGTTGCGTCATCGACAACGAATGTTCATTAAATAGGACATATGAGATAATAAATCGCGAAACTTCTATTTATCTTGTAAAAGGATAGTTTATAATAATAACTTAACTTGAACATAGACTGGAACTTTTAATGAAAACATTTTCCTCCTTAGAATAATATCAAAATAATTAATTATTATTTTGAGATATATGATCTATATAGCGAATTCCGCATTGAAAGACCGATCTAGAAAGTATAAACTGAAAATTGTGTATACCGGCTGAATAAAGTGAGTATATTTAATTAAGTTAAGAGTTTTATATTTTGGAATATTTTACAGATATACGAAGATACATTTTGAAGAAAAAATACAAATCTCTGACGACATAGGTAAAATCTAATGTAAGTTTCCATATTTCCACTCCATTAAATAAACCACATCCACACCCTAGCTAGCTCAAGAAATGTATTTTCGGTAGAGTAGGGGTGGGTAAATATAAAGTTGCAAGAATGCTTCACAGTGTAAAAATAATACTTTAATATCACAAATTGACTCTTAATGTGATGTTAATAATAAAAATCAATTACCCCAAATGGTACCAGTTAGTTTCCAACGAGTAGGTACAAGCAATCTTATGTGATATATTACTAATATTAAATGTAGGTGTCAAGTTTGTGGAGTCCTTAAGGCCCGTAATTATTTGGAAATATCTTACTTGATTGTCTAGTGCTCCTCCAATTAAGGCTAGAATTGCTGCCGAACAATATCAGCGCATTGCCCTTGTGATTCAATGCTGCAGAGATGACTGACCGGTGAATAGGGATGCAGTTACGAAGTAAAGAAAAGGTGATGACGGAACTAAGAAGAAGGTGGGAACATAAAGGCCTAAAACAACAAAATCCTATGTCAGCTACCGTGAATCAGTTAGTCAGTTACAGTGTTTACTCACCGATGATTTTGTGTGGCCTAGATGGATGATTTTATTAGTTGATTCATTTTCAAATCCTCTTAAGAGAGTGTTTTCATCAGCGAAATACAATTTAAAACAACTAAAGTGTTTCTTTTCTTTTTAGGTGCTAATCCGAGAAATACTAGAATGTTAAGCTCATGCTTAAAAATCAGAAACCCAAAAGAAAGTATGTTAGAAAAAAATCCCCTAAAAAAGAGTTGAAATGTTGGAAGTTGAAATTCCACTCTAACCTTGAACCTCTAATCATAGACTACCTATAACCTGTACTCATAAACAATACAAACATGAAGAGCATTAAAAGAATATACTTTAAAGAATCCATTTCTTTCTTAATCATTATCAGTTTATGTTTTAAACGTAAGTTTTATTCAAATTTATTTATTAAGCCATTAAAGCATCTAAATCTGATTCAATTCGACTTATTTTTATTCTGGCATGATCTGGTACGTAATTTAACAAATAATTTTAAGGCCTGGTTACTTTTATCTCGTAACACAACGCAGAGGTATTCAAGATTAAGAATATTATTAAAATTTTAGCTGCATCTTCTAAAAGCGGGTTTATACAGACAAATAAAAATAAGAATTAAAATAAAAGTTGACCTTATGGGTAACGATGTATGCGTTTATACAACATATGTAAAAATAAAATAAGAGATGACCAACTTTCCACTTTTATTTTTATCTGAAAACAGAACTGCGCATGTTGAAATATGCCAGCCGCCGCGAATCGCACGATTCTTGTCACCTAACCTCTTTTGGACTTGTTTTGGTAATATCTTTTGGTGTTTTTTAAGCTTGTTATCTTTGCGTTGTGCTGTTTCAGGACTCTCAACAAAAAAAGAAGTATAAAAAGTCTGCACATTAATAGGAGTCTGTTATGCAAGTGGCAAGTACAGTGTAACTTTTCCTAATTAGCATGCGCAAAAATTCTTCTAATTTTAATTCTATTCCTGTATAAACATCAAATTATTAATTATTTTTATTTTAATTCTTATTTTTACTTTTATTTTTATTTGTCTGTATAAACCCGCTTTAACATAATTGCCAATAATCTGATTGAATGTAGGCGATATTCTGTAGTTTAAATCTCGCGCCTCACATTAGAGACATTATTTGAAATATTCTGTGGTTCCCTGTATTTTAATTTCTGTGGTTCTATGCCAAAGGTTAGATGTGAGAAAGAAGAACCGCGCTTTAAGGTTAAGACGCGGCGTGACACTGATGGAGTGACTAAGGTTATTTAAGTCTGTAAAAAGATATGTGTTATTACTTCGTAGAGGGAATACAAATATACGATCCATCCTAAAGTTAATGTTTATGTCAATCCCGATCAACAGTTATTATTATCCCCCCATATGAGGAGTCGTATAACTTGTATAGATATATGTTTTTTACTTACAAACAGTGAGGTACTGGAGTAAACATTGTTTTATTGGATTACAATTCTCACAATTATTATTAAATTAAAATCTATTTTTAATAAATGAGGAACAGATGTAACTATCCCCTTGATAATGTACTGTTAAGCTCTTATTCTGTTCTTACTGCTGTTCTCAGAGTAGACCAAGTAGCAGGTGTTAGGGTTTTGTATTTATGTAGATTGGTAGAGACAGATAATGAAATATGTCAACGCCAATCAGGAGAAGAGTTCAATAAAAAGGCGCGTTTATATGTATCCTCTAGCTGGCGCCATTCTCACTGCCTGCCAATTCTTGGCTGACAAAGCGCTGGACCCACATCGTGTACATGAATCCACCGAATTTATATACCATTTTATGAAAAATAAAACACAAAAATAAACAATAAGCCAATGATCAGCTTTCGTAGGTTATGACAGTGAGGGGGTGGCAGCTACTGGAAAGAAAATAGACGCGCTCTCTATTCGCCCCAGTGCTGGCTTCTCTACAGTCACAGATACCCCACAGAGCTCCATTGCGGACGGCTCGCGCTGGGCTGGCACGAAAAAGTATTCACATGACGACAGTAATATGCCAGTGTTGACAGGCCAGTCAGACTGGCGCTAGCTACTGGATACGTGTAAACGCGTCTTAAAGATGGTTAAACTTGTTTCATTAGGTGGAGTCTAACAGACTCCCACTAGTAAAAAGGGTTGTTGTGATAATCAAATAGAAGTTTATACAAAATAAGTGCAAGCACCATAAGTTCAATTATTTTCAAGTATATTCTGACAGTTTTATTTTGCAAAAAACCAAACACAACAGTATTACATAATTATTAACTAAAAATCACAAAAAATAACTCTTACGCATGCTTTCAGGCTTTTCAACACTCAAGGGCGGAAACTAAGCTATAATTCTTCAAAAACTTGTTGATAAAACTTCAAATAATAAAACAATGCAATTAACAGAAATCTATGTTTTAACCGAAAAATTCGTGCAGTTTCTATTCCCTTTTTCCGCGCAATTTTTGCAAACTGTTCGGGAACACTCAAGACATACAATATGGCAATCAATGCATACGTATTTTGTTTTCCTATTCAATTTAGATGGACAGATGCAATAATATTTTCTGATTTGCAAGAAAATTTCTGCAACAATAGGCATTTCCACCTTGAGGATTCGACGAATCAGCACTTGTATTTCTTTTGGCATTCTAGGGATTCTAAGCCTGGTTTCCATGTGAGGTTTGACGATCGATTTCGCCAACTGCTTCATGAATTCACTTCGTTTTAATGGTGGATTATTTTTGTAAGGATTGTTCAGAACATGGGCATTTACTGTTGCCATATCAATTATTTTGTAAAGTATAGCCATTGTCCATATTTGCGTTCTTCTACTTGTTCCGTATATCGCACACTTTTCTTCTATGGAGTCAATACCTCTTTTTGTGCTATTATAGTAAGCTATAATTTCAGGTTTATCAGATTCAGGATCATTGAACATGGAGTAGTGCATAGATGATACTAATAACACCACCTTCCCTTTTTTAGGTACATACGACAGTAAATTTACAGCTTTGGTAAACCCATACATACTTGAACCCGGTTCTCTGGTTTTTTTCCAGAAACTGTAAGGGCGCCTCCCTTTTATTTATTTTTTAACGTACCAATGTAAGTAAAATTTTGTTTTAGCAGTTCTTCCACCACTTGCAGAGAAGAAAACCAATTGTCCCCTGTTACATTTCGATCGGTACCGTAAATCGGTTCTGCTAAACGCATAACAGCTTGAGTAGGTACATTCTAGTATTTTTTGCGAAGCAGACAAATTAATACCAGAATAAATGTAAGCGTTGAAAGCATAACTGGTCCTTGCATCAGTAAGTATCTTTATTTTGAGACCGACAGCGTCATCTGAAGCCCCCTAACATTTCGTCTATGCAGACAGATGAGCTTGGTGAATACATTGATTGGTGTTGTTGGGACTGTTTTCTTCATTCCGTTACGATCGTCATGATTATCAAACTAAAATTTGTGTTGTATCTATAATTGAGTAGCAAGACCTGGCAGGATATCCATGTGTTGTATGTAGTGTTGATATATATGTTGTGACGGATAAGACCATAAGTCTCAAGATTATGCCATGTATTAAAGTAATTGTCGACCTATCCAATTCTGGATCATTGGGAGAAAAGAACATTTCTATGAGTAGCACTGGGATTTTATTTATACACTAAATAACACTAAATAATTAGACATGACCCATAATGTACTAGGACGATCAAGTTCCACTTCTTACTAACAACATACACCATACACTAGTTGTTATCGATAAAGACGACAGAGTATTAATTCCTTGACTTTTTACAATATTTCTTTTTTATAGTAAATAATATCTCTAATGTTTACAGTTATACTTATACTTAGTATCAAAATATCTCTTGCCTACATGTGTTTGTTATTATATTTAATTAAACAATCGTTTGCGTTTTTCCAACCTCGACATGATCTAAGTTCATATTAGTTCGTTGAATTGGATCTAACCTTCGGGGTTAATAACCATTACAATGTGTCAGTAATATGGTAAACCTTTTCCTATTCATTACTGCTCCGAATATGTCCCTTTCTCGGTACCATCAGTAGCAAACAACAACAATGTGTCTTCATGATTAGATTTGATACAGCCGTATAAAGTAAAAGACCAATTACTGCCTTTATTTCTGTTGCGTCTGTGGCCTTTCGTTCACTCCTTTTGGTGTCTTTGTACGTGACGGCAGCTTTTTTAGTTTTATCATCAAATAAATTATTACAAATTTCTTATGGACTTGAAGTTTCAGTAAAGCGAGTAGCACCGCGTAATGTCGGAAGTTTTATTATGTTATGTTAAGGTATCCTAAGACATCTTGTTCATGGCGTTAGTGCCCATTTGAATCGATTTTCCCATACGCATATTTCTTCAAAGCTGTATCTGCACTGGCAACATTTTCATTTTTTTCAGTCACTGTCGCCTTCTTCTGCCGCCTATCCTTCCGAATTCGTATCGTGGTTCAACGTATTCTTCTGAATCATTTTCATTTCCACTAAAATAGCTTTCAATATCATCGTATCTACCACGGACGATCTGATCAAAGTTATCATCTAATACATAACAAATTTGTTTGGATGTACCCGGCTTTGGATTCATTTTTGCTTAATTTTATCCCTAAAAAATTATTTTTAAGACAATAATAAAAAAATAATAACATTCTTACTAATGTTGAGTCTGTGAGACTCCGCCGCCACTACAAATGCTCCTAAATTCTTACAAAATGGTTGAAAACGGTCTGCACTCGGCCACACTGGCACTAAATTGGAACGTACTGATACAATTTAAAACTTACAGAAGCAGTTATTTCACTCGTTGTCGGCGCCTTTGATCTCTATGTTCCAATTTTTCCACTGCGCAACCTGAAATTGTTTCCTACGCGCATGTATGTGGAGCCAACTGACACAATGATGATTTTAAAACTTTTAAACAGCCAACCACTGTGCGTAATAAGTGACAAATCTTCTGCGCATCTTGAATTTATTTCCTAGGAGTGGATGTGTGTGAGAGAAAAGATTGGATCAGTAAAATCGGCAGAGTGATCTAAATGCTTCTGAAAGCAATAAACTGTGGTACTGAAGAGTGCGTGGTGAAAAAGTTACAAACGCAAGTGCGGATAACTGTCAAGCATACGACGCATACGACGACGTAGTAATTACTTACGACACAAATATAATTAGTTCGCTGTACAATAAATATACAAGACAGTAAGGGAACTACGTTATAGTGCCAAACGGCAGGCAATATGGCGGAGAATTGATGTTTTGGGGAGCACGTTTTGAAAACTACCTAGCTGGTGGATTCGGAATTCGTGAAAAAAGATGAAAAACTGCGTGTGCCCAACTCTTTAATCACATAGAAGATGAAGGAGTTAACATTTTCACAATTCTTAAATTTGAAAGAAAATAAATTAATACCATTTTTAAAGTTTGAAGAACATTTTCAGGGTAAAGAAAATATAACCAATGAGAGGTACAATTTTTTTCGCATTTACAGACCAACCAAAGCAGCGATCAGACCATTTCAGATGGTCGACTAATACTATTTATTAATTTTTTAATTACGTTTTAAAGTAAAAAATGCATAGGCTGAATTACGAATAAAGCGATCTGTCGCTCCTGATCCGGATCGGATAATTAGAGGCGGAGAAATGGAAAAACTGGAAAATTCAATATTTATTTAACTAATATATCAGTTAATTTTTATCTTTCATTGATATGTTTTTGTGGCAAAACAGCGGTCTCCATGCTCTTTAAATTTGCAAAAAATGGGCAATGTTGGATAATAATTATTGGCGTGATTGCCATTTCGATAAATCTGTTCGATTTGCTCATATAAATTTCGGTGAGAAAAAAATGGACTCTAGTTTGGGGTTTAATGATAAAAATTGTATTAAAAAAAAAGGTCGAGTTTATAACAATCTCATGCCCGATTTCACCAACCATTTCCTGAAGTTAGGTAATATCTATGCGCTATGTAATACCTAAGAGTGATAATATTAGGCATTTCCTATCATTCTTAGGTGTTTCTTAGAGCGTGGTGAAATGTAAATTGCTTTTAGCAATTCCAAAATCCTATTTAGGTATTACCGAACTTTAGGAAGTAGTTGGTGAAATCGGGCATCACCTACCTTAGGATATTGGAGATGGGTTGGAAGTTGATCAGCATACTCGCTTACTGTACTAAAAAATTTACAATTTCGGTTTCCAAAAATATGAATCAAGAAGTATCTATATCACGAGGAGTCTATATTTTTGGTACGTAAAAATAGGACATAGGCGAAAGGAACATTTTATTTTTGAGGAAAGGAATGATTGCGGTATTGCCAAGAGCGCGACAAAATGAATTAATAATAAAATATATTCTAAAAATCGAACAAAATCAATGCGATTAATTTTGAAATGACGCATTATCAATTTTAATATAAAGAAGCACAACAAAACGTATCTCTTGATTTTTTAATAAAATGTTGCTTCAACTTAATTTGGACCTCTTACATGCTTCCAAGCTTCTGACGACTATATATTTTAGTTTCGATGTTAAAACCTAATCCGCCAACAACCTCCCCAGTTCTGTAGGCCTATTTCACTACCTTGTACTATGTGCACAATCTTGGAAAAAAACTATCAATAAGAGACTGACGTGGTATTTAGATAAATACAACATGATATCTAAGGACCAATTTGGATTTCGACGGCATAGGACAACAAAACACAATTTGGTAATGTTGCAGACAAATATTTCCACCGCTCTAAACAAAAAACAAGAAATCATACTTTATTGCATTTGATATAAAAGGTGTATTCAATTTCATGAAAAACTTTTTATAGCTAAAATCCCTTAAAGTATATGTTAATGGTATCTTCTCCACAACATTCATCAAACCGACGGAGTACCTCAAGGCTCTGTACTCTCTCCCACCCTCCTCAACCTTGGAACAAATGACTTGTGACTGCTCCTATTAGATGTAAGATGTACGCCGTAATATATTGCCAAGGGCAGTCAGTATCTACTACCTCCTCACTGATTCAATCTGTTGCGAATACCCTGTCCAACAAGACAAAATTATTTGGGCTTACTCTATTCCCAAAAAATCGAAGTCATTAATTTTAGTAATCCTTCACTGAACGCTGCCCCTAATATTATAATCAACAACATGTCTCGTCAGGTAGTTAATCACTGCAAAATATTAGGTATGGTATTCGACTCCCTTCTCACCTGAAAACAACATATTTTAGATACAAAGAGCGACGGTTACAGACGTCTAAATATCATAAAACCCCTCTCTTACTTTCATTGGGGCGCAGATGAAAATTCTTTAGTGTTTAGTTCGCAGACCCAGTAGAAAGTCTTTAATGCTAAGCAAATGAACTTCCTTTGTGGATGAGACATCAACAATTACACTTAATTATGCTGTCTCGGTATCATCCAATCCTCCCAATCCTGTATACAGCTTGTTTACGACGACCAATAATAACTTACAGAATACCTCAACATTCTTATATAACAATAAAACCTTTATCCGTGTTTCTAAAGACAATGCCAATTGAAATTGATATTTTTCAAACACTTCTACTGCCTCTTTTCTTAATTCCCCCGTGGATGAAAAACATTTCTCATATCAACACATCTCCGTGAATTCTGAATAAAAATGAAATAACAAACGATCTAATTAGAAAAACTTTCCTGGATATAATATACAGAAATGAATACGATATGGTACTGTATCTGTTTACTGACGCCTCGAAAAAAGAAACAGGAGTTGGCTGTGTTGTAACGACATTAGAATCTCCAATTTTAAAGACTGCTTAATTTATGTACCAGCGAACCCTATTGCATACTTCAGGCTTTCGAACATATTTCCGCCCCTAATAAAAATGTTGGCATATGTACAGACTCGCTTTCCTCTACGCATTATATTAAATATGTCTTCAGTGACCATCCTTCTGTCCATGATACCTACCAACTTTCTACTTCTCAAAATATAACAGTTACTATTCTATAGATAACATCTCATATTGATATAATGGGAAATGAATTTGCAGATGAACTCGCTAAGATTGCGACAATATTATGCAGACAGTATCCAAATTGCCTCCGATCTCAGGCATGCCATCAAGTATAAGTTCAGAGCTTTATGTCAAGAACAATGGGACTCCATAACTAAAAAATTTCACTAGATCCATCCTTCATTAAACCGGAGCTTGGAGCTTCAAGTCTCTCAAGACAAAACCTAGCAGTGATGAGAAGACAAAGAATTGGTCACACCGAATATTGCTCAATCTGTAACTATAACTTAATGTTGAAAACATTATTATAGAATGCCAACAGTATACAGCTGGAAGACACCAGCTCAACCTCAAAGGAAATCTTCAAGAGATACTCGGAAATCCAGATAATGCCATCACCGTCCTCCAATTTCTAGAAGTCCAGCTGTACCACAAAATTTGACACCTACTTAATTTGTTAACGTACTTGTATATTTGATTGTACCTGTGCGAGTTGTCTTAGTAGCCGAGCACGTTATTTGAATTAAAAAAATTAAAATGTTGCAATAAAAATGGTGCTCCAGCGTTCGTTCGTTTGGAATCAAGTTTGCACTTTTTACTTTTCCGCCAAAAGTATTGGTTTACCACAGAAAAAGTTGTAATTTTGATTTTTTTAGTTATTTTCACGTTTTCATTGAGTAAAATATGAAAAACAGGTTTTAGAAAAAAAAACTGGAGTGTATGTCGTCGTCGTTATCGTCGGCCACTTTTTGTAACATACATTGTTAGCACAATACAGCCTCCGGAGTGCCTAAAGTCACCAATTTTATGATTTGGTATTATTTAGAGCATCTTACAGATGAACTCTATTGATTTTGAGCTTACCAGAGCCAGTACAACGGGTGCTATGGTACATGAAGTACCACATTTTTGGAGACATTTCGGGTTGTTACCATGATACAGCCTCCGGAGTGTATACAAGTGACCAATTTTATTAATGAATATTGTTCTGGGCATCTTATAGATGAAACTTATTAATTTTCAGCTCACTAGAGCCAGTACAGCGGGTGCTATTGTCTTGGAAGTACCATATTTTTGTTCATTTTTGGAGACATTTCGGGTTGTTACCACGATACAGCCTCCAGAGTGTATACAAGTGACCAATTTTATAATTGTATGTTTTTCAGGGTGTCTCACACATGAACCCTATTGATTTTCAGCTCACCAGAGCGAGTACAACGAGTCTTCTAAATCCAGATATACTATATTTTTGGTCATTTTTGGAGAAATTTCGTTTTGTTACCACGATACAGCCTCCGAAGTATATAAAAGTGACAATTTTATGATAGGATATTGTTCAGTGCGTCTCAGAGATGCGGAAAAGTTAGTTATAATCTTTAAGACCCCTTATTTTAAAGTTCGTTTCAAAATTCAAAATCGGAGCACATGCGTGGCATACAATTGATATACGAATACATTTAAAACTAATTGCATTCATTTTTGGAAATGGTAACTTCGCCAAAAATTATTATCCTACCGTGTATATGTTTTTGCACACTTGAAGAGCATAGAGACCGGTACTTCTACAGCCAAATTTAACCACGAAAGGTACAAAGTAATGGAGACATCAATTAGTTAAATACTTTGTCACAACATATTCTATATTGCTCGTCCTAGATTAGCGTCGAGAAACAACGTCAAATCCTACACAAATCATACATTCAATACCCAGATAATCCACATACCTACCTACTAAATAGTTCACTATTATTTTATTTACTGTGTCAAATATATATGTTTGGCATTATTACTATTATACACAATAATTCAAAGTAAGGGTCGAGACACTAAATTTCATGCACAATAATGACTTATTTTGCATTTTAATTTCATAAAAACAAAAGATATGCTTCACTCTTCGGAGACCATAAAAAAAACAAATTAAATGAGTTCATAACAGTAATAGAAACACGAAAAAACTCGTATTTAGTGCCCAATCCTTAATAACTGTTCCTTTTTCCATTTTAATTGGAAAACGTTGCAGAAAGTAGCGTAAAAAATCAATAACTACTCTATTCTGAAACCGAATTAAATGTTAGCTTTCAGAGCTTCATCACAACTCAATAGTTTCTATTAGAATCAACCTTTGTGAACGTCGAACACAATGCGGTTATATTTTCTTGGCGTATTAATCACTTTATCAAAACGTGAATTCAATTAATTCTAAAATTAAATATAAAATAAACAAAGGGAATTTCATGAATCGTATATTATTTCCCATTTTCTTCAAATTATGTTATTAAAACATATCGTACTGGATAAAATAATATCAAAATTATATATATAAAATAAACAAAGAGAATTTCATGAATCGTATATTATTTCCCATTTTCTTCAAATTATGTTATTAAAACATATCGTACTGAATAAAATAATATCAAAATTATATACATTTGAAGTATTATCTTCTCACAAGCTTTAATTCAATACCCTACTGTTTCATTGCATGATTGCACTAATTAAATTAGGTTGAGAAATGTTAAATAGCTGACATTCCTGGTTCTGCTTGGAACTTATATGTATGCTTTGAAGAACTTTAGTGCTTTGTAGTGGGTTTAATCGACATACTTATTCATTTTAATACAAATAACTTTTTTGGATCCATTGTATACCGCACCTATTCCGTTGAGGGTATTTTTTAATTACTGTCATATTATATTGCCGAATTATGTTTGTCAAATATTCGTTTTATAAAGACGCATGATATTCGTTCGTTTGAACATTATTTGACATTATATATATATATATATATATATATATATATATATATATATATATATATATATATATGTCTCCATTTTTCTTGGGCATCAGGTTAATCGTAAATTCTGTATCAATTTATATTAATATTTAACGTTTCGCTCCTTAATTCGGAGCATTTTCAAAAAATTTTACATTGATGTTGTTAAACAATAAATTGAAAACGATTGAACGATTAAAAATTAAATGTACACTCAGAGACGACAAAAACTGGTAACCAATAAAATTATTTTGAAAAATAATAAAATCGAAAGTACCTGCCTTAGAAACAACGCTTTACAATATACAAGGAACATTCAACAAGTTGATGTTATAATTATAATAAATTATAATATATCTGGCTTTGATTTTTGATATCTTGTTTTTCGTTTACTGGTTTGTTCTCTTTTTTTATATGTATCATTTCTTTTATTGTTAGTTTTTTGTAATTGAAATCTTGGTTTATTATTTTAGTATTATTAAAGTAAAATTTATGTTTTTCATTTTTCTCATGTTTATGGAGGGCAGTGGAGGCGTTTTTTGTATATTTATGGCCATTAAGTCTATTTTCAAGATGTTGGGTTGTCATACCTATATATTTTTTGGGACAGTCTAAACACGGCATAGAATATATGACGTTAGATTTTTTTGAAGCATCTATTTGACTTTTTAATTTTGAGATCAATGGTGATAGAGTATTTTGTGCCCCATGACAAAATTTTAAGTTATGTATAGATAATATATAGTTTAGTTTTTCTGAAAGTTGATTTGTGTATGGCATTGCGATGTATGTAAGAGGGGCTAGTGTATTAGTTTGTGTTGATTGGATTTGACTATTGTAAAATGTATGTGTGCGTTGTTTAATAATTCTGTCAATATGTTTGGAAGGATAGTTATTGTTTTGTAATATTGTTTTTGTTTGACATAAAATTTCTGGACGATATTCGACGTAGTACAAAAATTAACTTGATTAAACAGATGAAAACCAGAGTCCTAAAAATTTCCAATCCAATATTTCACAATAAAAATCTAAAAATACTCTACAAACTTTTCTATAATAACTCATATCCTTCATATCTTTTGAAACATATTTTATATAATACTTCTGACAATAGAAATGACATTACTGTTGACATAATACGAAACGAAGAAAACAGTAACATTTTAAGTACTAATATTACATTTCCAACTTATATTTCATTTCCATATATAAACCACATAATATAAAAATTGCGAATAAATAATGTGTTACAATAAAATCAATTTTCAGTAAGATCAAAGACAAGACTCCTATTAACAAATTAACTAATATAGTTTATGAGATTCCTTGCAATATCTGTAATAAGAAATACATTGGTCACAGTAAAAGATCGCTAACCAATCGAATCGCCTCTCATAAAAGTGACAGTAGATTATATCCTGATAGATGTGCTTTAGCGGAACACGTGTTTTATGAAGGCCATTCTATGGATTATCAATCTGCCAAAGTCTTAGCAATAGAAAGTAATTATAGAAAACGCCTTTTTTGGAAACAACATATATTGCAGAACAAAATTATGAAATAAATAAAAAAACAGATTTAAATAACCTTAGTGTTATCTATGCATATCTTTTAGATTATGAAAAAAGAACAGAAGATTCATAACAATATTTAATTTTATGATAAAAAATAAAAATTGTAGTAGTTCAAGATCAAATATTTTGTTTATTGTCATATTGTTTCTTGAGTTTTTCATTGATTTATGTTTAAAAGAATTTATTATAAAAATTTACAACTTTTCCAAAATTCGCTATAGATTTTATGTAAGTATTTATTATTTCATTTAATTATTAATAATGATAACATTGACCAATTATTTATAGCCCTTGATAATTATTCGAAAGTTCGGGAATAAATATCTGAGAGAATTTACTCTGGAGTCTTATTGCCACATCCCCACAAAAATATCCATTACAAATAAGTTGGCAAATATCTTTCTTCAAATTATATATATATATATATATATATATATATATATATATATATATATATATATATATATATATATATATATATATATATATATATACAGTGTTGAGAACATTACGAGGGAACATACGTTTTACCGTGTTAGAAAGAGACAAATACATATAAATTCAGTGTATTATTCTTTTTCGCTAACAGGATATCATAAAGTCGAAAACGTGCAATAACTGTATGTGTAAAGGCGTGATGGGAGTATACTCCCACCACGTGTGAAGGTATGTCTGGTAGGCACCGCCTTCGAGAGGCGTGCAAATACAGATGTGTAATGTGGACAGTTTAGTTTATTAATTGAGAAATAATAAGATTGTACTAAATTGATAGCTTAATGCAATGAACAATAAAAAAATCAACATTACTCTCGTTTATCCCTTCATGATTAATTTACAAAGAATTAATTCAGTAGTAATAATATAATTCACTATATTAGTTCGGTTAGTATACGCTAATATGATTTGAGCAATAAATTAAAACCTATCTAGTAAGTATTTGAAATAAGTGCCACTAAAAAATCACTGGAGGATAGCGTTGATTGATGACTTATATCAATCAACGGAGAAAAGCTAAAAAAATTACTTTCGACGATATTGAGGGTACAATTAATAAATATAAGCATAATAATTGTCATTAACATCATAAGGAATATTCTATGGCAACAAATACAGAGTTCAAAAGCGACAATATGTTGTAGGAAAACAAATATATTCAGTGTATCACCGCTTTCTGTAACAGGGTATCATAACATGAGAAATAAGTCGTATGATAATATTTGCTTATAACTGTCTTCTAGTTACAGAAATGTCTCAGTATAAACCGCCTGTTTCCTATGCTCCTGATAAAATGATTTTGTTTACAGCTCTAATTATTCTATTTTTATCTATCCCCTCTCTTCATTTTTAATCCACGCGTTAGAATTGTAAGTGCCCTTAAAAGTTTCCTTTTTTTTGTGAGAGAAATCAGTCACATTTAATTTCAACGTAAAACGATAATCCTCTCACGGCCAACGGGAAATTATAACGTCACATGGAGTTACCAGTGTGTTAGAGAAAGATAATCGTGAGACAGAGATTCAAAAGCCAGCGTAGAGTATTATACCAGACGAATACGAATCGCGCGTGCGCCTGTTGTAGATGTTTAACTGTACAATCTGGGTACTTCACTAAACGTTTGTTTGCGAATGGGTAACGATCTTTTGCAAATCTTATAAAATGAGTATGCAAGTACACCATAAAGTGCAAATTGTAAAATGGTACTACCAGGGTCATTCATATCGAGAAATAGCAGAAAATTTGTTTATTGTGGCATTCGAAAATGTCCAACCAATTAGCAAAAAACAAGTGAGAACGGTTATAAAAAATTTTGAAGAGCATGGATGTGTCAATCATACTAAGCATGGACCGCGTACACAAAATCGTCAAACCCAACCCGAAAAAGAAGAAAGAAATATTTTAATGTATGCCAGTGTGGAAAATAATCCCCTACAATCGTCCACTCATTTAGCAAAAGATTTTGATATTAATCCGAAACGATTCAGACTGTATTAAATAAAATGGTTATCGTAGTTTCAAACTGGAAAAAAGCCTTGAAATTTTTCCTGACGATCAATTTCGTAGAATGGAAATAGTTCTAGAAAAAATAATATTGGACGCAAACTTTTCGAAATATATTTTGTTCTCAGATGAATCGACTTTTCCCATACACGATGCACATAATTCATCCGTTATTCTGTATTGGTCAAGGACAAATCTACACAAACATTACAATAGTAGAACTCAATATCCCCAAAAGTTAAATGTTTGGGCTGGAATATTATTAAATTACTCCTGCCCTTATACAATTAGGTGTCAACTTCAATGATATCTGGTACCAACATGACGGTTGTGCATCACATAATTATCGACTAGTAATACATTTTTTAAATACACAATTTTCCAATCGGATAATCTCCACGAATGGTAACATTAGATAGCCTGCGAGATCTCCAGATCTGGCTCCCAACGATTTATTTTTCTGGGGTTATGTAAAATCGAGAATTTATGGATTCCAAGAAAACAGAGCCACTTCTCTAAATGAACTAAGGGAACAAATTTTACAAATTTGTATGCATATAACACATGAAATGCTCATACGTGTTCGTCAAGAATTTTATAAGCGTCTCGGTTACTGTTTAGCTCAAAACGGGGGTTTATTCGAACATTTGATTAATTATATCTTGATCTGTTACAAACTCTTGAATTATCATAATCAAAAGATTCTTATAACTTGTTCTCATGTTAGAATAATGCATTTTACAATTAATATAAATATACAATGAAAATTGGCGACACTGTTAGTTAGGCTGGCGTTGTGAGTTTGAGCATGTATTTTCCACTTTATGAGATCCTGTTAGCGAAAAATAAGAATTGAGATATTTAGAAACACATATTATTATTAATACAAATTAAAATACGACTTATTTCGCATGTTATGTTATCCTGTTAGCGAAGAAGGGTAATACACTGAGTTTATGTATGTATTTTGTCTCTTTCTAACACATTGACGGTAAAACGTATGTTCCCTCGTAATGTTCCCAACACTGTATACAGTAGACGTTGCGTTATGTCCACGGATGGGGTATCCTATAGGTGAATAATGTTAAAATATTAGTTTTAGTAAAAAATATCATTCTCAGTAAAAAATTTTGCTTGTTGTGAAACCCTATAAAATAAAATAAAATTCAAGTTTTTCAAAACCCGTTACGATGTACCAAGTAACTGTCAACTTTTATAAATAATTTTCAAATTGTCTTTCTTTAAGAAATATTTGCAAAAATTCATACGGTTTTCATAAAACTGGCTATAAAATGAGACGGGTTTTGAAAAACTTTAATTTTATTTCATTTTAGGAGGTTCTGAATAAGCAAAATTTTTATCAAAAATGACATTTTTCACTAAAACTAATATTTAAACATTTTTCACCTATAGGATACCCCATCCGTGGACACGCTGCATATAAAAATTTTATCTGAATCAATTTCAGTAAATAAATTGAGAATTATTTGGAAGAATGTTTCTTTGTAAGTATCAATTGAAAATAGAAATAGTTGGATAAATTTAATAAACGACATGGTATTTTACGTGATTTAAATAGTATTAATACATTTATTATTTAGTTGTTTCCCACATTTATTAATTAAGCCATCCAACTACATCTTTGTGACTGAGTAGTCCTCTAATTTCTGAGAAGACTATCATTAAAATCTCTGGTTCCGTTAAGTCTTCTTCAATAAATGAACAAATATTACCATATTGGTAGATGAAAAAGGATGAGGCTCTTCAATTGTTGTAACAACCTGGAATAAGCTTCTTCAATTTTGTTCACAGCACTTCATAGATAATGGAATGTTGCTGCGAGTTAAGAAGTGGTATAGTTTTGATTACAAAGAAGTAAAATCTTCTCTAGACAGTCGGCATTTTCGATCCCAAATCTTTGCATATTTCACAGATTTTGTTCTCTACTGGAACAAAAAAATTCTGGTATACTTCACTTCCTTCCAACTATATACTTTTTTCATGTGGATATGGTGCTTATCCACAGTTTATTAATTCTCTCGACAGTTTTTAGACCAACTTGAGCTTTCATTAACTCGATAGTACCATATAATCAGTTTTCTTAAGTACGTGGTCTAGTGATGAAAATTGTATCCTGTATATCAATATCTTCACAGTTATTGCAATTTTCTTGTTTTTATAGTAAGTATTATCATCACTCTGTGTTCAATGTGTTAAGTACTTGTTGCCTCTTCACTTTATCTATTTATAAAACTCTCAGTACTCTCCAATATGTCCCCATATACATCCAGATAAAATCATTCAAGTAGGAAAATATTTCAGGACCACACAATAAAATTGGAATTTTTTAGTTTAGGTCCCATTCTTGTACGCAAATAAAAAAATACTAGGAAGTTCATCAAAATAGCATTGTTCAGATAAAACAAAAAACACAACTCTTTGAATAGGAAGTACATTTTCAGAACATTAAGTTTCATTTGTAGAATTTAAGATAAACAGTCTTTAAACACCCAAAAGAAAAGCAACAGCAGAGAGAGGGAGGAATATAAACATGTTTTAGACTAGGAAACGTTTTCCACATAATATATGTTAAGATTTACGGGAAAGCGCTTGTTTTAATGGTAACGTTTTATCAGGTTTTTAGGAACATTTTACAATGTTGTCTCATTCGTACTCTAAAACATTAAACGTTATGCTAGTAATGAAAATTTAAAATTGTTCGATTAACGGGAACATTCATTAATTTTTTTAGTGCATATTTTAACATACATTATCTTTAAATTCATATAATCTAAATGTTCAAAATTCCAATTCAAACATGCTTTTTAGTAATTTCTGAAGAAACATGAATCAGAAATCTTTCTTATTCTCCTATGAACCACTAGGATATTCGAAGCACGTAATAAATGAAAATGGCAGAAATTAAATAAGAACACATTGAGGTGAAAATATTAATTGTTTTTCTAGATTTAACCTCAACATATTACATATTTTTTTCGTTATGTGTTAACAAACATCTAATTTATGAAAAACTTGAAATGTTTGAGTTGTTAGTGTTAGTCTGTGATATACTGACATATTGTATTTTGGTATCGTAGATTCCCTAACTTTTGACCATGGGTTTGAATATTATTGGTGTGACGTTCTCTATAGCTGAATGCCGTAATTTCGGAGTTATATATTTAATTTTACCTCTTACAATGGTTTACAAAAATATTAATTTTAAGCTACTTAAAACTGTCAACTATGTACCTAACAATAGTAGGGTACATTTGCCTACATTGTTTATGAGTCTAAGAAAAATCTATAGGGTATTCTATTTCATGAACATCTCGTTAGAGTTACAATTAAAAGAATGATGGCATGAACATATGTAGTACTAAATATGATACTTGCTTAGAATATAGTTAATTTGAGAAATAGAGGCGTTAATTAGTTAAATCTATATTTGACAAGTAGGGAAGCGCCATAGTGTGGCGTATAGGTAGACTTGTAAATAGTAATTTCAGTTTAATGAAGATACTCGTAGAAATTCTCGATTTGTCTAATAATCAATACAGTAACAAAACAATGAAACATAAACACTCTCTATCCAATAAAAATAATAAGAAATGCAGATGAAACACACAATCACAGATTAATTATTAAATATTTATTAACCACAGAACTACTCGATGGCTAAAAATGACCGTGTCAAGATTTTTAAAAATGTCAGAAGGCGTCAAAATAAATCTTTATGAATAGGAACCAATTCAAGTTGTTTGGCGCTATCTCTTTTCAACATTATGAGGTTATAATAACTGTCGATAGGATATATGCGCCACAAGTTTTTATTTAAAAAATTATATTGGGGTTGTGTACCTACTGTTTATGTTTTTGTTCAAATTGATCACAGGCAACGTTAGTTGCCGAGTGACGCAAGTATATCCCCCCAAAAACCACCACACCGAAAAAGCCCAATACAAACTATCTACAGCATGTAAATGTCAAACCATAAATAGTCACTCTATATTTATATATATATATATATATATATATATATATATATATATATATATAATATTTATTTACCATGCAAAAAAAACTTACATCATATACAGGGGTAATTCCAAAATTCTATTCATTACCTCAACTTCACAAACCTGCTGTATCAATGAGACCGATAATTGCTTCTAATGACAATCCTTGACTGACATACTGACGAAGACCTATGACTGTGAAAATCAATACTATATTAAAGACTCTTTTGACCTCTCTCTTAAATATAATAATTTTCAACTTCCTAAAGACTATGTTTTGGCCAGTTTCGATGTAGTGTCACTTTTTAGTAATGTTTATCTTAATGCTTGTATTAGAGTTGTCCAAAATAATTGGTACAATATTAGTAATTTTTGCAGTATTAGTGAGAGTAACTTTATCAACTTGTTGCCTTTTCTTTTTGATAATACATATTTTTCCTTCAAGAACCAAATTTATAAACAAACTTTTGGCACCCCTATGGGAGCGAAAATAAGCTCAATTTTGGCCTGTTACGTGATGGATGATGTGCTTGACAGTGTCTTGAATGTCCTTCCGTTAAATTTTTCCTTTAATAAGAAATATGTTGAGCATATCATTCTTTCCCTTCCTCGTTCACAGTTAACTGAAACTTTGAATGTTTTCAACAGTTATGAGCAGCACATACAATTTACGATTGAAAAATAAGACGATAATTGTAGTGTTCCTTTTTTAGACACGAGATTTTATCGTACTTCGAACAACACCATTCTCATTGAGTGGTATAGAAAACCCCCGAGTTCGGGTAGATACATCAACTATTTGTCCTACCACAGACAGTCTACTAAAATTAACTTACTTAAGCAAATGAAACATCGAGTTCTACAAATCTCCGATCCTTCTTTCCATAATAAGAGCCTAAGGATTCTTCACGACATTTTTTGTCAGAACTCCTATCCTGTTCCCCTATTAAACAAGATTTTGTTTGGCACACCAACTGTCAGTCATTCTCAGGACAATAATCTTCTCCAAAGCCATATTATTGACCATATTTCTAATAATAACTTAAATAATAATAATAATAATAGTGTTTTTAAATGAAACTCACGGTCTCTAGTTAATTCCACAATATAATACAAGTTATTGAAAATTCTAAAAAATTGACAATTGTTTCGATAAATCAATATTCCACGAAGTAAGGGTCGAGACAGTCAATTTCAATAATAATAATTTTGATAATATTAATAATGTTGATAATTTGGATGTTGCATTAATAATAACAATGATAACATGGTTGATGTTGCTCTCGCTGATACCATATATGTCTCTTTGCCCTATATTGCTGAGGTTACTCCCAAACTCAATCGTATCTTCAGTAAGGTGGTTAATGTTAGGATTGCTCATAGAACAGTACTGACTATTAACTCTTTATTCACTAAAGTCAAGGACAAGTCTCCGCTTTTACATCATTCCAAATTAGTTATTGTATTCCTTGTTCTAACTGCAATCTTGAATATATTGGCCAGACTGGTAGGCTGCTTAAGGACCGTGTCTCCTCACATAAGAGTGACAGTAGATTGCATCCACAGAGATGTGCACTGGGTGAACATGTTTTCAGGGAAGGTCACAACATGGACTACGAGGCAATTAGAGTATTGGCGAAAGAAAAAAAGTTATCTAAGCGTACATTCTTGGAGATGGCATTCATATTTTAGTCTGATAATTTTATGAATAAAAAATCTGATCCTAATCATCTCAGTGAAATCTATTCATATTTGTTGATGCTATATAAGAATTACACAGCTGTGCAGGAATGTTCATTTGATTCTGTTTAGATTACATTAGTGTGAATATCTTTTCTTTAAAAAAAGCTGTTGTTAAATAACTGATTCGCTCATTCTGGATCAGTGAGGTTGTTAGTCATCAGCCTCATAATCCGATATTTGTTTTTATCATCAATATGGATGTGATTAATGTTGATTTTTGAATAATAATAATATTAATGTTAAAATAATTAAAGTCATTTTCCTTTTTCAACTTAAATAATTATAAAAAAGATTTTAATATTTTTGCTCACCTTGTATGATGAGCAAATAATATGTTTATTTGTTGGAGTGGTAGAAATACAAACGTTTCTCTCAACTTTTCAGTTGGTAGTCATGATCGAACTTTTTGACATGACAGTTCATTTAACTTCAATTTTCATTAGTATGTGATGTTGCTAAGACGCACATGCCCGACCTTCAATTTGTCGGCGTTTACATTTTCAAGTTTTTAAATAATTTTAATTATATGTTTGTGGTTTTCATTTGCATATTTTGTGCTGTTATGGTTGATTCATGTGTTTGAAGTTTTGGATATTTTCCATCATTACGTACAACCTCGCTAACATTGTAAGTACGGTTAGGTTTTTTCACTTCCAAAACTTTTAAGTATTTAATTGTGTTGTAGCTCCCTGATGATGACAATATTCATTGTCGAAATATTGGAAATATAATGTTATAAGATAAAGGCCCAGTTGGCCCATGGCTTGGTTTGCGATTTTTTTCCATACTCTTCTGTCCCTTGCCTTTTCTCTCCAATTAGTAATATGGTTCGATTCTATGTCCCTAATTACTTCGTCTTTCCATCTTGCTTTTGGTCTACCTCTTTCTTCCTCCTATTCCGCTGTTAATTATTTTCTTTGGTATTCTATTGTCATTCATCCTCATGATGTGGCCTAGCTATCTAAGTATTTGTCCTTTAGCAACTGCGATTATATTTTGTTGTTTAAATAACTCTAGTATTTCTCTATTTGTTCTTCTTTCCCATTCTTCCGTTGTTCTCTTTCCTCCGTATATTTTCCTTACTATTTTCCCCAATGTCCATACTTAACTTGAAAATAATATTATAGGTCTGATAATTGTTTTGTGTATGCCTATTTTGAGATTTCTGGAAATACTTATACTGTGTATTATTCTTTTAAGAAAATGAACGCACCGATCCCATGCCATTATTCTTTTTTGTATTTCTCTGTGTATTTCTGGTTTTCTGTAGAATTCTGTCCCTACGTATGTAAACTGCTCTAATACTTCTGCGAATTTGTAATTTTTTCCAATTTCTGTAGTTATGTTTAAAGTACTTTGCTGATCGTACTCTTTATCTGTCCATGTCATATATTTCGTCTTATTTTCATTTATTTCTAATCTCACCTGAAGTGCCATCTTTTCTAATTCTAATATTACTTTCTGTAGTTATTTTTTCCCTCTGGTTACGATTACTGAATCATCTGCAAAGGCTAGACATTGATGTTTTTTATTATATAATAACCCATTTCTGTTAATTTCGGCTTTCCTTATGACATATTCTAGTGCACAGCTGAACAATATCGGCGACAGGGGATCTCCCTGCCTTAGACGTTCTTACACGTTAAACTTCTCGGATGTTCTTGTTCCTACCCTCACCATATTATCCGTTTCTTTTAATGTTAGTTTTACTAATCTAAAGAGTTTCCCTTTTATTCCTAGTGCGTTTTTAAGGCTATATATAGTTGTTTTCTCTTTATTCTGTCATATGCTTGTTTAACGTCTATGAATAGCACATATGTTTCTTTATTATGTTCGTAGCTTTCTGCCTGTAGCTCTCTTAAGGTGAATATCTGATCTATAACTGATCTTCCTCTTCGGAATCCACACTGGTATTCTCCAATTTCCTGCTCCAATTTCGTATAAAGTTTATTTTTGAGATGTGTGGCTAAGATTTTGTAAGCAACATTTAACAGAGCGATACCTCTGTAGTTTGTACAATCCATTTTTTCTCCTTTTTTATAAATTGGAATTAGTACCGCTTCATTCCAGTCTTTGTAAAATCTTTCTTGCTCCCAAATTTTTTCAACCAGCTGGTGTATCCACCTGCTTATGGTTTCGTCTCCATATATAAACATTTCTGCTCTTATCTGGTCATTCCCTGGACTTTTGTTGTTTTTTAGCTTATTTATTATTTCCTCAATTTCGGTTAAAGTTGGTGGGTCTTCTATATATTGGGTGTTTTCTTCTCCTAGATCCTCCCATTCTGTCTCATATTCCATGTTCCTCGCAGGACTTAAGAGTTCTTTAAAATATTCCTTCCATATTTCTACAATCTCTTGCTCATTTCCTATTAATGTCCACTCTTTATTTTTGTAATACACAGGTCTCTGTTGGTAGCCTTTTCTTTCTCTTTTGATTCCCTGGTACAGACTTCTGATTTCTTTATTATTGTAACTTTCTTCTATTTCTGTCAGAAGTTTTTCTGTATACTCTCTTTTCTTATACCTTATTATTTTTTACAGTGTTTCCTCTGTTCTGTGTATGATTGTTTTGATTCTTGTGTTTCTCTCTTTATCATTTATAGTCTTCTGGTCTTTCTTATATCTATTTCTTTTTGGCATTCTTCATCGAACCATTTCTTCCTTACTGACTGAGTTTTTTCGTGGATGTGTCCAATTACTACTTTTGTTCATTTTTTTATGTTTGTCCAGATACTCTCTATGTCATTTGTATCGTGAGCTGTCCGTATAGCATAATTATTTATCATTTCTGTATACAGCTTTCCTTCTCCGTGTTTTGTCAATCTACTCCTTGTGTATTGTTCCTTTTCATTCCTTTTTCGATTTCTTTGCTGTAGTATTTCTTGTTTAAGCTTTATTTCTACCAAAAAGTGGTCAGTGTCTGCATCTGACCCCCTATAACTTCTGATATCTGTTACACACTTTTCTTCGTCTTCTTAAGTATATGGGAATAGAATTTAAATGTTTTACAGAAAGTACTGATATCAGATCAAAAACCTCTTGACGAGGTAATAATAGGTGACGCAAGTTTGCCCCTTATAAAAGATGTGATATCAAATAATACGATGTATAGGATGACACAAGACTATCTACTTATAATCTTTTTAAAATTAAGGTCAGCGATGGCTACATATTCACACTTTATTCCTTATTAATTTGAAAGTTACAAATACTTGATGTACTTGTGTTCAGCCCTGTTTAAATATTGTTAGTACTTATTTGAAGCTGACTTTGTTTATTTCTTTAAATTTTACCAAAAATAATTTAAATTGCTGAAAATTGGAAGTGCAAGTTAGGATCCATTTAGTTCATACTACCAAAAATATATATGATTGAAATGTATAGAAAATACTTCATTCAATCAATACTTCCAAAATACAATACCAAGAAAGGCTCCATTCGATTTATATGTACTATCAAAACACACAACAAAGAAAGGATCCAATCCGAATTACACTATTAAAACACATATCGAATAAAGGGCCCCATCCGATGTATACTATTAAAACACATTAGAAAGAGAGGGCCCAACCGAATTATACTATCGAAAGGCATTACAAAGTAAGGCCACAACTGTTTCGCTTAAGTTGTCAGAACTACAAAACAATCAAAAAGCTTTTTTTATCTGTACTTGTACTTGAGGGTAACTTAAAACTGGCTGTCCTTGCTTCCGTCGTTGAAATATCGTTGAAAATATCGTGGCACTTCGGAATAAAGCAGTGCTCTAGCAAAGTCATCATTTGGGCACATTTCAAAGAAGCTGGTCAATGTCGTGGATGGCGGCCACTCAACTCGTAATACGTTTTCCGTTGTAAAGTACACCCTTTGATTATTTTCCAGATTTACGGCAAAGTGAACTACAGTCTTTAAGGTATTAGAAACGAAAAAATACGCCACATCACCTCGTTACTACTGACATAGCGTCCCATTTGAAAATGTGTGATCTCATCGTTTGAATTTTCAGCAGCAACTCCGAACACAGCCATGTCACCTTTGTTCACGTACTTGCAGAATATTTTATCGATTTTACGGAATGGCAATATTCAACATTTATGTGTGCTTTAAATGTTTTGGAGGGTAACTGAGAAAACGAAACCACCCAACGATTATCATCTTCAATTTCCAGCTGATTCACTTTGACTATTCTTGACCTTCCGTTGTTATCATTTCCACTAATAGTTTCTACTATTAATTGTTTTGGAAAGCGGTTTGAACATTTTCCATCAACCATACACGGAAAATTTGGATTTAATATTCCACAGGGACCATGAATCATATTTTACTTTTCCGCTCAATCTATCTAATATGCGAGAAAAGTATTGGTTTACCCCAAAAAAAGTTGTAATAAGAAAAATATTATTAGTTATTTTTACGTTTTTCATCAAGAACAACACGAAAAAACGGTTTTTAGAAAAAAAATCCTGTGTGTATGTCGTCGTCGTCGTTGTCGTCGGCCACTTTTCGTTACATGCCTTGTTAACATGATACAGCCTCCGGAGTGCAACAAGTCACCAATTTTATGATTGAATATTGCTCAAGACATCACACAGATGAACCCTACTGATTTTCAGCTCACCCGAGCCAGTACAACGGGTGCTATGGTACTTGAATTACGACATTTTTGTAATTTTTTGAGAAATTTCAGTTTGTTAGCACGATACGGCCTCCGGAGTGCAACAAGTCACCAATTTTATGATGAATATTATTCAGGACCTCTCACAGATGAACCCTATTGATTTTCAGCTCACCAGAGCCAGTATAACAGGGCTATAGTACTTTAAGTACGACATTGTAATTTTTTAGAATTTTCAGTTTGCTAGCACGATACAGCCTCCAGTGTATATACAAGTGACCCATTTTATGATTGAATATTGTTCAGGGCGTCATATAGATGAACCTTATATGTTATGGTACCTGAAGTGTCACATTTTTGTCCTTTTTGGAGAAATTTCGGGTTTAGTACGATACAGCCTCCGGAGTGTATACAAGTGGCCAATTTTATAATTGGATATTATTCAAGGTGTCTCATTCAAGGTGTCTCATTCAAGGTGTCTCACAGATGTACCCTATTGATTTTTAGGTGCTGACTATAGCGGGTCCTATAAATCCAGATATACTTCATTTTTGGTTACTTTTGGGGAAATTTCGGTTTGTTAACAGGATACATCCCCCGAAGTCTATACAAGTGACAATTTTATGATAGAATATTAATCAGGGCATCTCACAGATGCGGAAAAGTTAGTTTTAATCTTTAAAACCGTTTATTTTTGGACAAATTTCGAATGTTAGCACGATACATCCCCCGAAGTATATACAAGTGACATTTTTATGACATAATATTATTCAGGGCCACAGATGCGGAAAAGTTAGTTTCAATCTTTAAAACCGTTTTTACTTTTCCGCCCCATCTATCTAATATGCGAGAAAAGTATTGGTTTACCCCAAAAGAGTTGGAAATTTGAAAAAAAATTTTGAGTTATTTTTACGTTTTCCATCAACAACAACCTAAAAAGAAACGATTTTTAGAAAAAAAATCTTGTGTGTATGTCGTCGTCGTTGTCGTTGTCGTCGGCCACTTTCCTTTACATGTCTTGTTAGCACGATACAGCCTCCGTAGAGACACAAGTCACCAATTTTATGATTGAATATTGTTAAGGACATGTCACAGATGAACCCTATTTATTTTCAGCTCACCAGAGCCAGCACAACGGGTACTATGGTACTAGAAGTACGACATTTTAGTCATTTTTGGAGAAATTTCAGTTTGTTAGCACGATACAGCGTCCGGAGTTCATCAAGTCACCAATTTTATGATTGAATATTATTCAGGATACTTCACAGATGAACCATATTGATTTTCAGCTGAACAGGTTGTCATTTTTGGAGAAATTTAAGTTTGTTGGCACGATACAGCCTCCAATGTATATACAAGTGACCAATTTTATGATTGCATATTATTCAGAGCGTCTCAAAGATTAATCCTATAGATATTCAGCTCACTAAAGCCTGTACACCAGATTCTATGGTACTTGAAGTACCAAATTTTTGTCATTTTTGGAGAATTTCAATTTGTAAGCAAGATACAGCCTCCAGAGTGTATACAAGAGACCAATTTTATGATTGAATATTGTTCAAGGTGTCTCGCAGATGTACCCTATTGATTTTCAGCTGACTAAAGAGAGTACAGCTGGTCCTATAAATCGAGATGTATTACATTTTTGGTTATCAGACGTTATGCGGTCTAAAGCGGACTTGATTAATGCAACCAATTCGTCCACAATTGGTCTTTTCACCGCATTATTGTGTGCACAAAGCTGATCGACTTGTCTTGCTGAATCGCCCATAACATAAATTTGCAAAAATTTGTAGTCACTATTCGGCGTTGGCAATAAGGAACCTTTTAAATGACATGATTTAACCCCGGATCTTGAAAATTAGCATAACATTTTCTTGAATAACTTTTATTGCACCAAATGACGTCATTTGAAAGCAATTATTGTATTGCTGGATATGAGTCAAAAAATGTTTATAATCTGGCCCATTTCCGGAAACCAATTAATGTAGTGGCTCTGGTAGCGGTACCAATGGCGTCAATTTGACTTGACCGCTCGCGCAACACTATTCAGGAGCTTCATTTTTAAACTTAAATACCTTGCAATATTGGCAGACAACGTTCATTGGTCCAATAGCAACGATTTGCTGTGAAATGTAATCGATTTCCACGTTATAATTGAATGCAGCTCGATAGGGGTTAAATGCAACATTTCTATGTTATTCATTTCGATTCAATCGATTCCGTTCCACTTCATTCAGCGCTTCGCGTTGCTGGTCAGTTTGACTTGCTCTTGTATATCTTTGACTCGCAGCATTACGAGTTCTGCGACTTAAGTTTGTACGTCTAATTGCTGTCATTTTCAAAAACGAACCTTCAACTGTAAATTAAAGAAAACTATTGTATACTTTTTTATAACCCTATCACTTATGTTAGTAACGTGTATGTAAGTCAATCCAAATTTACCAAAACTCCAAATTTATATTAGACGTGATGGCTTTGAACTAACCGTGATGTGCACTAACAAATTCAGCTTTCTTACATCCTTTTTATAAGAAATAATAAATCAATTATTTTACATGTATTACTCCGACCGAAGCATCTGTTTTAAACGCATTCTGTCAAATTTCAAACGTCATAAGGTTACATTAAAAAAGTTTATATTGTCCAAAGCGCTAAGGCTAGATTAAAAATAATTTTATATTTAATTTTTCACCCAATTTTCTTAATTTTTCTCTTATAAGAACCTTCTCCTGACAATAGCAAAACAACAAAAAAAGAATTAGTGAAATCGGTCCAGCCGTTCACGCGTGATGGCGTGACAAGGGAAAAGTTACAAGTTTCAAGATTCGAAGTAAATTCTAGACTGACAATATAACTAAACAATTCAAAAAGGTAAAAAATACAATGTAAGCAAAAATAAGGTTCAACAATTTATAAAACAACATGTTATTACACAATATGCTGATTAAGTAATTTATTTAATATGTACTAAGTAATACAAGGTATTAGATCGACGCACCCCCTGGAAGTTGAATTTTCTTTTCTTGTAATTCCATTGGAGTTTCTTCTGATTTTCTTCTTTTCTGAATTTTCTTCAAGAGTAGCCAAATAATTATCAATACTCCACTAGAATATAGAAATATAGTCCATATGCTAGGAATATGGAGATTTAATTGTTCTTCCTGAATTGGTGTCAATCCTTGCGAAGATATTTCTTTTAATTTTAATTTTTTCAAATTTATTTCCAAAGGCTGGATTTTAATTTTATTAAGATGTGTCAGAAGTTTATTCAGTACCAGTGGTTGACCATAAGTTCTATCTTGAAATATTAATTCTTGATTTTTAAAAGTTATTTTACATGGCGAATTTTTGATTAGGAAGATTCCTTTTAAAGTTTTGATTTCTGTGTCTTCTGAACATTTAATTATCAATTTTTCTTCTTCTGGAAATACTACTAGGTATTGGTTTATTTCTGGTATAATTTCCAAATGATTTTCAATAATTTTGATTTTAGTGTATTCGCAGTTAGTAGAGTTTTCCATTAATAGTATTTGTTCTTCACATAACTTTATTATTATCTTGAAGGTGTGAAGCACATTGAAAATTTTCACTTCTTGTACAAATATCGTTTAGAGGTTTTATCTGTGTATCAGATCTTAGCAAATACTTTGAATTTGGTATTATTATTACGAATTCTGATTCTAACTTAGTAGGTATGGGTAATAAATAAAATAATTCAAACTCTATATTAAAATCTATGGGAATTGATAAAAAATATTCTATTCTATTTGTACTTACTCTACATATTACATCTAAAATTGATTCAAAGTTTAAAATATTCTCGTATTTCAATTCCAACGGTAATTGTAATTTATAATACGAAGATATTTTTTGCAACTCTGTAAATAATTCCTTGGGTTTAATTATACTAGGGTGCAATGACTTTAGTTTGCAGAATGTCCAGGAATTCTCTACAGTTTCTATTACATCTAATATAACATTATAAATAATTAAAACTTCATTCAACATATCTTTGAGATAAATAAGATTCTCATATTGCACTTGAAGGTCAAGCATATATTTTATGTCTAATAATTTCGATTTGAGCAATATTTCATTATTTTGAATATCTTGAATAGTTATTTATTATTTGTTCGCTAACGCTGTACTGCATTTGAATTTGACTTTGAAGATTAGCTTGATTTTGTTTTAAATGCTCTAAGATTATATTTATTTTTTCTTCGTCTTGAGAATCAAGGTTGCCGGTTACGGCTTTTATTATAGATCCAAGTCCATTTATTAAGCCTCTTTTGTTTCTATTTGTTATTGAATGAATATTTAAATTTTCAAATTTTTCTTCTATATTACTCTTAACATTAAAAATAAGATTAACTATATTTTCCGTTTGTTGTACGAAATATGTACTATTTGATATCTCAACTGTGATATTTTCAGTGTTTATTTGAAGAATTATATTCTTCCAGTAACGGACTTAAGTTATAGAAATGTACAAATGTATGACTTGATTTTTGTAGTTTTGCCGGTCCAAGATTTATTGGTAAAATTCCTAGGTTATTAGTGATGTATTTTATTTCTATTCTTGCTTGTCCGAATGAGAAGAATCTGTAATAAAAGTGTAAGGTTTCTTCTTAGGTCGTTTTATATTTGAAATATAAATATCTTCAGCGGTATTAAAATGACGTGTTACAATTTTCGCAGTTTTATGTTTTCTGTTTACGGATTTTATTTTTTCAGGTTGATATTTATTTTTTGTCTTACTTTTAATCTGCTTATTTTTGACAAATACTTTTGTAGGTAGAGGGTCTGGAAGATCTTCTCTACTTTCATTAGCTTTTGAAATAACTTTATCTTTAGTTTCTTGCAATGATTTATTTATTTTAGAATAAAGTAATTTCATTTTTTCTTTGTGATTATGAATATAATTATTTACTAATTGTCGATCAATGTCTAAATCAAAAGAAGAGTTATTCTCTAAATGACCTATGATAATTTCGTATGGTTTTAGTTTCGTTACAGAGTGAATACTATTATTATATGCCAAAAGAGCATAATTTACTTTTATTTCAATAGGTTCCTTCTTAAATTCGTTCTGATTATTTAAAAGTCTAATATGTTCAATAATTGTTGAATGAAATCGTTCGGCAATGCCGTTTGCTTCAGCATGTTGTGAACTGATAAAATGAATTTGTATTTTATGAGTTTCTAATAAATCTTTTACTAAACTATTTTTTAATTCTGTTCCGTTATCGGATATTATTTGTTCCGGTATACAATGATGGGTGAAATATCCAATTAAATTATTAACTATCTCTATACCTTGGGCTGAGTTCAATTTATACAACTGCCCGTATTTTGAAAATGAGTCTATAATAGTTAGAAATTTCGTATTTTCTAAAGTAATAGTATCTAAAAGTATTATTTGAAATGGTTTAATAGCTGTTGGGGTAATATTAAAATATGGTTTTCCGGGTTTGCGATCATATTTTGTTATTTGACATATTTCGCATTCGTTAATGTACGTTTGAATAGAAGATCTTTGATTAGGCCAATAGTATCGAGATTTTATATTATTTTCGGTTTCATCTAATCCTCTATGATTCCGTTTACTTTCATGATAGTTTTGTATTACTTCTTTGATTTCATTTAGAGGGATATCAATTAATTTTTTATTACATTTGATAAATGAAATCTGTGAATTTTTGAAATATGTTTGTATAACAGTGCTGAATTTTTCGTATAAGGGATCTTCAAAATAAATATGATATTTTGCTTTCGGTGCTACATATTCTTTCACAAAATTAATTACGTCTTGTTCAAAGTTATTTTTAGAAAATTGTACTAGAATTCTTCGCTTAGTTTCATATAATTTAATTATAGTTGGTATAGCGGGTTCAAAATTAACTTCAGAGATTATAATTTGATTTTTTCCCACATTTACTGCAGATTCCGAAATAGGTATTCCTGCAATAGGATTTTCTATGTTAGTGTGAATAGTATTATTATCGTCATCAATTTCGTCATTAAAATCTTCAGCTTCTACAATAAGTGATTCGGTTTCTACATTTTTATTTTCAGTATTATTCGAAAGTGAGTCATTAAATCTTTCCATACAAACTAATAATTTTTTGGGAGGATTATCCGAAGAATTTACTTCATTCATATTTAGCTGGATTCGTGATAAACAGTCACTATTAGTGTTCAATGCACCTTTCTTGTACACTATATCATAGTCGTATTCCTCGAGTTTCAACCGCCATCTAACTAATTTAGAATTGGGTTCTTTCAAAGAAAATAACCATTGAAGTGGTTTATGATCTGTTACTATAGTGAATTTTCTTCCGAACAGATATGGGCGGAAATATTTTTCAGCCCAAACAATTGCAAGGAGTTCCTTTTCAATTGTTGAATAATTTACTTCAGAATCATTAAGTGTTCTGCTAGCATATGCCACAGGTAAATCAGTTCCGATTTTTCCTTGGCTAAGAACAGCGCCTAGAGCAAAGTTGCTTGCGTCTGTTGTGAGATTAAATGGACGAGAAAAGTCCGGGTATTGTAAAATAGGATCATTTAATAACATATTTTTACAAGTATCAAAACAATTAGTATAATCAGGATCTTTTATGTTAATTACTGCATTTTTCTTAAGACGATTAGTTAAAGGTTTAGTCAGTTTTGAAAAATCTTTAATGCATTTTCTATAATATCCAAGAAGTCCGAGAAAAGCTTTGATTTCTTTACTAGTTTTTGGTATGGGAAATTTTTGAATAGCACTTATTTTATCGGGATTTGGTTTTACACCTTCAGGGGTAACAATATGTCCCAAATAGGCTACTTCTTTCCTCAAAAATTCGGATTTGTCAATTTGTATTTTAAAATTTGATTCGCGTAACCTCTTAAATACTACTTTTAAATTATTTATGTGTTCTTGCAAGCTTGTACTAAATATAATGATATCGTCAAGATAAACTAAACATTTTTCGTTTTGGATACCTATTAAAATGTTGTCCATCACTCTTTGAAAAGTTGCTGGAGCTCCCTTTAGTCCGAATGGCATTCTCAAAAATTCCCAGTGGCCATTTTCAGTAGTAAAAGCCGTTTTGGGTATATCTTCTTCAGCCATCTCAATTTGGTGAAATCCGGAGGCAAGATCCAATGTAGTGAAGTATTGGCAACGTCCTAATTTATCCAATAGATCAGTTATGTTTGGTAATGGATATCTATCTCCAATAGTTATTTCGTTAAGCTTGCGATAGTCTACGACGACTCTGAATTTTTGTTTACCTGTAGAGTCCAATTTTTTTGGAATAACCCAAATACTACTCGAGTACGGTGAGGATGAGGCTCTTATGATATTTTGATCTATTTGATTTTGTACTTCTTTTTTATATACTTCTGGATATCTGTACGATTTAGTATAAATAGGTACATCATTTGTAGTTTTTATTTGATGCTTGATTTTACTAGTAAAAGTTAGTTGATTACCATCAACATGAAAAATGTCGGAATATTCTTTAATTAATTTAAGAATAGCATTGCGTTCTTCAGAATTCATATGTTCTGTTCGAACTTTATTAATATCAAATTTGAATTTTTCTGCATAAATAGCATTAAAATTAGGGCTCAAGGTTTGTTCGTATTCGTCGAACTGTTCAACCTAGCACTTAAATCGACTTTAAAATATGACTCAGACGGATTTAAAATAGTACATACGGCTTGACTATTTTCCGCTCTTGTGAGACATTCTGGAATTTCTAATTTTCCTATTTTTGTATAAGGTATAATTATATCGCCATTATTAATATTATCAATATTCAATTTAATTATTTGTTCAGTTCGCGGAGGCACTACTATACAATTCGTGTTCTCGCTTCTGATTTGAAAATAATTTATTTTTATTTCACTATAAGGCGTAATTAAAACGTTATTTACTAAATCAATAGTTGCATTCAGTTTTTTCAGATTATCTAAACCTAATAATTGTGAAATTTAAATATACAATATTCTAAGTTCATTTTATTTTTCATTTTAAATATCTTTGAAGATGGAATTACTGTACAATAATTTTGTTGACTTGAGCCTAAAGCAGAAGTTACTTTGAAAGATTTTTTCATAGTTGCTTTTGAAAAATATTTCTTTGCAATGTCAGGTGTTACAAAAGATTTTGTACTACCTGTGTCAATTATTACTTTTAAATTTTGTTCAGGAAATATTATGTACGGTAATTCACTTTCATAATTTGTAAAATTAAACATTTCTACGTGTCTGTCTCTTCCGAGGCTATTTCGTCTAAAAAACAATCTTCAACATCAGTGTGACGTTCAGTATCGTCCATATTATGCAATTCTTCAGAAATAAAATTTTTTCTATTACCTACGAAATGCGATTGATTTTGGCCATTATTTTTATTCTGTACATTTGGTTTATTGTACGTATTAGAAGTAGATATACTCATTGGAGTAGGTTTTTGAAATTGATAATTTCTACTATGTTTGAAAACATTAGTATTTCTATTCTGGAAATTTGTATCTCTACTTGTACTAGGTAGATTATTTTCATTGTTAAAATTTCTCTTGAATTGTGGTTGATAGTTATGTTGTAAATTTGGTCTGCTTACCGTTTGATTATTAGGATTATTATTTTTGCTATGTGATGTAACATTAAATTGTGGCTTAGGCTTATTAAATGAATTTTTTGGATGTGTATTGTTATTATTATTACTTAAATAAACTTGAAAGTCATTCGTTAGAATATTTAAAGCTGAATTTAGATCGCTAGGATTCTTAGTACGCATTAGTGTACCGAGAGGTTCCTTTAATCCGCGCAATAATACTCTTAGTGCTAAATTTCTGGAATAGTTACCTAAAATGGCTTGTTCACTTGCATTTGAGCGAGTCATTAATAATGATGTTTGTAGATTTAAAAGATGCTGTATCCTATTGTAAAAGTCAAAAGGTGATTCATTTCCTTGCTTTAATTCCGATATTTCAATACCTAACGTGTAAATGTCTCGTTTGTCAGCGTATGTGTTCAATAAAGCATCTTTCAAATTCTGCCAATTTGAAATACTGCAAGCTGAAATGTTTATTGCGGCTTGGCCTTTAATTTTAGATAAAATGCTAGACATCAAATACTCGTTTTGAAAGTCTGTTAAATCTACTGTATTGTAAAATTTATTTACTAATTTTTCAGAAATTTCTATGAATCTGGGTAATAAAGCATTTTCGCCATGGAATTCTGGAATCATGTCCAGATATTCCTTTTTCAACTGCGGTACTACATGATCTGCAGGCATTTTGAAAAATTTATTTATGGTTAATCTAGGTTTTGATAATTCAATATTTATTTTACGGTTACTATAAGTTTGTGAGCCAGAATCTAAATCAGAATCAGAATTGTCAGAGCTTTCTGAATTAAATAAACAATTATTTCCTCTATACGACATAAAGTACTTACATGAAAATTAGAACTGCTTTCGCCATCTAGTTGAACTGTAGTTGAAATTACCAATATTCACTTTAAATTCTCTTCGTACGAGTCAACTGTCTTCGAGTTAAGCTACTTAATTCACTTAACCAAGAGTCCCAATTATTCACTTAAGGTATGTTAATAAATCGTTGATACGAACCGATCGTTATATTCACTAACGCCCGTTTAACATATCCTACTGACTGCGCCAAATAACTTTTTACACACGGAAAAAGGTTTTTTAAAAATTATTTATTTAACAAAAGTTACAAGTTTCAAGATTCGAAGTAAATTCTAGACTGACAATATAACTAAACAATTCAAAAAGGTACAAAATACAATGTAAGCAAAAATAAGGTTCAACAATTTATAAAACAACATGTTATTACACAATATGCTGATTAAGTAATTTATTTAATATGTACTAAGTAATTTAAGGTATATAACATATATATATATATATATATATATATATATATATATATATATATATATATATATATATATTATTGTAGTGAGTTATTTTTGTTATTAAATAAATTAAATTATAATGAATTAACCCTCTTTGCTCTTGAGTTTTAATATTGTTGAATTGTTTTTGTTTGTTAAATTTAATTGTTATTGTAGTTATGGAAATTATTGAATACTCCTACACATTTTATTTTTTTATAAGGCTAGCTCTATGTGATTTTATTGATTTTGATTTTTTTAATTTAATTGTTTTAAGGTATTTGTTCAGCATGTATGTATGTATGAAACTCTCTCAGGTCTTGGGTTCCTGTATTGTTGAATAAATTCGTCATTAAATAAAAAGAAACACTTTACTTGTAAAAATATTTAATTATTTATTGACGAGAATTTTTTTATATTGTAAAAATTATCATACGACGCCTCTGTGTAGTTAAAATTATCGATCCATTTATGTATGGTATGCTATGCGCATGCTTAAAGCATCACGTGTTGATGCGTTAAACGAAACGCTTCATATACGAATTACGTCTGTTCGATTTTATAACCTGCTTAACGTTATACCAACGAATATTTGATATTTAGATCACATGTACAGAATTTATGTGAAACGACTTATGCATACAGATAGTTACAATATGGTACAAGAAAAAGTTATTAGTTTTATATACATAGAATAGAAATATTACATAGATGAAATCAGATGCATCTTTCTTAAGTTTTTATTTGAAATGAGTAAGTATTTAATTTTGTTTATTTAGATTGGCCATTTACTATTGAAAATTATTTAATTGTATAGTTATATTAAGTCTCTATTATGATTCTTTTTCAGATATATCTTTTTCGCAAAGTTTATTTTACTCATGAGATTTTTAAACACTGGATTGTAATTAGTGATTTCTTAACTCTTGTTATATATAACAATGCGCACTGACCTTGTGTCCTGAAACTAGGATATGCTTTTCTGGAATCTGGAATGCTGCTTCCGAAGTTTAAAGTTGAATAAGTTTGAGAAGAATTGATTCTCTCTCAGGAAAATCAGCTGTAGATACTTGGTAAGTACTATAGTATATTTTGATATTGGTTTCTTACTTTTTATATCATGATTTGGGGATAATTTCTCAAAATTTCTGGAACGCTGCTCCAAACAACCTCCTCGAACCGACGCCAAGCTACCAACTCTTTTTTCTTCAATTTTTTTCAACAAACAATCCGTCTTTTGTTTTTTTCAGCTCACTATCTTTAAAATGTTTGTTACTCTTTGTTTGTTGATTGAAAATTGTTCTGTCATATTATTTCTAACCAATCACTTTTGTTTAACGCACTATTTTATGATTTAATTTTTATCTACTCTTAAATATATTTACTTATCTATCAAAATAAGTTTCACTTGATTGTTTGTTTACTATAAAGTTCATTTGATTGTAATGGGACGAATAGTTTACATTGATAAAATACAATAGTCTTTAATATACCAATGCTTAGTTTAATTTTCTTATTACAACTAATTATTGTTACGATTATATTTAGCCATTCACATAAATTCTTTGAACAATTTGTCAATATTCTCTATACTGATTATTTACATTCATTTTATATACTTTTAAACTTATTAGTTCTATGAAATTACTCTAATGTCAGCGTTTGTCATTGAAACATATTGACATTACAGCGTCAAATATTCTAACCATATCTCTTTGTAAACACTGTGTTATAATATCGAACAATATTGTTTGAATGTTTATTAATTCTTATTTCTTTTTCAGATTATGTGTTCAATGTTATATTCTTATAAAGTATTTGATACAAATGGATGATCTTAATTCTATGGTTTCGGATTTATGATTTAAGGTAAAGTTTCTTTTTGTTTAATTCTTTGCAAGTTGTAAAGTTTCCTTGAATTATTAATTATATGAAAGCTGTATTAGCAAATTGAGTGAAAATACTTACAATTATCTAATAAATATGAGCAATTTTAATATCTCATTCTTATCTTCCTAGTAAAATATAGTCTACTGTTTTATTATATAGCAATTTCTAATTATTCTGTCTCATAATAATGTTTCTACCTTACGTATACGTTATAATATATATATATATATATATATATATATATATATATATATATATATATATATATATATTATAACAGATAAGAAATCGTTGAAATATGAATCACATAGGAAAATACAGTAATTGTTAATCAATGTAAATTTATTGTTTATAATTTATCAATACTGTCCAAATCGAGCTTTATTCGCACCAAATAAACCAATATAATAGAATAAATTAAGATCAACCAAGATTTCAAATTTTAACCTAATAGGAGTTACGAAGTTTTACCTCGAACAAGTGAAGTTGAAGAGTTACATCCTATAATCATAATGTTGGCATATTATGATGAACTCAACGGTTATTAAACTTAACCTTGTATTCAGAAGACATTTTTCATAAAATATAATCCATCATTTCAAATAAATATAATCTATAATTTTGAGATTTAGATTCCAATAACAGACTTTTGTAAATATATACATCAAAATAAAAATGGTTTTATTGTGGATGAATAAAAGTTTTGCAGCTTTTGTAGAAAGCTTTCAATTATTGTTATTTATAGAGGTTTAATTGATATACCCTGTAAGTATAGCAAGGTAAAATTATTATGTTTATAATGTTTTGAAAAGATATTTTTTTATATTAAATGGCAGTTTAAATAGGACTTACTAATGCTTATTTAGAAAAGTGGTTCAATTGTGATGGAACTTTTACTGAATTAAGACCACATCAAGAGAATTACTTGATGAATGAAGAGAAAAACTTTGATTAAATTTTATTCGATGGTTCTTTGATTTTAAAATTTATTATTTGACATTTGTCAAGTGAGTTAGATACGTATAATTTATACTCAATTTAAGGTAGCATAACTGATATCCATTGCTTGGTTATTTGCATAAAATCTTAATGAAAAATATAATCAGTTTGGCAAGATTGGGAGGAGAAAGAAAGTTGAAAAAGTTTTTTTAGACGATAGAAGTGAATGAAAAGTCAGTCATTGTGAAATATATTAGAAAAAGCCAAAAATTTGATTCATCTATCTATGTAACAATTATTAACTGATATAATTACGTACTGGAAATCAGAAATCATGATAATTTAAATAATTATAATATTTTCGAAGAAAAATAAAGCGGCTGTCATCATGTGTCAAGTAAGATAAGAGAAATCAGAATTTTGAATCGAGTTTAAATTATTTTATTCCATTTCAATGCATGTGAGAGAAGAACGTTGATTTATGAAAACAAATTTTAAGTCTGGCCAATCCAAAATTATCTTTTGAGAACGTTGTTGAATAAATAAATGGAGCCCTGGAAGGAACAGTGATCAGTTAATGAATGTGCTAAAGGTACTGTGACATTTTGTTTATTATTCGCATAAAAAATTTTCAAACCTATTTTTTTTATTTGTAATGCTTACTTACAGAGTAATATAATTTTGTAATTTGAAATTTATGATAATTTGATTTAATTTAAACACATTCTTTCAGATTTTATTATTTTTCTTAAAAATCCACACTAAAACGTATGACAATAATAATAACCTTAAAAATCTGTGACAGAAATTGAATAAGGCAATTCCATGTGAATAATAATTTTAAATATTCAACACACGAAGTCATTTAACTACAATTCTTTCACGAATCGACTCCCTGAGAGCAAGACATACTATAGAGAGCCGGAGCAAGTTAGTTGGTATTTATTAGTGATAATTTCAATAATAGTTTTAAATAATATTATTTTATTTTACTTACCTTATACATGGTAAGTTGGCGCCCCCTAAAAACTCTTCACAAATATAATAACAAACATTACTAATCTAAATTGAATCTTAAAAAAAAATCTATACTTACAATATACCTTAAAAATTCTTACAATATATATATATATATATATATATATATATATATATATATATATATATATGTAATATGTTAGATGATACGGGAGTAAATAACGCACAATTTGATTGATATAAAAATAGAAAAGTTTAATGTTATTATAAAATTAAAACACTCAAATTAATTGAGATCAAATATTTACACATTATGAATTATAATCTACTAACCTAAAAATAGACAATTAAAGGTTTTTTACTTCCAATATTTTAGTAGGTCGACACTGTATTACTTTTATGAAGTTTGCTATTAGATTCTTCAAATAAATCACTTCACGGGCAGGTTTAAATTATGTATCGCCAATGTGCAATCTGTCACTGTCACCCTTCGTGTGCTACATCATACTTGTTAGGCGGCGTTCACATACTCGTTTATTGGGCTACGTACACCATACAGTATACAAAGCTTACATCTCCCCCCCTCAAAAGTGCAAATTGGCTGGGGTAAATTTGACTAATCAAACTGGGGAATGAGCTTTGTCACATGGTACAATCCCAAGGACTTTTTATTCTTTCCAGTGTCGATTCTACATAGTGAATCTGATATCATTTCTTCTATCTCAAAAGGACCAATTCTAATTTCATCCATTTTAGATCTGTTCAACTTATTACAGTCCATTATGTAAACCATATCACCTTTTTGAAACTTGTAATGTGATTTTTTTGATCTGAGAAATGCTGTATGCCGGTCTTTTTCCAATTCTCCGGGTTCCATTTGTTTTCTTTTTAGGTCCATTGGTAGTACATCGGTTGGTTCTCCACTTAACAGATATAGAGGCGAATAACCTGTCACTGTGTGGTTTGTTGAGTTGTAGGCTTTCACACAATCCATTGCCACAGTTGTCCAAGCTGTTCTTTTTTCTTTGCTATTCATGGCACATCTAATCCTATTTACCAGCGTCTGGTTCAACCTCTCATTATGACCATTTGAAAAAGGAGCATCCACTGCTGTAAAAATTAAATTAACAGAGTGGCCCTTCAAATATTTTTTAAACTCTTTTGAATTCAATGCTGGATATTGATCGGAGAGCAATATCTCAACTTCATTGTCCTTGATCACTTGATCTACCAGTTTTATAAAATCCTTAGTCAGTTGTGTCTTCGAGCATGAAATGTAAGCATAACGTGTGAAATGATCCACTAACAAGTGTAGATACTTTTTTGAAGACCTGTTGCCACCAAATCCTCCTACTGTGTCTATGGACATGATTTGGAAAGGTTTTTCTGCCGGTCCTAATTGTGACATAAGTCCATAATTTGTATTTAATCGTGATTTGTTTTTTATACAAACTTCACATTGACGGCAAATCAACTTTATATTATCCAGTAGGTTTGGTGCTGTGTAGAAAGGTCTTATTTTTGACTCGATCTGATTTATTCCTACATGACAGAAATGCTCGTGCACCTTTTTTATTAATATCTTACTGTAGTCTTCGGTCAAAACGATTTTTTTCTTCTTGTTGTTCCTTTTGTAATATATACCATTTTCTGTAATAAAATTATGTTTGTTCTTTATGTTAGAATTTTTGTTCTGGTCCGCCAATATTTCCTCAATCGTAACAATATTTACTGTTTTTAAGTTATCTTCTTCGTTTTCGTGGCTTTCATATACAGGATTTCTGCTTAAGCAGTCCGCTTCTGTATTGTTCCTACCTGGGTTGTATTTTATTACAAAGTTGTATTGTGATAGGTAATGAGTCATGTCTCCCAATTCATCATCTGTTCTGTTTTTTATGTTTAAATTTTCTAGCGGCTTGTGGTCCGTATAAATTGTGAATGAGTTTCCTATTAGCCAGTGTTGCCAAAATTTTAAACTTTCTTTTATGGCTAAGCATTCTAAAAAAATGGCTTTCTTCTTGTTTTGTGATTCATTCAACTTCTTTGAAAAGTACGCCACTGGTTTGATTTCTCCACATTTTTGTGTTTGTTTTAGTATTGCACCAATTCCTTTTATACTTGCATCAGTGTATATAAAAGTTGGCGCCTCTCGGTCGAAAATAGCCAGGATTGGGGCAGAGCATAAATTACTTTTTAATTGTTTGGAAAGCTTTTTCACAATCAGCTGACCAATCGAAATTGACATTTTTACTAAGTAAATTGTGTATAGGGTCAAGAGTTATTGTAGCATTAGGAATGTATTTATTATAAAAATTTACTTTACCTAGAAATTGTCTTATTTGTTTCTTGTTTTGTGGTGCTGCAAATTCTGCTATAGATCTGAGGTTATCTTTTAAAGGTGTGATTGTATTACCTTTTACTATATGTCCCAAGAATCTCACAGAATGTGCTGCAAATTTACATTTTGTTAATTTCAGACGGAATCCTTCTTCAGCAATTGCATCCAGCAGTTTTGATAAATGGTCTATATGTTCATTAAAAGTTTTAGAAAACACCATAATATCATCAATGTAGTTCATCACAAAATTTGACAGGTAATGTTTTCTTATTATATTAGTCAGGATTCTTTGTAAAATTGCCGGTGATGTTTTCAGTCCAAAAGGAAGGCAAGTCCATTGATAATGACCTTCCTGTGTAACAAAGCCTGTCTTTTCCTTGTCGCTGATCCTCAATAGTATAGACCAGAAAGCAGAATTAATGTCGAGAGTAGTAAAATACTTACAGTTTATCGTTTTTACTATTAGATCTTCTATTAGAGGAAACGACTGTGGCTGTGGGATAATAATCTTATTAAGATCTCTAAAGTCAATACATAATCTTGACTTTTTTCCTTCATCCCGTTTGAATGCCAATGTTACTGGTGCTGCGAATGGGCTATAAGATTCTTCAATTAAATCATTCTTTAGCAGTTGTCCAATTTGCTTCTCGATTTCTGCTTTATCATCTAACGAGCATCTATATGATCTTTTTGAGCAATATTTCTCTACTTGTAGGTCTATAAACGCTTCATAGTTTTTCACTTGGCCTACATCATATTTATCTTTGGCAAATATGTGTTTATAATCATTTAATAATGCACTAATTTCCATTCTTTGGTCATGTTCCAAGTAAGTAGTATCTATATCAAATTTATTCGCATATATTCCCTCATTGAAATTTACTTCATAATTAAATATTTCTGACTTAAAATCTGTGATTTCAATTTCTTGATTACTATATTTTTTGTCTTCAGTGGGGCTGATATATGTATTTGCACTTGGGTTGGCATTTTTCTGAAGTTGGATGTTTAAATTCCCATCATGGGTCAACCCAAACCGCTTTATTGTATCCAGTCCCAAAAGCAAATCATGAGTGAAGTTTTTATCATTGCAAATAAATGCATATATTTCCTTTTCAATATTCAGTATTTTTCCATTTAATCTTATTAAACCTGTTGTTTTTCCCCCACCACCAATTGTGTTGAATTTATTTTCAAAATAATTTTTCTTTAAATTTGTTACTTTTATTAATTTGGAATTTATTAAGGTTATATTTGAGCCAGGGTCATAAATACCTCTGCATTTCAGTGTGTTATTCAGTATAACCTCAACTTCTATTAGTGGGGGAATATTTAGTTTTTTGTATCCTGAAATTGATCAATCTCCAACATCAAGTTTTTGCAGTGTTTTACACTGTCATTACTGTTCTTGTCTTCTTTGAACCAGCACAAATCTTCAGAGTGAAATCTGTTTTTCTTTCCCATCTTGAAACATATTTCACATGGTGTTTTTTTTCTACATTCTGATTTAGTGGAGCTATTCTTCTCAGTAAAATGGTTTTGTACGTTTTTATTGTGATTTTCATGCATCCGTAGGACACTAAACAGAAGAGTTGGGTCTGTCACCTCTTGTCTATCTAGTTTACTTGTAATATAAGTTGGCAATCCTGCGACAATTAAGTCAGTAAGAGTCCTGGTATCTATATCACTATTATATTCTAATAACAATCTCTGCTTTTTCAATGCATATTCCAGCAGAGAGCCATTTAAATGTTTGAAACTCAGTGCATACATTACAGAGGACCAACTTTTATCTGCAAACGTGTTTAGAAAACTCGCTTGCCATATTTTCCACAGCGAGTTTAAACTGTGTTCAATTAACATAGACTCATACCAGTCACTTTCTGAATCATTCAAAAATAATCTCAAAGCACTAATTTTGTCTGTATCACCATTTAAATCAAATCTTGCACATTCACTTTCAAAACTTGGTAACCATTGTTTGGCATTAGTGATCTTGTTATCAAACTTCTTTAAAACAAATTTTTCATTTAATTTGCTTGAATTGTTACGTTTTTCGTTGTTTACATTGGATTTATCACTTAATTTCTCTAAAATTTCCAATAATTTTCCCTCTGTAATAGATTGGGTTGTGACTTGAGTCATTTCTTGTAATAAATAATCATTAAACACCATATTACCAGCATCATCTTCGTATAATGCTAAAACATCACTTGGCATGGACATCCATACCTTTCTATTATGACCTCTTCTCTGTAATGTTTTTTTTATTTTCAAAAATTCTGGTAACTTTATTAATTGAAGGTGGTGTTTCGCTGCTTGGAAACATGGCGGTATGAGATATGTTATTCCATCCTCTTTTGTTATTGATTTTATAATTATGATGTTATTCTTCGGATCTTCATCTGCTGCCAGCTCAACTTCAAATTGTAATCTTGCCATGATCTACTATTATCCAATCAAACTCTGACAATTGTCGATTTGTAATATGTTAGATGATACGGGAGTAAATAACGCACAATTTGATTGATCTAAAAATAGAAAAGTTTAATGTTATTATAAAATTAAAACACTCAAATTAATTGAGATCAAATATTTACACATTATGAATTATAATCTACTAACCTAAAAATAGAAAAATCGACAATTAAAGGTTTTTTACTTCCAATATTTTAGTAGGTCGACACTGTATTACTTTTATGAAGTTTGCTATTAGATTCTTCAAATAAATCACTTCACGAGCAGGTTTAAATTATGTATCGCCAATGTGCAATCTGTCACTGTCACCCTTCGTGTGCTACGTCATACTTGTTAGGCGGCGTTCACATACTCGTTTATTGGGCTACGTACACCATACAGTATACAAAGCTTACATATATATATATATATATATATATATATATATATATATATATATATATATATATATATATATATATATATATATATATATTGTTATACTATTATTTTATGTGAGGAATTTTAATTGTTTAAATTTTAATGTTTTCAAAACTTCCTATCAATTAAATTTTTAATTTGCCTCACATTGAGCCGACAAATTTGTATTGGACATAAATATTACGAGTATTTTTCATTTGAAATTGAATTATTGTTAATAATCGTTGAACATGTTTAACTCTATCAAAGGGTAGGGTTCAATAGCGCCATTCAACTTTACTATTGGATTGTGAAATTAAAATGAATAAACTTATGATTTCAGTAACTTTTTTAAAACATAGAAGTTTATAAACAGGAAACGTGTATACACTACAAAAATAATAAACTATAATCACTTTGAAACAATAACAATACTAGATTAATTACTAATTATGAATGCATTACTTTTTTAGTTTTTAAATAAAGGCCTATTTAATTTTAGAGATCTCTAATATAATATTTTAAAACGGTACCTTTCATTCACTAAGTTTGTATCCACTTCAAACTAATCTTCAATTTCAATTTCTTTGCTGTCGTACTATCCAAATAAGCAAACCTGGAGCTGAAGTAATATCACCATCGCTCGTCATCAGAGGGTGTATTGTTGTAGGTACTACTTTCAACGAAGGTTTTTCATTGGGAAAGTCTTTAGGTAAATATACCTGTAAAAATAACTTATTACCTCCAGAATTAAAATATGAATCGTATTCTTCTCCTTTGATAACTTCAGCTACACTTTTTATTTACAGCTACAGTTCCAAAAAAAGAACTTTCACCTTTCCTTTTTAGTTTTTCATAAATGTAAGATGTCCTCTCCACCGCATATATAGAACTGTACCACAAATCAAATAGCAATTAACTCCCTTACGGAGATCAGCCGACGTTTATTTTCCACCAAAAACCTTTCAAAAGGTTAGTTTTACTGTATATACTATATTTTATAAGTTTTTCTTTAAATTTTATCACATTTACCAGTTAAATTATTATATTAATTTCACTTTGACGTTTTCAAAATCACTGACGTTTTCAATTTTCCATCCATCCACAACGTTCGGTTGCTATGGAAACTTATCTGTCTATACATTATGAATTATATAACCATTGTGTCTTTGTCGATGATTGGCTGAGTATATGAATTATATAACCATTGTGTCTTTGTCGATGATTGGCTGAGTATATTACAATAAACCATTGAATTTTAAAGCCGTATATGAAGCATGAAATAACATTTTAGTATTCGAAATGAAAATGTATATAGATGAGGGTTTTCATACATATAAATATTAACATAACTTATTTACTATTTATTAAAAATTCCTGAAATCCCTTGCATGAAACAACATATTCACTAACTGTATAAAATGTGTCGTGTTTCTTTTAAATTATTATAAATTTCATTCTAATTTCGACGGATTCTTTTGAAATTACATCCTCTACTGAGTTATTAGTTTTTTTTTATTCTGTATGGTTGTGAGAATTTTGTTCACTGTTTTCACTATCGGCATCTATAATTGATTGAGTATAACCAAGTAAAGGTGTGAAACCTGGGAGCAAAGGTGTTGACTGAAACATGAGAAGTGAAGGAGCTAGGCCGGTTCTAGCGCATTCCTTATGTAAAATAACATGGGAAATAGCTAAGATCGATTCTGCACCTTTTTGACCAAATCAAGCTCAAAAGTGAACAACGTCATTACGGCTGTGAGGTCATCAATTTCGCTGCGCCTGCGTCGAATGGAGGTGTACTATCACATGCGTCATCTGTCACGTCAGCAATCATGAATCACAATGGCAAAAGGGCACTAGTATGTATCTCTGTTATAACTTATCGTATTGACGTAGGGTAAACGACATTATGAAGAAGTCGGGGTAAACACAAGATGTAAACTAGTAAAGCCATACGGACACTAGCACCTATCCTCGTTATTATTGGTCGGATTGAAGTAGAGTAAACGACATTATGAAGGAGACAGGGTAAACACAAGAAGTAAACAAGTAAAGCCGTAAGGGTACTAGCACCTATCTTCATTTATTACTGATCGGATTGAAGGCGAACAAACAGCATTATGAAGAAGACACAGTAAACACAAGAAGTAAACAAGTAAAGCCATAAGGGCACATGTATCTCTCTTATTATTGATCGTATTGAGACAGACAGACAGACATAATGTCAATCAAAACTAACCTACAACCAATGAAAGATAACCTGAAAACGTCATCTTAAATTTTACTTAATTTAATTTAATTGAAATAATTCAATTAATAAAGGTCAGAGGGAAATGTTATTCTCCATAGGAGAGGTTTCACCGCTTACCATTCGTCAGTTGAATTTTAAACCGACGGACGGACCGACCCAGAAGCCAAAACATGAGACTTCGATTTTTTCGTCGACTTTGCCGACACTCGTGTTTAGAAGTCTAAACATTATATTGAGAAACTAAGATAATATATTGAAACTAAGGAAAGTTTATTGTTACATCTAAATATTAAATGCAATGAGCCTTGACTCGGTTGGAGAAAAGACCAATATCGTTTTCTTGATTTTTTACTCCTCTTCTAGCCGTTCTAATTAAGTGCGGATGTATTCTTTCAGTTCCTTCTCATTTTACAAGAGCTTTTGTATAATCAACAGGCGGTACAAGAATTGCTCATTAGTATATTGTTAGTTCAATAACACGTTAATTAGGTTTTAATTGTGAATTTAAAAATATAAACAATTAATCTAACTAACTCATTACGAAAGGAATGATGATCATCATAATAATAAATCAAACTGATATGGAAACTGCCTCATTAAGGTCCTCTTATAGCCAAGATTATTCAAGTTATATGATGACTACACTAGTTTAAATACAGTCTCTGAAGCTGGTCTTGTTTCTATCAAGGCCGTTCATGTTAAATTCAATTTTAGTAGTCATCATAGTCTCCTTCAAGAGCTGTACAAACATTCCAACGCTTTTTTAACATTTCAATACGTTTCTTGTACTACAAAATGAGCGTTTGTTTTGATGATACAAACAGATAAAAGTCGTTGGGAGTCAAATCTGGAAAGTAGGGTGCGGAAGCATCGCGAATTGTGATGCGTCTAATTTTCCCATCGTAGCCAAAGACACGGCCCATTGTTGTGACAGAGCACTTTATTTCTTCGTAGTACTTCTCCATTAATTGAGTTGAATCCGGGCGCTTTCTTTGGATTAATTTTACGTATAACTTTTCACCTCTTGGATTTTAGTTCTTCTCATATTATGCAGCTCCATATGATAAGGGGTTCTAAATTTTTTTTTATAATTCGCGTATAAAAGAGACTTCATTATAACATTGTTTACAAAGTCACAATGAAGCTCTTTGAACACTGTTATAGTAATTTTTAGTGTACAGTTGGTTATTGTATTTAGTTATATTTTTACTTGACATTTGACTTTAACCTTGACACAAATTATGAATAAAATGATCTAGCGTTGTTCTAGCTAGCAAATTATTATATTAAAGGTAAATTAGAAATTTATATATTAAAAATATTAATGAATAAAGTACGCTAACGCTTATTTATCAATCATTTGTCAATTGTTTATTTTTATATTGTATAGGATCAATATATAGGTATACAAAACGTTCGATTTTGGGGATAAATTACCAGATATCTATGTGAAGATCTATTACAGAAATAATTCTGTTCATGATATAATATAAATAAATCGCAAGAGCATATACGAAGAAGCTCTTTCTTAAACAAATAATCATCCTCTTTTTGCTTAAATGAAAGTTTGTTTACAATTTACACAATTATTCGGTTATAATATGTCAAAAGTCAGAAGTGCCGAATAAAACCATCTGTGATCTGGCCAATTAGGAATTTACAGAATTGCCAACTTAATTCAAACCACTCCTCCTTGTTTAAAAACAGGGATTATATGAAATTCTATTTTATTTAAATAATTAAATAAATGCGAATTATAAAAAATATTGTGTAAAACTTGTGCCACAATGACTTTCTGTAGTACTCGTGATTCGTATCTGCCGACGCAGCTCTCTGTATATTATTAGTTAAGGCCCACACTTCATTATCGATTTTCTGTGCAGCACGTAAAGGAACATATAGGTCGATAGAGATTTCTTATAATGCTTTAAATTATTCCAAGTTAGTGAGCTTATTATTAAGTGTGACTTTATCATTAAATTTATTGATATGTGAATATAATGGGATGATGAAGGAAGAATGGTATCCAGCAAGATCATGAACCGATTCGATTCTACAAGTTCTTGTGTTTTTGCCTTTTACTATTCAAATGTCAATTAGGTCTGATATTTTCTTTGATCCGATGGCCAGTAAGTGGGTTCTCCAGAAGACAAGAAGTTCATGTTATTTTCTTGTATCTCAGACATTATAATTCTACCATTAGTTCTAGTAATCCCCATGTTTGGACTTTGGTATTGTAATCGCCAGCAGCAATAAATCTCTTTTATAAGAAAACATTATTAGTTTTATCTAATTGTGTAATGACTGATAACGCAGAATAGTATGTAAATTATTTGTATATCTTAAAACGCACAATTACTGGAATGTTCAATATTTCCTAAACTATTTATAACAAGAATGGTAAAGTTCGAAAAAATTTAAGATATTGATCCTGCTATAATGTACGGTATAATTCAATTAAACACACATGGTTGATAATTAAGAGGTTTTGTATTAACTACAACAATTTCGTTTCAGGTTTCATGGATCCGAAAAAGGGATCTTCACATCCTAACAGCTGGTATCTTAACTTACACTTCAGACCAACGGTTTCAAGTTATACGACCCGATAAATCTGATAATTGGACATTGCAGATTAAATTTCCTCAAATTAGGGATTCGGGAATCTACGAATGTCAAGTTAACACAGAACCAAAAATGTCGTTACCTTTCAGGCTGAACGTATTAGGTGAGTTTGAAAATGATGACCAAGTATTATAGTAGTAATATACAGAGCAATCCCCTATCAGTTTATGATATCATTTAAAAGTTTTTGTTGGTATATATAACGATTATTGCAACATCTCTTAAACATGTTTCTACAGAAGATTGTATACGATACTTCTATACGTCTTTAGAATTTACAATGGAAAAATATCATTGAATGAGTCTGCTTGATATAAGAGAACTAAAGCTTCTATTCAATATGAACATGAGACATTACAGAAATTCCGCTTAAAGCGAGAAAAAAACTTATATTGCTTCCAAACTAAATAACAAATATATTGAATCTCTTTGGAAAGCTTTAAGTTGATATAATATAGTATGGTACCTTCCAAATCAATTTTATACCGGATTTAAAAAGTTCAAGCGAGATTAAAAATATTTTTAAAAACTAATGTTATACAACATGTGCTCCAAAACAACTGATTCCGTCATATTGAAATTTGAAATTAATTTTCAATTCCAGAAAGTAAACGATACTGTCTACAGGGTTGCACTGGACTAGTGAAGATCAATTAACATGTAAGATTTTTAAAACTTTTTTTTCCCGAGGAGAGGAAATCTTACATTAGACCCCGGTCTTTCCCGAGTACCGGAATCGTACCGAATAAAACCTCTCCTCTCTCGCATCTCCCACTGGAACCGCTCACGCATTACTTCGGTGGGAGTGCATCTGCCTGCTTTCCAACTACCCTCTTTGTCTCTCCCTATCCTCCTTCTCTTTATTCTCTATAATGAGCCTTATGATTTTGTATGCACTCCTCCACCCTTCCTGTCCTGATGTCAGGGATACCATCATACTATCCACTCCAAATGGTACACCCGTGTCATTTGACGTGTTACTTCCCATCGCACACATGCTAACAGGGTCTGTTGCACGTCACCTTGTTCTCCACAGTATAGGCAATCTGCAGATTCCTCTCTAATGTGGCCAAATAGGTATTTTCTGAAGCAACCATGTCCACTCAGCGCCTGTATTGTGAAGTAATCGACCTCTCCATATGGCCTGTTAATCCAATCTAGTATATTTGGTATCAACCGATGAGGCTATCCACCATATTTCTCATTTAACCGTTTCCTTTGCCAACGTGCCACGAGGTTCGATCTGGCGATAGATCCATCTACTCCTCTGTATTTTTCATTCCTATCTTATATATGAAGTTCAATAGGAGGAACCTCAGCTATCGCTCCAGCTGCCTCTGTTGAGATAGTACGATACGCAGAGCATATCCTAATGCACATTTTGCGTTGGATACTGGTGCGTTTGGATATAAGTTTCTGGTTGCTTGTAACTGTATGCCAGGCAGGAGCAGCATAAAGCATTTGGGAATTGGCCACACTCAAGAGTAACCTTCTTTTGGATGTATTTGGTCCTTTTACGTTAGGCATAAGTCCAGATGGAGCCGCCACTATATTATCCACTTTATGGGCAACTTTCTGTACATGTTCCGCGAATGTTAGCTTTGTATCCAACCAAACTCCCAGGTACTTGATTCCTTTCTTGGGTTTTACAGTAACACCCTGCAGATCAAACTCAATCGTGCCAATTTTCTTTCCTTTAAGCAGAGCAGCTTCTGTTTTTTCGGGTGCCAGTTGAAGACCATTGTCCTCCAGCCAGTTGGATATGCGATGCAGTGCTGTATTTGCTGCGCACATTAAACCTTCTTCACCTTTAGATACCACCATCATGGCAATATCGTCAGCAAAGCCCATAAGGGTCACTCCTGTTAGCTGCTTTATTCTCAAAAGCCCATCGTAGAATATATTCCACAACGTTGGTCCTAAGACTGAACCCTGTGGTACCCCGCTGTTGACGTTTCTAGGTTTCACTGTATCTTCTGCTTCCAGAATGATCTCCCTTTCTGACAGGTAGGCTTTTATTACTTTGATCAGGCTGCCATTTATCTCCCTTCCCTGCAGTTCATCTAGGATTATTTACCAGCTAGCGCTATTGAAGGCATTTCTTATGTCCAACGTGATGATCGCGCTGAGTCGTCGGTGCGCTGTGGAGTATTCTTGTTCTGATGCCCTTGCAATTTTTAACACTTCTTCTATAGCGTCTACGGTCTGTTTCCCCTCTACAAAACCGAACTGTCTGGTTGAGAGTCCCCCCGTTCGCGATATTTCTCCCTTCAGTCTTACGAGGATGAATTGTTCGTAGAGTTTTCCCTCAACATCCAGCAGGCATATCGGTCTGTATCCGGATGGACTATCAATTGGCTTGTCTGCTTTCCTCAGAAGTATCAGTCTTGCCCTTTTCCATTGTACTGGAAATTATCCACGACTGGCCAATTCATAATATACAGCAAGTACGAAAAGAGGGTCGTTTGAAGCAAGGGCTTTAATGATCTCTGGTGGGATATTTCCGGGTCCGGGAGCCTTGTTGTCTTTCAGTTTATTACTTACTACTCGTAATTCACCTAAGCAAAAATTTAAAAATATCACATTTATATCACAGTTAAATATCACATCTTGGTGTATAGGGAATAAGGGATCAGCCACTTCTTCCACCATTTACATAGACATTTGTAGTCTGGGAGGGTAGCCGGTCAGGTTTCTCATGACGATTTTATAGCCATCCCCCTAGATGTTATCACAGATCGATTTCCAACATTTACGTTTGGAGTCTTTGATGCCATTTTGGACTAATCTTTTGGACTCCTTATAATCTTTCCAGAGCCTTTGACTTTCTTCTGGCTGATTCCTCCTCCTAGATCTCGTATAGAGCCGTCTCTTACGCATAAACTCTCGTCGAGCTTGCGCCAATCTTCTCATTCCACCAATAAACAGGCTGTTTTTTCGTTGAGCATCTTTTCCTAGGCATAGTTTTGTCACAGATCCGTTTCAGTGTGTGCGTTAGTTCTCTTGCCGAATTATGTATGATTCTTTCCGGGTCTTCTACTGTTAATTGAAGTTTATCCCTGCCCAGTTTCCTAATCTGCCAGCCTCCATTTTTCATAATTGTCCTAGGTAGGGACGATTTTTCTCCTGCGATTTCAAAAAGAATGAAGTTATGATCACTCAATGATTCAAGATCGCTGACATGCCAGTTCTTGATGTTTATCTTGATGTCGGCTGAGGCAAATGTCAGGTCCAGAATGGAAGAATAATCACGTCTTTGGAATGTTGGCTCATTCCCTTCATTCACCACAACCAAATCATGTTCAGCCATCCATTCCGTGAGTATTTGCCCTCTTCTATCAGTAGTATCGGTGCCCCATTGGGGGGATTTCGCATTAAAGTCCCCTACGAATACTGTATTTTCCCGTTGAATCTTATCAAACTTCCAATATCGTATAAGATTCTTTCAAGATCATCTAGTCCTTCGTTGGGTGAGGCGTAGCAAATGTAGATGGTATATGTTGGTGTTACTATATAGGAGAAGCTGTAACCTTCTCCATGTTGTCTTATGGTGATCTTATCGTCCACCTTTATGGCCGTGTTTAGATCATCATCGTAAAACCAGTCTTTTCTATTCTTTATGGCATTTAGGTTGGGTTCGCTCATGAGGATTACTCCAATATCCATGTCCTTGGCCATAGCAAGCACTAAATCGTGACATGCCCTCCTCTTGAAACTTTTGATTTGTAGGAACTTAACCATAGCTTTGGATAGGACTTTCTGCTGGTTGTGATACACCCAACTTATGTCTTCCTTTGTTCGCAGGACACGTGATGCTTCCTGTTTGGTGACCATTCTCTCTACAGTGAATGCAATAGGGGTTGTTCTTACAATCTGCCGTATCTCACACACATGGATTCCCTGTCTGGTCTCTTGCACCACGCTCTCTCATGTCCAAGTTCCCAGCATTTGAAGCATTTTAGCTTCTTCTTCCTTTCCAACACTCTGCAGGACGACCAACCAATCCGTATTTTCCCCAGGCTCATGAGTTTGACGGCGTCTGGTTCGGGTAGTATCACTGTAACATTTTGCTTGCTCATTCTTGTGCGCCTTAAGGCTCTAATTTCGACATCTACAGGCTTAGCTGCTATGGACTTTGTAATGGCATCCCTGATATCTTCAATGGTTGTTACCTCATCCATGTCCTTGATATGGAGGATTTTATTGCTTGTCAAGAGATACATTGATACTTCTGGTACTTTCGTCTGGATCATTTCCTTTAGTTCTTCGAGTCTTCCGGGCCCGTTTTTTACCGTAAGTAGGAGTTCTCCGCTCCTAGTTTTCCTCACGTCCTGGATCGCTACCCCGATATCGCTTGTGTTGACCATCTCTTTTACAGTTTTCAGCAATTCTGCGTAGCTAGTGTTGGGCTTATTCACAAGTAATGCGTCCTGTTTAGGTTGTACCTGCTTGACGGTTTGCACTGTTCGGGAGCTGCTTTGCTGTCTTTCAGGGTATTGACGCATCTCCTTCATTAAAAGGATTTCTATATCAGTGTTCACGAATAGAAATTCCAGAACTCTACAAATTATCAGGCCTGTTACTCCTTCCATTTCCGGAATTGCTAATTTTTTGCCCCCGTGTTTGAGCGTAATCAATTTGACTTCTGTAAATGTCTTGAAGATATTCTCGTCTTCAACTTCCTCGTTCACTGGTCCATCTGTGATAATTGGGTATAGTATTAGCCTAGTCTTGTGGGTAAGGTTCCGTCCTTCATCAGGGAAGTCTAGCCAGTGGACCATCATCGCCACTTCTCCTTTCTTCTTGTTCTGTTTCAGTTGGTCCTCCTTTTCTCCAAGCCTATTTATGATACTTGCTACTGACTTGCAGGAATTCCTCAGGTCTCTACTGCTTGGGAGAATCCATGTATATTCGGTATCAACATCCCATGAATTTCCATGTTGCATACTAATTTTCGGAAGGATCTCATCTCTCCAATCCTCTTCTGTTGCAATCTTGAAACAGTTCGTTAGAATTTGCCTTCTTTGTTTTTTGTGCTGTTCTAATTTGCAGCTTTCGCACTGGATCTGGTTTAGGGTAAGATTTTCTATCTCTGCCCTATGCATTATTTCCATGTTCGTCATCTGTGTCTGTAGGTCTAGTAATTCTTTCTTACATTCCCACTCTATCTTTTCATGGACAGCTTCATCCAACCAGTTTCTCATTTCAGCTCTCTGTAGCTTTTCCAAGTGTAGGGTCAAATTTGCTGATATATTAATTAGCTCCCTCTTTGGTTTATACATCTCCTGAAGTGTTTTCTCCAGTTGTCTGATATGGTTTCCCATATCCTCCAAGAGTTTTTTATGGTGTTTTGTTTGATGAGGCTTTCCTGTTCCTTTTCAGGTAACTCCGCGTTCTCTAGTCTCTTAGGTTTGCTCACCTGTTCTGGCAGAGAGTGAGTTCTAGGTCTAGGAGGAGTCCTCTTTAATATGTCTCTTCTTGGTATGGTACCCTCCGTTTCCGATATTGCATCGTTAATAGTTTCATAGAAGTTATTTTTTCATCCATGTATATCTCACGAGTCGGGCAGAAGTTAAGGTCCACAGTAACAGTGCTCCCTTACTACGGTAACGTCTGTGTTACAACCGATTTCGACCATGTGATCGGAGGACATCGTTCGAGACTCCTTCACGGAAGAGCCATCCATCCCCTGAGCACGATAGTGTACACCGTAGGATTTACGGATTTTTTCTCGAAGTTTACTCCTCTAAAGCCGCCCACTCTGGGTCAGACGATACGATGTGGGAATCTTCTTAGCTTTACCTCAACCACTTCGAGACCTTACCGGCATGCGTGGCCCTACCAGTAGCTATGCTACCGCCGGCATCGCTCCCTGAGTATAGAGGTTACTGAGCTCTCTCACCCACGACAAGGTGCTGATTCCCCTAGAAAGAGAAGATTTTTAAAACTGTGCCGTCCTTCCATCATGTCCTTTCAATCTTTAAACTGTGACCTTCATATGAAGACTGTTAACCAATCAACATCTAAAATTCCCAATAGCCACGAATAACAACTGCTTCATCGTGTAAACATCGGGCGTATACAACTAGATGGATGTGATAAGAAGGCTCAATAATACAAAGCTTTTGAGTTAGTGAAATGATTGCCATTTCAAAGCAGAGTACGTGCTGGAAAATGAGCTACACATCAGTTTTAGTGGCGTTACGTTATTTGGCCCTAAGAAAAACTAGTGACTCGAACCTTACTTTTAGAAACATACATAATCTATTAGATTTGAGAAACATTACCCATTGATCTAAACGTTGATGAAATTGTAATAGTAGGCTTAGAGAAGTTCTCAAGGTTGTTCTTCATATTCTTGTTTTACAATGTAAATTTTTTAAACAGTGCCATATATCCGAGGTTGTTGAATATTTTAATTTAGATTAGATACACGAAGGTGTCATGAATCATAATCTTAATAAACAGTGAAAGGTAAAACACCCTCATCTTCTCCCTTTCGTTACAGTTAATAAATCAAACACACCTTCTACAATTATTTATGGATTTAGTTGATTAATCTAAAGTAGAGAAATTAGAAAGGCAATTAATAGCCAGGTACATAATTGAAACGTTTGCCTTAAGACCCCTAGCGAGCAAATGCATTTGACAAGATATAAATATGTAGGGCTGCGAAAACGGCACGAAACAGATTTGTACATTTTTAGTTAATCTTGAATTTTTCAGGAGCATTCCTATTAAAAGTGTTTATATAATTTTCCATAATCGTTTTTCTTGAATAAATATCTTATAAGCTTGTGTTTATTATTATTTAATTTCATATAGTAAGAAACTTTATTTTATTCTCTTATATTTACATAAAAATATAAAAAAATTCTAGATATTACACTACTGACCAAAATCATTATAATTTAATTTTTGTGATATTCTAGATATTCATAAACTTCGAAAGCTCTCACCCAGTAGCAAGTCAATATTTTAATTGCAACCTAATAGTCCCGGCTAAAAACTTCTCCTCAGAGAGTGTTATTAGGTCTCAGTTAAAGTATCATTATTGGTACTACTAAGATGGAGTAACAATTAATATTAAATTGGACGCCACCAGCTGTTTAATGGAACGCATTCCACAAAACAAGAAAAAGGTGGAAAGATGAAAACACCTTGTAAAAAATTAACGTTAAATAAATATTATAAAGTATTCACGATCTTCCAATTTACTACAATTTGCTGAAATCAATTAGAAAAGCATCAATAATAATAATAACGCAGTTATATTAAACAAAAAACACCAACTCTATACTTATATAAGGTGGAGATAAGACAATGGAACTTAACTGGGCTGTTGCAGCTCTCAGCGGTGATCAATAGGAACGTAATGCGTCAGCGGTAACTGCGTGAGCGAATTCCTGGAGTGATCCTTGCGGTGATCTTTCAGTGTCCTAACAGTGACTTTTTTGACAAGCCAGCTACCGCACCGATTCCCGGTTGATCTGACAGCTAATACCAAGAGAGAAGAGATGAAAAAATCATCGAACAAAGATACATTTTGTGCTCGTAATATTTCGTAAGTTCATTATAAATAAAGTTTTCTCAAATTACATGTGCTCAATATATCCATTATATATACAACATAATGGTCCATAGAGCCGGATTATTGAGCAAAATTGCATCGTCCTCTTGTCATCAAATCACGAGAACGAGTCGAGACCCGAGAACCGCCAAGAAGCAGTCAGAAAAATTATGGTGAAGGAAAAATTGTGAGACCTGTTACCTGGTATTTAACCATTACTTTTCTAAATTTTCCCGTTTGTTAAGATTGAGAATTGTTTAGGGTTTAATTCTGAGTGAAAAATAAATACTTCCTTTAGTACTTCCACAAATCTTGAAGTAATATGTCGGAACCACAGGATGCTGCTAGATTAAAGAGTTTAATTGAAACAAAGGGTATTTTAAAATTGAGACAAACGCATTTAAAAAAATACTTAGATAATATTTTACGAGAGAATCGAGATGGAGATATAAAAAATTACGTCAATGTGAGTAATAACAGTAATGGTAGGGAAATAAAATTACCGGCTATCGAATTACCTAAACTTGGGGGGAGATTACGGTGATTTTTTCGAATTTAGAGATTTATTTGAAATTCAGAAATTTCACTATCTGAGGACATCATGGCATGGGGGAGCAGAGAGTCCACAGCAGAAAATTATGGACTTACGTGGAATACTTTATGTAACAGATATTATAATCGAGAAATACTTGTCGACAGTCGTGTGCAAGCTTTCTTTGATTTACTGGTATTAACACAAGAGTCTAGTATTGAGTTGAGGAAAATGCTTGACAACATTTCCAAACATTTAAAGTCGTCAGAGAACTTAAAGCAACCGGTAGCTCAATGGGAGGGGTTCTAAATTAGATAAGAAAACGGCGAGAGAAGAGAAGGAGAAATGTGCAAAGGGGGAAGTTAGGTGTGCAGAAGCTGGCGGCGAGGAACAAAATGAACAGAGTTTGCTTTGTATAATTTTGAGATTTTCACAAAAAGAAAGGCTGGTCTAATCAAGGCATAGGTGTGCAGAAGCTGACGGCGAGGAACAAAATGAACAGGGTTTGCTTTGTATAATTTTGAGATTGTCACAATAAGAAAGGCTGGTCTAATCAAGGCTTTTAAGTTATCAAGAAACATTAAGGAGAGGTTTCAGATTAGAGAGGCAAACGGTGGAAAATCACGAGTAAATAGTGTAAGAAGTAGCTCCCATTCCCACGTAGTGAATGAGAATGTTTGTGTAGTATGCAACGGGTACACACTATTCACAACTGTCCAGAGTTTCAAAAATTGAGTACGAAAGAGTACGCAAGGTCAAAGATTGACGTCCGTGTTTCAATTGCTTGACTTTATCATTACACAATCTTGATGCACGTACCGCTAAAACCTTCGAGGATTGACATGTTTCGGAAGGAGCTCCGTTATTTGATGATTTGTTAGATTTCGTAATACAACAGATCAAAACATTAGAAATAATATCTAACCTCATTACTCGTTCCACGGTCACTTCTAGATCCAATTCATTCATTGCCAGTCGCAATTCAAATTATTCAGATTCAAATTCACATCGTTGTATTCACTCCGATTCAAAAATCCTCTCTTGTATATTTTGTCACAAGGCACACTCATTTTCCTCCTATTCCGCATAAGGCATTGGCGGACACTTCACTATCTCTCCCGGCACTTTTCAATGCCAAATTTTCTCCAGACTTTCTCCAAATCATATTGACATAAACCCATCAGTGGTTTCCCATATTACTGATCATTTGCTTTCTTCCAACATTAGTACAGAAGCTGCTCATGCTTTTCGATATTTAACATTGGTTGATCCTGAATTTCACCGCTCAGAGAAAATAAACCTACTTTTGGGTGCTGACCTTTACCCCGAGTTATTACTACCTCAACCTTTTGCTCCAAGCTCTCTTGACCCGGTCCCAATCAGCACCATATTTGGTTTAACAATTATAGGTCCTATACAAACACGTTATCGAAATCAACAAACCACTTCATTGATATCTACTTGTCAGATTTCCCACTGTAAATTTGGGGAAATTGAAAATATATCGACTCTCACACCGCAAGATCCACTTGACATTTTAGTAGAGCAATATTTCACCGCCACTCATAAACGAAATGAAGATGGCATGTATTGAGTCTACCTGCCAGTCAAACCAAAGGCAGCCCTCCTAACTAGTAATCGGAAGGTTGCTCGTTATTCACTTGTTCAACTTATCAAACGTCTTGATAAGACTCCATCACTCAAATTGGAATACGAAGAATTTCTACAATAATATTTAGAATTAAGACACATGTCCAAGTCTCTACAACCCGCTCAGTATATTATTCCCCACCATATAGTAACTAAACCTACAAATCAGGGCAACAAAATCCAAGTAGTTTTCAATGAATCCCGTCTCAACTCATCCGGTCTCTCCTTAAATGATTGTTTGATCAAAGGACCCAAGTTACAGTCAGATATATCGGACATATTACTCAATTTTTGACTTTCTCCAATTGCTCTTTACTACAACATTCGACAAATCCTGGTACATGAACAAGATGGTCATATACAGCATATCCTCTGGAAACCCAAAGCCAATCTTCTTGAACAAGGAGCTGAGCTCTCAACACCGCAACTTATGGCTTGGCCCCCTCCGCTTTCCTTGCCATGCGCGTTCTCCAGGAGCTCGTTAAAGATGAAGGACATCGCTTCTCTTTAGCTTCACAGGTCTTATTAGACCAGACTTATGTTGACGATGTCATTTCCGGTGTGATCGACATTGCATCCGCATTAGATTGGCAAATGCAATCAATAAAGTTACTTTCGTCTGAAGGTTTTGAATTACACAAATCGTCGTCTAGTTACCCGCAGCTACTTAAAGACTTGCCTCCAAGCTATTTAGAATATTCTCTACAGTTTAATAATGAAGACAATTCGTTAAAAGTTTTAGGTTTGAATTGGGAACCATCTCGAAACTGCCTTGTATTCAGAGTTCAGCCTTTTCAAGTAACTTGTACTAGCATAACTTGCTTTCCTTTTTAGCTAAAATTTTTAACCCGAATGGATTTTTGTCTCCTCTCGTCATCTCCTTTAAAATTATTATCCAAAATATATGGCTTGCTAAACTTGATTGATGACGTGAGAACGGTACCACCCAATATCGAAGAAACAGATGGTCCCCCAATCTTAGATGTAGAAGTGCAGGCAGCCTTGAAAAATGCAAAAGATCAAAAGGCCTTGGGCCCAGACGGGATTGCTACTTAAATATTAAAGCCGATCCTTTTCTATGGGGTCGAATCATGGACGCTTACGGAGGCCTCCTCCAAAAAACTTGAGGCATTTGAAATGTGGCTGTACCAAGAATCCAACGAATACCTTGGACAGAGAAAATAACCAATATGGAAGTAATGAGAAGAATGAGAAGAATAGGAAAGGAAAAAGAAGCCCTAAACACAGTCAAGACCTGAAAGCTACAATATCTTGGACATATAATGCGTAATAAGAGCCGATATACCCTTTTACAGAAGATTCTCCAAGGCAAGGTATGGGGAGCTAGAGGAGTGGAAAGAAGGTGAATATCATGGTTGAAAAATTTAAAACGTGGTTCAACAAATCAACCACTCAACTATTCCGAGCTGCTGTTAACAAAGTTCGAATAGCCAACATGATAGCCAACATCCTGAGCGGATAGGCACTTTTAAGAAGAAGGAGAAACTTGATTGGGATCAACCAGTCACCTCTGAAATTGCATTAGATTGGAACCAGCTTATCAATAATCTTGATCGCATTGCCACGTTTCACCCTCCTCGTTGCGTGATTCCTAACACGAATTTCGATCAAATACACCTGATAAGTATCGCCGATGCCTTCGTCTCTTGCTTATGCTGGAGTAGTGTACATATATTTCGAATCAGCTAACTCGAGTCATTCCTTCCCTTGAACTTTGCGCCACAGTACTTTTAATTGATTTAATCAATTCTATTTTGCATATCCGGCATCCTAAACCACTGCCTGACATCAGATTTTTCTCGGATTCTGAAATAGTACTTACATGGTTACCCACTCCCCCTCATACTCTTGAAACTTTCGTTTCACATCGAATTTCGCATATTGTAGGTCACTAATCTCCTACTTTAACGTGGTCTCACTGTCCTTCTCCTCTCAATCCCGTTGCCATGGCCTCACGTGGGTTATCCGCTTCTCATTTTCATCAAGATCAGATATTGCACGTATGAAGTCAAGGTCCTCCTCTATTGACCGATTACCACCAGCAATGGCCCATTCCCCTTTCGCAGTACCAATTTAAACTCAGAATCTTTATTAGAGTTTAAACCGAATCTCCTAGCACTCATCACTGTTCAATCTGATCCCTCTTTTGAAGAATTCTCTCTACGATCCTCTTCCTTTACACGTATCCAACGAGTTGTTGCTTGAATGCGGCGTTTAGTTTTCAATTATAGATCCCGTAATGATCCTAAACCTCGTTTCGGAGGTCCTTTGAGCGTTCTTGAATTGCAAGATGCATTACGTACAATCATCTTGCGTACACAGTCACAACATTATCTTGATGCTCTCCAGGAATTTCGAGTCAGTAAGACAGTTAATTTATTTTCAAATTGAACCCCTTTCATGATGACCATGGGGCCCTTAGGGTGGGTAGTAGGCACAAAAACTCTCACCTAAGTTACGCTGCAAAACAACCAATATTATTGCCCCGATTAGCTCATCTCTCTGTGCTCATATGCAAGCACGATCACTTATATGCCTTGCACGCTGGACGCACCACGTGTCAAGCTTTAGTCCGCGTTCGTTATTGGATTCGTTCCTTACGGCAGCTTATACGTAAAGTGACTCACCGATGCCTCACTTGTCATCGTTTTCGAGCTTCCACTATTCATTCAATCATGGCCGATTTACCCCCTTGTCAAGTTCAGCCCGTTAGACCCTTTCTTAACACAGGTGTTGATTACCAAGGGCTATCTGTGCGTTTTTGTTCGTACCGCGACTAACGCTGTACATCTGGAGTTTGCTTCCGAACTTTCTACTGACGTCTTCTTAACAGCGCTCGATAGATTTATCACTCGTAGAGGTCTTCCTAATTCCAGATTATTCGATCAAGGCCGGAATTTTATTACGCACATTCAGGAAGTTTATCATTTCCTTCACACTCAGTATGACGAGATCTTGCGTACTTTGTCGCAGCGTTAAATTAAGTGGATTTCTAATCCTCTGTCTGCCCCTAACTTTGGCGGGCTATTTGTTACATCGCTTGAGTGCTGAAATAACTTTTGCCGCGGAAGAGTATGCCTCTCATTTTAAACGAATCTAAGCTATTCTCAACAGTCGACCTCGATACTCACTGTTCTCAGACCCCAATGAAGCATGCTTTTTCCTCAGTCCATGTCATTTTCTTGTTGGCGTCCCGCTCTTATCAATACCTGAAATCCCTTGCTCTGAAGATATTTATTTAATCTCCCTTTGAAAGTCCATCTCACAGATTTCACAATCATATTGGCGTCGTTGGTCTCGGGAATACCTTAATACCTTGATACAACGTAATAAGTGTACTTCGCCGTCCAATCCACTCAAAACGGGCGACGTTGTAATATTGAAGGGAATGAACACTTCTCCCTTATCTTGACACTTGACTCGCATTACTGAACTGAAGTACAGTCGAGACGGTGTTTCCCGCGTTGTGGTCTTTCAAACTCCCACTGCCATTCTTTCACGTCCCGCTAACAAGTCCATTCCACTTCCAGAAGTCCTCTTTTTTTGTTTTATTTTTTTTTGTATCTGTTGTTTCCACACCGGGTAACTTTCTTTATTCATTCCTCTATGATTCTAAAAGTTTTGCTTATTTCCCTAGTGCTACAATTCGACAACCATTCCAATTTTGGTGGGCGGTATGTTCGCGCCACCCTCTTATTTTTCCATGAAATTCGGCGCGACGTTCATGGATTAATTTAATACTTAAGAATCACTCTCATAAGAGACTAGTTTTATCATTGTCATTATCGCTTTATCTCGTTTCCTAAATACATTTTTGATTGTTAAAACCGCATTAAAAAATCAGTTAAAACCGCGACGTTGTGTCAATCCCGGTAAAGTGTTCCTATTCGCAAATATAGACTATGCATTAACTTTATTTCGTCTCACAAAGGGCAGGAATTAAACTAGAAGCAAAACGCTCGATCATTGAAGCTTAGCAATTTGCAGAAACCGTCATTTTTTGGTAAGTCCCGTTACATTAAGTTGTAATTGTTGACGATTAGCTAATTGCATAACATCTTTCAAGTACAGTCCTCGTTGAAGCCGTAGTGCTTACATCCTGAGGAGACATGCATACAGAGGATACTGTGGATATTTGATCCATCTGAGGCTATTCAGCAGTGCGAGCTTAAGACAGTCACCTACAGTAACACGTCTTCCCCCGTCTTAGCAGTGCGTTGTCTGCAACAGTTGTCTAAAGAAAGTGTACTTTCTTACCGGAAGATTTCGAAGGTAATCGAAAGAGATTTTTACATGACATAATTTCAGGTACAGATACGGTTCAGGAAGCCATTTCTCTATGTAATCACTTGCGAGTTGAAGTCAGATGGATTCGAGCTACAGAAATGGGCATCTAATAGTGATGAGGTATTGCAGTATCTTAAGGAGAGTAGTGATTCCGTAATCATAAAAATCGGTGAGAAGAATTAAACCAAAACTTTGGGTTTAGATGTCTTGGCGTATCATATTTCAGAACCGGAATTCCAGAAAGTTATTAAGCGCCGTGATACTGTCAGAAATATCACTTATATTTGATCCATTAAGTCTTTTGGCACCTGCCGTTATTCTGGCGAAAATTGTTCTTCAAAAACTGTGGATGAATAAGCTGTCTTGGGATCAAGAGGCTGCAATGGATATTAATGCCCGGTGGAGAGCAACTCTCTCCGTATTCCGAGACAAATAACTTGTAGATATGCCATTAACATCGAAATTCATGGATTTGCTGACACTTCATTGGAAGCATACGGAGCATGCATCTATGTTCGTAGTGTGAATGAGAGAGGAGAAACTAAAGTGCAACTTTTGTTAGCAAAAAGTAAAGTTGCTCATTTGAAAAACATAACAATTCCCAAATTAGAGTTGTGTGAAACTTTAGTTCTAGCTCAGTTAATTCAAAAAATGAATATTTCTATGACAAGGAAAGTTGATAGCTATTTTATTTGGAGTAATTCGACAGTGTCTTCGAGCTGGATCAAAGCCCAACCAAATCTTTTTCAAACCTTCATGAGTAGTCGAGTATCCCAAACACAACGTTTAACAACTCCTTCAGATTGGTACTATATTCGGACCAATGAGATTCCAGCGGTCTTATTTTTCCGGGGAGTTATGCCAAGTTTACTCCAGAGTTCAAAGCTTTGGTGCGGAGGACCAACTTGGCTCTCTCAGTCACGTGAATTTTGGCCAGTTAGTTCATTTGAGATTGAAACTAATCTTCCAGAAATTAGAAAAATAGCTACAGTGTTGAAGATGTAGGTGATATAATACTTTCCCTTTCACAAATTTTCTAGTTTAATCATACTTAATCGTATACTTTATTACTTGAGATTCTTGAATAATTGCCGTAGTGGAGAGCAGATAAGGGGTTCGCTAAATGTGAGAGAGTTGAATGAGAATGGCACTGTTAGTCAGATTTTTCCAGAACGTTTGTTTCGCGAATGAGATTGGGTTTCCAAAAAAGGGGACAGAGCCTCCAAGGGAAAATTACTTAAATTAAACCCGTTCCTTGACGATGAAGGAATTCTGCGTATTGGTGGTAGATTAGAACTTTCAAACTTTAGTTTTGAGAAGAAATATCCGGTATTACTTGATGGAAATCGTTATTTTACCATACTAGTTTTCAGATCCGTTGTAGGCTTGTCCACAAATGTTACTAGCTCGGGTTTGAGACAATTATTGGCCGATTAGAGGTGAAGTTTTAGTACGAAAAATTGTTCATAAGTGTATCCGATGTTTCCGAAATAAACCTAGCCAAAAAATCCCAATTATGGGAAGCTCGTGTAACTTGCGCCGCACCATTCCAAAAAACAAGGGTGGATTATGCAGGTCCGTTTACTCTCAAAGTTAGGAAGGGCGGGGGAAGTAAGACGCCAAAATGTTACATTGCAGTATTTACATCCTTTTCTATGAAATGTGTCCACCAACGGTTGGTTTCCGACTTAAGGACGGAACCTTTCTTGGCAGCATTTCGACGTTTCGTTTCTAGGAAAGCTGTGCCTTCACATATTTATTCTGACAACGGAAAGACATTTGTTGGAGCTAGAAAAATGACTTATCGGTGTTGGGAAAATTTCTAACAAAAAAATTCACAAACTGTGATCGATTCGTGTACAAATGAGGGAGTACAGTGGCATTCCGAAAAAAAAACATTTGCAGGGAGTTTTGGGTAATGCAATAGTTACCTTTGAGGAGATGTATACCATATTAACACATATCGTGACAATTCTCAATTCTTGTCCTCTCTCCTCTGAACCCACTGATCTGATCACACTTATCCTCTCACACTTTTTGATTGGTAAACCGTTGACCACCATACCAAGTGCTGACTTTGAGGAGGAGGAGGAGGAGGAGGAGGAGCTTGTCAATGTTTTAACGACTACAGAAAATTCAGCAGCAATTCTGATCCCGATAGTCTCGAGAGTATCTCTCCCAACTTCAAACCAGGGTAAAGTAGAGAAGTCAACAATCCAATATGGAAGTTGATGATTTAGTTTTATTACGAGGTGACAACGCGCCGCCTCTTCGATGGAAGCTGGGTAGAATGATGGAAGCTTATCCTGGAGCAGACGGTATAGTTCCAGTAGTTTCAGTGAAAACTCCGAAGGGTAATGTTCGACGTGCGTTGTCGAATGTCGCATGACAGTGTTGACATCAGCCGGTGTAAGTAATCGATTGAAAGGGTTACCCTTTCAAGGAGGGGACTGTGTTGAGACTTTTTTTGACAAGCCGGCAACCGTGCCGCTGTCCAGATAACCTGAGAGCTAATGTCAAGAGCGAAGAGATGAACAAATCATCGAACGGAGACACACTTTTCGTGCTCGTTATATTTCGTAAGTTCATTGTAAATTAAGTTTTCTCAAATTACATGTGCTCAATATATTCATTATACAACAGTGACCTAACGATATCCTAGGATGATCTTAGCAATGTCCTAACGGCTGCAAAGCTGCGGAAAGAAGTAACAAAAAAGGAAATAAGGAATAAGAATAAATAAGGAAGAAACGAGGAGATAGAACGGATCTGGGTAAAAAAGGAGCTTATGCTCTAACATATATATATATACATATATATATATATATATATATATATATATATATATATATATATATATATATATATAAAAATACCTAATGAGCCAGAAACATGCATGTCTACGGTTACCACTCATTCTCTGTAACCTCTTTTGCGTGATATGCCCGCTAATTCTGTTTTTGTTTTATATTCCACGCGTTATTCTTTCACCTTTTCATTGGTTATTTATATATATATATATATATATATATATATATATATATATATATATAAACTGAATCTGTTCTGTTCTATTCATTCTGTTCCCTAAATAAACAGAAAAAACAAATTTTTATAAAAGCGAGAAAAATAAATGAAAGAAGCAGAATAATAAAAGCCGGCCCATACAATGGTCGACACAAAATAGCAATTCGGTTATTTTGTAAGCACTGAAAATCAAAGAAATACTGAAAAGCCTAACTTACCAGCGAATATAAAGAAATATCACCACAGTGGAATTTTTATAATAATTATCAAAAGTGGTTTCTTCTTCGGAAGTAGCAACAGAGATTGAATTTTCGAATGAAATTTCGCTACCAGGGGAAAAGACAAATTAATTTAGATTTTTGTTTTCAGAGTGACTATGCGATGGAAGTGACTACTGAGCCACAATACGTTAACGAAATAGAAAAGATATTTGACGAAAAACGTAGCAGGCCGATTGGCATGTTACGCAATTTAACATATCATTCTGGTTTTCAAGTGTCTGATTCCTCATCAGAAAACATATCACAGTAAATACTTTCCCCATACAACATATATTTGCTTCAAGCAATGAATACAATGAAAATTGACCTATCTATATCAATTAGAATATTGACCTACTTTATCTATTTGAAAATAACTTTAATTTCTGTTATATACTATATTTGATCACATGTTCAAACATCATTCGCATAATTTATTTAATCATTACTAATCTTACAGATCTAAGAACACAGCACCAAAACACTGTATGTCATGATTTTTTTCAGGACCTCACTCAGTTAAGTAGGTATGTATTTGATACAGGAAATATGAATAAAATCATTTTATGCCATTTTAATCCCTTGGATTGGACTTAGACCAAGGTTACAGCTTTCTCAAGATGTAAAGAAAAAGATTACAAATATTACTTATAATAACTACAACAAGAATACTAATATCAGCAAGTACATAATTTATTGCGTGAATTGCTATTTTTTTAAAGTTTTCCCAAAAATCAATTTTCTAAAGAATCTCAAATATAACAGTATTATTTATCATTAAAAAAATCATTTAAGACTCTTACTACAATTTGAGATTTGAAGAAAGTTTTTCCTAATGAGGCATGCAGTCTTCTTAAAATTGTTCAGAGAATTACTTTTAGTGTAGTCATCACTTGTGACATTATGAGTTTTTTTATATTACCAAATACGTTAATTTTCATAAATCCTTTCATTCCAGTCCTGTACATTTGAGAATTTTGAATCAGGTGATTAAATATATTGAGGATCCTAAGAACAACACATCCCAACTTAAAATTCCTCATTCTAATCACCACTAAAACAGTATACTAATGAAAAATAATGAGTTTGTGAAGTTTGGGATAGGGTATGTTTGTAGAGCTGCTAATCTCTTGTGGGTTTTGTTAAATAACGGATATTTCTCTCTGCTCTTCATTGGTATTTATCTTCCTTGAACCCATTCAATTCCTTTCTCCCTTTTTCATTTGAATAAGTAATGATAAGGAATATTATTTTCCAGAAATTGATCAATATCTACCTGTAATGAGAATTGTTGGATGCTATTATGAACGCGAAAGAGATATTCCATCTTCTCAGTTAAATTTATTGTTAGATTCATTAAGATAATGACAGAAACAGGAAAATATCATTCAGTCGACACAAGAATCCTTTATTTTAAAGAGTACTGATAATCTTGATAAAATGTATTTATTATGATGAAAAGATACAGTTTTATATTTCAGTGAAAAAATATAGGGACTTAGCAAAATATATAATTTTATAATACTATAAAATGTAAGATTATGAATTTATTCAGTAAATCATAGAAAAAACAGGCGATGGTAAAAATAAGTACACATTAAAATATCCCAAATAAGATTTGATATTGTTTATTTGGTTATTTTATAGATATAATCTATTTTTTACTACAGAAATTTGTACATTTACTCAGTAAATATAGAGGCTGTTATATATAGAATGATATAATAATGATAGCAGAGGATGAAATTGTGAAATTATTGAATATATTTATGTAAATGTTAGACAAAGAAATTTATATTGGGAATAATTGTGGAAAAGATTAAGATAACGGCAGTAAACAAAAAAGATGGAGACAGAGAATGTAAAACTATCAAAGTGATACTAACAACTAAAGGAAATATAGTTACACAATGTGGAAAAATAGACTAACAAATAAATCAAATACAAATCCACTAGCATATGCATTAGGAAATATAAAATTAAGGCAAGAAACAAAGACAACAATATTGTCATGAAACTGCACACTGTAGTAGTCCCTAAAGCCCTCTCTGTTCTAATTCAATATCTAAAGTTGAAATTTTGGCAGGAGCGCTGGTTTCTGGGATGGACTTTTTGTCATTGTTAATTATAGAGATTTCCAAGAAGGTCGATTGTTTGTTGGGAGCCACGATCGAAAAATTTCAGGAATCCGAAGGTTCGAGAAACTGCTTTTAATATATAAGAGACTACCTTCGATCAACGAGTCACTCTACAGTTTGATTTCACAGCCAACTGAGCAGAGCAAGTTAACAATAAAAGTGAACTGTGATCAGTGTATTTAATATAAATTAGAATTAAGTGTGTACATAAATTAAACACAAGTGAATAGTGTATAAATAAATCAATTAAGTAGATATACCGTGTGAATAAATTTATCCCACCCGTTGTGTTAAAAACTATTTAATTAAATAAGAAAACATTACATTGCTGTCAGGTGTGGGGTAATATAAACAAATTGTTATGTAAAAATTGCTGAGAGACTAATCGACCTAAAAGTGACGGAACTGGAAGTTGTATTGGAGAATCGCAAGTTGAGAACGTCTGGTAAGAAGAGGGAATTAGTAGAAAGAATCAAAGTGGCACTGGAAAGGGACGGCTTTGATCCAGAAACATTTTTATTCGAAGACGAGGCTTCCACCTTAATCTCGCCAAATTCTGCTAAAATGGACGAGAAGATTTCAACCATGAAGGACGATTTTTCTGCTATGGAGAACTATATTTCTACTATGAAGAACGATATTTCTGCTGACGTGGACGTGGACGTGGAAGATTTCAACCATGAAAAAGGATTTTTCTGTTAATATGGACGAAAAGATTTCATCTATGAAGAACGATATTTCTTCTAATATGAAAATAGTATATTGTGCAACAAGTGGGAAAAGTACTTTTCCCACATGTTGCACACTATACTTTTTCTAAAACTGCACAAATTTAAAAAATACAAGTAAATAGTTTTGTAGAAAAAGTCTAAGTATCGAGGACCACTCACCGGAAACGGCTGGGCATCGAGTATAAGTTTCTGAAATTGGCTGGGCATCGAGGATCCCCTACTGGATTCTCCATATAAATGTATGTAGTGTGGGCAAAGTGCCGTGAGAAATAATATTTCTCACAGTATAAGCAATATATGGTTTTGAAATTAAGTAAGCTATGAGAAATATGCTACTCTTCATAGCAGTACTAGAAAAATGATATTTGTGCAATGAAGAATGATATGCCAGCTAATATGGACGAGAAGATATCTGCTATGAATAACGATATTTCTGCCGATATCCTATCAATGAAAAATGACATTGCCGCTGTCGTCGAAAATAAAATTTCGTCTCTCAAATCGGACAGGATTATAACGGCGGACGAGAAAATAAAACCACACATTGAGAATAAGATGATAACGATAGACGAGAAAATCAAAGAGTTAGAGACAAATATGGAAGATCTAAGAATACAAGACACACCAGAAGAAGAAAAGAAGATTAGACATATAAAACTCTGCAAGCCAGAAATGAGCCCCAAGATAGAATATATTGACAGTTTTGCCCGAGTCAAGGCCCCAACGTTCGAATGAATGACATCGTGGACCAATTATATAAAACAGTTCGAAGGAGCCGCTAGAGTGAATAATTGGTCCGATAGAGAGAAGGCAGTGAACTTAACTATTGTGCTTCGGGGAGATACCTTAGATGTACTTCAGACGATACCACTTGAAGAAACGGATGACTTCAAGCAGCTGAAGAAGAGATTGGACATGCGATATGTTCACGAACAACTAAAACATTTGTACCAACCCCAGCTGAAGAACCGAAACCAGAAACGTGATGAAACCCTTCAAGAGTACGAAGTGGATATTGCCCAACTAGGTCGATTTGCTTATCTATCAGTACCAGAGAACACGATGGAACGTTTGGGTAACCAGGCATTTATTCATGGCTTACGTGACCCCGATATGCAAAGGACGCTTCGTTTAGCCCATCCCAAAACATTAGCCGATGCATTGACAGCTGCTCTTTAATATGAAGCATCCTCGAAGGATTCGGAATATAACAAAGCTAGGACCATCCAAGAAGAAGGTAAGGAGGACAGACTTGACCTGATCGTAAGTTTGATAAGAAGTATGCTGGACAAGAAGCCGATAAAGATCAGATGCTGGAATTGTGGCGAGCTAGAGCATGTTCGCAGTTCGTGTAAGCGCCCCAGCACTCTTGCAAAACCAAGAACCCCAGTCACAGGAACACTAGAACGGGTCGACTACGAGAGGGCAAAACCGACCCAGAATCGTTCCAAAGACTCTCTCATACTGATAGCCTCTCTCAGATATCGCAACGACACTGTATATGTGGATGGCGAAGTTAATGGCAAGAAATATACTCTGCTGGTAGACACTGGAACAACTAGAATAATTTCATAGCCAGATATAATAAACTCCAAGAAAAAGCTTCTACCAACTAGACTTCGACTGCGGATCACCACAGGTGAGAGTGCTAACGTTCACGGAGAGACACAAATCTATTTGGGAATTGGTGCAGAAAATTTCACGCATACGGTAATCGTAGTTGAAGATGACGGTGATTGTGGAAATGGACGAAATGAATCTACAAGGTTTCCAGTTGGGCTTTAGAAACAGAGGAGGTATTTCTTCATCCATATGAAGGCAGCACGGTGTTGGCAGCTGTACAGGAAGATACCGTTCTACCTGCACGATGCGAAACTATGATAGTTGCGCAGCTGCAGGGAATCAAGAGGATGAAAAAGGCGTACTAATTGGAGAAGTATTGGTTACGTCAGCGAAGGAGTACGTGTGATAAACGTGAACGATTACCCAATTACCATAAAGAAGAAAACCAGGATTGATCCTGCGTACCAGTGACGTCTATACTTCGTCAAACAACGACAACTGACAATTCCAATGCCAGATTCGAATAGATGTTATCAGTAGGTGGCCAATCCTTGAATCGAGCGGAGAAAAGGAAAATGAGAGAATTTCTCTTGCATTATCGAGATCTATTCGTATCAAAAAGAGGAAAGACCGGTAGAACATCAGCCGTCAAACACAAAATCGATACTGGTAATGCCAAGCCCATTAGGCAATCAGCTCGAAGACTACCCCGAGCGAATAGATAGGTAGCTGAAAGAATAATGAGAGAGATGGAAGAAGAGAAAATAATAGAACTATTTACTAGTCCATCGGTGTCTCTAGTAGTGCTCGTTAAGAAAAATAATGAAGCTACGAGATTCTGCGTGAACTATCGCCACCTTGGGCCTAAAGACTGGCTCTTGGCAAGTAGAAATGGATCCAGAAGACAAAGAGAACACTACTCTTACAACGTCATGCCATTCGGGCTCTGTAATGCGCCCCCGGCATTTGAAAGACTCATGGAAAATGTCTTAAGACATTTGACGAACACCTGCAGAAGTTGAAAGATGTATTCAAACGACTCCAAGCTGCCCAGCTCATGTTAAACCTGAAGAAATGTCAGCTATTCCAAAAACGAGTCATTTATCTATGTCATATAGTGAGCAATGAAGGAGTGACGGTGAATCCAGAGAAGATTGCTTCCATTCAGCGATGGCCGCAACCAACCGACAAACATCGAATTAGTAGTTTCCTTGGACTCTGTACATACTATATAAGATTTATCAGGAAGTTTGGAGATATTGCCAAGCCACTAACTTGACTCACAGAAGAAACAAGAGCTTACCATTGGGAGTAAGACTGTCAAACGTCTTTTGAAACCCTGAAGAGACATTTAACCACGGCGCCGATATTAGGATATCCATTGCCAGAGGGAGACTTTATTTTTGACACTAACGCAAGCAACGTAGGAATAGGAGGAGTGCTCTCACAGATCCAATGACGGCAAGAAAGAGTGCTGAGATATTTCAGTTAAGTCCTCTCCGAATCAGAACGAAACTACTGCGTCACAAGAAGAGAACTTTAGAAGTCCGTGGAATACTTTTATCAGTATCTCTATGGTAGAAAGTTCTTAATCCGGACTGATCATGCAGTACTCAAGTGGTTGATGCAGTTCAAGAACCCCGAGGGCCAGATCGCTAGATTGATTGAACGACTTCAAGAGTACGAGCTGGTGTGAGTCACCGAAATGCCAACTCCCTGTCTAGACGGCCGTGCCCAGCATACTGCTCCCACTGCAATAAGGCGGAATTTAAGGAAGCTGCAGTTTCAAGAACTACTGTAGTCAACGAAGGCACCCACCAGGGTCAGAGAAGATCAGGAGAATGATCCTCACCTAAAGATGATCTGTCAATGAAAAGAAGAAAATCGGGGCGACCTACCTGGTATAAAGTGTCAAGATTTTCACAAACACTCATGGCATATTTGGCTCAATTGGACTCCCTTGTCTTGGAAGAAGGCATGTTGCAAAGAGTCCTTGAAAACGATGATGGTTCCGAAATGAGAAGATAGCAGTTATCTCGAGAACGAGAGTAGCTGAGGTACTGAGGAAGTTACACGACAGTCCATCGGGAGGTCATCTGGGAGTGAAGAAAACCTTTCAGCGAGTCCATGAAAGGTTTCATTGGATGAACAGCTCCGATTATGTGAAGGACTGGTGTATGAAATGTACTACTTGTGCTACGAGTAATGGACCACATCGCAAGAGAAAGGCACGCATGAAATAATATAATGTTTGTAGCCGTTTCGAAAGGATTGATTTAGTTTTCGCTGGACCATTTCAGACGACAGAAAATGGTGGTAAATACGTCTTGGTTGTAATAGATTATTTCACAAAGTAAAGTGGAAATTTACGCGATCCCGAATCAAGAGGCCATAACGTTCGCGGATGTACTGGGGAAATAATTTATCAACCGATATGGAGTGCCCTTTGAAGTACACAGCGATCAAGAAAGAAATTTCGAAAGCCAGGTATTCTAGGAAATTTGTGACAAGCTGGGAGTGTAGAAGACCAGGACAACAGCGTTGCATCCACAGTCAGACATAATGGTCGAGAGAATCGACAGGACCATTGGAAAATAACTGTACAAAGTAGTTCCAGCCACCATAAAGACTGGGACCAGTATCTCTCCCTATTTGCATTGGCTTATCGATCCGCCATCAATGAGTGTACGGGTGAAACACCTGCGAAAATCCCGTTTGGACGCGAAATGAGTCTACCTTGTGACCTAGAATTTGGTTGTCGACCGGGAGAAGATCTAGCGGGTGAAGATTACGTGATCCAATTGAGAAGAAGGATGGACGATGTGCACGAACTGGTACGAACGAATCTTCAAGTTGTCAGTGACAGAATGAAAAAACGGTACGACACGCAGGCAACAGAAGGCAGTTTCAAAGGGGAGAAAGTATGGTTGCACAACCCGACGAGGAGAAAAGGCTTTTCTCCGAAAGTACAGAAATCTTGTGAAGGTTCGTATGTAATCAAGAAAAATATTAATGACGTCATCTATCGCATAAGCAAGAACCCCAATGGAAAAGCGAAAGGAGTCCACCATAACCGACTAGCACCACTCGAAGGAGACCATGACCCAGGGGAAGGAGTGAACCATATCCGAGAAGAGCCTGACTCTGCCTTCAAAAAATTTATGGGCTCATATTGAGGTACCAGGAAAGCTAGATATGAAGTCACAGCAGAACAACGACAATATGTGTTCACGCTCACGAAAGAATATATACTGGCACACAACATCTCCGCCAGTAACAAACACGCACGAGGGTTGGCAATCGTCTTTCGAGAGAAGTTTGGGCAATTAGAAAAACTTGAAGATCAGATTCCAGCCCCTGGCAAGACACTGAGACTCAAACACAATTACCTAGTAACCAGAAACGAATGTCAAGATAGATTTACCTACCGGATTGTGCAGGAAGCACTACGAAGCCTTCGAGATAATTTGCTGGAATCCCACGTGGATAAACTATCAATATCCATGATAGAGAGCAACTAGTTGGATTGGCGACTCATCAGGAACTTGATAGAGGTGATCTTCCAAGATACCGGTGTCCACATATAAATTTGCAGCTATACCGCTCGTTAAAGCTCGTTAAAGGTACCTGATGAAGACGGTACCCTGTTATTTCCATACGATCTGAAAGTGCAGACATGGGTCGAGTTGCCGATTTAAATTTCCAGTCCCGGTAACACAGAGGTCCTAGTAAGAAATTCCTTTTAAGGAGGGGGGTAATGGTATGAAACTGCACACTGTAGTAGCCCCTGACGCCGACTATGTTTTAGTTCAATATCTGGAGTTGAAATTTTGGTGGGAACGCACGGTTTTCTAAGAACGACTTGGTATTTTTTTGTGATTGTTTTTATAGTGATTTCCAAGAAGGTCGATTGTTTGTTGGGAGCCGCAATCGAGAAATTTCAGGAATCCGAAGGTTCGAGAAGGTGGTTTTAATATATAAGAGACTACCTACGAGCAGCGAGTCAGTCTACAGTTTGATTTCATAGCCAACGGAGCAGAACAAGTTAACAATATAAGTGAACTGTGAACAGTGTATTTAATATAAATTAGAATTAAGTGTATACATAAAATGAGCATAAGTGAATAGTGTATAAAGAAATCAAGTGAGTAGATATACCGTGTGTATACATTTATCCCACCCGTTGTGTTAAAAACTATTTAAATAAATAAGAAAAACTTTACAATATATAACATAATATTAGTACCAACATTACTATGTGCCAGTGAAAATTGTAGACAACAGAATAAACACAAAAGGGAAATAAATACAATGAAGATGAGAGACTCGAAAAGCATAGCAGCAAAGTCAGAATTAGTTAGGATCAACAACGAAGATATAAGAAAAATGGTGAAACAAAAACCAATCATGGAAAAAGTAACAGAGACAAATAATTCTGTATGCGCACCAAACACAATTTCAAAAAATAAAGGAAAACCTAGAAAAATTGGTGTAGCTAACTGCAGATGAAATAAGAGTGAGCAGACGTGAAAATTGTGACAGCTGAGAGGAAACCTGCAAAATATTTATAATGAGATGAGAATTATTTTTTAGTATAGATCAGATCTCTTTACCTTATTCAGTCAACAAAGCCCTATAGTTCTGATCATTATCACTCAAATAATATAAATAATAACATACAACCTCTGGTCCATAATATTCAATGCTTAGAAATACTGTAGACATAGTGCTCTTAACATATTATAGGTGATCATAATGTAAATATTTAAGTGAGAATGGAATGTTTGATCATTAATATGAATAACCAAATACATTTATTTTATCTTGATCAAATATCGTAGAAGATGGCGAAAACGTTAACAAAGATCTAGTGACAAGTTTTATTTCTCAAAGTTGAACTTAAAGTGTCTCACTTTCTTCAGTCTTTCCTATTATATAATTCCAATCGCTTCATCCCTTGTGCATCATTCGTAGGATCTTTGCATTAACACAATTACTTTAATAAACATTCCTTAATCTCTTCGAATGTAACTGACACCCCTTACTACTCTAGATTCTGCGTAAGATATGTAATCCGAGAAAATTCATTTGTAATAGAAACATAATAACAAACTGTTATTCCTATTTCAGAAGCTAAAGCTCGCATTTTCGGACCAACCGACTTACACGTCAAAGCCGGCAGCTCCATCACACTCACTTGTCTCATCAGCCAGGGCCCACACGATCTGGGAACGGTGTTTTGGTACAAAGACAAGAACATTCTAGAAACGGCGGCTTCGCTTCATACTCACACAAGTGATGGCTTGGATTACCCGAGTAGGCTCACTATTGAGGTTTGTGGTTTGTATAAATTTAATATATACTGGTCAATATTGATTTCGGATATTTACAAATCGTTTACGTAAATTCGCGATGCGTTACATATCCGTTTCAAGCAATTTACCGGTTTTTTTTTGCTCTTCAAGTTGTAATATTTACTTATTAGCACGTAAATGAATTGCAATGCATTAGCTGGGTATTAGGTTTTTATAATATACCATCGATATTACTGTGAAAAACACAATTTTATTCATTCTATGGTCGTAATACCGATAATTATTTGTAAATATTATTACCTTATATGTCTATTTGAAAACTTCCCTCCCTATAAAACATGAATATTTGTAGCCCTCGTGATTAAATTCCCTAGGAGGGGAGATGTTACCCTTAGAATCTTAAATAGGAAGGGGGGTCAAGTGCCACATCATTTTGATTGGCATTCAATTCTCTTTCCAATGGTAGGTACTCTGACTTATTATTTTTTATGAGCAGCTTCCGAAAAATAACGCCCTAAACTCACAGAAGTCATTAGAATTTGCATGCACTGAGACGCGTTATTGTATTGACTCTCCATATAATTGATTTGGTTAGCAAAGTAGATGCATAGTTTCAAACCTTTAATAACAGGAACAAATCCATTCTATATCTGTTATTCTTTATGTTCAGTTATTTTCGGTTTACAAATAAACTTTTCATTTGCGAGAAAGAAATTTCAAACAAGGGATCTACTTATACCTAACTTATATACTCTTCAAAATGTCTCTTTTACTTTAAACATGTTCCTGTAGTTTGTCTTTTAAGTTCATCAATAACAGTAGGTTGTGTTTTATAAACAACGTACTTAAGATGTCCACAAAGGAAAAATTCTAAGAGAGTTAAATACGGTGATCTCGGAGGCCATTCAACTGCCCCCTTTTTACCAATTGTAACCTTACCTTGTTGTTGTTACTACATGAAATGAGGTTACAATGCCGAAGGTTCGCTATTCGCCAGAGAGCATAAGGTCGTGAGTTGTAAATATACGAGTCGTTAATAAAAATAAAATATTTTCCCTATTCATAAAATTAAATTCCCCTATTTTTTCCCTACAATAAAGATTGATAACTGAAAATGCTTTTTTCTTTGACTGTTTTTATAAATCAAAATTCAAATTAAATTAATTTACTGCCTCCTTTTCGCTTTCTTTTTTTGTCGGTTCAGCAGTATCGCTTTCCTCAGAACTCTATTCTAAAATAACTATTATGGTGATATAGTTTTTTAACTAAAATTACTTGCTACTTACTGTTATTTTACTTGTTTTTACTGTATATTATACGTTAAAGTATAAAACAAAGCAGTCTAAACCTCAAATTACTATGAACGAATTTCCTCTAGATTATTAGCAAATTGTATATTTCTGCTCATTTTCTCAACGTACCAGAAAAATAGTTATTTGTGTACCTAGACGCGAAAGTGCTGATTTCCTGGGACGACAGAAGAAATGGCCAGGCGAGACAGAGGCCCGGAAAACCACTTTCGCGGCGTGGAACACACAATAGTTTTTTTATAATTCACGTATACAAAATTCACTTTGTGACATCGAAAACAGTGTCACAATAAAGTCTTTTGAACACTCTTTTAGTAATTTTTAGTGTCATGCAGTTGGTTATTGTATGTTATATATTTTTTTATTTGACATTTGACTTTAACCTTGAAATAAATTATAGAATGGTCTAGCGTTGTTCTAGCTAGCATATTAAATGGTCTTAAAGAAAAAATTTCAATAAATTATAAATTAAAAATATTAATAAATAAAGTATGCTAACGTTTATTCATCAATGATTTGTCAATCGATTATTTTTATATTGTATAGGATCAATATATAAGGTATACATAACGTTCAACTTTTGGGGTAAATTACCAGATATCTACGTGAAGATCTATTATAGAAATAATTCTGTTCATGATATAATATAAATAGACCGCAAGCATATACGAAGAAGCTCTTTTTTAAACCAATAATCATCCTCTTCGCTTAAATGAAAGTTTGTTCACAATTTACACAATTATTTGGTCATAAATGTCAAAAGTGCTGAATAAAACCATATATGATCTGACCAATCAGGAATCTACAGAATTTCCAACTTAAATTCAAACTACTCCTCCTAGTTTAAAAACAGGGATTACATGTAATTCTATTTTACTTAAAAAATTCAATATATGCGAATTATAAAAAATGTTGTGTAAAACTTGTGTCACAATGACTTTCTGTAGTACTCGTGATTTGCACAACTCACCGCTTCGCGGTTAGTTGCGCAAACTTCACTCGTACTACAAAACGAGTCATTGTGACACTTGTTTTACAAATAACTATTATCCTACACATAAATGATTAGATTCTAAAATGATGAAAAGAGAGGTGGCAAATATTTTGACTTTACCGTTTAGTGTTATGAGATGAACAACTCGTAGAAAAGTGTAGATGAGTGTTTATATAAAATGTTTATATATTTTGTTATATTTTTCATTTGATTTTTCAGGTAGTGTAGTCTTGCTTGTTGCGTAATCTATACCGGTGTAGAATAACCGCCGTAGGATTCGTCCATATTATGTAACACACTGTTTTCCATCTTAGTTTTAATGGCAACAAAACTCTAAAGCATTAATTTGAAATTTTAAAGTGACAGCCGCGTCGGCATTTACAATAAGGTCTTGTTTGGTGGCAATAACACGCTCAGTTTTTAGCACCAACGCACCAACAGAGCGCTCCTTTGCAGCTATGAAAAAGAAGAAATGCATGAACATATGACACTTGAGCTTGTTGCGTAACAGCAGTAAAGTTACGGCATAGATAAGATAATACTCGTATTATAGTTACGTATACGTAGGCTGACAGTAATTTAACAACAAGTAACGAACAAATTAAAATTAAATATTCTAATTTAAATTAAATAGTACAACGATTGTGGAAATATTGCACAGCTGTTGTATAAAATATAATTATTAAAGTGCTTCAACTACTATTCTCGTATAAATTAAAACCAGCCCGATTAAAACAAATTATAGTGTATAACAGGTGCCATCTAGTGTCATTTTTGTGAAGTTGTTGTTCCTGCCTAGCCATTCTTTGCCTCTTTTCTCGCCTAGCCGCGATAATACCTACTTTCTCGTCCTAGATTTTTGCTCGTCTGAATTTCGAAAAGTGAAAACTTCCTTGTAAGTACATTATCTTTATCGCCAAGTAAAATTTAAATCACACAAGCAATTTTTAAGCTTATGTCATAAGTTATTTTTGAGGTTAGCTTATCACTTCGATTTGCTCGTTTGAGCAAACTCAAGTGTAACGTTCTCGTTCTTTACGACTTCTGTTTGAAGCCCACAGGCGCACCCAGACACAACTTTCTTCTCCTCTTTCCCCTCGATCACCAACAACGTTATCTGTGTATCATGCTCATATACACATTGAGGTTATACTTCGTTTGTGATTTGTTTTATTATATTGACTATCATTTTTCCAATAATTTCATTCATGTCAGAGGCATAAGAAACAAGAAACCAAAATCACATATTTCAAAAAACTAACGATAGAAACAATTTTTTGAGGTTATATGGTGCAAACGCAAGCGTTGTATTTAAATTTGCCGTGTTACTATCGAGTACTCTGACTGAGCGGTGTGGGCGGGTGCTCGAGCCTGTAAATCCAACTACTCCAATATTATAATATTTGTAATGTCATATCTTCTTCTTTTTTCTATTCATATTTTTGACACACACAAAATTTATTGCTGACGTACTTCGTTCAACATCAACATAATGCAATATCTACTGAGGCGTGATGTAACATGCATTTTCGCGCATAATTCAAAGTAGATAGAATAAAATGCAACAATTTTCGTTAAAAATTAGTGTATTGTTGAAATAATGTATTTTTCGGAAATAGCAGATGTGCACCTACATTGTAGAAGGGGATTTCAAAATCAGTCATCATGCCTATTATATAGATTCATAAAAAAATTCCTTCCCAAACAGCAACTGTACTACCCCTGAATGAACACCCACTGCCATCTTGTGCATGTGGGGTAGATTTTAGGTATTTTAGTCACATTTTCTGCTGCTCAATATTTATGAATCACCTGCGAAATCACGATTACACTCGAAAGAAGTCTGCAATATTATTTTCTGATGATTTCTCTTATCATTCATAGCAATAGCTGTATTGATTTCATTTGTTTAGATCTCGGCATTATTAAAAATAATAATTTTCAAATTTGGAGTTTTCAGTAAAAAGTTAACTGACTTGATTGAAAATAGAAAAGATAAGAACTAAAAAAGTTATTAAAACAGAAAAAAACTACTCGGTTAAGGAACTAGAAAAAAAATTATAAAAGGTAGGACCATGCTACCGAAAATATATTAAAAAAGACCCAACATAAGAAGAATCCATCAATCTATCGCCTACAAATCAATTTTTGAGATCCACAATGTAAAACTATTATTCCCAATTATTCTGCTTACTATTTCATCCCTTACATTTTGAAATTCTAAATAGATCTTATTTTTCACAATGTGGCTTTCCAAAAACACAATTCTAATCAAGGGTATAACCAGTAATTCTAAAAGTATTGAATTAATTTTAGTAGAAAATATTGAATGAAACGAATAGAAATACAATAAATGGATAAACACTCAACAATATAAAATGACATCGACGTAACTGCGAACAATTCAACTAATTACAACGCTCTTCAACAAAACCATCGTTTATTAACAGCCTTTAAATAAAAAAATATGCTTAATCTACACCATTAAGTGGTAAATTGATTGAAAATCCAAAATTATGCCTAGAATGTACACATTAACTTCGCCTCTATAATTAAACCACATAACCACAAAAATGCCACATTTCGTCGAACATTTAGTAATATCATTAATAATAAATCAGTTTAAAATACTATTGATTTAAACGCGTAATATAGTTTGTATTAGGATTATTCCAGACTGTTCAGTGTTTTCAGATCGAGAGATAAAAGGTATAGATAAATAGATGGGAGATATTAGCTTTGTTCGCGGGTCAAAAATAGAATCGATTACGAACCAATTCAGGATCGTTGTAATACGCATGCGTGATTAGGAACCGATTCAGGATTTTTATTTACCGCGAACGATTTAAAGACCACAGGAAAAGTTTATCTTTCGACAAAGGTTATCTATGCTTTCGACTGTCTCTTACTGATGTTGAATAGTGTATTAAATCTAACCAAAAAAACTTAAAAAATGAGCAGTTCTAAGTAAACATTTTTTAAGTTCAATTTATGCTTACACTAACAGGATAATGTAACACGGTCAACATTAAAAACACCCCGTATATTTATTTTTGAAAAGAAGTAAAATACTACGTCGGGTCATTCATAGGTTTTAATTACAACGAAGGAATGTGATAAAAACATTAGTTTTTGGGTAGAAATTTAGATTCTCACGAAAGTGTGAGACGGCATGGAAAATAACCCATGAATTAATTCTTAAATTTTTTCGTTTTCTTTATTGTTGATAGATTAAAATATATCTGAATTTTTCGTGTTTCCATCAACTTCAGAGGATAATTTTTAAAAATGGACTCGTAAATGCGTTCTATACACATTACTGGTCTAAACGGGAGCTTTGTACTACTTTATTTAACTACAAATTACAGATTTAGAGTTTAAACTTGACTGGAACAACCATATAAAACAAACTCGCCATCAAATAACAGCTGATGCCAGTTTCCTCTGACGCCGACTTTTTGGTAAAGCGCATGGTCAACCGAACCGAACTTTTAGTTCTAATAAAAACGCAAGAACTGCTATAATCGATTTGGAATCAATAATGAACCGATTCAATGTGACCCGCGAACACGGAACTGTAACTAAAAATTCAGAACTGAGTGAACCGTGAACGACAATTTTGAATGTGCGCATGCTGCCAGTCCCTAAACTGGTTCGGAATCAGACCCGCGAACAAAGCTAGTATTGCTTGAATTAGTAGGTTGTATTAAACAGAAACCTCCTCTGGATATTAGTGTAATGATTACATAATATAATCATTGTTTTGAACAGTGTATCATTCCAAAATGGTAATTGAGAAATTGATATAGCTTTACGACTAGATTTATTTTGTTCTGTTTCCATGAATACTAGTAATAAATTTGGCATTCGAGCCTTGTCATAAGAACTGCTAATTTATCAATGAATGGGATTAGAAGCCGAACAAATCAGAAATATGATTGATAATTATAAATAAATTTTTATGTATGACACAGTGTTATTATTCAAAATACAGCTTAGTCTCTAGAATATCGGGAACCTTAAATTCTAACTGGTTAACAATGAAAAAAGTTTTCAATAATTTTACTAATTCTTGTGTAACTTGGATTTCGAAAACAAAATTTCTCACAATATTAACTAATTACCAGACAAATATCTTGGATATAATTTGAAGAAGTTGTGTTTTTGGATAATGTGAAAGCTCCCTACTATTCTCTTGGTTTTCTGATAAGTTTTAAAGTCCACTTCTTGCACAATCACTTGACTAAATAAAGAGAACTATGAATTTTTAAATCTTATAGACCCTATAGATTTCCTAATTTTTAAAATATGCAATCGATGTATTGTGAGAGAATAGTGGTTGATAAAAATACAACTACAGATATAGTTTCAGCATTCAAAAATACAGAAGAATTAAGTAAATGTATTTACAACCAATTTTGGCCTGTGTAATCTGTCGTTTATCTAGCAAGTTATATTCATTCAGTTTCTTTATAATGTCATGTGTCATGATATAATATTGTCTTTCTTAAGAATGCATAAGCATAAGCACCAAAATCAACATTATGTCTACCTTTTACATTGTAAGTGTTTTTTATTTAACTAATCTATTACCTATCAATCATTATTTATTTCTACTACAATCATATATATATATATATATATATATATATATATATATATATATATATGTTGAAGCAGTTTCATTTAGTCGTATTCAATTTAATAAATATTAATAGTATTCGTGAAATAAGTCAAATTGATCTTCCCATCTTGTACTTTATTAGCCATCATTTTAACGAATATTTATAAATTGTAAAAAAAACATGTATAAATCAATTATAGATGCCGATAATAAAAACAGTGAACAAAATCCTCACAACAATACTGAAGGCAATAATGAAACAGACGAAATACTCGTTGAACCGTCAGAATCGAGAATACTAAAAATCCGATTCAGATTCAACGGAAATTAACACTAATAAATCAGTAGATGATGTAATTTCAAAAGAATCCGTCGAAATTAGAATGAAATTTAAAATAACGCGACAAAGCCTTATATAGTTAGTAAATATGTTGTTTTATGCAAAGGATTTCAGGAATTTAAATAAATAGTAAATAAGCTATGTTAATATTTATATGTATAAAAATCCTCCTCATCTATATATATTCTAATTTCTAATACAAAAATGTTATCTTCATGCTTCATATATGGCTTAAAAATAAATGATTTATTGTAATATAAACAGCGAATCGTCGTCAAAGACACAATATTTATACAATTCATAATGTATAGTTTTCCTAGCAAGCCGGAACGATGTTGCTTATGGATGGTGAATGAAAAACGTCAGTGATTTTTAAAAACGTCAAAGTGGAAGGAATATTATAATTTAACTCGTCAATGAGGAGAATGAAGTAAATGATAGCGTCATTGTTTAATTTTGAAATATGTTGTACAATTTAAAGAAAAACTTATGAAAAACATAGTATAATCAATGAAACTAACCTTTTGAAAAGTTTTTGGTGGAAAATAAACGTCAAGTGATCTCCGTAAAGGAGTCAATTTCAAAACGTAATTCATCAAGATACAAGCTTCATTTTTGATTCGTGGTACAATTCTATATATGCGGTACAGAAGACATCGAACATTTCAGAAAAACTAGAAAGGAAAAGTGGAAGTTCACTTCTTGGAACTGTAGTTGTGAATAAAAAGTGTAGCTGAAGATATCGAAGGAGAATAATACGATTTATATTTTAATTCTGGAGGTAATAATTTATGTTTAAAAGTACCTAAAGATTTTCCCAATGAAAAACTGTCGTTAAAAGTAGTACCTACAATAGTACATCCTTTGATGACGAGCGATGGTGATATGGTTTCAGCTCCAGGTTTGCTTGTTTGGATAGTACGACAGCAAAGAAATTGAGAGTGAAGATTAGTGTCAAGTGCATACAAACTTAGTAAATAAAAAACAAGAGGAATGCATTCCTGATTAGTAATCAATCTAACATTTTAATTGTTCCAAAGTAATTGTATTTTATTTTTTCGTAGTATATGTATACATATTTTCTGTTTATAAACTTCTATGTTTAAAAAAAGTCCTGAAGTCATAAGTTTGGTCATTTTAATTTCACAATCCAATAATTAGAGTAAATTTGAATGGCGTAATTGAACCCTACCCTTTGATAGAGTTGTTATACATGCTTAACGATTATTCAGTTTCAAATAATAAATAATCAGACCAATCGTAAAGTAGTATTTTACAATATATATATATATATATATATATATATATATATATATATATATATATATATATATATATATATAAGATCAAAAAAGGATCATGCGTGAATTTAACAAAAACAAAGAGCAAACAACAAGTGTTATCATGGGAAAGCACGCAAAAATAAAGAGGTTACTGAAGAGGAGTGGTAACCGTAAACATGCATGTTTCTAGCTCATTAGCCTTCATCAGTACGGTATAACCAAGTATGGATGTGAAACTTGGGAGCAACGATGTTGAATGAAACATGGAAGAACACAAAGAACGGAAAATAACAGGACAACCAAACGCACATTTGTGCCATCAATTGGAAGATTCCGATTTTGGAACAACAACCAATATGATATTGGTTGTTGTTCCAAAATCGGAACAACCAATATGATATTGGTTGTTGTTCCAAAATCGGAATCTTCCAATTGATGGCACAAATGTGCGTTTGGTTGTCCTGTTATTTTCCGTTCTTTGTGTTCTTCCATGTTTCATTCAACATCGTTGCTCCCAAGTTTCACATCCATACTTGGTTATACCGTACTGATGAAGGCTAATGAGCTAGAAACATGCATGTTTACGGTTACCACTCCTCTTCAGTAACCTCTTTATTTTTGCGTGCTTTCCCATGATAACACTTGTTGTTTGCTCTTTGTTTTTGTTAAATTCACGCATGATCCTTTTTTGATCTTATATATATATATATATATATATTGTAAAATACTACTTTACGATTGGTCTGATTATTTATTATTTGAAACTGAATAATCGTTAAGCATGTATAACAACTCTATCAAAGGGTAGGGTTCAATTACGCCATTCAAATTTACTCTAATTATTGGATTGTGAAATTAAAATGACCAAACTTATGACTTCAGGACTTTTTTTAAACATAGAAGTTTATAAACAGAAAATATGTATACATATACTACGAAAAAATAAAATACAATTACTTTGGAACAATTAAAATGTTAGATTGATTACTAATCAGGAATGCATTCCTCTTGTTTTTTATTTACTAAGTTTGTATGCACTTGACACTAATCTTCACTCTCAATTTCTTTGCTGTCGTACTATCCAAACAAGCAAACCTGGAGCTGAAACCATATCACCATCGCTCGTCATCAAAGGATGTACTATTGTAGGTACTACTTTTAACGACAGTTTTTCATTGGGAAAATCTTTAGGTACTTTTAAACATAAATTATTACCTCCAGAATTAAAATATAAATCGTATTATTCTCCTTCGATATCTTCAGCTACACTTTTTATTCACAACTACAGTTCCAAGAAGTGAACTTCCACTTTTCCTTTCTAGTTTTTCTGAAATGTTCGATGTCTTCTGTACCGCATATATAGAATTGTACCACGAATCAAAAATGAAGCTTGTATCTTGATGAATTACGTTTTGAAATTGACTCCTTTACGGAGATCACTTGACGTTTATTTTCCACCAAAAACTTTTCAAAAGGTTAGTTTCATTGATTATACTATGTTTTTCATAAGTTTTTCTTTAAATTGTACAACATATTTCAAAATTAAACAATGACGCTATCATTTACTTCATTCTCCTCACTGACGAGTTAAATTATAATATTCCTTCCACTTTGACGTTTTTAAAAATCACTGACGTTTTTCATTCACCATCCATAAGCAACATCGTTCCGGCTTGCTAGGAAAACTATACATTATGAATTGTATAAATATTGTGTCTTTGACGACACTTGTTATATATATATATATATATATATATATATATATATATATATATATATATAAATATATATAGATATATATGTATATATTATAATTTATTTAAATTTATAATTATTGTTTTATTTATAAACAATGGCTAGCTCAAATTAATTGTTGCGGCGATAATTTATAATTATTATTGTTTATTTATAGCTCAGGGTAAATATATCAAGTAGAGCATGAGTACTCCTTAATCTCTTGAGTTCAGGTCTAAAGATTTTTATGTAATTTATTATTTTGTTTTATATATTTTCATAAAGAATTATTTGTTTTTGTCTTTTATTTAAAATAAATTAAACCTTGTCTATATTTATGTTGAGACGCCTATGTTATCAAACCTAATCCTGTATTTAGAATTGACACTTGAAAAGAACTGAATAACTATTTACTGTTTCTGATATTGGGTATTGAAACGACAATGAAGAACACTGTAATTATATATTATCAAAAATGCAATGGAAATTGGGAAAGAACTACATACATCAATACAAACAAATTCGAAATAGTGGAACAAACAACTAAAATCTAATATTTCAAAAAAAATAGGTACCTTTGCGCAAATTTATATTGTTTCAAATGGCCAAATCCGAAAATTTTAAATTGGTTAACCAATAAAATTACGCTACACTAACCTTCACTGAACAATGTTTTCTGCTTGGCACCAACAATCTCCTATAACACAACGTTTGTATTATTGTGTCTACTGCCTTTACTCTCGCTGGACTCCAACTAGACACAACTCCTCCAGGTAAGTTTTGAATTTCTCTTTCTTGATATACTTTATACTATTTTATTTATCTTATTTTCTTTCACAATCTGGTTTCTTTCGTTTAAATATCTTTTTAAATAATGCTTTCAGGTATATTTTATTATTCTATATCCTTTGATTTTTTATTCGTTATCTTCTGTACCTTCAATTCACCTTTAAATCTTTTCAAATAACTTCTTCCACTTCATTCACACTTTCTATATACTTTTCTTTACCTATATGAGGACTTTACTTCTATTTTATTATAATTTTAATTTTTCATTTTACTACCTCCTCTCAAAATATCATATCATACTCCTATTTTTTCAGATCAACAATCATCCTTTTTCCTGTCCGTTGCTATGGACAAAACTCATAATCTCACTAGATTTTTCTTAACAATTTTTCGTATTTTTCTTAACTATTTGATGATATTTAATGCTTTGTTTATTTCCAAAATAATTTAATTTATCTATTTAAAACTCTACTTCCCAAAAATATCCCTATTTATAAAAAAAACCTCTCATCGTGTAATACTTTTCCATTCTAAATTAGACAAATCTACAATCTGATACTTTTCAAAATATATATAATTCTTTTCAATTTCTATTAAAATTTTGTCACGATTATGATTTCTCATAAACTTGGCCTAAAATTATATTTACAAAAATTCTTTAGGTTTTATTTTTCATCATCGCTTTATACGCTTGTCAGAATTATATAGTTCTATGACAACGAATTCCTGTCGCTGACATCGAACTTGTCGCTGATGTTTCATGCTTTGAAAGTATTCTGACATTCCAATCTTGTTGACAGTTCTCTGTGTCATTGAAATAATAAACATCGAAATAATAATTTTGCTACTAATTCTTATTATACATGATGTATTATAATAATCTAAATACATTTATTCATTCCTTCAGGGCTCCAGATACTTTTTATGACGTGTATGCCAAACTTACACATTATTACATTGTTCAAAGAAGATTTATGGTCTGATATACAAGTATGAGTTGAATTATTTTATGAAACACTGACAATGGTAAATGTTTTGAATATTATTTTAGCATCTCAATATTTACATGAAACAAACGATATCATAGGTACAAATTCAATATATAACTCATTTTAATTTCATTCATATCATGAAAAACAAACAACTTCCGACGTTTTGGTGATTTTCAACCAAATTTACGCTTGAATATATATATATATATATATATATATATATATATATATATATATATATATATATATATATATATATATATATATATATATTATAAAATTATTTCACATAATATACCCCAAAAAAATATCTTTCTTTACCATACGTTTCGGGACTTTCGGAAAAAATTGGTAGCGCTTTTAAAGATCACAACATAGCAGTGACTCACAAGGGACATAATCTTTTAAAATCAAACTTTAGCAAATTAAAATCAAAAATTCCCAAGGAAATAAAAGCTATGTCATCTATGAGATCCCATGTAAAGATTGTGAAGGTGTCTATATTGGGCAAACCAGTCAATATTTAAAAAACCGCCTAAATGGCCACAAATACGATTAAAAAACAGCCCTTACAAATCACATTTCTGAACACAAACACACCTTCGACTATGACAACACAAAAATACTGCGAACTGAAAGTAATAAAAAAAAGAGAGTTCTACGAAATGATAGAAATCCAAAAAAACCAACATTCTATCAATGCCAAATCAGATACAAAAAATTTATCGGAAATTTATTTTAATTTAATCAAATAAGTATCTTTTTCAAAGAATTGTCTATAAGTTGAAATTACATCCTGTACCATAACTAACACCTTATACCAAAATAATATCAGTATGAATTTTCAGGACAAAAATGATTTTGTTTAATATCTCTTTTTCGATCATAATTAATGTATACAATACAAAAACCAGTTCTATTTACTACCAATAAATTTTGTTCCCTTTAAGAATCAGTTGTTGTTGTAATATAATATGTTGTACAGTCAATTGTTGTGAATGTTTTGTTTTAGTACTGAATGTTTTTTAATGAAAATAGTTGTCTTCTTATAAATTGACATGCGCTTGCAGGCTCTTGTTTTGTGGTAAGTTTTTTAAGAAATGTGTATGTATTGTATAATTTGTTAATTATAAACGTCTAGTTGTAGAAAATAAAGTTCTGATGAAGGACACTAACTGTCCGAAACGTCAACAAAAATGGAGAGAAAAAACAAAAATGTTAATTAAAACCCAAAAAACCATTTAATTTCTGACTAAAAACCTTACAATCCCAAGAAAAATAATTCCGAAATATATATATATATATATATATATATATATATATTATATTAACTATTCTTGGAATAAAAGGTCTCCATTACTTCAATTAAAATTTTATTGACGTTTCGACATCATACGTGTCATCTTCTGAACAATGTTGATAAAATCTACGACTTTATACAACAAAAATGTTTTGAGTTGTATAAAGTCGTGGATTTTATCAACATTGTTCAAAAGATGACACGTATGATGTCGAAACGTCAATAACACTATAATTGAAGTAATGGAGACCTGTTATTCCAAGATTAGTTAATGTTAAGTATTCATTAATTTTATTTTAATTAGTTATGATATATAGTTAATATGTAAGGTTATTTAATAATAAAATTTAAATGTTTAAATCTCAAGCAAATCGTTGGTGGTATTTTTATACCTAGCGGACACACGGTATATACACATTATGTTTAATTTAAAAACCCAGTTCTCCAAACACACAGAAGCAGAACAGTTGTCGAAGTGAACAGTTCAAAGTAGTGTATTTACCGCGCTAGTGCCAAAGACCTTAATAAAACCCGTTGAACCCCTGATACAGTCCATTATATCACTTCGAAGAAGGGTTGCAACCCCGCAGAAGATCGTCCGGGACCTTCAGGTAAGAATACCAGTTTTGGGCGATTTGCTTGTATAATACTTTTTACATGTAATTTGTAACCTTTCATATGTAACGAAAAACATTTTTCATTCTCCGAAACATTTTTTGGTCACTTCTCCCGGGATATTAATTTTCAAACTTGTGAAATTTGAAAATATAAATTTTAAATCAACTTTTTATAAGTTTCAAGGTTAACTGGCATTAGCATTTCTCGATAATTAGTAGTTTTTACTTTCTTCGAAATTTGACTATTTAAACATAATATACTTAGTTTAAATAAAAATGAGTTCACTTTATTAATACAGTTTGGCCCATTTATTCTCTTTAAACAGATCCATTCTCAAGTGTACTAAATATTTATAATTTATTGGATTCAACTCAATAGAAAATAATTATTGAATTAAAGATTGAATCTTATCTCTCTATTCACTTATTAGATACATACCTATTGTGTATTGGTCTTATAATTTAGGTGTCTCAGATTATTAGGTAGTATAAAGATTGAGTGAAATATTCATTAGACACGTTAATTTAATTTCTCAAATCAGGTATTTTAGCTTGAGTTGTATAACTTTAATCTGTATGTGCCTACATAATATATTTATCAATTGAAATTCATTATTTCTGTGTTCGAAAGTTTTATATAGTTTTATATATTAGAATCTGATCAACCTTATTATTGTATCACAATGGCAGCTAGATTGCGTCAAGCAAAAGCTCTTAGAGACTCAGCCTCTGATAGAATTTCGATACTGCATGATCTTGCCATACAGGCAGAGGGGGATCAAAGTGCTCATAACCATTTTAAAGCTAGATATGCTGAATTAAAAACATTTTACAGTGACTTTAACCTTCAGCATTCTACAATTATTACTGCTCTCGCTGCAAATGAGGAGGCAGATCTGAATATTGAAACATTGATCAGACAGGAAGTAGATAGTAAATATTTTCATATAATGAGTGTTTATTCTGATTTGTTTGATACTAACTCTACCCTGCATTCCAAGAACAAAGGTTCAAATGTAAAGCTGCCAAAATTGAATATACCGGTTTTTTCAGGAGATTTAAAATTATGGCCAACATTTTTTGATCTTTTCAAGTCTCTTATAGATACTAATGAATCTCTTACAAAAATTGAAAAATTTAGATATTTAATGTCGTCCCTGTCGGACGACGCTTTAATTCTCATTAAAAATATTAAACTTACAGAAGCTAATTATGACTTAGCTTTCAGTAAATTGATTAAGCATTATCAAAATACGCGTGCGTTAGCCATATTTTATTGGGAACAGGTTTATAATTCTCAAAAATTAACTTCGGAGAACCCAAAATATCTTAGACAGCTTTTGGCACTTTTTTTTGATAACTTGGAAGCTCTAAAAAAATTGGGGTTACCGGTCCGAGAGTGGGATTTTGTACTATTTCACCTTTTAAGCAAAAAAATTGATTCGGAAACTTTACAGCGATTCGAACAAGAAAATGCCACTTTTGCATCCGAAATTCCTAAATATGATGATTTATATAAATTTCTTGAAAAGCAATGCGATGCTTACGATTCAGTTGTTTTAAGCCAACCTCCTAAGAGAACTAACTCAAGTAAATATCAAATAAAAAATGTTAAACCGTACAATTCTGCATGTCTTGCTAATGTTGCAGATCTAACTAAATGTGTGATTTGTAAAAATAATCACTCAATTTATAAGTGTCCTGATTTTTGTGCCAAGCACCCAAAGGAAAGATACGAGATATCCAAACGATACAAGTGGTGTACTAATTGTTTAGGTACCAAACATACTTCGAAGAATTGTACTTCTAATGGTGGTTGTAGAATTTGCAATAAAAGACATCACACTCTTTTACATTTCGATCAACAACCTTTAGTAAATAGCAATATGACTGCTATAGATGCTCCCTCTTCTTCCAATTCAACTCAGATTTCTAGTTTAGATCCTATTGATCCTAAAATCGCCTCTGTCTTACACACGTCAGTACGTTCTACTAATTTACTTCCTACTGCCCGGGTTGAGGTACTGGATTGCCGTGGAAACTATCAACAGGTTAGAGTTTTAATTGATAGCTGTAGTCAAGTTTCTTTAATTACTGATAAATGTGCCAGCAGATTGGGTCTGCCCAGATGTAACACTCCTATGCAAATAGGAGGAGTCGAAGATATTGGAACTTTCTCTAACAAGTCTCTAAGTTGTATTTTAAAACCTTTGAATAAGTCAACTCCCTTATTCAATTTGGATGCTCAAATAGTGTCAACAATCTGTAACAATATGCCCGTCCAATCATTTTCAGTCGATACATTTCCCTGTATTTCTAAGTTGGAATTGGCTGATAAGATGTTTAACATTTCATCTCCTATAGATATGTTACTGGAATCCGATATATTTGCAAAAATCTTTAAACCTGACAAAGTTCAAACAGCAAAAGGGGAACCGATTGCTGTTAACACTCAATTTGGTTGGATTTTGATGGGGAAAATAAATACCGCTAATAAACCATTGGTCTCACATTCTTTTCTTTCATCATGTCTTACATCCCTCGACAATACCCTTCAAAAATTTTGGGAACTTGAAAGTATTCCTCGGTCTTTACCTATTTCTGATGATGATAAAAAATGTGAAATGATATTCCAAAAAACT